>CM042137.1:40729638-40769638 GCA_023376005.1 Doryteuthis pealeii | reverse complement strand
ATTGTTTGAGCCAGAACTCAAAGAGTATAGCTTGAATTAACACGAATATTATCAACATATACCCAAACTTATACAAAGTTTAATTTTATTAAAAATTCTTTGTGTCATCAGCAAAAAATGTGCTTTGAAATTAGCTATTATTATTTATTAGTACTTCATTTTTTATAGTTATATCTATGAAATATTTAACATTTTTCAACAATTTTATTGTGTTCAGTTTCTATGGAAATGCAGCCAGCCTTATCCAGGATTTGAACTCGTCTTGCCCTATCCATTTATTATGACAGTAACCACGCTTTCCATATGAAAGAAAACATTAAATCATTTGTCTGTTTTTTTTTTGTTTTTTTTGTTATTTTATGTTACGTATTTTAATATATTTCTAGATATAAAAAAATTTTTTTTTTTAAAGATTTTAAACTTCTCTTCCAATACAAAAATAATTTTTATATATTTTTGATTTAATCCATTTATCTATTTTTCAATTTTTTTTTTTTCAAAAAGGGTGTATAAGTTATAATATTTGAATCTAATAAATTTTTCTTTTTTATTGGTTAGGAGGTTGATTTATGCAGGTGTAAAGAAAAAATAATAATATGGTAATAATGATGTTGTGTGTTAACTTGTATTTAATTCTTGAATTTTCGAGAAAATATCTCTTTTTCAAAAGATCACTGGAACATATACATATATGAATGAATTTCCTCCCTAAGGCAATACCAGGTGCCCCTACCAGTATATATCATCATCAAGACATTCTGACAGTATAGATCTCCATAGGAAAATATGTAATAAGAATTTTTTTAAATAAAAAGTCTTAAGAAACAATGACACAAAAAATGTAAAAAATGAACATCAAACAAAAAAATTGATGTAAATTACTCAGCCTTTCAATACTGACTCAGACTATTAGTACATGTTAGGTTCCTATCTATGGGTCAATAGATATATTTGAAAATTATTAGTATGAGATAGGAATACTTAATATCATATAACTGTAAATTATTTGCATTGGGAATAGTTACTTGAAGTTATGTTGGTTGGTTGAATTTTAAGGCATGTCAACCCTTGTTGGGTTACTTTATGCCGAAGACATTTTGTTTTATTAATTTATGTTTTTTCTTTAACTCAATTTTTTTAAATACACTTTTTTTTAAACTTATTTTTTTATCTATTTAACCAATAGATGGGACTCTAACAAGTACTATGACTCTGGGCCAGGGTGGACCTGGGAGTAATGGCAATGAAGGGGTACTCCTCACTCCCCAGAGCTCCAAAATTGGAACTTCACCATTAGATGCAGTTTAACGTCATACCCAGGACATTAAGACCTCCAACCACTGCCTCTAGCACATATATAAAAACGGTTGTGGCTTGCCATAAGGGCAATAGGGTTGGGACAATCATATTGGTGCTAGGGCTTGACGTGATCAGCCAATTGATTGGAGGGGGCCTCTCCGATCGCCTATCTAGCCTAAGTAAGGACTAAAGTGAAGTGTTACATGTCATGGACTGCTCAGCTACCAAGATTTCATCCTTAAACATCATGGGTTGCCACCCACGGCCATGGATCCATTGGGAGGATTTTTTCTCTGTGCAGAGGTGCAATAAGTGTATTCTACTGCCCCAGCCAACAGGGCAGACTTGAAGCTATAATGTTTACAAAGGATTATCATCATCATATACTTGAAACTGTGTGCAATCAAATGATTATTACTGAATAGAAATAATCACTTGTAATTGTGTATAAATCATTAACATTAGATAGGAATACTTGAAACTATATAACTATTTGTATTAGGAGTAAGTTGGCGGGGTGCCCTATTGTCGGTATCAGCCAAACAGCGAGGGAGTCTATCTCTTTTTCATTAGTGCTAGACCACGATGATTGTTTTTAGCTGAGGTGGAATGCAACACCTACCGTCAGCTCTCCACTTTACTAAGCAGATATTACCCAATCTGTGCTACTCATGCGCTGAGTTTGTGGGAACTGGTATCAGACAAGGAACCTTGCAATTCCTAGTCAGGTGCTTTACCAACTGAGCTATCCCAGTATTAGGAGTCCTTGATATCATAAATTATGTGCAAAAACTCTTTGTAGAAAGCGAGTTCAGACTCAAATCATGCTATTCCATTCATTTTGGACTAATACCCTTGGGAAAGGTTTGAAACCCCTCATCTCCCAAACTATGGATTGAATAGTACCACTACTGTTTTCTACAATGATGGATTTGAAATTAAATACCCCACAATGGTTGATATGCCATTAAACAAAGAAACCAAACCAAACCATACCAAAGCAAAGAAGAAACAACTAAATAAAAGATGTAAATATATATATTTGCCAAACCCCTCCGTACAAGCAGAATGTGACAACATGGTCTATTTTTTTAGACAGAGGTTAACAGGTTTGAATTTAGACTCTTCCTTCTCCTGGACTGGTTACCTAGGGTATTAGGACTATGTGAAAATGCAAACAACCTTGTCCAAGACTTGAACTCATGTAGGCGTTATCCTTTACACCACACACCTCCACATATAAACTGACAATGAACATTATTCTTAAAATTCTAGGCATGAAATAACCCTAGACAGTTTGACATGCCAATCTTATTCTTTTTTTCATCTTATCTCTTCACTTCCTTCATTTTTTCCTGCCCTGTCAGCTGGGGTTTTAGAATACATCGACTGCACCTCTATAGAGTGGTAAGACCTTCCCAATGGGGCCATCTGTTGTCTGTGGGTGGCAACCTATGATGCTTAAGGATGGAACCCTGGTGACTGAGCAGTCCATAACATGCAACACTCCACTTTGGCCCTTATTTAGGCTAGACAGGGGATCAGAGATTCCCCCTCCGATCAGTTGATTGGTCACGTCAAGCTGTAGCACCAATATGATTTTCCTAACGTTATTGCCCCTATGACAAGCCTCAACCCTTTTTATCATATATGTGCTAGAAGATGGTGGCTGAGGGTCTTCATGTCCTGGGTATGACGTTATACTCTGTCTGATGATGAAGTTCCAGTTCTGGAGCTCTGTGGAATGCGGAGTACCCCTTCATCACCATTACTCTCAGGTCCGTGTGAAGTGATAGTACCTGTTAGGGTCCCATGGGTTAAATAAAAAAAACATTAGTTTTAAAAAAATTGTTTAAAAAAAACTTATTTTAAATTGAATACCCATCAAGAATGGATAAAACAAAAACGTTTTTGGCCTAAAATGACCCAATGGGTTGATATGCCATAAAACCCAACCAACCACCAAACCTTCCGTTTTCATTTTATTTCAATTTATCAACGAGAAGTAACAGTCCATATATTAATAATCATATCTTTTATAACAGGAAATCTGCTCATCTCCATCTAGTATGTCAGTAGAACACAAAGATAGAAGCTAAATGTCTTGGGATATCCTGGGGATATTTTATATGCATGCATATCTATCAAAGCTTTACTTATATAGATTACATAAAAACTATGAAAAGAAAAAGGAACTCACTGATAAATTTTAAAAGTCATTTGGGACATTTTTTTTTTTTAGTTGAACATTGACTATAAAATAGAACTAGTGAAAAAATACAGAGAGAAAAGAAATGTTGTTTCTCTCATTCCCCCCTCCCCGGCAAATCTCTGTTGAGTAATAAGCAGAATTTTGGAAACCTTTGAAGAATGGTAAAACTTTGGAGATCTAAAATTACCAAAAAAGACTTAAATGATTTGGTAATTTCCTTATTGCATCTGCTGAGGAATTTTTGTTAAATTAACATTTCATTTCAATGAAATTATCTTATTTTATTGCCTTTTCCAAAATCAGTTGTCTGCTAGACCAATTCCACAGCATTTCTTCAAACAGTGGAAGAAGAAGAAAACAAAATCGAATTAACTACAAAAACAACTAGAAAGATTTTTTTTTAAATATTAAAGAATCTGGGAAAAAAAAAAAAAAAAAGAATCAAAACAAAAAAAAAAACAACTAATAATCCCCAAATCTTCTTCTTACAGTGATTTGTATCATGCGGCTATAAAGAAAACGGACACAAGTTGATGATATTAAATCTAATATCCATTAAATTTAATTTTCGTTAATATTTTCTTGAGTATTTTTGTGTTTTTTAATTTAATTTTCTATCCTCGGAGATTCTAACGAGGCTGATGAGTATTGTCTTAAGTGTTTGTTTGTGTGTTTTGGGGTTTTGTTTTTTCAGTTAGGGATTATTATTATATTTCATGTTTTACTGCTGTTGTTGGCTTTTTTTCTAAAAAGGAGATTATTATTTTTTGTTGTTCCCTTTCTTTTCTTTGTTTTTATTGCATTTTCAATCTATTCTCTGTAGAATTTACTGCCTTAGTGTTGTTTTACAAATTGGTTTCTCCAATAACTTTTGTATAGCAATAAATGTTCAAGTGCACCTCATATGAATTACATGAGATTTATTTGTTCATCAATGCAAAGAATTTTTACATTTAACTGTGAACTACTGAATTATCAGGGGACAGTCGATGAAACTTTTATTTCTTTCAATTTTCTTTTTATTTCTTTCTTTGATTTTTTTTTCTCTATTTCCCATTTTTAATAAAAATTATAATTTTTTTCTTTCCCATTCTTAAAAGGTAAAGATATTCCCCTTCCCATTTTAATAAAAAGTAAAGATCTAATAATTAAAAATATGAATAACTAATGAAAGTTGTGTCCAGAAATTTCTGGGTTTTAAAACTTGTTAGGTTATGTTTTTTCTAATCTTGTATAAGTTGTATTATGCTTCAATTTCAGCCCCTGACATTCCTTCCAACCAGAGGAATCGGGTCACTTCTTTGGTGCATACTGCTAGTAGAGTGGCTATGTTTACACTATAAGGACACTAAGCAAAATGGCACGATCAGCCTTAAACTTTGATCATGTGACTACAACAGTGCCAACTCTAAGCATGCATGCACAGAACACAGTGTGATAATAATAAAGATATGTTATGGAAAAAATGCAGGTAATATTTTACTCTCCCTTGTATATATATATTCTCTCAATTCAAACCTGTTAAACTCTGCTTAAGAAATTGACCTTGTGTCACATCCAGCTTGTGTGGAAGTGTTAATACACCTCAGCACATGCTGGATGCAACACAAAGTCAATTTCTTAAGCGGAGTTTAACAGGTTTGAATTCAAAGTTTTCCATCTCCTAGACTAGTTGCCTAACCAAGATTAAAGAGCCCGGTCTGCCCTACTATTTACCCATAGTTGGAGGGAGAGTAGTTGGATACATACCTTTCCCAAGGGTATTAGCGCTATGTGAAATGTAAACAGCCTCATCTTGGATTTGAACTCGGGTTGATGAGTCTATTTCCTAGAATTCTAACCATTACACCATGTACCTCAATAATTCCAAAAGTCTGTTAAATTAAGATCCTTAAAATCTGTTTTGGTTCTAAATATTGATTTGTTTTGACACTTATGAACACAAAATCAAAAAAGAAATTTGATAAAAATATAACAATGGATACATTTTAATGTATCAATAAATTATTTTTCTAAATTTCTTTTATATGAAAATACATTGTCAGTCTAATTTTAAAAACAAGAAAATTAACCAAACAATTCTATTCACTCAATTACTTCAATACAAGAGTGAGTCAAAAGTTTTGCAATATTTTGGTAATGTGAGGCACAAATCAACAGCTTTGGGTGTTTTTGCCACAGTTTTCCAGACAGTTTTTTAATATCAGGGTGGAGTCAGTTGATTAGTCCACCAAAATTTTTGTCATAGTACTTTCAGCACTTCCTAGTGCCATCATCAGGAGTAGATGTAATTGAGTTGATTCTTGGTTCTTTTTAAACATATAAGGTGGTTAAACAGCAGAATATGCTCGTGGAAAGAAAGACAGAACATATAAGTGAATATCAGAGTTTTGTTTATCCAGCCTAGTATTTTTGTGAGTGTGGGAGAGAGATAGAAAGAGAAACCATAGGTTTTATTTTTTGTTTCTTTTTACCTTGAATTACTGATTTTTGTCTGAATTGTATGTTCCCATTATTCTTGTCAAACATCTAAGATGACATGAATTTATAACCCTTTTTTTTTCTTTGAAAATCAGTTTAAATCTAATGGCCATCATTTCTGTTTTATGTCATCCATTTTTCTGCATGAAAGACATTGGAGCCAATGATGAACATAAATAGATTTTATTGTTATTTGCCTGATTGTATTTTTCTGAGGAATTTATACAAAATAAAATACAAAAAAAAAACATGAACTAAATATTTATTCTAAAAAAATTCTTCCCTTTTTTCATTCATTTTTTTTTTTAAAGATTTGTTATATTCAGTTTTTGTGTTTATCATTTTCTGGCATTTTTTCATGTTTTAATTTTATATTTCTTTTCATAAGCACACATATTGATATATATATATATAAGCAATAACATGTATAATGAAATATGTAATATTTAAAGATTAATGAAATTAAATAAAACACATATAAAAAGATTACATTTATTCTAAATATATTTTAATTGGCTTCTATATAAAATCTTTCATAGGATTGATTTTAATACATTTGAGAATAAAATCATATGAGAGATCAATAACACCAAGTAATAATTTATTAAACCCAGTTTTGTTAAAATCAGTATGTAGATTAACCACACCTTATATTATGTAAACCTTTATTTCTTAGTGATATATAATACACATTGCAGGATTTTAAACACTAATAACATGGGCTGTTTTGAGGCACTTCTAACTCAGGTTTTCATGAAAACATAGTTAATAAACAAGATTTATGCTATATATTAATGATTTTGACGATGAATTCAATACTTTTTGCTTGATTGATAAACTTATGCAATTTCTGAGCGCATTGGTATGTAACTAGTGATGAAGTTTCGGTTACAAACAGACAGACACTGAATCTCCATTATAATAAGATATGTGTGTGTATTATGCATATATATTTAATCTTGTTATGTCAATCTGAACAATTGTTATTGAATTCATCATTATTTAGTGTGTAAATAATTTAAAGATTAAAACAAATACCTCACCTCAAAGTAAGAAAAAGTCTACAGAAATATTTGAAAATTAGTTGAACACAGTTTTATAGAGACAATGCCATGAATCAATGTATAATGCCGTTCCGTAGAAATCAGTTCATTTTTTCTTTCTTTGATTCTTTCTTTCTTTCTAGTTACATTTTCTTCATTATTTCTTTATTATCTTTTGTGAAATATCTTTCATTATTCATTTCTTTTTTCAATGATTGAATATTTTGATGTCTTTTTTCCAAACACTTTCTCATTCGATATACTTATCTGTTACAATCCATTTTATAAAGTTTGATGCAATCCTTGAAGTAATTATAAGAGAGAAAGAATATAGTGTCCATAGCTACTCCTTGTCAGAAAGATTGTAATATCAGTTACTCCTTGTCAGTCAATCTGTAGTATTCCTTCTAGGAGGGAATCCAGTCAGCAACAGATTTTAGAACAATTTATCAATGATCTTAAATACATTTTTGTTGTTTTTTCATTGGTAAATCCAGCTCTTGCTACTTGGTGGAGTCTATAAATATAAGTGGTGACTTTTCATACAGCTTATACCCAAGATATCTACATTTTGTTTGTTATTTCCATGTTATTTTTTGTTAAATGCTTTTTCCTTCCTTTTTATCATTCTTTCTTTCTTTTTTTACATTGTTATTCCATTGTTGGTACTTGTTTGTTTTTTGAAATCATATAATTGTGTGGAAATTATTTGTATTAGATTAGAATACTTGAAATCATATAACTGCATTAAATTATTTCTAGTAGATTGGAATACTTGAAACTATATAATTGTTTGCAAATTATTTATATTTGATAGGAATACTTGAAACTATATAACTGCAAATTACTTGCATTAGATAGGAATACTTGAACTTATATAACTGTATGCAAACTAATTGTATTGGAATACTTGCAATTATATCACTGTATGCAAATTATTTGTATTAGATTGGAATACTTAATATCATATAACTGTGTGCAAATACATAATTAGAGAAAAATAAAAATTAGTACAATTTAAAAAAGAAAGTAGCAATGGTACATTAAAATTATATTATGCTTATAATCAAACATTTACAAATGAATCAAATTTTTGCATTATATAACTCATAAGGGGTTCATATGCTGTTAAATAAACCAAACCAATCTATTATTAATTTTATTTGTATATAATATTCCAGATTGAAAGAATTCAGTGAATTACATTAACACAAGAAAATTTACAGGAACATTAATGTGCTCTTAAATTTTGTGCAAGCAAAACCTTTTAGCTTTTTTTTTTGTTGATGTTTTTGTTTTTCTGTTGATTGTTTTTGTTTTTTTAGAACATCTAAAGTATTAAAGAATTTAAATATGAGTATAATTTCCCCAGAGGCCAAGGAATTTTTATGATTGCATAGTCATAATTCCGTTAGATTTCCACCTCCAAATTCCGAGACACTCCACTGATAAAAAGAGTTGTAATGCCTCGGTTTACCCATTTCGTTAAAAATTTGCTCTGTTCTTTCTTAGCAGCCGTGAAATCTTTTGATAAAAACATCCAAGCAATTGCAAAACAAAAAGAAATTTGCAATATTATCAATTACATTCTTTATTTTATTTACCATTTCTTTTTTTTTTTTTTCTTTCTTTTAATTAGTTGTTTTTTATATTTTTCAAAATATTTAAAATACAAAATGAATGAGTTCCAATCGTGCAAAGCTCTTTTAGTAGAAATTAATGCTGCCTATTACAACTCGTTATACACAGTGTCTGTGGATGTTTCTCTCTCTCTCTCTCTCTCTCTCTGTCTCTCTCTCTCTCTCTCTGTGCACATATATATATATATATATATATATATATAAAGGGTCCGGTTTTGCTCAGTCTGTAAAGCACCCACCTAGGAATCACAAAGTTCTGGTTCGATACCGGTCCCCACCAACTCAGCACTTGAGTAGCATAGATTGTATAATCTGATCTGTGTGATAAACTGGGGAGCTGACAGTAAATGTGGTGCTCCACTTCAGCAAAAAATCTCCCTGGTCTAGCGCTAAGGAAAAAAAGTATAGAATCCCTCCCTGTCTGGCTAATACTGACAAGAGGCTACTCCGCCAACTTTTATATATATATATATATGTATATATATATATATAGGGTGATTGAAATGTAACTCCCTATGTTAAACTATTTATGATTTTTTTTATGCAGTTATATTTTTCTCATTTCTTTAATGTATGTTCCTTAATATATGGCAGTTATATCTGTTTTGTGGTTATTGGTGCACCTTCACATTTTTCTATTGTTGTTTGTGAATGGCTGAATCACCATTTTCTGGGGATGTATGGGTAGATGTGGTCTGCATGAGCAGCCGGCCAAAAGCCCTGATTTAGCACCTTATGACTTTTTTCTTTGGGATTGTTTGAATTGTGGTAATGAAACCAATGACTTTGGAAGAACTTAAAAGACAAATACGAATTTATTTCTGCCATTCCACAAGAATTGCTGGGAAGATCAGTTGATTACCGAGCAGATTGAGAGGCTGGAGGAAAATGCTGGTGCCCATATAGAAGTTTAAATAAAACTTCATGTTATGTGTTTTCTTCTCATATTCACTTAAAAATAATGATTCAGAAATAAATTATAAGATTTTTAAAATAGGGATTTATTTTACAATCACCCTGTGTGTATATATATATATATATATATATATATATATAAGTGCTTAATTGGAGTCGTACCTAATTTCGAGAATTAGGCGGGAATACCTATTAAATGTATGGCTAAACAAATCGAGATATGTACATTTCGGCCTATTAGATCAGCAGAGCTATAGATGGGAAGACCGCCCTGTGCGTGATTGAAACCGGACTGCCAAGCTGACAGGCCGATCTCAAAATTAGGTACGACTCCAATTAAGCACTCAAAAAGCCATTCTAAACAAACCTTGGAATAATCACTAGAAGAGGAATATGAAAAAATCACGCACAGATCTATAGCTCTGCTGATGAGGCCTAATAGGCTGAATGTACATACAGAGATTGAATTTGTTTAGCCATACATTTAATAGGTATTCCTGCCTAATTCATTAGCGACTCCAATTAAGCACTTATTTTCCCGACAAAATGGGGTTAGCGAAGCTTTCACAATATTCTTTGATGAAATATCAATTGAATTAAGTTGTTGTGTTGTTATATCCCTTTTTCTTCTATTTTCAACCATATATATATTTAGATTGATGCATCAGAGTTTCTATACCATTGAGTTTTGTCATGAATTATTGTATAATGTTTCTCTAGAAATAATGGAATCTTTGGTTTTGAAGAAAATTAACTTGTTATAAAAAACATTGTTTGGAATGTACTGATTAATAATTAATATTTTAGACAGATGTCTTTACCTTAGCTTAGTTTGGCACACGGACATGGGGTGCTCAGTGAGATCAACTTAACCAAGCTAGCTCAGTAACTATAACCATACACTAACTATAGATAGATTTGGTTGGGTTTCTTTGTTTGATAGCACATAAACCTCTGTGGATAATTTAATGCCAAAGCCATCCTGGTAGAACAGTAGTAGTATTATTGTGAGGGGGTTCATACCTTTCCCAAGGGTATTAGTCTGAAAGTGAATGTAGTAGATGACTGGAGTTCGAACTTGCTTTCTACGATGTCCAGTATTATGAAGTTTGGTTCCCATATAGAATTTTAAATAAAACTCCATATTATGTATGTTTTTCTCATATTCATTTTCTTGTAAAAATAATGATTCAGAAATAAATTATAAGATTTTTGAAATACAATCACCCTGTAGATTTGAAAAAAGGAAACATGGAAGTTTTGGGGAAAATATACAAAAACTTAATTATTCTAATTCCAATCAGAATTCTTATTAATATTTTCTTTTCTTTTCTTTTTCTTGTACACATCTTTTCTGCGTCATTGTAAATGTGCTTACTGTTTAAACAACAAACTTGAGTGTTTTAAATTAATCATCACGTTTTAATTGCAAATTTTAATAGGTGTTAGTTTTAAATTTCTTTTATTATTACATTTTAATTAGCTGATGCCAATAAGCACTGAAAATACATTTATTTATTTTGTCAACACACCCGCACACATGAATGAATGAACATATTCCCATTTAGAAACAAATACATATGTTTGATGAGAATACTGAGAAGAGATTTCAAATCTTACTAAAATTCTTATCATATTTGTGTGTCTATAATTGTACCTCGGCAAAAAGACCACATCAGAGCAAGATATTTTTATTATACATCTAAAATGCTGTGAATTAGAGAATAAAGCAATTTCCAGTTCAACTTGTAACTGAATTGTTAATTTTGTGGGGTCTGCATCCACACTGAATGTCTTTTTATTAATTATCCAAGTTCTCAATATAATGGAGATAACTACAAATTTTAATTTGAATTCTTAACTTTTTTTTCTATATTGAAGCATCAATATCAACATAATCTACAACAAAGAATCAACAGGTTCTTGGGTCATTTAGTATATATATATATATATATATATATATATATATATATATATAATAAATGTTGTTCTGATTCCAACGGGAGAAAATTCAATATTTTATTTAAAAAAAGGTCCGCAAAATGTATTATGTTCTCAGAAAAAATTTTAATTCTTTTTATCTTACATATGCGACACATGTTTCTGATCTGTTGTCTTCTTCAAATATAAAAGCTCATAATAGAAAAGTTGCAGAAACACACACAACCTATCAAATATCAGGCATATTCTGCCAAAATAATACATCAATGCCTGAAGAAGACAACAGATCAGAAACACGTGCCGCATATGTAAGATAAAAAGAATTAAAAAAATTTTCTGAGAACATAATACATTTTGCGGGCCTTCTTTTTTATAGAATATATATATATATATATATATATATATATATATATATAATGTGTGTGTTAGAAATATAATTATTTTTAGCCACAAAAAGGGTGTTTTAATCATATATTGTGTGTAATAAACAACTCTCAACTTTTGGCTGTTAGCTTAAAAAAATATTTCTTCATCTTCCAATGAAATAAAGAAAAAGCATTCAAAGACTTATTTATACTTTCAAAACTACTGTGATACAATCAAAATTAATGTTATACCATAAATAAACATTGTAGTCTAGACCTTAGTGAAGCTGACTGTGTTTACTTGAATATCACAAACATACTATATAACCACACCAGCAAGGTCTGAGGCATCCAGAAAACTAATAAAATTGACAAGAACATCTCTAATCTCATCTAGGCAGGGGTGATGGGCTTCCAGAACTTTTTTGAGTAAAATTGTACAAAAAGAAATTAAAATTGGAATCAGTGTGTTTAATTCATCCAGGAAACAAACAAACAAAAAACTGCATGGAATAGGCTAACCTACTCCTCAGGACACACACTCAATTATTAGAGACCTGGACGAAGCTGTTTGAATCTCACATTGCGCTAATACCCTTGGGAAAGGTATGAATCCAATACTCCCTCCAGTTATGGGAAAATAGCAGGGCAGACTGGGCTCTTTAACCATGGCTAGGTAACCAGTCTAGGAGAATTCAAACCTGTTAAACTCTGCTTAAGAAATTGACCTTGTGTCACATCTTGCTCGTGCGGAGGGGTTGGTAAATATATATATATATAAAGAGAAATATTGAAAATCTTTCAGTGAGGAGAAAAATTATGAATTGGACACACAGAATGAAGCCATGCTCAATGTATCAGTGCACTAACAACCATAGCAGGTATCAACCATATCTTGAACTGTTTCAGTCATGTGATATGCATATAGCAAAACTTTTGACCCGCCAAGTATATATATATATAAATGAGAGAAAGAAAGAGAGGTGGAGGGGGGGAAGAGAAAAGTATCCAATTGACAGGTAAGCTGGGGATGATTCTATTTGGGATCATCTATATCCTCCAGATATCTACAATGCATGCCCATGCAGATGCACACTTATAGATTAATACAAGGATATAAATCCATAAGAGAGCTCAATGTAAAATGATTATTGAATTAATTACATACAGAGCAAATTTACATTTTCATTAAGAAAGAAAAACTCAACAAACTCTCATTTGGCTATTATAAATTTATTTCAGCTGGTAAAATCATCACAAAATAGAGGACCTCCATTTTGTGATGGCTCTTTGTTGAGACTAGGTTCATTTATAGAGTTACTGGCCGAAATCCTGCATATGTCTTATATATTACTAAGAATAAAGGTTTACATAATATATGGTGTGGTTAATTTGCATACTGGTTTTAACAAAACAAGGTTTAATAAATGATTACTTGGTCTTATTGATCTCTAATAGTATTGTTTTTATTCTCCAACATTAAAATCAATCCTATGAATCATTTTAGATACAAACCAATTTTTTTTGTTGAGTTTTTCTTTCTTATTGAAAGTGTGTATATATATATATATATACACACACTTTCAATAAGAAAGAAAAACTCAACAAAAAAATTGGTTTCTATCTAAAATGATTCATAGGATTGATTTTAATGTATATATATATATATATATATATATATATATATATATATATACCTATAGTGTGGGGTTGTCCCTGTTTCAGCTTTTACTGGAACAGTGTGCCAAACGCAGTATTATTGGTAGAGTTCTCAATATAAAATAGAGCTGTTACATAATATAATAAATAAATATATAAAGGTTTTACATATCTATTTATTTGGTGACAAAGGAACAGTCGCAACCATTTTGGTTTCATGCATCAACTAAATAGATATGTAAAACCTTTATATATATATATATATATATAATATATATACACAAGAATCATATATGATATGTAAAACCTTTATATATTATATATATATATATATATTATATATATATACACAAGAATCATATCTAAAATCTTTCAATAAGGATTAAAAAGAAAAGAACTTTACAATTTAGATAAAATTAGGCATGACTAGATCATTTTTTTGTTAAACTCATATTTACATTTCTGGAACAGAACAGAAGGAAAAAAAATGTTTGTCTAAAAACAAAGGCTGCTTAGAAATATCTGACACTTTTATTTATGTTATATATTTATGTGTTTTATTTACAGGATTAATCAACACTTCCTCTTCTCTTAATTCTTTGCTCTTTTTGGTTGCTTGTTCTTCCACTCCTTCGAAAAACTATGACAGCCTGGCTATCATTATTGGTAACTGGGGAGAAGGTCTTAACCCCTTACTGCCATTTTGCCTTTAAAACTAACACTGGCATTCTTATCTCACACTAGTTTCAACATCCGGTTTCAACCCCCCCCATACTCTCTCTTTTTTAATCTTTTTCCTTCCACCCTATTCTCTCTCTCCCTCTCTCTGTATCTATCTATCTATCTATCTATCTATCTATCTTTCTCATTGACTCTTCATGTTCTCTCTCTCTCTCTCTCTCTCTCTCTCTCTCTCTCTCTCTCTCTCTCTCTCTCTCTCTCTCATTATTTTCCTTTTCTCTCCTTATCTCTCTCATTTTTTTTTAAAATTGACTCTTTTACCTCTTCCTGTTCTCTCTCTCTCTCTCTCTCTCTCTCTCTCTCTCTATATATATATATATATATATATATATATATATATATAATTTCTTTCCCTTTCACTCATGTACTTTTCTGTTTTTCTTCTTATTATGATAATTATAATTCCTCTATTTTGGAAATTCTTTTTTTTCTTCTTTAATTCCCTTCTTTTTTTTTTCTTTCTTTTTTCCCTTTTACTTCATGACTACTCTCTATCTTTTTCAATTGCTTTTTCTTTCACACTCTCTCTCTCTCTCTCTCTCTCTCTCTCTCTCTCTCTCTCTCTCTCTCTCTCTCTTTCATCATCATTATCTTTATTATTATTATGATCAGAATGTTTCACTTCTCTTCATCTTCATTCTCTTTCTACTTACTTTCAACTTTCTTTTTTCTATTTTTCTTCTTTTCTCTCTTCTTGCTTTTTATTTCCACTCTCTTATACTCCTTATTTTTTCTTCTTCTTTCTCACCTACTTCTTATTTCCTTTTTATCCTTTCTCTCTTTCTCTTTTTCCCTTTCTCTCACTTCCATCTCTTTCTCTTTCTCTCTCTCTCTCTCTCTCTCTCTTTTCTCTTTCTCATCTCTATCTCTCTTTATCTTTTCCCCTTTCTCTCATCCTCTCTCTATATATATCATCCTCTCACTCTTTCCACTCACCCTTTATTTTTGTAATAAACATTATTAGCTTTTTTACGCCTCTTTATATTTATATATAAGCTTAGGAATCTCGTCTTTTACTCTGCTGTGAACTGATTGACTTCAGCAAGGTGGAATTGAGGGATGACTTACTCAGCATCTAGATATCTTTACAGTGGTGCTCAAACTCCAACCAACCATGTTTATCATATTTACTAAGCTTAGATTAATATGGAATGAGGTTAAATGAAAAAAAGAAATTGGGGTTAGAATATCTCAATATGCCAATCTAAAAAGCAAGGGTTGTCTTGAAAACAGCTTTTAAAATCCCTAGTTACCTGGCTTTGAACACTTATGGGAATTATACAACCATCTCAACTACAAAGCAGGCATGAGACCAACCAACCAACCAACCAAGTTCATTCCTGTATATTTATTTACCAACTCTTCACATGAGCAGGATGTGACACAAGGTCAATTTCTTGTCGAGTAGAGTTTAACAGGTTTGAATTCTGAGTTTTTCTTATCCTAAACTTTGTACCTAGCCAAGTCTGCTCAGTTTGCCCTACTATTTACCCATATCTGGAGGGTGAGTAGTTGGATGCACATCTTTCCCAAGAGTATTAGTGCTACGTGAAATGCAAACAGCCTCGCCTATGATTTGAACTCAGGTCAACTAGTCCATTTCTTACCGCTCTAACCATTACACAGTGCACTCCGATTCTCATATATTAAGAACTAAGATATAACAAAACAAAAAAATTTACACTATTACCTACTATTTTACTTATTAATGTTTGTTTTTTGTTTGTTTATTTCATTTTGTTGAATTCAATATTTATTAAAATTACAAATTATTTATTTATATTTTGTTAATTTGTTTCATTTGAACTAAAGACTGCTGGTTTATAAAAATACAATGTTTCTTTCTCCTAGACTGGCTACCTAGCCAAGGTTAAAGAGCCCAGTCTGCTCTACTATTTACCCATAGCTAGAGAGAGAGTTGCTGGATGCACATCTTTCCTAGGGTATTAGTGCTACGTGAAATGCAAACAGACTTGTCCAGGATTTAAACTCTGGTTGATGAGTCCATTTCTTTCAACTGTAACCATTACACCATGCACTTCCATTTGTTACGTACTGAGGTTTTCATGGTACCAAATCGATATAATGTTGTATACCCTCCATTACTTCTTACTCTGGTCGTCTTTTCTTCTGGCCGGCTTTGGCATTTCTTCTATCATCTTGGATATCTTCTAACATCTTGTGTCTGGGTCTGGAATCTTCTAAGGTCTGGACTTTCATGGGGACTTCGGGTCTGGTTTCTGTTAGGGATTTCTCCTCATCAGAAGCCCTGTGTCATTGTTAGTTTTTAGTAAACACAAGACTTCGATTTTCTTTTAATGTTACTTTATTCGGTAAATCCCCAACCCAGACATAACACAGCACGCGTATGCAGAGTTTCAGTTTAGACAGAGCATCATGGCCGACTGCTCTGTCTGACGTCCACTGCAAAACTAAACTAAAGTTCCTTACTATTCTTAAACCGGAACAGGTTCTTCTATGCCTTCCGGTTCTCACGATTTATCCCTGGAAGGCAAGGTGAGAGTGAGGTCAAACTCCGTCACTCACTTTCAGGGCCATCAACTGCACTGATCGCCACCATATCTCTATACTACCTTACATAAGTATGAAAAGGGTCATCCCCTCAGAATTACAGGGGATTGACAATAATCTTATGCCACCGCATAGATTATGTAACACATTTTCATATATCAAGAACTAAGATATTACAAAAAAAAAATACTCAATCACCCAATTTTTTACACTATTACCTACTATTTTACTAATTAATGTTTGTTTTTTGTTTGTTTATTTCATTTTGTTAAATTCAAAATTTATTAAAATTATAAATTATTTATATCTTATTAATTTGTTTCATTTGAGCTGAGGACAACTGGTTTATAAGAATAAAATGTTTCCTCTTGGTGGATTACCCATGATTCTTGTCTTTAACCTTGGCTCTGTAAACGGTCTAGAAGAAGAAAAACACTGAATTGAAATCTATTAAACTCCACTTAAGAAATTGACCTTGTGTCACATCCTGCACATGTGGAGGTGTTGGTGTATATATATATATATATATATATATATATATCACACACACACACAACAATCTCAACTACAAAGCAGGCATAATACCAACCAACCAACCAAGTTCATTCTCGTATATCAAGAACCAAAATATTACAAAAAAAAACCAAAAAAAAACTGAATTGCACTACCTTTTACACTTTAGACCTATTAATGTTTGTTTTGTTTTTCATTAATTCTTTTTTATTTTATTTTATTTCATTTTTTTGGATTTTGTTAAATTCAATATTTATTAAAATTACATATTATTTATTTATATTTTGTTAATTTGTTTCATTTGAGCTGAGGACAGCTGGTTTATAAAAATAAAATGTTTCCTCTCAGTGGATTAGCCATATTTCTTCTCAGCTAATATTACTGTTTATTCAGCCATTATTCTCAGTTCTAATATACAATTTCAAAAGAAATCTAATATTGATTTTCAAAAAAGGAGGTGGGAAAAAAAAACACACACGTTTATACTTTAAATTCCCTTGTCTTTGACTTTTTGACGACACAAGAGAATTCACTGAGTGTAGAGCCAAAAAGAAAAAGACTTTCAATGCTAATGAAAAAAACAATTTGAATATTACTGTTATTAATGTATCAACTAAATATTCTATACCTAAGTGGGTCAAAATATACATTTCCCCTGTGATCCACCAAGTTAGGATAAAGTCTAGTATTAAATAAATAAAAATATTTTTATAATATCTATATTTTTAAGTAAGTAAAAAGTTGGCAGAGTGTCTTATTGTTGCTATCAGCAGGACAGCAAGGGTCTCTATCCCTTTTTCGTTAGTGCAAGACCAGAAAGATTGGGTTTTTTTTTCCTGAGGTGGAGTGCCATACTTACTGTCAGCTCCCTACTTTACCTCACAGATCAGATTACCAATCTGTACTACTCATACGCTGAGTTGGTGGGAACTGGTATTGAACTAAGAACCTTTTAATTCATAGGCAGATGTTCTACTGATTGCTTCTTAAATTAATCCCAAAGAACTATTAAATCAAAGATCCAAAATTTTGAAGGTATGAACGTTGTTTGTGTCTTGACAGTTAAAAAACCAAAACACATGCTGCATTCCTTCTTTAATGTTTTTTTGTTTACATCCTCTTGTTTTAATCTGTTTCAATCAGAATTATTCCGAAGATCCTCACGGTAAAACCTAGGTAGATATATTCTGCTTTTATGAATATGGAGGTACGTGGTGTAATGGTTAGTCGTAGGAAATGAACTTGTTGACTAGTGTTCAAATCCTGGGTGAGGATGTTTGCATTTCACATAGAGCTTGATACCCTTGGGAAAGGTATGCATCCAACTACTCTCCCCCCAGCTGTGGGTAAATAGTAGGGCAGACTGTGCTCTTCAACCTTGGCTAGGTAAATATCTAGGAGAAGGAAAACTCTGAATTCTAACCTGTTAAACAATGTTTAAGAAATTTAGCTTGTGTCGCACCTTGCTTGTGCAAAGGGTGTTAGTAAATATACATATTCTGCTTTTATTGTTTTTTTAAACCAGTTCTAAATATGTATTGAACACTTTTTATATTCATTCATTATTTCAATTTATTTGGTTACTTCTTTTTCTTGAAAGTTAAAATTGTGACTCACTCAATTTTATGGTCTTTTTGTCTTCAAAAAGAAAAAATATGGGGCCGGTTTAGCTCAATCGGTAGAGCATCTGCCTAGGAACCACAAGGTTTCAGGTTCAATACTGGTCGCCACCAACTCAGTGTATGAGTAGCATAGCTTGGGTAATCTGTTCTGATCTGTGAGATAAAGTGGAAGATGACGGTAGGTGTGGTGCTCCACCACAGCACAAACAATCTCTCTGGTCTAGTGCTAGCTGCTCGGCTGATACTGACAATTGGCTACTCCTACTACACTACAAAACTACCTATATATATATATATATAATGGTTGGTGAACTACTAAATATTTCAGCACTATATCCATCAATATATTAAAGTCAATTGATTATTGATAAGGCTTTTTGTGACATGAGAATATTTTGTTCATCATAACACTGGGTTAAAGATGATTCCTCATTATCCAAAAAGGGAGTCAAAACATCCCCGTGAATATCACTGTCCATTATTCCCCCCCCCCGCCAACCCAATGCACTTTGAAAACCCCTTTTGTTTGCTTATTTGGTTTCTTGTTTGTTTTTGCTTTCCCTGCAAATGTCATATTCCATAACTGGGTGAGGGTATTGTACTTTTTATTGTAAAGAAAAAAGGGCACAGCCAATGACTAATTTATCAACATTTTAGATTGTTTGTTCTAGATTTTAGAAGAACATAAAATAATTTCTCTGAATGTTTTAGATGAGACTTGATAATTTGTATTATTTGGATTATTGTTATATAAACGTTTCAGCCAATGTGCCCTTTGGCCTTCTTCAGGTGTTTCTTGTCGGACTTGAGAATCTTCTCTTCAACCTCTGGAATTTTCTTGTCGAACTTGGGAGCCTTCATATTGTAATTGGGAGCTTTCATGGAACTTCAAATCGAACCCTTTATTCAATCCATTGGGATAGACTGTTCTCATTCTGTTAACCATAACCGGGTACAAGTGTTAAGTAGTGTTAAGTTTTCTATGTTACTATTGCCCTTGGGTTAATACAGTTCTAAGTGACAATTATCGTTGGGCTGCACGTTCAGTCCTGACTAAGGGTGATAATAACATAGAATACTATGGATATACTTTGGTTCAAAGTTTCATGAAGGCTCCTGATTACGAAGAAAAGGTTCCCGTGTTCAACAAGAAATACCTGAAGAAGGCCAGGGAGACATTGACCGAAACATTGTGTATATAACAATGAAGATGAGGACAATAGTCCGAATAATCTAGATAATACAAAACATAAAAGAAGTCTGCAAGTGTGAAGTAATTTTGATGTCAAGAAAGAGAAGCAAGTGAATCAGATGGAAGCAATAGATGTCAAAAATCAATAATTCAATCCACTAAAATTAATTAATACAACTTCTAATACTGGGTGCTGAAAAGTTCTTGTCTGAACCAGAAAAGAAATGACCAAGAGTCATGAAATATACAAGCAAATAGTGTGATATAACTGAAATAAATAATAACTTGCTGGACCTGTGGATATAACATGGTATGATAATTCAGTTATTACAACATTTGATATGTTTACCTAACAGCTATTGCTAAATAGTTCAATATGTAAAAAGTATAATAATCTTCCTTTAATTCTCTCTTGTTTTTTTTCTCTTTTTTTTCTTCTTTTCATCTTTTCATTTGTTTGATTGAAACAGATTAGCATTATCACTTTGGCGCTCACCCACATTCTTGATCTTTCTCCTACTTTCTTTCTTTCTATGTAGCATGTACTTTTTCTTCTCTTTCTTTATAATAAAAACGGAATGGTCCATTATTTAGCTGAGGTGACAGCACTCATAAGAAATAAGAATTTGGCAGATAAGCAACACCAGATAAGCAGTAATTAAATTTTTGTATTTCATCTTGACGATTTGGATGGTCTCATTTTTAACCAGAGGGTGCTGCAAGATGATAACGTCTGAAAGATAAAGGAACAAGAGTATCAATATATTGATATTAGACTAAATCAATAAAGAAATTTAAATTAAATCTGTATGGAATAATTCCTATTGGGTCAGCACTGTGTACTTTGTTTCTTGTTTCTCTCTGGCTCTTGTGATTTGCACAATCTGTAACAAAGTCAACTTCTATAAGAGACATATGGTGGTGCACAAACATCAATTTCACCATCTGATCCAATCAGTCCAGTGGGAAGGACGTCCTTCCTGTGTCACATTTGCATCAGTCTTTGTAGATCTGCAGCAGGATTGATGCTTCACTTAAGAGGTCATGTAAGGAAGGTTTTTGGTGGTGGAGTTATAGGATTTTGAGGGATGGCAGTGATCAGTAAAGATTCTTAAGAATACACACCACTGATGTATGTGTATACATAATATATATCTGTGAGGCTGAAAAGTTAACTGGCTGGCCCATCATCGAATGTGACCATTTCAGTTTTATTTTTCAGCATAGTCCCCACTTTCTGGTTCACACACTTCTTTCATTGTCATGCAAAAAGTCATCAACAGCAAATATGATGTTTTCATATAAACTTTTCAGGCCACCCTTATATATATATATATATATATATATATATATATAATATATAGATAATATGGGTGCTATATTTATAAGTAACCAGTGCTCAGTATCATTGATAGAGCATTTATATTTAAGTAGGAAGCGCATGGTGTAATGGTTAAAGTCATGGGAAATGGACTCGTCGCCCCGAGTTCAAATCCTGGATGTGGTAATTGCATTTCACTTTGCACTAATACCCTTGGGAAATGTATGAATCCTACTCTCCCTCCAGCTATGGGTAAATAGTAGGGCAGACTGGGTTCTTTAACCATGACTAGGTAACCAGTCTAGGTGAAGGAAAACTCTGAATTTAAACCTGTTAAACTCCGCCTGACCTTGTGTCGCATCCTGCTCATGCGGAGGGGTTTGGTAAATATATATACCCTTGGGAAATGTATGAATCCTACTCTCCCTCCAGCTATGAGTAAATAGTAGGGCAGACTAGGTTCTTTAACCTTGACTAGGTAACCAGTCTAGGTGAAGGAAAACTCTGAATTTAAACCTGTTAAACTCCGCCTAAGAAATTGACCTTGTGTCGCATCCTGTTCGTGCGGAGGGGTTTGGTAAATATATATATATATATATATAAGTTAAGCTAGCATGGAGTCAATGGTGCCTGGTTACTGTATCAGGGGTCATCCCCAATAGTGGTGAAGAAATGAGAATCTGTGCATCCAGTGCAACCTAATGATGAACAGAAGCAAAATACTTATAAGCATTAATATATATATATGTATATATATATGAGACAATAGAGAAAATTGCAAACTCTCTCTCTCTCTCTCTCTCTCTCTCTATATATATATATATATATATATATATATATATATATATAGTGATTTTTCCCTATTGTCTCATATATATATAGAAAAATTTCAGAATTGAACCAAGATAACAGTATGGTGTGGAATAACTTCAGGTAGGATTGTGGGTCCTTTCCTCCTTCGTAATACCATGAATGCCGAAAGGTATCTCACCATGCTGAAAGATGAAATCTGGCCAGTTGTCAATACTTGGGAAATATTGAAGACTTCATTTTCATGCAAGATGGTGCTCCTCCTCATTTTACTATTGTTGTTCGTGAATGGTTGAATCACCAAAAACTTTCATGCTATGTCTGTCCTTCTCATATTCATTATTTGTAAAAATAATGATTCAGAAATAAGTTATAAGATTTTTAAAATAGGGAGTTACTTTACAATCATCCTGTATATGTTTTATTTTGTGGAAATGCCATTGAATTCAGTTGTTAATTTATCCAGAGAAACATTTTGAACTTAGAACTTATATATGGGTCAACAACTGTTATTTGGTAATAATGAGTGTCATTTAGAACTTGCGTGGGATGATGATAATGTTCCAAGGTTTTTGCCTTCATATTTTGCACTTAAGATGATCTGGTTTTGTCAGGAAACCATTTTTAATTTAAAAGATCTACATTCTATATTTGATGCTATATATAAGACCCCTGACACCTCTTTATATATTTTTTTTAAACATAACATTTATTTGTCGATGTAGATGAAAATAAGCAATCATCCCGCTTAGCATAAAATCATTTCTAAATTGCAAGTTTAAAAAATTTCAAGATTTTAATCTTATTGTAATTATAAAACTACTAGCAGAACCCATGGGTATACAACAGTATGATGATTTAATTATTACAATGTTTGATACATTAAAGCTATTGCAAATAGTTCAATATGTAAGTAAGTAAAGTCGTCGGGGCGGCCTAATGTCGGTATCAGCCATGCAGCGAGGGAGTCTATCCCCTTTTCACTAGCGCTAGACCAAGGAGATTATTTTTAGCATCTGAGGTGGAGCGCCACACCTACCATCAGCTCCTTACTTTACCGCACAGATCCCTGTGCTACTCATACGCTGAGTTGGCGAGGGCGGGTATCGAATTAGGAACCTTGTGGTTGCTAGCTAAACGCTCTACCGACTGAGCTAACCCTGCCCCTATAATAATCTTGATTCAACTCTCTCTCTCTCTTTTTTCTTTCTTTCTTTTCTTTTCTTTTCATCTTTTGATTATAATTGTGAGCTCACCCCCTCTATCTTTCCCCTACTCTCTTCTTTCTTATATTTTTTTGTGTAGTATGTTCTTTTTCTTCCTTTTCTTTCTTTCTAATAAAAATGGAAGGGTCCATTATTTAGCTGAGCTGAGAAAACTCATAAGAATTTGGCAGATAAGCAACACCAGATAAGCAGGATTTAGATTTTTGCATTTCATCTTGGATGATTTGGATGGTCTCTTTTTTAACCAGAGGTTGTTGCAATATGATAATGGTCAGAAGATTAAGGAACAAGAGTATTAATTATGGAAATATATGAACTAGTTTAACATGAGTTCTGACATTAAATCAGAATTCCCTGTAAGCCATGTCAATCCTTAAAGAAGATCTGGCTACTATGCAACTGAAGTCAATGACTGGATGCAAACATATGGAGACCTAAATTATTACTAAATAACAATTACAGAGAAAATCTTTAGTAAGGAATTTGTTAGTAATGTCCAGTAATTAGTTAATTAGCAACTGTACATATTATTAGGAAGCAGCTTATTATAATTGACTTATTTCCATAAAATCAAATGTGCAAAAAAGAAAGAAGAAAAGTAACCTTCTGTTTACTACATTAAAAAAATGAATAGTCAATGCTGATTATGTTGTCTAGAGAATTGTATAAACATTTTTATTTTTTTAGATGAAATTTTAAGATAATTTTAAAACTTTTAGTGCTGGTTCTTGAGTTGCCTTAGGTGAATCAAACAAACAATAATTATTGAAAAATATATTTGACAATATAATCCTATGTTCTCTTTTCATATTAAAATGATGCATATCAGAAAATGACATAAAGATTTTTTGTCAAAGAATTTCTGCAAGTCTTCAGTTTAACAACACCAAAACATTATAAAATATTTGTGGCATCAAGTGGAATTTTTAAATTACCACAATCTATTTCTTTCAAAAAATTTCCATATTCTTGAAAATAAAAAAACTAGAATCAAATAGCCATGATCTAAACAAATTTTAGCAATAACTGATTCAGTTAGTAGAGCATCCACACAGGAATTGCATGATTCTGAGTTCAATCCTGGTTTTCACCAACTCAGCACAAGGGTAGCACAGCTTGGGCATTCTGATCTTTATGGTAAACCACTTGGGACCTGAAGGAAGGAGTGGCGCTCCACCTTAGCAAAAACAATCTTACTGATCTAGCACTAGTGAAAAGGGGATAGACTCCATCACTGTTCAGCTGATACAGACAATTGGCCACTCCACAGACTTTTGTAAAGTTTGTAGAGCAAATAGTATATATATATATATATATATATATATATATATATATATATCATGTTTGGCAACATATAAGAGCTGCCCCTATTTTAACCCCAAAAATGCCTAAAAATATTTCCTGGCTCTTATAATTGAAGTTGAGGGATCTGTAAGCTAATGTTTACTCAGCCATTATAGACTACCAATACATATCCTGACTCTAAGATACTTTAATGTAAACGTAGAGGGTCATATATGGTAGGGGATGTCATTCTTATTTTCCCACAGAAAAAATAAAAAACAAATATCCAAACCAAAAAAAAAGATTTTTGTCTGGTCAAATTTCTCTGCAAGAAAATGAAAGAAAAAGAAGACGAAGAAGAAGAAGAAGAAAGAAAGAAGGTATGGTTATTAATATTCATGCATATTTATTTACTTTCATTTATTTTGAAATGTTCCCACGAAGATACGAGTACAATTTTAGAGAAAAGTTTAAAGTTGGAAAGAATGTAGAAATTATAGACTAGAAGGTAAATATTAATAATTGAATATCAATTCCATTTCATTTTGAATGATCGCAGGAAATAAATTATGATCTACTCAGTAACTGTTTGGGATAGAATAGATGGAAGTGGTCACAGTAGACTAACATACACACACACACATATATATATAGATATACACACATATATACACTCCTGGTCAAAATCTTAGGAACAGATAGAAAAGAGTTAGAAAAAGATAAAATACTGTAAATCAAATCAAAATATATTTGCAAAACATTAAAATCTAATTAGAAAATATACTTAATCAACAAACAAGTGAATATTTTGAGCTTCTAATTGATTAATTAAACAAATATTGAAATATATTTCAATTAAAGTAACAGTATTTTATACTTTTTGGACTCATTTATATCTGGTCTTAAGATTTTTAAGTTCATGTTTGTTATTCACCTTTCCAATATATTTCCTCACATTTTGTCAGATTTTTCTTTATATTTATTCATATCTGGTCTTAAGATTTTTTACCAAGAGTGTATATATATATATGTATATATATATATATATATATATAGTTCGTGTTCGTTATTCACCTTTCCAATATATTCCCTCACATTTTGTCAGATTTTTTTTAATCTGTTATTTTCTTCATATACATATATAAATATGTGTGTGTGTGTGTGTGTGTATATATATATTTGTATGTATATATATATATATATATACTTTCATCAGAAAGATGTATTTTGCAATATATATATATATATATATATATATTTTCAGGTGCAATAGGAAAATATGCATGTATCATACACACATACACACACACAGACACATATATATTCATGGTGCGATGGGTAAATTGTCGTCTAAATTATGCAAAAATGAAAATAACACTGACATCTCATTAAACCAGATATGGGTAAATAGTAGGGCAGAATGACACATTCCACACTCCCGGAACTGGAGCCTCATCATCAATACAGTATAGTGTGATACTCAGGATACCCCTTTTTTGGGGGTGGGGATACAGTCAGTTTCTTCTAAGCCCTGCTGACAGGGCATTTTAACTTGGTTAGTTTTATGACTACATGATATTGTCATGAAAGAAGTTTTTAAAATCAAATGCACTCACTATGATTAACTTAATAAGATCAGACTTAAATATCTATTAATGTTAGAAAATCATTTTTTTAATCATGAAGAAGTTGAATATGTCTTAGTCTTCTGGTCTATCAATCTTTGTATTTGTAAATCATTTTAATGGAACCCTACATTGCACTCCTGGGAGTATGGCAGTCTTATCTGGAAAATCTCATGTCCTTCCTCAGGCGTAAAAGACTTAGCTGATACCTGATTCATAGATTGGCAACATAGAGAAGATGTGTATTTGTTTTTTTCATATCTGTATGGTATTCCATATAGTTCTCTATGGAAAGTGAAGGTAACAACCATGTTATGTACCTGGTTGGTTGGATTTTACGGCATGTCAACCCTTGTTGGGATATCTTAAGCTGAAGACATTGTTTTATTCACTCTTGTTGGGTATTCATTTTTCAAACTCAATTCTTTAAAAATACATTTATTAATACTCATTTTTTTAAATTTATTTAACCTATAGATGGGACTCTAACATGTATTACCACTCTGGGGTGGTAGTACCTGTTAGAGTCCAATCTATGGGTTAAATAGAATAAAATGAGTTCCCAACTAGAATGAATAAAATAAAATGTCTTCAGCATAAAATAACCCAGCAACAGTTGACATGCTATAAAATCCAACAAACCAACCATCTTCAATAAACAGCAATTGATGCAAGTTTTGAATGAAATGTTAAAATAGAATAACATATAAAAGAAATGAGCTCTGCTGATGAGGCCTAATAGGCCGAAATGTACATACAGAGATTGATTTTTCTCAATTTGTTTAGCCTTACATTTGAATAGGTATTCCTGCCTAATTAATTAATTATTAATTAATTAACTTTCAAAATTAGGTACGACTTCAATTAAGCACATATTCTCCCAAAAACATAAAAGAAATGAAACATAAATAAATGAAATATAGGGTAACAAAAGGACTTAAAAAAACACAAACTGAAATGATCACACCAAATATTTTCAACTTTGTTTTTTTTCATTGTTTCTCTTTCACTTTTTTTTTTCTCATTTTCTTTCATTCTTTTCTTTTTATTCTTTACTTTATATTCTTCCTATCTCTCTCTTTCTCTTTTCACTTTTTTCTCAGCCTCTCACTCTTTTCTCAATTTCTGAACATCTCACCTACTCAACATTTTCTCAATTTCTTGACTTCTCCTTAATTTCTCAACCATTTCTCAATATCTCAACATCTCACCTTTTTCTCAATTACCCATTTTCACAAACCTTTTCTGAACTTCTCAACTTCTCACTTTTTCTATTTGAGAAATCTTTCAATTTTTTTTCTCTTTTCTCAACTTCTCATCATTTTTTGGTAGAGCACCCACCTAGGAATCGCAACGTTCCTGGTTCAAGAATTGAGTAATCTGATCTGTGTTGTAAAGTGAGGAGCTGATGGTAGGTGTGGTGCACTAGTAAAAAGGGGATAGACTAATTGCTGTCCGGCTAATACTGACAATAGGTCACTCATTTGAATTTTTTATTTGTCACACTCACTATCTTTATTTTATCATTTTCTTTTCTCTCTAATTATTTTTCTATCACTCTCTCTCTCTCTCATTCCTTTTCCCCCTCTCTCTCTCTCTCTCTCTCTCCTTTTCTCCCTCTCTCTCTTCTTTCTCATTTTGACTGAATTTACCTTTTGATTTACATAGATTCTATTTTTCTGATATTTTTGTCTAATTGTGCAACATTTGGAAATGATTGCTCAGTTGAGAATATTGATAATATTTATTTAATACTCAGCATGCTCACACACTCACACACATATATATTATTGTATCATATGTAGTGATATAAGCATATATAAATGTTATTTTGCAGAAATATAGTCTAAATCATTTATGCATATATGTACAGACTTATGCACACACACATATATATATATATATATATATATATATACATATGTATCTTTACTTATGTAAGCATTAACATCTTTACATATATACCAATGTGTAAACTTTTTTTTAAAATTATGTTTTGGGGGAGAGTTTTTTAATATGTTATTGATACTCAGTACATGTACTGACTGATCAACACGTGTGTGTATAGATATATGCATCACAGTGTATATATATATATATATATATATATATACACACACAGTACAGTACATATACATATATTTATATATAAAGTGTATATATAAATATCTTATGTAATTATGCAAGCATCTGTGCACACATACATGCCAGTGTGTAAATTTCTTTCGTAATTATATTTTTGTTACTAGATTTTTTTGTTTATTGGACAAGAAACAAAAAGGTGTTTTTGCGCTTCATCTTAACTTAGCTGAAATTCATCCACAGCAAATTGGAATTTGCAAAGGGATCTTCCTCAAAATGCAAAAAAATAATGACGATAATCCAGCAAATTAGTATTATCCCACAAACCCATGGACAAAGCCAATAGAACATGCATATATATATATATATATATATATATATATATATATATTTATCATTTATCAACAAAAAGAAAAAAAAACGAATTGTTTTTCACCCTAAGATGTTCTTGTCTCCTTAAATCAATAATCTGCATGCAGATGCGTGTTAGATGAAAAAAAAAAAAACTAAACAATATGTGAATCTTGTTTACACATCCATATAGATATAGCGATGTGTGTTTTCATATGATACACATTAAATGCCTTGTATGAAATATTTAAAACATTCTATATATGTACATATGCATGTACCAAAATATAGATATACAGACTATTTTAGGTACATGATTTAAAAAATAAAAAATATATATATATATATATATATATATATATATATATATATATCCTACATATATATACATAAGTTAAGGTAGTCTGGACATGGAGTCAATGGCACTTGATTACTGACAATTTCTCGACAATGAAGATCACATAGGTGAGAAACTGTCAGTAACAAGGTGTTGATTCCATGTCCACACTATCTTAAATATAAATGCTCTATCAATGATATTGAGTACTGTCTACTTACAAATATAGCACCCGTATAATCTATATATATATATATATATATATATATTTGTGTGTGTGTGTGTGTGTGTGTGTGTGAGGGTTATTCCCTGAATACAGGGAATGGGGTTTTTTTTGAAAAAAAAATTTTTTTCAAAGTTTTTTCCATAAATGTAAACTCTACATTATTTAGAGTTGTTTCATAGCAAAGATTATTTTAATCTTGCAAAAATATTTGTTTTGAGGCCATTCAAAATGGCAGCAAATTGAACGGACATCTGTCATCAAACTTTGGTGGCTGAGAAGCGCAAACCATATGATTATTTACAGAAGAATTTGTGATGTGCACTGAGAGGCATGTTTTAGTCAAAAGATGTTTCCAAATGGGTTAAACATAGGTTTGCCACTACAAGCCTAAGTCAAAACAACAGTCCATGGAATGGAAACACACTGACTCTCCAGTAAAGAAAAAGTTCCTAGTACAGCAGTCAGTAATTAAGATGATGCTGACTGTCTTCTGGGGCATGAAAAAAACCATCACAATTGATTTCCTTGAAAAAAGTTGCAACTGTAAACAGTGCTTCCTATTGCCAACTCCTTAGATAATATACACTTTATTTATTGAATGACCTTGCATATATATAAAGTTGTCGGTGTGGCCTATTGTTGTTATCAGCCAGTCATCAAGGGTATCCCATTTTTGCTAGCACTAGACCGGAGGGTTTTTTTTTATTGAGGTGGAGTATCACACCTACTATGAGCTCCCTATTTTACTGCATAGTTCAGATTACCCAATCTGCACTAATACTCCACTTTGGCCCTATCTTGGGCTAGACGGGCGGTCGGAGAGGCCCCCTCCGATCAATCGGCTGGTCACGTCAAGCCCTAGCACCTATATGATTTTCCCAACCCTATTGCCCTTATGGCAAGCCCCAACTTCTTTTTATCATATGGGTGCTAGAAGGCGGTGGCTGCAGGTCTACATGTCCTGGGAATGACGTTAAACTCTATCTGATGGTGAGGTTCCAGTTTTGGAGGTTTGGGGAATGTGGAGCACCCCTTCATCACCATTGCTCCCTGGTCCACTCTGACCCGGAGTGGTAGTACTTGTTAGGGTCCCATCTATGGGTTAAATAGAAAAATGTATTTATAAAAAAATTGTATTATCCATTAAGAATTGATTTATTTCAAAACTTTATCGGCATTAAATGACCCACTGAGGTTGATATGCCGTAAAACAAAACAAACCAAACCAATCTGCACTACTCATGCAGTGACTTGCCAGAGACCGGTATCAAACTCAGAACCCTGTGATTCCTAGGTGGAGACTCTACCAACAAATTAACAACACCATATATTATGTAAACCTTTATTTCTTAGTGATATATAAAACACATTGCTGCATTTTAAATACACTAATAACATGGGCTGTTTTGAGGCAAATCTAACTGAGATTTTCAGAGAGACATCATTAATAGATAAGATTTATTCTATATATTAATGATTTTGACTATAGATTAAATACTCATTGATAAACTTACACAATCATGAGGATATTGTGACATAAACAGTGACATAGTTTCGGTTACAAACAGACACCAAATCTCCATTATAATAAGATATACCATATATTACTGGTCTGCATGAACACATATACAGTGTGCAAGTACATATATATATATATATATATATATATATATATATATTGTATATTTCTGTATATTTTTTTTATTTCTGCATACCATATATACATATATATATATATGAGAGTATCTATGAATGTGTATCAGTAGTAAGCAATCCAGAATTTACACAGACAAATAGTGTTGGCCCATGATTTTATCAGATTTGGCTATTTATTGGGGGGAAATAACCATTCCACAGTCTTTTGCATCCAATCAGAAGAATTCTGCACATTTGGATGATAGGCAGACAAGATGGAATGGTAATTCCTTTTTTTTTCTTGTATGTGTGTGTTTTTTTTTTTTAATTCTTCTTTTTTTTTCGCCACTTTCTTCTTGTAATGGAGAGGTAAGCACCTAAAAAGGCTAACAACTCTTGTTAGACAAACATCTGTCTTGTATTTCACAAGACGTAAGATAGAGAGAGTACCTAACCATGTAAATAATAATAAAAAAGAAATGTCCTTATAAAATTAATGCATCATTGTTTTAGTTTAAGTCTTTTTAAGCCCAGATTCTATTGGCATAATTCCAATGCTGCATAGGCAGTTCATTATAATGTGTTTCATTGGTACTTTATACACTCTCTTCCCTTTTTATATTTTTTATACACTATTTTCTTTTCTTTTCTTTTTTCTTTGTATGTGTGTCATGGAAAACATATTTTTCCAGGCATATTATAACATGTCTTATAGAGATTCATATACAAGATTATGACTAACACCTGTGTGTATGACATAATATATATATATATATATATATATATATATATATATATATTACATTTACCAACCCCTCTGCATGAGTAGGATGTGACACAAGGTCAATTTCTTAAGTTAGTTAACCACAAACACATTATAATGAACTGCTTAACACCTGTGTGTATGACATAATATACAAGGTATGTCATAAAAGTATCGAGATTGAAGCTGTATTTACCAAGATAGAAATGAACAATGAATGGAATGTTAATTTTTTTCAGAATACAAGGTGTGTCAAAAAGTACAAAAAATATTGATGCTTTTTTGACACACCTTGTATATATATTTACTAACCCCTCTGCATGAGTAGGATGTGACACAAGGTCAATTTCCTAAGTGGGGTTAGGCAGTTCCTTATGATGTGTTTTGTGGCTAACACCTGTGTGTATGAGATAATATATATATATGATGTGGTGGAGTCATGTGGTGTAATAAGTTATAGCAAATGGATTCGTCGATACAAGTTCAAATCCTGGGTGGGGCTATTTTCATTTCACACAGCACAAATACCCTTACGAAAGGTATACATCCAGTTCTGGGTAAATAGTAGAGCCGACAGGCTTCTTTACCCTTGGTTAGGCAACCAGTATAGGAGAAGGAAAACTCTGAATTCAAAGCCTAGACTTTTCTAATATTTACCAATAGCTGGAGGGAGAATAATTGGATTCATACCTTTCCCAAGAGTATTAGCACCATGTGAAATGTAAACAGCCACATTCAGGATTTGAACTTGGGTTGCTGTGTTCATTTTAAACAACAATAACTGTTACACCCTCCATTAATATATGTGTGTGTTTTTTATTGTAATTAACATAACATGAATTTTGTAATGTTTGTAGTTTTGAAAGCTAAATTACAGAAAAACATTTTTAAACAAAATTAAATCATTACAGAATTAGTGTATAAAATTCAAACCCTGTGGAAATCTAAAAGGTAAATAAAAGAGAACACATATTTTTTACAAAGGGAATTTGACAGAATCAATAAACGTTTAACGCTTTGAATTTGATACTTGGTACCTGAATTCACAAAATCAATGAAAAAATTAAGTGCAATACACACTTAAACTTCACTCCAGGGTGAAAACATCTTATTGTAATGGAGATTCAATGTCTGTCTGTAACTGCAATTATATATATATGAAGTAGTCAAACAATGTGTTTGAAATGGCAAAGGCCGACAATTTGTGGGAGATTATGTGCTTAATTAAAGTCATACCTAATTTTGTTAATTAATTAATTATAACTAAATGAATTAGGCGTGCATACCGGTTTAAATGTAAAACGTAAAAAAATTGAGAAAAAGTCATCTCCGTATATGTACATTTCAGCCCATTAGGCCTCATCAGCAGAGCTATAGACAGGGTAGTGCTTTGTGCGTGATTCGAACCCTACCTGTCAGGCTGACATTATATAGGTATATTATTATCTGTATACTTGCACACTGTGTATATGTTTTACACAGATCAGTAATATATGGTATATTTTATTGTAATGGAGATTTGGGATCTGTCTGTAACTGAAACTACATCACTGCTTATGTCACAATACCCTCAGGAATTGTATAAGTTTGTCAATGAGTATTTAATGTATAATCAAAATCATTAATACATAGAATAAATCTTATTTATTAACAATGTCTCTATGAATATATGAGTTAGTTTTGCCTCTAAATAGCCCATGTTATTAGTGCATTTAAAATTCAGCAATGTGTCTTATATATCACTACGGAATAATGATTTACATAATATATGATGTGGTTAATTTGCATATTGGTTTTTACAAAACCAGGTTTAATAAATAAATACTTGGTGTTATTGATCTCTAATATAATTGTTTACTCTCCAATCCCCATACTTATGTCCAGAGGACGCATATTCTTGCTAGTTTATAGGAAAAAATATTCCATATGAAGAATTGTTATGATATTAAGCCTTTTATTATTAGTATTTGATGCAACTTTCCTGGACTTACAATATATAGTAAAATACCACTCAGCATGAAATGGCCAACTTACTGGTTCAAAAGGTTAAAAACAGGATGTATGAAAATAAAACAAAAGTAAAAAATAATGCTAACAATTTGACAGATATTAGCAAAATATTGAGATTGTCGTTCACTATCATTAGACAAATACAAAATTTCTATTAGAAGATAAAAAAAAATAAAACTATTGAGAAATCTCTTCACTATTTCCGAAATGATATCTGTGCAATATAAGTGCACATTTGTCAGAAGTTTACATTGATGACCCATCATCATATATAATTATATTTCAGTGAAAATATGTCAAATTTTATTGATCCATGAAACTTTAGTGAAAGAATGAAAAAAAAAATGACCTAATTTTTTATTTATCATAATTATGAATTAGCATAAACTAAAACTGATTTAGTCAACTTTTAAATGATTTATAAGGGCCGGGTTAGCTCAGTCAGTAGAGCGTTTGGCTAGAAACCACACGGTTCCTAGTTCGATACCGGCCCTCGCCAACTCAGCATATGAGTAGCACAGGGATCTGTGCGGTAAAGTAAGGGGCTGATGGTAGGTGTGGCGCTCCACCTCAGACGCTAAAAATAATCTCCTTGGTCTAGCGCTATTGAAAAGGGGATAGACTCCCTCGCTGACTGGCTGATACTGACTTTAGGCCGCCCCGACGACTTTACTTACTTTTATAATGCACTAGAAGTGACTACTCAGCATCATTTGGGTAGAGGGGGGACAAAAAAAAAACGTGATGTAATAATTAGCAAGTTAGTCTCCTAGATCCATTATTATTACTAGTACAAAATAAAAAATGCCCTCCGATGTAAAAATAGATTTTTGAAACATATTGCCTGAGGGGTGGGAGTAAAAAAATTCAATGTCAACAAGTTTGTACCCTAAGTAAGTAAAATCATCAAATTCATTAAAGGATTAAAAAATAAAACAATTTGAAATGTAAACTTTAAATATGTATTAGAATAAAACAAAATATATATAGATATATAATACCAGTCATGTATTTATTAAAACTTGTTTTAAAAAACAATGAGGACTGTCTAATATTGTATGTTCAAATTTTGAGTGTATTTATTCTGTTATGACGATTTTGGGTAATTTAATGTAAGCAGTGATGTAGTTTTTGTTACAGACAAAAACCTGAAGCGAATCTCCATTATTAATAGATGTATATTTAATTTTTTTCCACTTTAAAATGATTTATAATGCAATTGGGTAGAGGGGGTAAAAAGCCATGATTTATTGATTTTCTTTACTTTTGAGATTTACAAATACTGGACATTTTTAAGTAGAATTTCAATGCTATTTCTATGTATATTTTAATTTTTAGATATCTTCGAATATAAATTAAATCTTCATAATTTTTGCTCAAAAAGCAAGAACTGGTGATATTTAATATGTATATATATTTACTTTGTTGTTAATTGTTTTATTTTCATCCAGACATACATACATACACACTAACTGTCCTTTATATATATATAGATAGATAATTTTAGAATTAAAAGAATTAACATTTTTGCTAAGTATTTGTTTAAATTAAGTAGATATTAAGTTTTATTATCATTTGATATACAGAATGTTTCAGAAAAATTCATATCATTTTGTAATCTAATAACTTGACCAATTCTTGTTTAAATAATCTAAAATTTTAACAGTATGTGTAGAAACAACTCAACATTCTATCTTTAAGGTTTTTATTTCTTTATGTACCCCCCTTTTTAAGCAGAAAAAATATCGATGTAAAATTTTTTCTTTTATAAGAAAATAGCCAATTAAATAATTAACGAAATGAGTAAAAAAGAAATCCCAAAAAAATTAATTATTTATTATTTTTTTACATTTTATTTTTCGATTTTTGGTACTTATTTTCTCATAGAAAAGCCACCATAAATTTTTTTTTTGTTTCTATTCTTAACTTCGGTCTTTTATCTCTTTATTTACTGTAATTAGAAAACGGAAAGACCAACTTGAAAAAAAAGTTATGCCCCCAACATAAGGGGAGGGGGTAAAAAATAAGTGACCTGAAAAAAATGAGAAGGTTTTGAAATAAAATAAATGATGCATTATAAAGATCATTCATTGATACATAAACACTGAAAATTTCATTAAAATCCGATAATTCCTTGATTTTTGGTAAATTATTTTTTCTAGGGAGGGCGGGGGGCTAAAGTCATTTTGTCAAAAATGCAATTAGTAATTTAGTAATTTTGGGAATCCCTAGTGTTTAAATAATAAACTTAGAATATTTAACTGTTTCTACATATGCTGTTAAGATTTGAGATCAAATGAATGAGAATTGACCAAGTTATTAGATTAAAAAATGATATCAATTTTTCTGAAACACTCTGAATATTAGAAATAACCAAAGTTCAGTTTTTATGGATTAATTGAATATTTAATTGCATTAATCTGTCTATTAACCTACAATATATATTATTTGGGATTAGCATTTATGATAATCTAAATTTATTGATTTGAAGAGATAAGTAATTAGCAGAATCACTAGAGCTTTCCATTAATCTTTTGATTTGGACCATGAAGAATAAAGGAAACCATTTATATTCATAGAAATAGGAAAAGATATCCAAAGAGATATTATACGAGCAATATTCAATTAAAAGGTTTAACAATAATACAAATGTACAGATGACCTAATAAGAATTATAAAGAAATCTTTTCTTTGCTGGAAGATATATATTTAAAGAATATTTAAGATAATATCTAAAAAAAGAGCATTGTTAGGGTTTACATATTTTCTTTGAAATATTCCCCAGTGTTTCAAATGAGCATTAATCCAATTATGGAAAGAAATAGTCACTCACAATAGATCAATATTATCTATGTCCTTTTCTTCAGGAACAATATAGATTAAAAGTTATTTCTTAAAAGGCATTATATATATATATATATATATATATATATATTATATATATATAATACTCATGCTTGTATGACCGTTATCATCTTGCCAGAGCCTGTCTAAATATTGAGACCATCCAAATCCACCAAGATGAAATGTAAATCCTGAATATCTGGTGTTGCTTATCTGCCAATTTGGTATTTCTTATGAGTGTCATCACCTCAGCTAAATAATGGACCATTCCGTTTTTATTATAAAGAAATAAAGGGAAGAAAAAGGACATGTTACACAGAAAAATATAAGAAAGAAAGAAAGAGATTAGGGGAAAGATCGAGAAGGAGTGAGCGCACAGAAGCAATAATGCTAATCTATTTCAATTAAATATAAGAGATGGAATGAAAGAAAAAAAAAAGAGTAAGAGAAAGTTAAATCAAGATCATTATACTTTTTACATATTGCATTATTTTTTGCAATAACTCTTAAGTAAACATATCAAATGTAATAATTAACTTATCATACTGTGGCATATCCACAGGTCCTGCTGGTTATTATATTGACTTATAGGACCTGTGGATATTCCACTGTGTGTTAAAGTAACTATTACAATAATTGATTGTGTCATAGAGTACCTAAATAATGAGAATGGAATCATCTATTTCTTCTATAAATAAAGTCTGACAAAACCTTGGAGAGAAAAAACAAAAGAGGTCTCAGGGGACATGTTAATTCAACCTAGCAATTGCTAATTATTCGGTTTACCTTGTATCTTTACTAAGTAAACCTTTTCCCTTATCCTTAATACTCTTTGTGTTTCTTCCTATTATTTCTCTGTTAGCTCTCATTTTCAATTTACAACAGTTAGTATGCTTAAGAGCTATTGCAATAGTTCAATATATCAAAAGTATAAAAATCTTGATTTAACTATATTTCTCTTTCTTTCTCTATCCCTTTTTCACCCTACTCTCTCTCCTCCTTTCTCTTTTCCCCTCCTCTCCCTTCTCTTCCCATCTCTATCAACCTCTCTCTTGTATTCCCTTTCTTTTCTTAAAATCAAAATGGAATGGTCCATTTTTTTATCTGAGGTGGTGACAGGGCATGACACACAATTGTATTAATACAGTCATAGAACTAAGACAGTTTTTCTCTATATGAATGAAGAAACAACAGATTAGAAAAATCTGACAAAATGTGAAAAATATAAATGGAAAGACGAATAAACCAACACAAACAAATGATTCAAATATTATTATGTCTTTTTAAAAAATAGAACTTTTAACAAATCATCATCATCATCATGTTCTGCTAGTAGCATGGATATTCATGACAATCTCTCACCAACCATTCCAATTATTCATTGCTCCTGGGAGGTCCTCTGGGCTGCATCAAGTATCTGCGTAGAGCTGGTCAATGTATGTCTTTGCTGGACAGCCCACATTGGCATGCCCATGTGCTGGTTTCCACAGGAGATCATCACATTAGTCCGTCCTTGCTTCCCCAGCAGTACCCAGCATGTCTTGTTCGTCTCACTTGGATGGTCTGTGTGATATAGGGTAGGTGACCATATAGCTGCTAGTCTTTTAACAAATAAAGATAAAATTTAATCAATTGTTTGTGTTGGTTTATCCACTTTTCCATTTATATTTTCACACACACACACACACACACACACATATATATATATACGTTTTACTTGACTGTTTGAAATAACATTTACCAATTCATTGTTTCACTGTCATTATAATCAGCTGCAACCAAAAACTTGAATTCTTACCCAATGAAGACAGGTTACTTCAGCTAGTTATATTATTAAATTGAATATGCTTTGTTGAAATCTTGGAATGCATATAACGAGATTTTTATTAATATAATTCAACCCAGTCTGATTCAAGGTCATAATATTTACTCAGAGAAAACAGTAAATCTCTAATTTACTGGCAGTCATTAAAAAAGAGATATTTGAACTAATAGTCTCATTTCAATAAAGATGGAAACATAAGTTCATATAACACCCCAGTATTTTAATGACTCATATTAGACAGTTTTTACCAGTAGTTGATATTCAATAAGCTGATTCTACTTTAACGAAAAGTGTGAGGCACCTGGTGAGAACCAAATTCATTAATGGTTTGGTAACTTTCCTAACTATCATATCACTCAAGGCTGTTTACCAGACGTTGGTAGCATATATTATATTATATATATATAATATATATATATATATATATATATTATATGATGTTTGCATGTATATAATATATATATTGGAAGAATATGTGCTTAATTGAAGTCATACCTAATTTTGAAAATTAATCAATTAAATAATTAATGAATTAGGCGGGCATACCTATTCAAATGTAAGGCTAAACAAATCGAGAAAAAATACTCTCTGTATGTACATTTCAGCCTATTAGGCCTCATCAGCAGAGCTATAGACAGAAAGACTGCTTTGTGTCTATAGCTCTGCTGATGAGGCCTAATAGGCTGAAATGTACATACAGAGATTGACTTTTCTCGATTTGTTTAGCCTTACATTTGAATAGGTATGCCCGCCTAATTCATTAATTATTAATCAATTAATTTTCAAAATTAGGTACGACTTCAATTAAGCACATATTCTCCCCAAAAATTGTCGGCTAAAAAAGCCATATCAAACACATTGTTTGTTTGTTTACTTCTCATATATATATATATAATATATATAATATATATATATATTATGAGGAAAATAACAGATTAGGTAAAATACAACAAAATGTAATTAAAAGTTGAGGAATAAAAGCAGATAAAACACAAACAATTTCATTCAATTAATATTTCCCCTCGGTGTATAAACGAGGCTTCGTCAGAACTTTATTTGAGACAAGAAACTGCTATGTGTAAATATATTGAAAAAGATGTGGTGTAGGGTGGGAGAAAAGGAGGGGAAGGTTAGATGTGTCAGAAGGTGTGAAGTAGAGAGATAAGTGAAGGGGGGAAGTGTCAACAGGGATAAGGTGGCTTTTAAGTACAAAGCAGTGTGGTTAGGGTCATTGAAAGAATGGGGTGGGGCAGGCATCAGCTAATGTCTGTTGGGCTGAAGTTGTGATGGAAGTTCTGAATTTTTTTTGTTTTGTTTGTTGTATTTCGAATATTCTCTGATTTTTTGTTTTCGTATGTTTTTGTCTAAGTTATCATTTGTCTATTTTGATTTTGTTTTCTTGGGTTATGATTTTTGTGAGGGCTGGCATAACTTTTAATTACATATAAATATATATATATATATATAAAATATAATATAATATATATAATAAGTTTAGAGGTTGAT
>CM042137.1:40700312-40729538 GCA_023376005.1 Doryteuthis pealeii | reverse complement strand
AAAAAAAAAAGAGAGAGATTAATAGTTTAATGGAAGTTGTTACGGCATTTCTTTGTGGTTAGAAAGTGATGGAAGTGTTTACCTGCTTGTTCTATGTGGGTTAGAACAGTGGAATGGAAGTGGTTTTACTGCTGTTCCTATGTGGTTAGACACAGTGGAATGGAAGTGGTTTACTGCTGTTCTTATGTGGATTGAACAGTGGAATGGAAGTGGTTTACTGCTAGTTCTATGTGGTTAGAAACATGGCAAATGGAAAGTGGTTTACTGCTCGTTCTATGTGGTTAGAACAGTTTTGAATGGAAGTGGTTTACTGTGTTCATAATGTGGTTAGAACAGTGGAATGGAAGTGGTTTTCTGCTGTTTCTATGTGGTTGAACAGTGGAATGGAAGTGTTTACTGCTGTTCTATGTGGTTAGAACAGTGGAATGGAAGTGGTTTACTGCTGTTCTAGTGGTTAGAACAGTGGGAATGGAAAGTGGTTACAAGCTTTCTTTGTGGTTAGAAACAGTGGAATGGAAGTGGTTTACTGCTGTTTATGTGGTTAGAACAGTGAATGAAGTGGTTTCTGCTGTTTGCTATGTGGTTTAGAACAGTGGAATGGAAGTTGTTAACGTATTTTTTTGTGGTTTAGAACAGTGGAATGGAAGTGGTTTACTGCTGTTCTATGTGTTAGAACAGTGGAATGGAAGTGTTTACTGCTGTTCTAGTGGTAGAACAGTGGAATGGAAGTGGTTTACTGCTGTTCTATGTGGTTAGAACAGTGGAATGGAGTGGTTAATGTGTTAGAACAGTGGAATGGAGTGGTTTACTGCTGTTCTATGTGGTTAGAACATGGAATGGAAGTGGTTTACTGCTGTTCTATGTGGTTAGAACAGTGGAATGGAAGTGTTTACTGCTGTTCTATGTGGTTAGAACAGTGGAATGGAAGTGGTTTACTGCTGTTTATGTGGTTAGAACAGTGGAATGGAAGTGGTTTACTGCTGTTCTATGTGGTTAGAACAGTGGAATGGAAGTGGTTTACTGCTGTTCTATGTGGTTAGAACAGTGGAATGGAAGTGGTTTACTGCTGTTCTATGTGTTAGAACAGTGGAATGGAAGTGGTTTACTGCTGTTCTATGTGGTTAGAACAGTGGAATGGAAGTGGTTTACTGCTGTTCTATGTGGTTAGAACAGTGGAATGGAAGTGGTTTACTGCTGTTCTATGTGGTTAGAACAGTGGAATGGAAGTGGTTTACTGCTGTTCTATGTGGTTAGAACAGTGGAATGGAAGTGGTTTACTGCTGTTCTATGTAGTTAGAACAGTGGAATGGAAGTGGTTAACTGCTGTTCTATGTAGTTAGAACAGTGGAATGGAAGTGGTTTACTGCTGTTCTATGTGGTTAGAACAGCGGAATGGAAGTGGTTTACTGCTGTTCTATGTAGTTAGAACAGTGGAATGGAAGTGGTTTACTGCTGTTCTATGTAGTTAGAACAGTGGAATGGAAGTGGTTTACTGCTGTTCTATGTGGTTAGAACAGTGGAATGGAAGTGGTTTACTGCTGTTCTATGTAGTTAGAACAGTGGAATGGAAGTGGTTACCTGCTGTTCTATGTGGTTAGAACAGTGTAATGGAAGTGGTTAAATCCAGTTCCTTCTGGTTATAACAGTGTAATGGAAGTGGTTAAATCCAGTTCTTTGTAGTTATAACAGTGGAATGAAAGTGGTTAAATGCTGTTCTATGTGGTTAGAACAGTGAAACGGAAGTGGTTAAATGCATGTCTTTGCGATTGGAACAGTGGAATGAAACTGGTTAAATCCAGTTCTTTGCTGTTAAAACAGTGGAATGGAAGTGCTTAACTGCTATTCTACATGGTTAGAAAAGTGTAAAGGAAGTGGTTAAATGCAGTTCTTTGTGTTAGAAAGTGTAAAGGAAGGGTTAAATAAGTTCTTTGTGGTTAGAACAGTGTAAAGGAAGTGATTAAATGCAGTTCTTTGTGGTTAGAACAGTGTAAAGGAAGTGGTTAAATGCAGTTCTTTGTGGTTAGAACAGTGTAAAGGAAATGGTTAAATGCAGTTCTTTGTGGTTAGAACAGTGTAAAGGAAGTGGTTAAATTTAGTTCTTTGTGGTTAGAATGGTGTAATGTAAGTGGTTATCTGTGGGTTTGTTTGTTTCCTAAAAGATGTTCATGAAGCCTTTTTGCTTTGAAAAATATGTCTACAAAATTCTTTGTTTCCTAAAAGATAATATATATAACTATTATATTTGCAACAAAGAAAGATGTATACAGATAATTAGAAATAGGTAATAATACTTAGAATGATGTTTTCCATTCTGTATCTTATGATTTGAGGATACAAAGACAAACAGACTTATCATCTGAGAGAGTGTAGATTAAATTTGGCTAAGCTTCTAAGCAAGAAGATTCGAGAATAAAAATAATTGTGCAGTTCAGTTGTTAGAAAATAAGACTATCAGATAAAGATTCCAAAACTTGATCCCATTACCCATAAAGTGAGCTTTTCTTAATATATGAGTTAGATCATTGCAAAGGAAGCAGTGAGGCTTATACTCCATTTTTTTTTCTCTTTTTCACTATCTTTTTTTCTTCTCTTTCTTTCTTTGAGTGGTAATATTTTGTTCTGTGAATTCATAAGTTTGGAATTAGAAAGACATTTCTAGGTAGAAAATTGTCATTATTTCAACACACACACACACACACACACATATTGGTTTGGTGGTTGGTTTTGAAGGTTATGACAATGGCAAATGTAAAGAAAAATGAGGTAACTATGATATTGTTCATTTACCTTTTTATTTTCTTAATATTTTGGTATGAAAGATTCCTTTATCAGAAGATTTCTGAAAGCATGGCATCTTTAAAAGTTAGATGTTGACTGTTCCTAGAATATGCCCATTCTGTTGTATTTTGTGATTGTGTGTATGCTTGTTTCATAATGTCTTATCAACATTATATTTTTTAGTTCTTTTTCATGAGTTTATGAACACTGTTTATATGATAAGTATTTTTATCCAATATAAATAATTTTCACACAGTTGTATGATTTCAAGTATTCATATCTAATACTAATATTTTATACACGATTGTATTGTTTCAAGTAGCTATTTCTATTTAATAATTTGTTTGTTATTGGAAACCATATAACTGATAACAATCCTTATGAAACACTTCAAGTAACTATTTTTAATGCAAAATTACCAATAACTGTATGTAAAATAAGTATTCCTATCAAATACAAATAATGATCAGATATTTTTGCACCAATTATTGAACCCAAACAGGTACTACTACTCCAAGTCAGAGTGGACCTGGGAGTAATGGCAATGAAGGGATACTCTACACAACCCAGATCTCCAGAACAGGAGCATCATCACCAGATGCAGATTGGTGTCATACCCAGGAGAGACCTTTTTAGGGGGTATTTTTACCCTTCTGTAGGGGGTACGGTCAGTATATTCTAAACCATATTGGTAGGCTGGAATATGTATTTAATATTGTTATATACCTACCTGTGTCTGGGTATATATTATGGAGATGGATCTATTTGAATTCTATTCTGTTACTTCTGTATCATAGCGTAGCTATCTTCATGGATTCTTCTGTTTCTTGTGTAGCTATTAGCTTTCTTGAGGTCTGTACTTTCTTTTTTGTAGTCTGTAGCTATCTTTAATACTTGGTATTTTGGTTCCGGGCGGTTTCGACTAACTTTTCTTAACTTCTGGTTCTGGTCTTTCAAGATGCTGGTAAGGTTCTCTGGTTCTTTAGATATGCCAAGGTTGTCATAGTTTTTAGAGACAAACTCAAGGCATATAGTTTTTTTAATCACATTTTATTAAACTTAAACTTAGGATTCTTAATCCACCGAGGGAGTCCCCCGCTAAGTAGGTCCTTACATTCGAATGTCCAGTGGCTGACTGCTTAACAAAAAGCCTTTTGATCCCACCATTTGCGTAGCCGAAAATCAAGGTTAAGTTAAGGTTATTGAATGTCAATCACCTTAAGGGTTCAGATTTGAATTCAACAACACCTGAACTCAAATATGATTCTACACTAACTGTCCAAAACCGACGGTACACCCATCAATATATAACAATATCAGAGGTATTATTTTGAAGAAAATGAATGCTTCATTCATTGTTCATTTCAGTCTTAGTAAATGCAGCTTCAGTCTTGATACTTTTTGAACACACCTGATAAATAGATTTTTATAATGAAAAATGATCAAAATTTCCAAGCATTGCTGAAATTTTGAAAGGATTTTTATGATTATTATAAATCACAAGAATATGCACCTTCCACCAAGCATAAGTATTTAAGTTTTAATGTCATGAAATATATTAAATTAGACTAATGAAATTAAATAAGAATGCATATAAAAAGATTACACTTATTTTAATTATATTTTAATTGGTTTCTATATAAAAGCATTCATAGGATAGATTTTGATATGTTGGAGATTAAAACAATAATATTAGAGATCAATAACACCAAGTAATTATTTATTAAATCCTGTTTTGTTGAAACCAGTATGCAAAGAAACCACACCATATATTATGTAAACCTTTATTTCTTAGTGATATATAAGACATTGCAGGATTTTAAATGCAAAAATAACATGAGCCATTTTGAGGCAAATCTCAATCAGATTTTCATAGAGACGTAAAAAATAAATAAGATCTATTCCACATATTAATGATTTTGACTATAAATTAAATACTCATACTTAATAAACATATGCAATTCCTGAGGGTATTGTGATGTAGTTTCGGTTACAAACAGACACTGAATCTCCATTATAATAAGTTTTTTTGTTAGGGTATTTATGAGTGAAACTGTATTTTGAAAAAGTTACATGATTTAAAACTTGTTTTAGCATACATCTTTAACTATGGTTTGGGTGAATTATATCCGATATTTTCAAATTCTGTTTTCAGAATTTTAGACTTCAAGTAGGGGCATAGGTATGAGTAATGCTTGGTTTTCCTGTTTCATAGGGGACTGTGAGTTTTTTATTTTTAAATTAGAAAAAATGTAAAAGAAGAAGCAAATAATATCAATAACATAAATTTTGGGAAAAATATTTTTGGGAATAAATAAATACTTTGGCACTTTCATTCCACAATTTTTCCCCCACCAAAATTTTTCTTTAAAAAAAAAACAAAAAAAAAACAAAACATTCCTACCCTGCCTAACATTTAAAAAATCCCTAATGAGAAAAATGAAAAAAAATGTTTTTCATTACAAAAATTCAATTTTGCTATTAGAAGGCTGAATGGAGAAGAGAGAGGAGAGAGAAGAGAGAGAGAGAGAGAGAGAGAGAGGGGTAAATAATTAAATGAGAGAGAGGGAGAGGGAAAGAGATAAAAAGTAAAGAGATAGACAAGTGTGTGAGAGAGAGAAAAGTGTGAGAAAGCAATAGAGAGGAAAAGGTAAAGAGTTAAGAGAAAGTGAGAGATAAAGAGACAGACGTTTGTGAGAGAGAGAGAGAGAGAGAGAGAGAGAGAGAGAGAGAGAGGTAAAGAGATAGAAGTACTAAAAATAGAAAGGTAAAGAGATAGGCAGAAGCTTGTATGTGTGTATGTCAGAGACAGAGAGACAGAAATATAAAATAATGGAAGGTAATGTGAAAGAAAAAAAGCAATGTACTGAAAATCACATGAAAAAAAGGTGGTTAAGAAAGAAAAAAAGACAATATGAAAATAAACGAGGTAGATGTGAGGATAGAGTAAATTGTAGGATAAGAAAAATGAAGAAAAAGAAAGAGGGAAATAACAGAGAGAGAGAGAGAGGGGGGAGTGCAACAGAAAGAAAATGAAAGAAAGAATGAGAGAGATAAATTAATGTAGAAAAATTAGAAAAGAAAAAGATAAATAGAAATATATAAGGAGAGAGAGAAAGAAAAAAGAAATAATCAGTGAGAGAATTTGGAAGAGGAAAAAGTTAGATAAAAATATATCAGGAGAGATAGATAGATAGATAAAGAGAGTGCAATAGAAAGAAGGAAGAAAGAAATAGAAAGAATGAAAGATGAGTTACTCAGAGATATTCAAAAGTGAAAAGATATATATATGATATATATATATATATATATATTGGAGAGAGAGTGCAATAGAAAGAAATAGGAAGAAGAATGATTGAAAGGAATTAAAAAGAGGAAAAAAATAATAAAAATATATCAGGGTAATAAAGAGCAAGAGAGAGAGAGAGAGAGAGAGAGAGAAGAGAGAGAGAGAGAGAGAGAGAGAGAAGAAAGTGCAAGATGTATATATATATAATATATATATATATGAGAGAGAGTGCATAGATAGAAATAGGAAGAAAGAATGATTGAGAGAATTAGAAGAAGAAAAAATGTAAATAGAAATATATCAGGGTAAATAGTTTATTGAATGGCTTGTAGGCATCTGTCCAATATGGTATCACCAGAAGTTTTGCAGACATTCTAAAGTTTCATGTCTAGTTTCATACTCGTGCAGTCATTCAAGAAAACACCTCGAAATTAAAGGAAAGAAACTTGATAATGTACCGAGCAGAATGCCAGTATTTCATCAGTAGTCATCCGACACTTCCTAGCTTGCATACCCACTAAAAATAAGTGATACGTAAAAAGACATCCCACAATCTAATTTAACTGAGGTTGATGAAATATGTCTGGGTAAGTCTTATAAAAAAAATAAAAATCGGATGCCAACCATCCAGAAATTTGAAAAAAAAAAAAATATATAGTTAAATTAAAAAACAAAAATTGTTTTTGAATATATTTTTGAAGTCGTGAGCATTTAAACATCTGATGTGTTGAAGTTAATTTTTTTTTTTTGTTTTGTAATTTTAAAAAGAGTTAACTTTTTAATGACTGAGTTGTGAGCTTCTTTGATATGTTATCTCTTAAAATCTTCAAAGCCTGAAAAATGGTTCATCTTTGAGCGTTTAAATTCATAGCAAGAATACAGATGATTCTATGATAGCTAAATAAATATTTTGTCTCTTCATTGCGCTTCTAATAGTCTCAATTTATTTTTGGATAACTTCATCACAAATTTGATTTATCAGTCAATCAGCGAGGGAGTCTATCCCCTTTTCACTAGTGCTAGACCAAGGAGATTGTTTTTTAGCATCTGAGGTGGAGCGCCACACCTACCTGATTGATGATATATTTGAATGAATGATTTCCTATCTCTATATTAATACTTGTGTTTCTTAATTGTACAGCCATTATAATTTTCCACACACTCTAGTTAAAAATGAGACCATCCGAATCATCCAAGATCAAATGCAAAAATGTAAATTCTGATTATCTGGTGTTACTTATCCATCAAATTCTTATTTCTTATGAGTGTCGTCACCATTCCTGTTTTAATTAGAAAGAAAGAAAAGGAAGAAAATGCACATTCTGCACAGAAAAAATATTAGAAAGAGAGTAGGGAAAGATATAGAGAGGGGTGAGTGCGCAGAAGCAATACTACTGATATGTTTCAATCGAACATAATGAAAAAATGAAAAGAAGGAAAGAAAAAAAAAAAGAGTGAAAGAGTTGAATCAAGATATTATAATTTTTTTACACATTGAACTATTTAACAATAGCTCTTAATTAAGCATATCAAATGTTATAATAATTAAACTATTATTCTGCTAGTTCTTGATAATTTCAACATAGGTGTTATTGCAAATTTTATTTTTATTGATGATATATTTGAATGAATGTTTTCCTATAACCTATTAATTTGTTAGATGCCATGCCTCGTTTGTTTTATGGCATATCAACCTCGACGGGTCATTTAATGCCAGCAAAGTTTTGAAAGATTTCTAACAATAGTGTGGAAGAAAATATTTTAAACTCAATATGATAAAAAGGGTTGGGGGTTGCCATAAGGACAATAAAGTTGGTACTATCATATAGGTGCTAGAGCTTGACATGGTCAGCCGATTGATCAGAGGTAGCCTCTCTGACCGCCCATCCAGCTTAAATAAGGGCCAAAGTGGAATGTTGCATGTCATGGACTGCTAAAGCCACGAAAATTCCATCCTTAAGCATCATGGGTCGCCACCCACGTCTAACAGGGGCCCCTTTGGGGAGGGGGTAGTCTCATTCCTCTGCAGAAGTGCAGTCTGTGTATTCTAAAGCCATATGCCAAGTAATTTCCCACCATTAAAACTTCAGGGTAATGGGGGAGTGGTTTACTTGGTCATATTCAACTTTCCTGCTAGTAATATGTGACAGGTTGAGTTCATTATTGTCTGAATTTTTGAAATGAGGCTTCATAATTTGTATTATTTAGATTTTTTGGACTGTCCAAGTGAGATGAACAAGACATGCAGGGTACTGCTGGGGAAGCAAGGACAAACTAATGTGATGATCTCCTGTGGAAACCAGCACATGGGCATGCCAATGTGGGCTGTCCAGCAAAGACATACATTGACCAGCTCTACGCAGATACTTGATGCAGCCCAGAGGACCTCCCAGAAGCAATGAATAATAGGAACGGTTGGTGAGAGATTGTCATGAATATCCATGCTACTAGCTGAATATGATGATGATGATGATTTGTTAAAAGACTTCTATTTTTTAAAAAGATATAATAATATTTGAATCATTTGTTTGTGTTGGTTTATTCATCTTTCCATTTATATTTTTCACATTTTGTCAGATTTTTCTAATCCTTGTTTCTTCATTCATATAGAGAAAAACTGTCTTGGTTCTATGACTGTATTAATACTATTGTGTGTCATGCCCTGTCACCACCTCAGATAAAAAATGGACCATTCCATTTTGATTTTATTGTTATATACACAATGTTTGGGTGATGTGCTCCTGAGTCCAACAAAATCACCCAAAGAAGGCTGGAGGTCACATTGGTCAAAATGTTGTGTATTTAACAATAACAGTAAAAAATATCTAAATTTGTTTGGCAAACAGTCTAGAAGACAGAAAACTCAGAATTCAAATCTGTTAAATCCTGCTAAAGAAATGTGTCACATCCTACTCATACGGAGCTGTTGATATATAAATTTATACATGGTGTGTCATAAAAGTACCAAGTTTAAAGCTATATTGACCAAGATAGGAATGAACAATAATGAAATGTTTTTTTCAAAATACAAGGTGTGTCAAAAAGTACAAAAAAAGCTCAATACTTCTTTGACACATCTCTGACCCGGAGCGGTAGTACCTGTTAGAGTTCCATATATGGGTTAAATAGAACCAAATAAGTTTTTTTAAAAACAAATTCTAAAACTCTTTTATGTTTATAAAAAAATTTAGTACCCATCAAAAAGGAATAAAACAAAAATGTCTTTGGTATAAAATAATCCAACAAAGGTTGACATGCCATAAAATCCAACCAAACAACCTTAGATCATGAATTATGAAGTGAAAATTTCAGATCACAATTCAGCTTTAGGAAAAAGTGTTGGTCACCCAGTGAGAACCAAACTCATCAACAATGGTTTGATAACCTAACCTTCTAACCATAATATCACTTAAGATCATGCATTATACAGTGAATATTTTTAGATCAAATTCAGCTTTTAGGAAAAAGTGTTGGTCACCAGTGAGAACCAAACTCATACAATGGTTTGGTAACCTAACCTTCCTAACCATAATATCACTTGAAGTTCATGCATTATACAGGGAAATTTTAGATCCAAATTCAGCTTATAGTATTTTAAGTCTATGGAATTAGCAATCTGCTCTTATTCAATTATACCGTAACTTTTATGTTGTTTTTTTTTCCTGTGTGATAATCCTTAAGTGTAAAGAGTTATTTTTGGCACCACCATTGATTTCGTAAGAGTGAGGTAGATGTTTATCTTCATTAATAATTGGACTAATTCATTGCAAAGGAATGCGGTATTCTATTTCAATTTTGAGGAATATGATTATTTTGTGCATAGTGAAGCAGCAATTTTCCACACCCATCTGCCAGGTAGACAGAAATACTATCTAAAAAGAAATGTTTTCATATTAGTAAGTTTCGGTGAATGTTGCATAGCCGACATTGCACCGCAGAGTGTTTGGCTACCATCGCCGCCAGTCTCTGTTACAGTGGAAAAACAAACCAACGTCTGGTAAACAGCCTTGAGTGATATGATGGTTAGGAAGGTTAGGTTACCAAACCATTGTTAATGAGTTTGGTTCTCACTGGGGTACCCCACCCTCCCGGCTTTTTCACTGAAGTAAGATCAGCTTATCAAACGATAACTTGAATATATATATATATATATATATATACATACACAAGGTGTGTCATAAAAGTATCAAGATTGAAACTGTATTTACCAAGATAGAAATGAACAATGAATGGAGCATTAATTTTTATCAGAATACAAGGTGTGTCAAAAGTGCTGAGTTTGAAGCTGTATTTACCAAAATAGAAATGAACAATGAATGGAACATTAATTTTTTCAGAATACAAGACATGTCAAAAAGTACAAAAAATCTTGATACTTTTTTTGACACACCTTATATATATATTATATATATATATATATATATTATATATTGAGAGTTTTATAATTTGCTTGAAGCATTGTGTATATATTGGTTAGGAGGTTGATTTAGAAGGCTATCACAATGCAGGTGTAAAGAAAAAAAGAAATGCTATAACTAGACTGCTTCAGTTCAGTGATCTTTTGAAAAAGAGATATTATCTCGAAAATTCAAGAATTAAATACAGGTTAACACACAACTCATTGTTACCGTATTATTTTTTTTTTTTTTACACCTGCATTGTGATAGCCTTCTAAATCAACCTCCTAACCTATATATATATATATGTAATTAAAAGTTATGCCAGCCCTCACAAAAATCATAACCCAAGAAAACAAAATCAAAATAGACAAATGATAACTTAGACAAAAACACACGAAAACAAAAAATCAGAGAATATTCGAAATACAACAAAACAAAACAAAAAAATTCAGAACTTCCATCACAACTTCAGCCCAACAGACATTAGCTGATGCCTGCCCCACCCCATTCTTTCAATGACCCTAACCACACTGCTTTGTACTTAAAAGCCACCTTATCCCTGTTGACACTTCCCCCCTTCACTTATCTCTCTACTTCACACCTTCTGACACATCTAACCTTCCCCTCCTTTTCTCCCACCCTACACCACATCTTTTTCAATATATTTACACATAGCAGTTTCTTGTCTCAAATAAAGTTCTGACGAAGCCTCGTTTATACACCGAGGGGAAATATTATTGAATGAAATTGTTTGTGTTTTATCTGCTTTTATTCCTCAACTTTTAAATTACATTTTGTTGTATTTTACCTAATCTGTTATTTCTCATATATATTATATATATATATATATATATATATATATGAGAAGTAAACAAACAAACAATGTGTTTGATATGGCTTTTTAGCCGACAATTTTTGGGAGAATATGTGCTTAATTGAAGTCGTACCTAATTTTGAAAATTAATTGATTAATAATTAATGAATTAGGCGGGCATACCTATTCAAATGTAAGGTAAACAAATCGAGAAAAGTCAATCTCTGTATGTACATTTCAGCCTATTAGGCCTCATCAGCAGAGCTATAAGACACAAAGCAGTCTTTCTGTCTATAGCTCTGCTGATGAGGCCTAATAGGCTGAAATGTACATACAGAGAGTATTTTTTCTCGATTTGTTTAGCCTTACATTTGAATAGGTATGCCGCCTAATCATTAATTATTAATTGATTAATTTTCAAAATTAGGTATGACTTCAATTAAGCACATATTCTTCCAAATATATATATATATACATGCAAACATCATATATATATATATATATATATATATGCTACCAACGTCTGGTAAACAGCCTTGAGTGATATGATAGTTAGGAAAGTTACCAAACCATTAATGAATTTGGTTCTCACCAGGTGCCTCACACTTTTCGTTAAAGTAGAATCAGCTTATTGAATATCAACTACTGGTAAAAACTGTCTAATATGAGTCATTAAAATACTGGGGTGTTATATGAACTTATGTTTCCATCTTTATTGAAATGAGACTATTAGTTCAAATATCTCTTTTTTAATGACTGCCAGTAAATTAGAGATTTACTGTTTTCTCTGAGTAAATATTATGACCTTGAATCAGACTGGGTTGAATTATATTAATAAAAATCTCGTTATATGCATTCCAAGATTTCAACAAAGCATATTCAATTTAATAATATAACTAGCTGAAGTAACCTGTCTTCATTGGGTAAGAATTCAAGTTTTTGGTTGCAGCTGATTATAATGACAGTGAAACAATGAATTGGTAAATGTTATTTCAAACAGTCAAGTGAAACTTGTGTGTGTGTGTGTGTGTGTGTGTGAAAATATAAATGGAAAAGTGGATAAACCAACACAAACAATTGATTAAATTTTATCTTTATTTGTTAAAAGACTAGCAGCTGTATGGTCACCTAACCTATATCACACAGACCATCCAAGTGAGACGAACAAGACATGCTGGGTACTGCTGGAGAAGCAAGGACGGACTAATATGATGATCTCCTGTGGAAACCAGCACATGGGCATGCCAATGTGGGCTGTCCAGCAAAGACATACATTGACCAGCTCTACATAGATACTTGATGCAGCCCAGAGGACCTCCCAGGAGCAATGAATAATTGGAACGGTTGGTGAGAGATTGTCATGAATATCCATGCTACTAGCAGAACATGATGATGATGATGATGATTCGTTAAAAGACTTCTATTTTTTAAAAAGACATAATAATATTTGAATCCTTTGTTTGTGTTGGTTTATTCGTCTTTCCATTTATATTTTTCACATTTTTTCAGATTTTTCTAATCTGTTGTTTCTTCATTCATATAGAGAAAAACTGTCTTGGTTCTATGACTGTATTAATACAATTGTGTGTCATGCCCTGTCACCACCTCAGATAAAAAAATGGACCATTCCATTTTGATTTTAAGAAAAGAAAGGGAATACAAGAGAGGGGTTGATAGAGATGGGAAGAGAAGGGAGAGGAGGGGAAAAGAGAAAGGAGGAGAGAGAGTAGGATGAAAAAGGGATAGAAAAAGAAAGAGAAATATAGTTAAATCAAGATTTTTATACTTTTGATATATTGAACTATTAGCAATAGCTCTTAAGCATACTAACTGTTGTAAATTGAGAATGAGAGCTAACAGAGAAATAATAGGAAGAAACACAAAGAGTATTAAGGATAAGCAAAAAGGTTTACTTAGTAAAGATACAAGGTAAACTGAATAATTAGCAATTGCTAGGTTGAATTAACATGTCCCGTGAGACCTCTTTTGTTTTTTCTCTCCAAGGTTTTGTCAGACTTTATTTATAGAAGAATAGATGATTCCATTCTCATTATTTAGGTCCTCTATGACACAATCAATTATTGTAATAGTTACTTTAAACACACAGTGGAATATCCACAGGTCCTATAAGTCAATATTAACCAGGCAGGACCTGTAGATTGCACAGTATGATAATTTATTATTAAACATTTGATATGTTTTACTTAAGAGTTATTGCAAAAATAATTCAATATGTAAAAGTATAATGATCTTGATTTAACTTTCTCTTACTCTTTTTTTCTCTTTCTTTCCATCTCTTATATTTAATTGAAACAGATTAGCATTATTGCTTCTATGCGCTCACTACCTCTCGATCTTTCCCCTAATCTCTTTCTTTCTTTCTTATATTTTTTCTGCGTAACATGTCCTTTTTCTTCCCTTTATTTCTTTATAATAAAAACGGAATGGTCAATTATTTAGCTGAGGTGATGACACTCATAAGAAATACCAAATTGGCAGATAAGCAACACCAGATATTCAGGATTTACATTTCATCTTGGTGGATTTGGATGGTCTCAATATTTAAACAGGCTCTGGCAAGATGATAACGGTCATACAAGCATGACTATTATATATATATAATATATATATATATATATATATATATATTGATATATAATGCCTTTTAAAGAAATAACTTTTAATCTAATAAACTTAGAAATATTGAACTGTTTCTACACATACAGTTAATGGTCCATATTTAGCTGAGAGGTGACACTCATAAGAAATACAAATCGGCAGATAAGCAACACCAGATATTCGGATTTTACATTTTTTTGCATTTCATCTTGGTGGATTTTGGATGGTCTCAATATTTAGACAGGCTCTGGCAAGATGATAACGGTCATACAAGCATGAGTATTATATATATATATATATATATATATATATATATATATATATATATATAATGCTTTTAAGAAATACTTTTAATCTATATTGTTCATGAGAAAAAGGACATAGATAATATTGATCTATTGTGAGTGACTATTTCTTTCCATAATTGGATTAATGCTCTTTGAACACTGGGGAATATTTCAAAGAAAAATGTAAACCCTAACAATGCTCTCTTTTTAGATATTATCTTAAATATTCTTTAAAATATAATCTTCCAGCAAAGAAAAGATTTCTTTATAATTCTTATTAGGTCATCTGTACATTTGTATTATTGTTAAACCTTTTAATTGAATATTGCTCGTATAATATCTCTTGGATATCTTTTCCTATTTCTATGAATATAAATGGTTTACCTTTATTCTTCATGGTCCAAATCAAAAGATTAATGGAAAGCTCTAGTGATTCTGCTAAATTACTTTATCTCTGCAAATCAATAAATTTAGATTATCATAAATGCTAATCCAAATAATATATATTGTAGGTTAATAGACAGATTAATGCAATTAAATATTCAATTATTCTAAAACTGAACTTTTGGTTATTTTCTAATATTCAGAGTGTTTCAGAAAATTGATATCATTTTTTAATCTAATAACTTGGTCAATTCTCATTCATTTGATCTCAAATCTTAACAGCATGTGTAGAAACAGTTAAATATTCTAAGTTATTAATTTAAACACTAGGGATTCCCCAAAATTACTAAATTCTAATTGCATTTTTGACAAAATGACTTTAGCCCCCCGCCCTCCCTAGAAAAAATAATTTACCAAAAATCAAGGAATTATCGGATTTTAATGAAATTTTCAGTGTTTTTGTATCAATGAATGATCTTTTAATGCATCATTTATTTTATTTCAAAAACCTTCTCATTTTTTTCAGGTCATTATTTTTTACCTCCCTCCCTTATGTTGGGGGCATAACTTTTTTTTTCAAGTTGGTCTTTCCGTTTTTCTAATTACAGTAATAAAGAGATAAAAGACCGAAGTTAAGAATAGAAACAAAAAAAAATTTATGGTGGCTTTTCTATGAGAAAATAAGTACCTAAAAATCGAAAAATAAAATGTAAAAAAATAATAAATAATTCATTTTTTTTGATTTTTTTTTACTCATTCTCGTTAATTATTAATTGGCTATTTATCTTATAACGAACAATTTTCATCGATATTTTTTTCGCTTAAAGGGGGGTTACATAAGAAATAAAAAATTAAAGATAGAATGCTTGACGTTGTTCTACATCCGTACTGTTAAAATTTTAAGATTATTTAAACAGATTGGGTCAAAGTTATTAGATTACAAAAATGATATGAATTTTTCTGAACATTCTGTATATCAAAATTGATATAAACACTTAATATCTACTTAATTTAAACAAATACTTAGCAAAATGTTTAATTCTTTTAATCTAAAAATTCTCTATCTATATATATATAAAGGACAGTTTATGTTGTGTAATGTATGTATGTATGTATGTCTGGATGAAATAAAACAATTACAACAAAATAACATATATTACATATTAAATATCACCAGTTCTTGCTTTTGCGCAAAATTTATGAGATTTAATTTATAATTGAAGCTATCTAAAAATTAAAATGTACATTTTTATAATAGCTTGAAATTCTACTTAAAAATAGCATTGAATTCTACTTAAAAAATAGCATTGAAAATTCTACTTAAAAATATCCAGCATTTGTAAATCTAAAAAAGTAAACAAAATCAATAACCATGCTTTTTACCCCTTTTACCGGCAGTTGCATTATACCATTCATTATTAGCAGTGGAAAAAATTAATATACATTATTAATAATGGGATTCGCTTCAGTTTTTGTCTGTAACAAAAACTACATAACTGCTTACATTAAATTACCAAATCTCATAACATAGATAATACAACTCAAAATTTGGAAACATGCAACTTAAGACAGTCCTCAATTGTTTTTTTCCAACAAGTTTTAATATAATACATGACTGGTACTTATATCTATCTATTATAGTTGTTTTATTTTAAAAAAATCAATTGAGGACTGTCTAATGTTGCATGTTCAAATTTTTTGGAGTGTATTATTCTATGTTTATGACGATTTTGGGTAATTTAATGTAAGCAGTGATGTAGTTTTTGTTACAGACAAACACTGGAAGCGAATCTCCAATTATAATAGATGTATATTAATTTTTTTCCACTGTAAAATGATTATAATGCAACTGGGTAAAGGGGGTAAAAAGCCATGGTTTATTGATTTTGTTTACTTTTTAGATTACAAAATCTGGAATTTTTGCTAGAATTTCAATGCTATTTTTAAGTAAATTTTCAATGCTATTTTTAAGTAGAATTTCAATGCTATTATAAAATGTACATTTTAATTTTTAGATATCTTCAAATATAAATTAAATCTTCATAATTTTTGCGCAAAAGCAAGAACTGGTGATATTTATATGTATATTATATTTATTTTGTTGTTTAATTGTTTTATTTTCATCCAGACATACATAACATACATACATTACACACTAACTGACCTTTATATATATATAGATTGATAATTTTAGAATTAAAGAATTAACATTTTTTTGCTAAGTATTTGTTTTAAATTAAGTAGATATTAAGTTTTATTATCATTTGATATACAGAATGTTTCAGAAAATTCATATCATTTTGTAATCTAATAACTTGACCAATTCTTTGTTTAAATAATCTAAAATTTTAAAAACAGTAGTGTAGAAAACAACTCAACATTCTATCTTTAATGTTTTATTTCTTTATGTACCCCCCTTTTTAAGCAGAAAAAATATCGATGTAAAATTTTTTTCTTTTATTTAGATAGATAGCAATTAAATAATTAACGAAATGAGTAAAAAAGATCAAAAAAAATTAATTATTTAATTATATTTTTTACGATTTTATTTTTGATTTTTGGTAACTTATATTCTTCTCATAGAAAAGCCCCCATAAATTTTTTTTTTGTTTCTATTCTTAACTTCGGTCTTTTATCTCTTTATTTACTTGTAATTAGAAAAACGGAAAGACCAACTTGAAAAAAAAGTTATGCTCCCCAACATAAGGGGAGGGGGTAAAAAATAAGTGACATAAAAATGAGAAGGTTTTGAAATAAAATAAATGATGCATTATAAAGATCATTCATTGATACATAAAACACTGCAAAATTTCCTTAAAATCCCGGATAATTCTTGATTTTTGGTAAATTATTTTTTCTAGGGAGGGCGGGGGGCTAAAGTCATTTTGTCAAAATGCAATTAGTAATTTAGTAATTTTGGAATCCCTAGTGTTTAAATAATAAACTTAGAATATTTAACTGTTTTTCTACACATGCTGTTAAGATTGAGAATCAAATGAATGAGAATTGACCAAGTTTTAGATTAAAAAATGATATCAATTTTCTGAAACACTCTGAATATTAGAAATAACCAAAAGTTCAGTTTTTTATGATTAATTGAATATTTAATTGCATTATCTGTCTATTAACCTCAAATATATTTATTGGGGATTAGCATTTAATGATAATCTAAATTTATTGATTTGCAGAGATAAGTAATTAAGCAGAATCACTAGAGCTTTCCATTAATCTTTTGATTTTGGCCCATGAAGAATTAAAGGAAACCATTATATTCATAGAAATAGGAAAAGATATCCAAAGATATTATTTCTAGCGAGCATATTCAATTAAAAGGTTTAACAATAATACAAATGTACAGATTTGACCTAATAAGAATTATAAAGAAATCTTTTCTTTGCTGGAAGATATATATTTAAAGAATATTTAAGATAATATCTAAAAGAGAGCATTGTTAGGGTTTACATATTTTCTTTGAAATATTCCCCATGTGTTTTCAAAATGAGCATTAATCCAATTATGGAAAGAAATAGTCACTCACAAAGATCAATATTATCTATGTCCTTTTCTTATGAACAATATAGATTAAAATTATTTCTTAAAAGGCATTAATATAATATATATTATATATTAATAATATATATTATATTTAATATATATATACTCATGCTTGTATGACGTTATCTTGCCAGAGCCTGTCTAAATATTGAGACCATCCAAATCACAAGATGAAATGCAAAAATGTATCCTGAATATTGGTGTTGCTTATCTGCCGATTGGTATTTCTTATGAGTGTCCATCCTCTCAGCTAAATAATGGACCATTAACTGTATGTGTAGACAGTTCAATTTCTAAGTTTTATTAGATTAAAAGTTTATTTCTTAAAAGGCATTATATCTCATTTATATATTATATATATATATATATATTATATAAATAGTCATGCTTGTATGACCGTTATCATCTTGCCAGAGCTGTTTAAATATTGAGACCATCCAAATCACAAGATGAAATGTAAATCCTGAATATCTGGTGTTGCTTATCTGCCCAATTTGGTATTTCTTATGAGTGCATCACCTCAGCTAAATAATTGACCATTCCGTTTTTATTATAAAGAAATAAAGGGAAGAAAAAGGACATGTTACGCAGAAAAATATAAAGAAAGAAAGAAAGAGATTTAGGGGAAAAGATCGGAGAGTAGTGAGCGCTAGAAGCAATAATGCTCATCTGTTTCAATTAAATATAAAGATGGAAAGAAGAAAAAAAAAGAGTAAGAGAAAGTTAAATCAAGATCATTATACTTTTACATATTGAATTATTTTTGCATAAACTCTTAAGTAAACATATCAAATGTAATAATTAAATTATCATACTGTGGCATATCTACAGGTTCCTGCTGGTTATTATATTGACTTATAGGACCTGTGGATATTCCACTGTGTGTTAAAGTAACTATTACAATAATTGATTGTGTCATAGAGGACTAAATATGAGAATGGAATCTCTATTTCTTCTATAAATAAAGTCTGACAAAACATTGAGAGAAAAAAACAAAAGAGGTCTCACGGGACATGTTAATTCACCCTGCAATTGCTAATTATTCAGTTTTTAACCTTGTATCTTTACTAAGTAAACCTTTTTGCTTATCCTTAATACTCTTGTGTTTCTTCTATTATTTCTCTGTTAGCTCTCATTCTCAATTTACAACAGTTAGTATGCTTAAGAGCTATTGCTAATAGTCAATATAATCAAAAGTATAAAAATCTTGATTTAACTATATTTCTCTTTCTTTTTCTATCCCTTTTTCATCCTACTCTTCTCCTCCTTTCTCTTTTCCCCTCCTCTCCCTTCTCTTCCATCTCTATCACCTCTCTGTATTCCCTTTCTTTCTTAAAATCAAAATGGAATGGTCCATTTTTTTTATCTGAGGTGGTGAAGGCGCATGACACACAATTGTATTAATACAGTCATAGAACAAGACAGTTTTTCTCTATATGAATGAAGAAACAACAGATTAGAAAAATCTGAAAAATGTGAAAAATATAATGGAAGACGAATAATACCAACACAACAAAGGATTCAAAATATTATTATGTCTTTTTAAAAAATAGAAGTCTTTTAACGAATCATCATCATCATCATCATGTCTGCTAGTAGCATGGATATTCATGACAATCTCTCACAACCGTTCCAATTATTCATTGCTCCTGGAGGTCCTCTGGGCTGCATCAAGTATCTATGTAGAGCTGGTCAATGTATGTCTTTTGCTGGACAGCCACACATTGGCATGCCCATGTGCTGGTTTCCACAGGAGATCATCATATTAGTCCGTCCTTGCTTCTCCAGCATACCCAGCATGTCTTTTTCGTCTCACTTGGATGGTCTGTGTGATATAGGTTAGGTGACCATAACAGCTGCTAGTCTTTTAAAAATAAGATAAAATTTAATCAATTGTTTTTTGTGTTGGTTTATCCACTTTTCCATTTATATTTTCCACACACACACACAACACACACACACAAGTTTCACTTGACTGTTTTGAAATAACATTTACCAATTCATTGTTTCACTGTCATTATAATCAGCTGCAACCAAAACTTGAATTCTTACCCAATGAAGACAGGTTTATTCAGCTAGTTATATTATTAAATTGAATATGCTTTGTTGAAATCTTGGAATGCATATAACGAGATTTTTATTAATATATTCACCCAGTCTGATTCAAGGTCATAATATTTACTCAGAGAAAACAGTAAATCTCTAAATTTACTGGCAGTCATTAAAAAAGAGATATTTGAACTAATAGTCTCATTTCAATAAAGATGGAAACATAAGTTCATATAACACCCCAGTATTTTAATGACTCATATTAGACAGTTTTACCAGTAGTTGATATTCAATAAGCTGATTCTACTTTAACGAAAAGTGTGAGGCACCTGTGAGAAAATTCATTAATGGTTTGGTAACTTTCCTAACTATCATATCACTCAAGGCTGTTTACCAGACGTTGGTAGCAATATAATATATATATATATATATATATGATGTTTTGCATGTATATATATATATATTTGGAAGAATATGTGCTTAATTGAAGTCATACCTAATTTTGAAAATTAATCAATTAATAATTATGAATTAGGCGGGCATACCTATTCAAATGTAAGGCTAAACAAATCGAGAAAAAATACTCTCTGTATGTACATTTCAGCCTATTAGGCCTCATCAGCAGAGCTATAGACAGAAAGACTGCTTTGTGTCTATAGCTCTGCTGATGAGGCCTAATAGGCTGAAATGTACATACAGAGATTGACTTTTCTCGATTTGTTTAGCCTTCATTTGAATAGGTATGCCGCCTAATTCATTAATTATTAATCAATTATTTTTCAAAAATTAGGTACGACTTCAATTAAGCACATATTCTCCAAAAATTGTCGGCTAAAAAGCCATATCAAACACATTGTTTGTTGTTTATTCTCTCATATATTATATATATATATATTATATATATATTAGTATATATATAGGAAATAACAGATTAGGTAAAATACAACAAAATGTAATTAAAAGTTGAGGAATAAAAGCAGATAAAACACAACAATTTCATTCAATTAATATTTCCCTCGGTGTATAAACGAGGCTTCGTCAGAACTTTATTTGAGACAGAAACTGCTATGTGTAAATATATTGAAAAGATGTGGTGTAGGGTGGGAGAAAAGGAGGGAAGGTTAGATGTGTCAGAAGGTGTGAAGTAGAGAGATAAGTGAAGGGGGAAGTGTCAACAGGGATAAGGTGGCTTTTAAAGTACAAAGCAGTGTGGGTTAGGGTCATTGAAAAGAATGGGGTGGGGCAGGCATCAGCTATGTCTGTTGGGCTGAAGTTGTGATGGAAGTTCTGAATTTTTTTGTTTTGTTTTGTTGTATTTCGAATATTCTCTGATTTTTTGTTTTCGTGTGTTTTTGTCTAAGTTATCATTTGTCTATTTTGATTTTGTTTTCTTGGGTTATGATTTTTTGTGAGGGCTGGCATAACTTTTAATTACATATATATATATATATTAAGGAGGTTGATTTAGAAGGCTACACAATGCAGGTGTAAAAAAAAAAAATAATACGGTAACAATGATGTTGTGTGTTAACCTGTATTTAATTCTTGAATTTTCGAGATAATATCTCTTTTTCAAAGATCACTGGAACTGAAGCAGTCTAGTTATAGCATTCTCTTTTTTTCTTTACACCTGCATTGTGATAGCCTTCTAAATCAACCTCCTAACCAATATATACACAATGCTTTCAAGCAAATTATAAAAACTCTCATATATATATATATATATATATATATATATATATATATAATAAGGTGTGTCAAAAAGTATCAAGATTTTTTTGTACTTTTTGACATGTCTTGTATTCTGAAAAAATTAATGTTCCATTCATTTGTTCATTTCTATTTTGGTAAATACAGCTTCAAACTCAGCACTTTTGACACACCTTGTATTCTGATAAAATTAATCTCCATTCATTGTTCATTTCTATTTGGTAAATACAGTTTCAATCTTGATACTTTTATGACACACTTGTGTATATATATATATTATATATATATATATATATATATATATATTTCAAGTTATCGTTTGATAAGCTGATCTACTTCAAGTGAAAAAGCCGGGAGGGTGGGTACCCATGAGAACCAAACTCATTAACAATGGTTTGGTAACCTAACCTTCTAACCATCATATACTCAAGGCTGTTTACCAGACGTTGGTTTGTTTTTCCACTGTAACAGAGACTGGGCGGCGATGGTAGCCAAACACTCTCGGTGCAATGTCGGCTATGCAACATCACCGAAAACTTTACTAATATGAAAACATTTCTTTTTAGATAGTATTTCTGTCTACCTGCAGATGGGTGTGAAAATTGCTGCTTCACTATGCACAAATATATTATTCCTCAAAATTGAAATAGATAACCGCATTCCTTTGCAATGAATTAGTCCAATTATTAATGAAGATAACATCTACCTCACTCTTACGAAATCAATGGTGGTTGCCAAAAATTACTCTTTACACTTAAGGATTATCACACAGGAAAAAAAAACAACATAAAAGTTACGGTATAATTGAATAAGAGCAGATTGCTAATTCCATAGACTTTAAAAATACTATAAGCTGAATTTGGATCTAAAATTTTCCCTGTATAATGCATGAACTTCAAGTGATATTAATGGTTAGGAAGGTTAGGTTTACCAAACCATTGTTGATGAGTTTGGTTCTCACTGGGTGACCAACACTTTTTCCTAAAGCTGAATTTGGATCTAAAATATTCACTGTATAGATGCATGATCTTTAGTGATATTATGTTAGGAAGGTTAGGTTATCAAACCATTGTTGTGAGTTTGGTTCTCACTGGGTGACCAACACTTTTTTCCTAAAGCTGAATTGTATCTGAATTTTCACTTCATAAATTCATGATCTAAGGTTGTTTGGTTGGATTTTATGGCATGTCAACCTTTGTTGGATTATTTTATACCAAGACATTTTTGTTTATCTTTTTGATGGGTACTAAATTTTTTATAAACATAAAAGAGTTTTTAGAATTTGTTTTTAAAAAACTTATTTGGTTCTATTTAACCCATATATGGAACTCTAACAGGTACTACCGCTCCGGGTCAGAGATGTGTCAAAGAGTATTGAGCTTTTTTTGTACTTTTTGACACACCTTGTATTTTGAAAAAAACATTTCATTATTGTTCATTCCTATCTTGGTCAATATAGCTTTAAACTTGGTACTTTTTGACACACCATGTATAATTTATATATCAACAGCTCCGTATGAGTAGATGTGACACATTTCTTTAGCAGGATTTAACAGATTTGAATTCTGAGTTTTCTGTCTTCTAGACTGTTTGCCAAACAAATTTAGATATTTTTTACTGTTATTGTTAAATACACAACATTTTGACCAATGTGACCTCCAGCTTCTTTGGGTGATTTTGTTGGACTCAGGAGCAATCACCCAAACATTGTGTTATATAAACAAAAAAAATAAAATTCAAATGGAATGGTCCATTTTTTATTTGAGGTGGGTGACAGGGCATGACACACAAATGTATTAATACAGTCATAGAACCAAGACAGTTTTTTTTCTATATGAATGAAGAAACAAGGATTAGAAAAATCTGACAAAATGTGAAAAATAAAATGGAAAGATGAATACAACACAAACAAATGATTCAAATATTATTATATCTTTTTTAAAAATAGAAGTCTTTTAACAAATCATCATCATCATCATATTCAGCTAGTAGCATGGATATTCATGACAACTCTCACCAACCGTTCCATTATTCATTGCTTCTGGGAGGTCCTCTGGGCTGCATCAAGTATCTGCGTAGAGCTGGTCAATGTATGTCTTTGCTGGACAGCCCACATTGGCATGCCCCATGTGCTGGTTTCCACAGGAGATCATACATTAGTTTGTCTTGCTTCCAGCAGTACCCTGCATGTCTTTTCATCTCACTTGGACAGTCCAAAAAATCTAAAATAATACAAATTATGAAGCCTCATTTCAAAAATTCAGACAATAATGAACTCAACCTGTCACATATTAACTAGCAGGAAAGTTGAATATGACCAAGTAAACCACTCCCCCATTACCCTGAAGTTTTAATGGTGGGAAATTACTTGGCATGGCATCCCATGGCTTTAGAATAACAGACTGCACTTCTGCAGAGGAATGAGACTACCCCTCCAAAGGGGCCCTGTTCAGACGTGGGTGGCGACCCATGATGCTTAAGGATGGAATTTCGTGCTTTAGCAGTCCATGACATGCAACATTCCACTTTGGCCCTTATTTAAGCTGATGGGCGGTCAGAGAGGCTACCTCTGATCAATCGGCTGACCATGTCAAGCTCTAGCACCTATATGATAGTACCAACTTTATTGTCCTTATGGCAACCCCCAACCCTTTTTATCATATTGAGTTTAAAATATTTTCTTCCACACTATTGTTAGAAATCTTTCAAAACTTTGCTGGCATTAAATGACCCGTTGAGGTTGATATGCCATAAAACAAACGAGGCATGGCATCTAACAAATTAATAGGTTATAGGAAAACATTCATTCAAAATACATCAATAAAAATAAAATTTGCAATAACACCTATGTTGAAATTATCAAGAACTAGCAGAAATAATAGTTTAATTATTATAACATTTGATATGCTTAATTAAGAGCTATTGTTAAATAGTTCAATGTGTAAAAATTATAATATTCTTGATTCAACTCTTTCACTCTTTTTTTTTTTTCTTTTCCTTCTTTTCATTTTTTCATTATGTTCGATTGAAACATATCAGTAGTATTGGCTTCTGCGCACTCACCCTCTCTATATCTTTCCCTACTCTCTTTCTAATATTTTTTCTGTGCAGAATGTGCATTTTCTTCCTTTTCTTTCTTTCTAATTAAAACAGAATGTGACGACCCTCATAGAAATAAGAATTTGATGGATAAGTAACACCAGATAATCAGAATTTACAATTTTTGCATTTGATCTTGGATGATTCGGATGGTTCATTTAACTAGAGTGTGTGGAAATTATAATGGCTGTACAATTAAGAAACAAGTATTAAATATAGAGAATAGGAAATCATTCATTCAAATATATCATCAATCAGGTAGGTGTGGCGCTCCACCTCAGATGCTAAAAAACAATCTCCTTGGTCTAGCACTAGTGAAAAGGGGATAGACTCCCTCGCTGATTGACTGATAAATCAAATTTGTGATGAAGTTATCAAAAATAAATTGAGACTATTAGAAGCGCAATGAAGAGAAAAATTTATTTATTTAGCTATCATAGAATCATTGTCTATATTCTTGCTATGAATTTAAACGCTCAAAGATGAACCATTTTTCAGGCTTTGAAGATTTTAAGAGATAACATATCAAAGAAGCTCACAACTCAGTCATTAAAAAGTTAACTCTTTTTAAATTACAAAACATAAAAAAAAAAATTAACTTCAACACATCAGATGTTTAAATGCTCACGACTTCAAAAATTATATTTTCAAAAACAATTTTTGTTTTTTAATTTAACTTATATATTTTTTTTTTCTTCAAATTTCTGGATGGTTGGCATCCCGATTTTTATTTTTTTATAAGACTTACCCAGACATATTCATCAAGCCTCAGTTAAATTAGATTGTGGGGATGTCTTTTTACGTATCACTTATTTTAGTGGGTATGCAAGCTAGGAAGTGTCGGATGACTACTGATGAAATACTGGCATTCTGCTCGGTACATTATCAAGTTTCTTTCCTTTAATTTCGAGGTGTTTTCTTGAATGACTGCACGAGTATGAAACTAGACATGAAACTTTAGAATGTCTGCAAAACTTCTGGTGATACCATATTGGACAGATGCCTACAAGCCATTCAATAAACTATTTACCCTGATATATTTCTATTTACATTTTTTCTTCTTCTAATTCTCTCAATCATTCTTTCTTCCTATTTCTATCTATTGCACTCTCTCTCTCATATATATATATATATATATATTTATACATCTTGCACTTTCTCTCTTCTCTCTCTCTCTCTCCTCTCTCTCTCTCTCTCTCTCTCTCTCTCTCTTGCTCTTTATTTACCCTGATATATTTTTTATTTATTTTTTTCCTCTTTTAATTCCTTTCAATCATTCTTTCTTCCTATTTCTTTCTATTGCACTCTCTCTCAATATATATATATATATATATATATATATATATCTTTTTCACTTTTGAATATCTCTGAGTTAACTCATCTTTCATTCTTTCTATTTCTTTCTTCCTATTTCTTCTATTGCACTCTCTTTATCTATCTATCTATCTCTCCTGATATATTTTTATCTAACTTTTTCCTCTTCCAAATTCTCTCACTGATTATTTCTTTTTATTTCTTTCTCTCTCTCCTTATATATTTCTATTTATCTTTTTCTTTTCTAATTTTTCTACATTAATTTATCTCTCTCATTCTTTCTTTCATTTTCTTTCTGTTGCACTCCCCCTCTCTCTCTCTCTCTGTTATTTCCCTCTTTCTTTTTCTTCATTTTTTTCTTATCCTACAATTTACTCTATCCTCACATCTACCTCGTTTATTTTCATATTGTCTTTTTTTTCTTTCTTAACACCTTTTTTTTCATGTGATTTTCAGTACATTGCTTTTTTTCTTTCACATTACCTTCCATTATTTTATATTTCTGTCTCTCTGTCTCTGACATACACACATACAAGCTTCTGCCTATCTCTTTACCTTTCTATTTTTAGTACTTCTATCTCTTTACCTCTCTCTCTCTCTCTCTCTCTCTCTCTCTCTCTCTCTCTCACAAACGTCTGTCTCTTTATCTCTCACTTTCTCTTAACTCTTTACCTTTCCTCTCTATTGCTTTCTCACACTTTCTCTCTCTCACACACTTGTCTATCTCTTTACTTTTTATCTCTTTCCCTCTCCCTCTCTCATTTAATTATTTACCCTCTCTCTCTCTCTCTCCTCTTCTCTCTCTCTCTCTCTCTCTCTCCATTCAGCCTTCTAATAGCAAAATTGAATTTTTGTAATGAAAAACATTTTTTTTCATTTTTCTCATTAGGGATTTTTTAAATGTTAGGCAGGGTAGGAATGTTTTTGTTTTTTTTTTGTTTTTTTTTTTTAAAGAAAAATTTTGGTGGGGGAAAAATTGTGGAATGAAAGTGCCAAAGTATTTATTTATTCCCAAAAATATTTTTCCCAAAATTTATGTTTATTGATATTATTTGCTTCTTCTTTTACATTTTTTCTAATTTAAAAATAAAAAACTCACAGTCCCCTATGAAACAGGAAAACCAAGCATTACTCATACCTATGCCCCTACTTGAAGTCTAAAATTCTGAAAACAGAATTTGAAAATATCGGATATAATTCACCCAAACCATAGTTAAAGATGTATGCTAAAACAAGTTTTAAATCATGTAACTTTTTCAAAATACAGTTTCACTCATAAATACCCTAACAAAAAAACTTATTATAATGGAGATTCAGTGTCTGTTTGTAACCGAAACTACATCACAATACCCTCAGGAATTGCATATGTTTATTAAGTATGAGTATTTAATTTATAGTCAAAATCATTAATATGTGGAATAGATCTTATTTATTTTTACGTCTCTATGAAAATCTGATTGAGATTTGCCTCAAAATGGCTCATGTTATTTTTGCATTTAAAATCCTGCAATGTCTTATATATCACTAAGAAATAAAGGTTTAACATAATATATGGTGTGGTTTCTTTGCATACTGGTTTCAACAAAACAGGATTTAATAAATAATTACTTGGTGTTATTGATCTCTAATATTATTGTTTTAATCTCCAACATATCAAATCTATCCTATGAATGCTTTTATATAGAAACCAATTAAAATATAATTAAAATAAGTGTAATCTTTTTATATGCATTCTTATTTAATTTCATTAGTCTAATTTAATATATTTTCATGACATTAAAACTTAAATACTTATGCTTGGTGGAAGGTGCATATTCTTTGTGATTTATAATAATCATAAAAATCCTTTCAAAATTTCAGCAATGCTTGGAAATTTTGATCATTTTTCATTATAAAAATCTATTTATCAGGTGTGTTCAAAAGTATCAAGACTGAAGCTGCATTTACTAAGACTGAAATGAACAATGAATGAAGCATTCATTTTCTTCAAATAATACCTCTGATATTGTTATATATTGATGGGTGTACCGTCGGTTTTGGACAGTTAGTGTAGAATCATATTTGAGTTCAGGTGTTGTTGAATTCAAATCTGAACCCTTAAGGTGATTGACATTCAATAACCTTAACTTAACCTTGATTTTCGGCTACGCAAATGGTGGGATCAAAAGGCTTTTTGTTAAGCAGTCAGCCACTGGACATTCGAATGTAAGGACCTACTTAGCGGGGGACTCCCTCGGTGGATTAAGAATCCTAAGTTTAAGTTTAATAAAATGTGATTAAAAAAACTATATGCCTTGAGTTTGTCTCTAAAAACTATGACAACCTTGGCATATCTAAAGAACCAGAGAACCTTACCAGCATCTTGAAAGACCAGAACCAGAAGTTAAGAAAAGTTAGTCGAAACCGCCCGGAACCAAAATACCAAGTATTAAAGATAGCTACAGACTACAAAAAAGAAAGTACAGACCTCAAGAAAGCTAATAGCTACACAAGAAACAGAAGAATCCATGAAGATAGCTACGCTATGATACAGAAGTAACAGAATAGAATTCAAATAGATCCATCTCCATAATATATACCAGACACAGGTAGGTATATAACAATATTAAATACATATCAGCCTACCAATATGGTTTAGATATACTGACCGTACCCCTACAGAAGGGTAAAAATACCCCTAAAAGGTCTCTCTGGGTATGACACCAATCTGCATCTGGTGATGATGCTCCTGTTCTGGAGATCTGGGTTGTGTAGAGTATCCCTTCATTGCCATTACTCCCAGGTCCACTCTGACTTGGAGTAGTAGTACCTGTTTGGGTTCAATAATTGGTGCAAAAATATCTGATCATTATTTGTATTTGATAGGAATACTTATTTTACATACAGTTATTGGTAATTTTGCATTAAAAATAGTTACTTGAAGTGTTT
>CM042137.1:40687812-40695312 GCA_023376005.1 Doryteuthis pealeii | reverse complement strand
TCCCAGGCTAACAGGAATAACTCCAATAAATTTGCAAAATTAATAAATTTCCATATCGAGCATTCTATTCCTCCGGACCAAAATCTATCACATTGTTCATTCTTGAATTAATTATAACACTGTTGATATTGCATCACACTCCTTTCGAAAAGTAGTAGTATTGCATTATTGGTAAATGGTGGTTAATCTACACAAATTTCCATTTTCACAATAAGCACATTTGTCCAGAGATGGAATTGACTACAGACAGGTACAAATGTTAAGCTATGTTAAGTATTCTATGGTATTATCGCCCATGGTCAGAATTGAACCTGCAACCTACAGATGATTGTCACAAAGAACTGTGCTGACTCGAATCTTATATTCGTTGCACCAGGTGTCCAACTGGCTCAATTACAACATAAAGGCTCCTGAGTTCAACAAGAAACACCTGAAGAAAGTATGAGGGTACATAGACAGAAATGTTGTGTATATAACAATAAAGATGAGGCAAACAGTCCGCAAAATCCAAATAATTCAAGTCAATTTCTTTTTTTAACACAAAAGGATCAATCTTATTGTAACACAATATTTTAGTAGCAAGCACATGAAGATATCTCATTAGTATGCGTTTTAAAAAGTTAAGTTTCATTTTGGAAACACAGTGAATATCTTCAGCCCGGTCAGCTGGAGCTTTAGACTACAACGACTACATCTCTGCATATAGGTAAAATCCCCCCCCCCCAATGGGGCCACCCGTTGGACGTGGGTGGCGACCCTGGTGGCTGAGTAGTCTATGGCACGCAACACTCCACTTTGGTGGTGGATGAGAGTAATGTCCTAGGTATGACGTTAAACTCTATCTGATGTTGAAGTTCCAATTTTTGAAGCTCTGGGGAATTACCATTACTCCCAGGAACACTCTGATCTGGAGTGGTTATACCTAATAGGGTCCCATCTATGGGTTAAATAGAAAAAATGTGTTTAAAATAATTGAGTCTGAAATAAATGTTGAATACCCATCAAGAATGAATAAAACAAAATGTCTTCGATATTAAATAACCCAACAAGAGTTGATATGCCGTAAAATCCAACCAACCGCGAATATTTTTGTATGTAATTATATATAAGCGTTTTTTCTTAGTTACTATCTGAATAGGCTCATCGCTGCTTAACTCCGTTAATCTCGCGGGAAATGGTGCTTTCAACGTGACTTGACTGTAGGTTCTTATCTGCAGCCCTGTTATTATTATTATTATTGCCGAATATGAATTGTAATGAAGCAGATCTGTTCTCAGGTCCGACGCAAATGTTGCGACAAAAGGTGATTGGTCAGTCAGAATGATCACTGATTGGCTGAGAGGAGAGGCAATCGCAACTTTTGATCGACCATATTTTTTTTATTATTTAGTTTTTATACAGTCTTGGACAGTGTTCGGTTTTTTTTTCGCCTAGAGTTTTTCGGGAGAGGGGGAAGAAAAGTAAAGATTGTTGTAATCTTGAACCCAAGACTCCATTACATCTTGCCTGTGGAAGATGTCAAAGGTGAAAAGAAAGGAAATAAAACGGCAACCAAATTTGTACGGATGACAATTCAAAGTTTTACAGGTAAATATTATTAATCACCTTTCCGAAAAGGTTTTTAATTATTTCTATTTTGTTAAAAGAGAATTAATATTTTAGGATGATTTAAAGGGCGGGAAATGGCCTGAAAACTATTATGAAAATAATTGAAGAGTAAACAGTTTTTTTTTGTTTCATGTTGGTAAATAAATCCGACTATCAAGTAATTATCAAGAATACAAAAATAAATAACATCTTTCAAGAATAGATGTAAATATTTGAATAAATATGCCCATTAATGTAAGAAAACTGTATAAACAATTTTTTTTAAATTAACTATTGTCTACTAAAAATACTTTCAGATACTAACCAGCACCTTAAAATAATAACTTTAATGAATAAAATGAAAAGTACGACCTATCTAAAAAAGCAAACAAAAATACTTTTAATATAATAATTTCTGCCTCGACTATATTTTATTAACTGCAGACTGTTAAATTAATCTTATAAAAGATTCTAAAAAATAAATTCTAACAATTTTTTAAATTTCAGTATTATTTCACAATACAACTCTATTTTACCGATGTAATAGTAATGTATTGTGGGGTCTTTACATTGTTTCCTTTACAACAGTTAATTTTTGGATTGTTTTGAAACTTTGAAATGCTCATTGATTCTCAAAATTATTTTGGAACATTTCTAATGTATGTATGGTCACTGTATAGTATACAGTGACTATGACTATATATACATTGGAAAATAAATGTCAAGTACTATAGTGTATAGTGCTTGACTTTAAATAATTTTCTTTTGTTTTATTTCTCTGAACTTTTAACGTCGTACAATAATTGATCTTTTAATGCTTGTTTGTTGTTTTTATCAGCTTCTTGTTTCTTTTCTTTATGTACGGTAATTGCATAATAATTGTATGATGCTTTTTTATGCTGAATGGATTTATTTGTTTGTACTTGGAAGACAAATGAAATATGGTAGGGATGTACAAATTTACGCACCGTGCAAAAAAAAAGGGACTCGTTGGAAATTCTTCAAAAGATAAACAAAAATAAACTCATAATTCGATTTTGATAAAAATTGTCGGTATAGAAAGTAATAAAGAATCTTATATTCTTGATAAATGTTTAAATAAAAAGGCTGATCATTTTTTAGTTAGGTTTTGCCTCGCGCATTTTGTCCACCATATTATGAACAATAAGTTTCTCCGTAATTTTTTGAAGGAAGAAAGTGATTTTTCAGTAGTAGGACGTCTTACATTATGAAATTTAACTCTCGGCAATAAGAAAAAAATACTTATCCTTTTTTCTTTTCATTTTTTTTAATTATTTGCTTATTTTCTAAGGAATACAGCATTAAAAGTTAAACTTGTCTATTTTGGTATTTTTATTTCTATTTTAGAAATATTTTGAAATTTATAGATGTAATATAAATTCTCCCATTTACTGGTAGACAAAGACTAGGTATATCCAATCCCTGGGAAAATCCGTGTTTTTTCAATAAAATTTTGATCCCCCCCCTCCTCCTTTTGAAAGAAATTAAAAAATCAGGGATTATCCGATTTTAATGAAATGTTCAGTGTTGATTTATCAATGAAAGAATTTTATAATGCTTCAGTTATCTTATTTCAAAACTTTCTAATTTTTTTCAGGTCACTTAACTTTGCCCCCTCCCTGTTTGTGTGGCGCAAAATATGGTGTGGTATATATGTGATTGATACTATTTTCTGCATAAATAAAAAGACAAAAGACCGAAGGTGTGAATAGAAGGAAAAAAAAGAACCTGCTCGGGTAGTAAATAAGTATCGAAAATCGGAAAATTGAAAAAACTAAAAAAATAATTATTGGAGATTTATTTTTACTCACTTCGGTAATTATTAATTGGCTATTATTATGTAAAAGAAAAAAACATATACATTAATATTTGTTCCGTTTAAAGGCGGGGGCTAAATTTCCAATATAATTTTCGGCCAAGAGATATGGGTGATTTATACTAAAGTAAAGTAGTTATTAAAAAAAAAATTTTTTTAGAATCTAATGACATTTTAAACTTAAAATTTTGCTGCTCATATTTTAAATGAAATTAATTTGTCATAGCATAAATACTTAAAATTTTGAAATAAAATAACCGATATATTATAAAATGTGATAATTGATAAATCAATACTGAAAATTTCATTAAAATCTGATAATTCCCTGATTTTTAGTAATTTTTTTTGCAATCGCGAATGTTACAATTTATTTTGTAAACACGGATTTTAAGCAAAAAAAAGAGGCGCCCATCTTGATCGGAATTGACTGAAAAAATCGTTTTAAATGTATTAAAAATAAATTACATGTGTAATATTATTTTGCTTTTTTTTTACTCATGCTCATTTACTATTTTTCGACTTATACAAAAATTTGACCTTAAATAATCGATTTAATTAATTCTTTTCGTTTTAAAATTCGTAGCAAGCGAATTTTTGGGTATACCTAACAAAGGCGAATTTATTTAATTAAAGAAAAGATTATATTAATTTATAGCTAAAAATGAGATTATTTTGATAGTCTTCATGAAAAAAAATATTGAAAATAATTTTTGAAGTAAAAGTCGATGTCTTTTTTTATATACGGAAGCCGTTAAAAATCACAAATTTCTATCTCTAGTGCTGACAATAGCTGGTGGTTCTGCTGATGCTAATGTGATAGAAATATAAAATATGACCAATCATAGAAATTAGCCCTACCTTATATTTGAACTTTGTGCTGCATCTAAGCCAAGGAAATAACTATATTTTGGCGGGAAATATATAAAAAATAATAAACAATTCATAGAAAAATTATTTAAAACATTAAAGATGTACGTTATATGTAACGGGTATGTTTTCTTTAACACACAATTTTTGAATTATTCTTTATATCAAACGTAAAAGAAACAGTAAAAAGAGAATTTCTCATTTTTTATAAACGTTTAAAAATGTTTTTTTTTAAAGAAGTTGTGAACTTGTGAATGTACATATTGTGTACATATAATATGTGAAAAGATACAGCCAGTTTAGCTCAGCCGGTAGAGCGTTCGGCTACAAACCACAAGGTTCCTAGTTCGATACTGGCCCTCGCCAACTCAGCGTATGAGTAGCACAGGGATGTGTGCGGTAAGGTAAGGAGGTGATATTAGATGTGGCGCTCCACCTCAGACGCAAAAATAATCTCTTTTGTCTAGCGCTAGTAAAAAGGGGATAGACTCCCTCGCTGATTGGCTGATACCGACTTTAGTCCAACCCGACGACTTTTACTTTTGTGAAAGATACTCTGCACATAATTAAGATAGCACAGCGATTCATAAAAACTGCCTGTGCAGTGGGGAGGTAATGGGAATTGCCCCGCGAGGCAACGGAGATTGGACTTAAAACCTCCAGATTGTGAGTGGTGACTTTTGGTAAGCCTCCTTTCACCAATGTTGGTTGGAGTGATTCGGCCGGTGAGGAGGCATCAAAAGCCGAAGCGATTTTCTCGGAGGGGGAAATAATAGTTCTTAGCTGGGAGAACAGGTTGTCCGTGGCGGTTTTACCAACTAAGTTTGTGTGAGAACAGAAGACCAGACAAATTTCTTTAAAATTATGATCAGTTCAGTTTCTTAGACTTTTATGGTAAGCAATCTGAACACTGCTTGTTATGCATACGACTGTTTAACGTTTTATGAAATTAATTTCGTGGTATCTATTTCATATTCATGTGCTTTGCTATTCCTGTAATAAAGATGTTAATAAATATGTTATGAGTGTACTGTTGTGGGTTATTGCTTTGCGGCTTAGGGTTTTGTTAAGATTCGTGTCGTGTGATCGCAACAATCATCGCGAAAATAATCCCACAGAATAAGCGGTAAATAAGTCACAGGGCAACTATCCAGTTAATCCATTTTTTTAAATTTAGATCTTAACAAGGAAACAATATCAAAGTTCATTAGGGCTCCTCAGGAGGTGTAATGTTTAGCAAGCTAGACTCGCTAACTATTGTTAGTGAGTTCGATTCTCACTGGGCACCCCATACTACTGGTATTAAGTCACAGCTAAGCTTAGTGAATAACTATAACAAATTTCATTTCAGGTAACAAATACACAGCGAAAATTCCTAACTCAATCTATTGTACTAGAGATGTACTATTTCCAGCACCTGTTAAACCACCTTTTTTATTCCCTAAATTTCGGCTTATTCGGTTTAGCTCTGTCGGTAGAGCACCCGCATAGGAATCACAAGGTTCCTGGTTCGATACTTGTCCCCGCCAACTCAGCACATGAGTACACAGATTGGGTAATCTGATCAGTGTGGTAAAGTGGGGAGATGACGGTAGGTGTGGTTCTCCCTGGTCTAGTGCTAGCAAAAAGGGGATAGACTCCCCCGGTATTCGGATGATATTGATATACCGAGAGCAATAAAATATGGTTTCTTTTAAGACATTTTTTCTCAATTTTAAAGACAGCGTTTTTTTTTTTTTTGTTTTTTCATTTTGTTAATTTGACTTTCTTAATGAAAGTACAGGCAGATGAGTTTTACATGTTTTAAACAATTCCATGAAAAATAAGTTTTGTTTTTTGGTTTTTTTTTTACATTTTTTATAACAGTTTATCTAGTTTGTTCATACGGATGCTTTAATTTCTAAGTACAGCCCTAAAAAATAAAATTATAAAAAGAACCTATAAAATAAAGTACATCCCTAAAAAAAGACCCTATAAAATAAAGTACAATCTTGCTCTTCTTGGTATTTTTTTTACTTTATTAGTTAAGTAAAGTTGGTGGAGTCGCCTATTGTCGTTATCAACCGGACAGCGATGGAGTCTATCTGTTATAATTATTTACTAAGTATGTGGGCTCCCAATGAGAATCGAACTCGCTAACAATGGTCTGCAAATCTAGCTTGCTAACCATTACAGCACGTCTATTACACACCCATACGGAGAGAGTTCGTTTCTATTCTTATGAGGGCATCCGTGGTTATACCCTCATTATTTAATCTTTTACTGATGTTCTGGGAGTAGCAGGCTGGTACCTTACTTTCTTCCATTCTTGTGCTCTGTAATATATTGCTATCTTCATTAACCATTACACCAAAGTTGGGATATTAGTAGTTGTAGCCTACGAAGTGGCCTATTGTTGGTATCAGCCAAATAGTGAGGGAGACTTTTTTTTTTCGGGAGATTGTTTTTGCTTAAGTGGAGTACCACACCTATCACCAGGTCAGATGCTTTATCACACTAATCAGATTACCCAATCTGTGCTACTCATGTGCTGAGTTGGCAGGGGCCAGTATCTAGCCTGGAACCTTGCGATTCCTAGGTGGGTGCTCTACCGATTGAACTAAACCGGCCCCTTTATTCGTAATTGTAGCTTAATCTTCTCAGGATGTGCTTAATAAAAGAGAAAAAAAGATTCAGGTTAAACCATTTTTTAATTTTATTTAAGAGGTTTAAAATTAACATCCGTAGATTAAACTCTTCCACTCATTGTAAGTGATTGGGACTTTGTTAATTAATGCAAAAAAATACTGAATAATTTTGATTAGGGTGGTTTTTCATTAGGTGATATTTTTTCTACGGAGGCTCGTAAAAAAAACCAATAAAAAAATAAACTAAAAAAAAACATGGATTATTACGCTTGTGCTCATCTATATTTGACAAGCTATGCGTTGTTTGTCTATTATTACTGATAGAACCCCCTCCGCATGAGTAGGATGTGACACAAGGCCAATTTCTTAAGCAGAGTTTAACAGGTTTGCATTCAGTTTTCCTTTTCTTAGACTGGTTGCCAAACCAAGGTCAAAGACCCCTGCCTGTCATACCATTTACCTATATCTGGAGGGAGATAGTTGAATGCATACCTTTCCCAAGTGTAATAGCATGATGTGAAATGCTAACAGGTTCGTCCAGGATTTGAACTTAGACTGGTGAGACCATTTGATACAACGATA
>CM042137.1:40620312-40682812 GCA_023376005.1 Doryteuthis pealeii | reverse complement strand
GGAATATAACTTTTATAAAACCCCGATGACAATTCTTTATCTTCGGGTCAGTTGTGTAATTACAAATTAAATTAACATATTAGTAGTTGATAGAGGATCATTTTTCTACTTAAAAAAGACCGTTTATCTCTGCTATGGATGTATATTGATTTGTTTACTTTTGAGATTTATTAATGCTGGACATTTTTAAATAGAATTTCAATGCTATGTTGTTTTTTTTTAAGTATCTTCGAATATAAACAAAATCTTCAAAATTTTTGGCACAAAAGGCCAGAACCGGTGATGTTTAATATATATATATATATATATATATATATGTGTGTGTGTGTAATATAGTGAAAAATTTGAAAAAACACAGGTTCAAATAAAATGAGTATCTCTCCCCCCCTCTCTCTCTCTTTCTCACATACACTCACACACAACGTAAAAATATTCGACTTCAAAACCGTTTATCTTTTCTATTTTCGGGAACGCTGACTTTCCATTCAAAACTTTGCAAACAAACCGATAACAGCTATCTTATTATCCTGTGATAAAACTTTTACTTTTCCTTATATCAACAAAGGCCCTGAAGAAGATCTAATAAACAGATTGAAACACTGCAGCATTGGCTGAATAAATCCCACTCATTTTATTTGAGCCTGTATTTTTTCAAATTTTTTTACTATATTACATACCGTCGGATTCACTTCCATTTTTCTCTTCACACACACATATATATATCCCGTGTTCGTGGACAAGAAACGCAAAAAGTGCGTTGTTAGTCTCGAACACCTTAATTTTATCCCCATCCTACAAATATATATATATATATATATTTAAAAAATAAAAAAACATTGGAAATTTATAAAATAATCTTTTTATTCAAATTACATATTAGTAAACCTATCAAATGTTGTAATAATTACATTATCATACTGTGGTATATCCACAGGTCATGCTAGTTGTCATTACTTCGTTTCACTGACCGGAATTAATAAAAACTGTTAGGTCCCCACTTATAAGTCAATTGGAAAGTTTTTCATATCCAAATATTATAGATATAGCCAAATCTGGAAAGCTTCTATCTCAACGGATAATTGGCACATTGATGAAGCACAAAACAACAAGTCCCCTAAATGCCCAGCTATCAGGATTTGGCTCCTGTTGACCCCTGTACCACCATTAAAGCTGAAATCAACCCTGTAAGGTTATCAGTTTCAGATAATAGATGAGAAAAAAGAAGATGCAATATGAAACCCACTTAGTATACCTCAAAATAATTCCGGTAATTTAAAGAATGCTGGGGACTGTGTACAAAGAGAATCTTGGAGACATACTTGCATTTACTTATCCCGTTCCCCCACGGATGGCACGTGACACTGTAAATTTCTGAGCAGTGCTAAACTGGTTTGAATTCAGTGATTTTTCTCTTAGAGTGACTTATCAAGGCTAAAAAGCTGAGTTTCTCCTACTATTTTACCCACAGATGGAGACTTTTATTTTTAAAGGTTAGGTTTCTTTTTTGGAGAGAGATTATGAGAGAGAGAGAGGATTATCTTTTGTTTGATGGCATCCTTCCGTCTGCGAAAGACGATGGAGTAGTTTCCAATTTTTTTAAACCGCGTAATCTGGGTGGGTTGATATGGAGGATGTGCTGTTTCCCAAGCAACAGATCCCCTTCTCCACACTGCCGCTGTGGTCTAAAGAAAAGGTAAGAAACCAATGCGGTTTGACAATGGCAGTTTCGCAGGAGTTGTTGTATAGTACTGAATTTCGGCGTTACTTCATCTTAGGGACTCCGGCTCCGGATTTGTTTTCGGGGTTTATTGCTCTACTCTTTCCTTGGGACCATGTTAACCATGATCAGGAGAAAGTATTATGTAAGTGGAGACATTAGGTATTTAAACAACCCGTTCGCCATGGTAGAATGTGACACAAGTTCGCAAGTATGGGGTATCCAGCAATGATCGAACTCCTATTTAGTAGTAATGTATCTGAAAACTGGCTTATTAATCATTACACCTCGATAGGAATTATTTAGTCTATCAATCATTTTATTTCAAAGCTCTACCGAAAGCAACCTAACCTGTGGTATTTCTGAAAATTTTACTCTGGATGAATAATTGAAAGACAAGTAATAAAGAAAGAAGGAAATAAAGAAGAGGGGCAAGAAGGGAGAAGAAATAAAGGAGAGCAAAGAAGAAAGGTTTGAATTTCGTTTTCCTTCTTCTAAACTGGTTGCCATAATAGGTTAAAGAGCCTCGTCTTGCCTATTATTTAGCCAAGGCTTTAGAAATAAGAGTTTGATTCGTATCTTTCTCAAGAGTATGAGCATTGTAAGAAATGCAAACATCGTCCAGAAATTGAACTCGTTTCACCATGTCCTTTTTTTAATGACAATACCCATTACACCATGAGAAATAATCTAAAGATAGGTGTCGTTTCAATGTGGAATAATTTCTCCGTTAAGTGAGCCATTGTGCTGAACAAGGTAATTTTGACATAATCACTCAAGTGAATACAACTCATTGAGTGACAAGAGTTTCAGTTCTTTTATTTGCTGCCTTTTCAATGTTTCTTTTTGTTGTTTTACCAAAAACAGTTGGTGTTCTTTTGTTTAACTAACTAAAAAAAAAAAAAAAATCCCAACAAAATCAGTGATCTGAGATTAAGAACAAATTGTTTGCCTTTTCTAAGTCAGTCATTTTAATACTTTTCTAAGTAGTTGAATGACAGCTTCTCTCTTTTCTTCACGCATGGATAATAAATATCACAATTTAAATGAATAAAAAGCAAATCATAAATAAATTGATCTATTTTATGTGTAGCTACTTTCTTTTTTTCTTTTCTTATTTTCTTTTTTTTTTTTTTTTTTTTTTTTTGTTTGTTTTCCTTACCAAATTTGTAGGTCAAATTGGTTTTGTTAGTCTTTTCATTTTGTTTTCTAAAATCTCACACTATTTCTTCTAACTTTTCTATTTTTATTTGACCTATATCTCCCCCCCCCCATTCTCCTCGTTTTGATAACCCTTCAATATAAATAAGGGTGTCCCATCTTAGTGTAATGGTTAGCAAAATAGTCTCGCAAATTCATTATCCCTTACTACTAAATAGCGAGTTCGATCCTCGCTGGATGCCCCATACTTGCGACCTTCTGTCACATCCTACCCGTGTTTAACGGGTTGGGTAAATACCTGGGCATCCCATCGTGGTGTAAGGGTTAGTACGCTAGTCTCGCAGGTCCATTATTACAGAATAGTTCGATCATCGCTTGTGACCTTGTCACATCCTCCCCGTAGCGAACGGGTTCAGTAATAATGGCGTTCCATCGTGGTGTAGTTGTTAACAAGTTAGTTTCGAAGATCCATTACAACTGAATTGGGAGTTCGATCTTCATTTGTTACCTTGTTTTACATCCTTCTCGTGGCGAAAGGGTTGGGTAAATACCTGGGTGTAAGGGTTAGCAAGCTAGTCTCGCAGATCCATTACTACAGAAGAACGTATTTGATCCTCGCTTGTGACTTTGTGTGTCACATTGTACCCGTAACGAACGGGTATTTCATTACAAATAATCCATATAGAAATAGTCTTACAGTTTCAAAAGTTTTGGCCACACTGTTATAACAGAATGTGCTTCACTTCTAAAAGATTCACTCCTTAAGATAGGGCTATTTATTGGCTACACCAAACCAAATGTGTCACAAGGTTGTTTGATATGGGGTACCAGCGACGGGTTTTTAAAATTGCTTAAAACTCCGGAGGCATTCCCCTTTTAAGGCGCCTCAAGCGATGGAGACAAGTGCTACTTGGAGGGATGCCCCCTCCCCCGAAACCAAGCGAGGTTTTGCAGCTTTCCGGTCCTTAGTCACATATACTGCACTTTGATCTGAGCCCAGGTCTTATTTTTTAAGGTAGGCAGGAAAGTTATTTCTACTTGGAATATTGGTGCAACACAATCTTCCCATACGCCCCTTCTATTTAGCATTTTTCTAGACTGAGCTAAAATTCGTAAATATCAATTTTTTAACTGAAGTAGAGGCTAACTTGGTATAATGGTTATCGTTGTAGGATATGGAATCGGCGAACCGAGTTCAAATCCTGGACAAGACTGTTTGCTTTTCATTTCATACTAATTTTGGGGAAAGACATGAATTTGCTCTGTTCTTCCTCTAGCTATGGGTAAATAGGCAAAGTTCGTCTTAGACAACCATTCTCTGAATTCAAACCAGCTTTACTCCGCCTAAAAATTGATCTGTGACGGAGGGATTGGTAAATAAATAGTACTGAAGTTGTTTGCTTCTACACAAACATAAATCATTATTTTATTGTTATTTACGTAGCTTGACTTAGGTGTGGCATAAGGGCCAGCATATGGGACATCCAATGAGGATTGAACTCACAAATAATGATCTATTTTCGCAAGGTTCCGGGTTTAATACTGGTCCTTGCCAACTCGGCGTATGAGTAGCACACCTTGGGTAATCTGAGCTATGCTATGGTAGTGGGGAGCTGACGGTCGGTGTAGTTCCCCACCTTAGCAAAATATCTCGCTGGTCTAGCGCTAGCGAAAAGGGGATAGACTCCCTCATTATCCGGCTGATACCGACCGTAGTCCACTCTGTCAACTTTACTTTATTTAGTCTGCCACTATTTATCACACTATGGCGCCCAAAAAGTTTTGCTAAATGGGTCAAAGCCTGATCCATTTACCAAAACTTTTCTCATTCCCCAATGATACCTTACCGCACTTCTAGCCTGGAATACCATGGAAATTTAACTTGTAAATTTTCTTTTTCTTTTTCTTTTGATACATAAATTACAAGTGAGGTTGGGTGGCGTGGCGTATTAGCTAATGTGCTGGACTGCGACATTGTTGTAAACGAGTTCAAACTTCAGTAGTGCTATTACGTTCACTTTCGGATTAATTGTTTGTTTGTTTTTTTTTTTTTGTTTTTTTTTTTGGTAGGGGGCAATGCAACTTAGATTGTTTACGCAAAAGTTTTGTTTAGTATATGGGTTAAGGTAGTTATTATATGTGGGTTTAAGGTCGTTGGTGGCGCGTATTCACAGGTTGTTTTTCTTTTAAACCCCATTATATTTTTTTATGGGCTGTCTGGTTGAAAAGGAATTAAAGGAAGGGAATAGACAAAGACGAAAGGCATTTTTGGTTTCAGACTTTTATTCTAGGTTCATCGCTATTACGTGGAGAGTAAATTTCTTTCTGTCCAGTCGTAGCATCTGTTCCCATTCAAGGCCTGAGTTCGAAAGGCCGCGGGACTTACTGGACGATGGGAAGTCTGTTCTTTTCTCTGCGCATGCCCAGACGGTTCTTGTCTAAGGGTTCTTAGGAGATAATTTCATTTATTTTATTTTTATTTTATTTTATTTTAATCCCCACACATATATAAAAGTTCAGTTTCAAAAATATTCTGAAAGTTGTTTTATTTATTATTATTTATTTTTTGTTCAATCCATGGTATTCATTATTGAAGGTCTTTTCATCGGGTAGGTAAAGTAAAAAAGGAGGCCGAAATAGATGACTTCCGGTTTGAGATTTCGCTACTTCTCTTTTGTAGTCTGCTAAAGAAATTCAAAGAAAGTTTTGGTTTTACACTTGGACTAACTTTTACCATTATTCAATTGAAGTAAGTAAAAGATCTGTTTATCTATAATTTGCAATGTCAAAAACTTTTTGTCCGAAAGTCGTAACTAAAACAATGTCATTTATGAATCTTGTTGGTATTTCTTTGAACATCATTTAGAATTTGTAATTTTCTTTCTTAAACCAAGATAATATGAATAGAAGAAAAGAGAAATTTCCGATATCTAAAAATTCTAAAATATCGAATTATTAAATTTATTTATGACATTAACTTTACATAGCAACATTAATTTTTCATTAATTTTGTAATATAAAAACATTAAATTCGCTTCCATTTTATGTTTTTAATGGTAAACTTAAAACTAAGATTCAACATTTTTTGAATACATTAAAGAAAAACAGTAAACAGAAATTACTCGTAAAAAATAATAATTATCAATGTTTGTTTTTATAAATAACAATATCATAGAGAAAAATTTCAAAATAATATGGATAAAATAACTGACATTTTTAGATAAATTTCGTAGTGTTAAAAACAGTCGTGGAAAAATATTCTAGACATTAATCCTGACAAAATATTGACGTAAACTTTTTACGAGATAAGATTCTTAATAAATGACTTTTTTCTTTGATTTTAAGGTGTAAAACGTTACATTACGGTAAAATTAATATGAACTGTGGTTAAAAAAAATCAAAATAGATTTTTATTTGTTAAAACAATTTACAGATTACACTTAATGATAAGCTTTATTTATTTATTTGTTTTTTTTTTTTTGCGTCACAGTAATATGCAAAAACGAAAGTTTACCATAATAAAGGCTTTATAAAAAGCAAATAAGTACGTTTTATGATAAAGCGTATTTATTTGCTTTCAGGGAATATTAAGTCAACTTTCGATGAAAAGGGTTAAATGAAGTTTGTTTTACATTTTTCACTGAAAATTTAAGTAAAAAAATATTGTATTAAAATTAAACATTTTAAATAAACTTTTAGACAAAGAAGATTCCTAAACGCCATTGTTTTAGTAGTGAATTTCAGACCTTTAAGCTACATATATCGAATAATTTTATAGATTATCAATATTCATTAACCCTTGCTGTATTCCTAGTAAATAAAAATTTAATAAGACCTATTCAGAACTAATGTTCAGTTTATTTTTAACAGTTAAAAAGTAAGTGAAGTGTCCTATTGTCGATATCAGCCGAGCAGTGATGTGTATCACCCTTTTTTTACTAGCGCTACATCAGGGAGATAGTTTTTTTCTTTTGTTTGGGGTGCAGCGCCACATCTACCATCAGTTCCCCACTTTACTACACAGATGACCACAGCTGGTACCGAGCTGTCCTACTCATGCGCTTAGTTGGCGAGGGCTGGTATCGAACCCGAAACCTTGTGTTAAAATTTAATAATTAGTTGACTTTACTGTTATTCATGAAATATCGTGTCATTTTTTGTTTAAAAGTCAACTTAGAAGATAAATTTCAAAATAAGCATTCTCCACTTCGTTCAGAATAGGCTATTTAGCCTGTTCTAAAAGCTAGCATCTGGGCATTTCACGTTTAACGTTTTTCCCTATAAAATTTAATGAAAACAACTTTTTAAACGCTTCGTATTAGGAACGAAAAAATATTAAGTTTTCATAAATATCAACAAGAATTCATTGTTAGGGTTAAAGTTAAAATTTTATGTTTTAACAATTGATAGTAAAAAATGCCGTTTTTCCACTTCTCCTTTGACCCTGTGCATTTTGAAACTTGCAGAAAATTAGAGTGATTTTTTTAGATTTTTATCAGCTTACGAAAATAATGAAAATTATGATTGAAAAACAATGTTTTCATTTTTGCACTGTTAAATCAAATGAAATTTAACGTAGCTAAAAACAAGTTACGATAAGGGGATTTTTTAAAAATTCTATGAAAAATCAATTAATGGTCCGATTTTCACGAAAATTTCCATAAATCTAAATTACGGTCTGAAAATTACCCTTTCGCATGTAATACGGGCAGATTTGTTTATTTTTTAAGATAACAATGTAATTTTTCGCAATCGGATAATTTGATCTTTGAATTAACTATTTTTCTTTGAAACAACCTTGTACGATCTTTACGATATTTTTGATAAACAAAGTTCGGAAATATTTATTTCGTTTTATTCAAGACCATTATCATTTCCTTAAATTTTGTAAAAATTGACATTTGATCAGTCATTAACGGTATCTATATTTTTTCATTTAGAAGAATTTTTTGTATCTTTATTCTTCATAAAATATAAATGAATATAAAACTTTTGTGTTAAATCTGTTATTTTTTAAACTTTACTTGCATTCATAATAAAAATATTTACAGCGACTGTAAAATAAGCATAAAAGTAGGTTTGTCTATTTTACGAGGACCGGCTAAATAAGCCTAAAACAGGTTTGTATTTGACTAGGACCGGCTTAGTAGCCTCTTCCATTTCTTTCTCTGCATCTCTCCTTTAATATCTTTTATTCCATTAATGCAGAAACTAAGCAATTGCCGCCCTGTCTTCTGGAACTGTAGAATAAGCTGACAGCAGCTTTATAGGGTGGGGAGATACCCCAAATGGGACCACTTGTTGGCCGTGGATAGTGACCCGTGATACTTAAGAACGAAATCCTGGTGCAGTCCATAACCTGCAACACGACTTTGGTCCTTACTTAGGCTAGACGGGTCCCTTCTGATCAATCGGCTGGTCACGACAAACCAGAGCACCTATATGATTGTCCCAACCCTTTTTATTATATGGTCTAGAAGGCAGTGGCTGAGGGTTTTCATGTCTTGGGTATGACGTTAAATTGGATCTAGTGGTGAAGTTCCAATTCTAGAGCTCTGAGGAATGTGGAGTACTCCTTCCTCACCATTACTCCAGGTCCGCTCTGACCCGGAGTGGTAGTACCTGTTAGGGTCTCTTCTATGGATTAAATAGAAAAATTGAGTTTAGATAATAAAGTTTTAAAAAATAGAGTACCCATGAAGAAGGAATAAAACAATGTCTTCGGCATAAAATAACCTAACAAGGGTTGACATTCCGAACAAACCAACCACCATTGAAACAGACAATAAGCATCTGATATAGTGTCATTGCTTCCATTCACTTGGTCTGTCTTTCTTATTATACTGTTTTTTTTTTTTTGGGGGGGGTACTTCTATCGAGTTTTTTTCTTCACAATCAAAACACGTCCATTATCTGAGATGATGACAAGGCATAACATTCAAATGCAACCATTCATATATTATTCTACAGATATTATAGATAAGTTTATTTCTCACCCTTTTAACAACTGAAGTAATTTTTGTATCTACCTTTGAATATACACCATTAGCATATTTCATTATTTCTAATCAATCAAATCTATTTATGTCTTATCTTTTCTTTCTCTTCCCTTCATTTTTCTTATTGTCTTGACATTTATTCCAATAATTCAACAACAACTTGTCACCTTATCCAGTCCAAACTTGATGCTTCAAAAACAGCAACAATAATGTTTTAATTATTATATTTAAACAAAAGTTAAAAATAATTCTAATTTCTTTACGAATCATTAAAGCATACCCCAAAGGAACAATGGAACTGATACAATCTGTTCATTAAAATAGATTGGCTTTATGAATATATTTCCAATTGGTCATGACTGAATATATAGGTAACCGGACAAAAACAGGAATATCAATCCTGATTATCTATAAGATATATCCTTTTGCCTTATAACACGACAATGTAGAACCTGTAAAAACAGGTTCTTTCTATCCGAATTTATCTACTAAACCAAAGCTGTTTGCTATTGTCTCTCCTAATAAGTAGTTATACTTATATAACATATCTTTTAAATAGAGGAATTTCCAGGTATTTATTTTACTGCAGTTGTGAGACTTGTTTTAATAAAGATTTACTTTGGGCAAGTTCAGTTTTCAGAGTAAAAAAAAGTTTTTCTGAAGTAATTCTTTAAGTCTTCATAATCACCTCCGACCTTTGCACTCACTGGAAATTGGGTACTTTTGGAAAGATACTATAATTTATTTGGTTTATAGATTGATTTTGAAGACTTATCACAATGCGAAGGATGAAAAGGTAACGGATGTGTTGTTCATTTACCTGTATTTGTTTGATCCCGAAATATTAAGGAAATAAAAAAATAAAAAAAATACGGGTAAATGAACAACACACCCCGTTACCCTTTCTTCCTTCGCATTGGGATAAGTCTTCAAAATCAATCTACAAACTGAATATGCACAAACGCTTCAAGCAAACTATAAAAATCTTGTTTTTTTTTTAATGGGTGGGAGGTCAGTCAATATAACCTTTATAGAAAAGTAAGCCCTTAAGTTCTATCCCTATATCTTAAAGTAAAGCTATAAAAATCAAACTTATTTTTAGCTTCTTAGCAAATTTTATTTTGACAAGTTCATTTTCAGACGTCCCTGTCAGCTTTCAGAATACACCAACTGCATCTCTATACAAGAATAAGACCCCCCCCCCAATGGGGCCACCTGGTGGATGAGCAGTCCATGACATGTAAAACTTCCTTTTTGGCCCTTACTTAGACGGGCAGTCTGATCAATCGGCTGGTCACGTCAAACCCTAGCACCTATGTGATTGTCCCAATCCTGTTGCACTTATAGCAACCCCAACTCTTTTTATATGTTCTAGAAGGCGGTGGTTGAGGGTCTTAGAGTTAAACGTCAACCAGGACACTATCTGATGGTGAATTCAATTCTGGAAGCCTGTAGAATGTGTAGTGCTCCTTCATCACCATTACTCCCAGATTCACTCTGACTCGGAGTGATGGTACCAGTTTAGGGTTCCATCTATGGGTTAAATAGAAGAAAGTGAATTTTAAATGTTTTTTTTTTAGAAATAGAATACCTATCAGGAATCAAAAGAACAAAACGCCTTCGGCATAAAATAACACTACAAGAGTTGACTTGTACTAATTCAACCAATCAACCAATTTTCAGAGAACAAAATGTTTTTCTGAAGTAAATTTTGGAACCCTTTATAATCACAAAGACATTTGCATTCTCTGGTAATTATGTATTTTCCGAAAGATACTAATATTCTTTTTAATGGTTGGAGGGTTAGTCAATGTAACTGTTATAATAAAGTAAGCCCTTACTTTCTACCCATTGATCTTAAGAAAATAAGGCTATAAAATCATTTCTTAGCTTATACTTAATTTTTATTTTATTTTTTTTCATTATATTTTGAATATCTGCAAGTACTGAAAAAGTCATGAAGTTTAGTGCTAATAGTTAAGAAATGTATAAGTATAATGAAAAAAAAAGTTAGATATTTGCTTTCACTGTGATGGGTGTGGAAAATACAACGCACTTTTTGTTTGTTGAGGATTCACTAAATCCAGATGTAGAAAGAAAAAAAAGTTAGAACACAATGAAATTTCTTCCTCAGTCAAACAAGAAATCCATTTCATCTGATCACCTCCGAAAACACGGAAAGGCTGGAATGTTTTAATGTGCTCTCTCTATCTCTATATATCCCTACCCCCGTCGTTCCATTCCTCTCTCCTTCTGTCTGTCTCTCTCTGCCTTTGTTTATCTCTCTCTCTCTGCGTCTGTCTTGTCTCTCTCCCACTTTCTCTCTCTCTATTGGATGAAGCTTTTTCAAAACTTTGCGAAATATCAATTGAATTTAACTGTCTGTGTTATTATATCCACACTTTCCTTATCCTCAATCACACACAGACACACAGACACACACACACACACACATATATATATTATTTATTTATTTATTTATTATTAGTTGTACAAAAAAGTTTTCCTCTCTACCATGATTTCTGTGTTCAAGGTACACATTTCTCTTGAACACCGATACCGTGGTAGAGAGAAAAACTTTCTACAACTATAAATGCTCTATATTTAACGAAATATTTGATAACTAATATATATATATTAGTTATCACCCCCCCCCACACACACACGAGCAGGATGTGACACAAGGTCAATTTCTTAAGCAAAATTTAACAGGTTTGAATTCATATTTTTCCTTTTTAGACTGGTTACCTAGTTAATGTTAGAGAGTCCAGTCTGCCCTACTATTTACCCATAGCTGGAGAGGGAGTAGTTTGATGCGTACCTTTTCCAAAGGTATTAGCACTATGTAATTTTTCCATATACCTCCATCAATATATCTCAGAAAGGACTCGTTAAACACTCGATATGTTTCGCTTGAATTGTCCGCAACATTTTTGTAATATAATTATTAAGTTCATATAATAAAACAATTAAAAAAGTATTTTCTTTTTTTTTTTAAATAAACAATTTTAAACCCATTCTAGACCAAATTTTACCAGTTTCAAAAGAGCTCAAATTTTAATTTGAAACAGATCTTAAACAAATTTGAAACAGATTTATATAAAACAAACCTCTCTACACCAATTAGTAATATTAGATTTGGATTGTAAACAAATGCACATGTTTGTCTGGCCAGACTATCTGTATAGAGTTAATTTTAAAAACAAATTTATCATAAGTAAACTGTTCTACAACGAATTGGTAATATTAGATTTAGGCTTAAACAGTGAATGGTTAAATCCGGATCCATCTGGAAAAGGTTAATTTGAAAATAAATTCTTACGTATAACAAGCAACAACATACATTCTCCATCTGTTTGGAACATGCATATTCCACATCCATGTCCAAACCAATAGAAAAAACAATTCCGTTTCCAAGTTTTAAAAAACGTTTTTATCAACTGTTCAATTTTATTTACTTGTTTTATGGATATAAATAGGGAAATAAATCCGACAGTATGTAGAAAGAAAACATGAAGTATTAAAACGACGTTATAACATTTCGGTTTTAGTAAACCTTAATCAGGACTTGAGATGGGAAGAGAGTTGTTTGAGTACGGGTGGATTACTTTTGAAAGACTAGAGTATAGTAGTTGTGTGTGAAGAAGGGTCGTAAGAGAGTTCAGCATAGCGTTTGTTGCGGTACATGGAAAGACGTTCCAAGAAACGTTAAGTGAACCAGTGACAACAGAATGCAGATCCGAAACTCTACCCCTCTTCATTCTATGGTCGCTGGTTCGATCTCCGTCGGAGGTGGGGATTACGGTATACATTGCTGATAAGACCTCATAGGTCGGAACAGTTGTCCAGTGTTCCGCGTGTCGCACGCGTTGTTTGCCGAATCTGTGGTCATGGTAATTTAATTATGCATAATGAATAAATGTTGCATACCTCTTTACCGGCACTATATATCTATATGTTATATACCTCTTACTTCTTCTTGCTCTGTCGTCTATTCTTCTGACCGGATCTGGTATATCTTCTAAGGTCTGGTCTTCTTGGGATTAGGGTCTGGTCGCTGTTGGGATCATTTCTTATCAGAAGCCTTGTGTCATTGTTAGCTTTTAGTAATAACAAGACTTCGATTTACGATGATGTTACTTTATTCCATAAACCCCCAGACCAGACAATGCGCGCGGATCCTTACATCTTGCTAGCTTCGCTTCTAACTCTAACTCTGACTGAGTTGCTTACAGCTTAAACCGGAAGGGGCTTCTATTGCCTTCCGATTCTCACGATCATCCCAGAACGCAAGGTCAGAGTGATGTCAAACGCTGTCACTCACTCTCAAGGCCATCACCTACACTAATATGATTTCTACACTATTGTCATAATCATTAGTTATCTAATGATTATGTAACATAAATAAAAATCTTGTAAAATACAAACTACTGTTTCCAGTCTTTTAGTAACTTCTAGTCTCAACTCCTGGAAATATAGTTTCTAAACTTTTTTTTCTTTTTTTAATTTATTCCGTCCCTTTTCATTCTATTTAATTGTTATTCAAGCCTATCACTACCCAAGCTGTGGGTCCATTTCAAGACTTTTGATGGACAACATTAAAATCTAAAGCCAAAACCGCACAATACTATTATCTTAATAGATCAAACATAAACGTCCACTTTGCAATGCATTTCATAATCAGAAGGACCTCTTACTTGAAGGACCAACTGATATTGCCTCTACCAAAGAAAAAAAAAAACACCAACACTTTTTTGTAAAGTGACCAACGTAAATATTGCATAATCGACTGATAAAAGGCAAATTTGTATGCAACAGTTAACGTCGTAAATAATCAGCTGCTTTCCTGTTTTTTTTTGTTTTGTTTTTTTTGGGGGGGAGGGGGCTCAACCTCCCTTGGCATGCACTTTGTAAAACTGCCAATGGATTTGTAAGAGTCAATTGATATTGCTCTATTTAAGACCATATGTTTTTATATTTTTTATTTAGATTTATCCCCCCCCATTCATGACTGTCTGGTTAATCACAAAAGTAAAGTCCTATAAATTTGATGGATACCACAGAGATTTGTCTGTTTCTTTTATTTTGCATTCGTTTGAATTATGTCCTAATGTTTTAATGAATACAGAAAAACGTTGACAAAAATAAATGTGCGGTCACTTACTTCCTATCACGCAAACCATCCAGTAAGACGAACAAGACATGCTGGACACTAATTTTGATATTTCGGACTGTTTTCCTCATCTTTATTGGGCATAAACACAACATTCAGGCTACAGTAATCTTGGGCTCTGTTCAGATGATTTTCTTTTTACATTACCTTAAAATAAGTCATCTTCAGACGATTACTCATGAATCCAAATGTGGTTTCAAAGCTCAAATCGTTACCACACATCACATTTGAATTCATGGGTAATCGGCTGAAGATAAGTTATTTTAAGGTGATTTAAAAAAAAAAAAAAAACATCCGAAGAGAGTCTGGGGTTACTGTGGCCTGAATGAACGTTGTGTTCATACACAATAATGATGAGGACAATAGTCCGAAATATCAATTATTCATATCAAGCCTCATCTCATAAATACATATAAGTATAAACTGCTGGAGAAATAACATCGAACTCATAACTGACGTGCTCATGTGGAGACCTACACCTGTACACACAAGAGTGAGCTGAACAGCAAAAATTTACCCTGATCAGCTGTGTACGGATACTGGATGCCGTGTCGAGTACTTTCCAAGAGTGATAACCGATATGGACGAGTGGCGAGAGTGCCATGGGAATCCGTGCTATTATTGCGACATGATGATAATGATAGTTTTACATTATGATTGTCTCTTATTTTGGGTCAGAAATAACATTTTATCCGATGTCTTCCTGTGACTGAGAAGTCCGCGTGGTATAGTGGCTAACGCGCTAGACTACGACATCGTAGTAAGCAATTTCGAACTCCACTGGCGCTTTTACATTCACTTTCTAACAAATACCTTTGGAAAAATGGGGGTGAGACAAAGAAACTTATGTCCATGTGTAGGTGTCCACAAGAAAACGTTACTTATGAGTTCGTCCTTACTTCTCCAGCAGTGTCTTGTTCGTCTTATTTGGATGATTTGTGTGATAGGAGGTAAGTGGCCGTACAACTGTTTTTTGTTTGTTTAGTACTGCTTCCAGGATTTGTTCAAGAAAACACACAGCATCCTTGTGTAGTTATATATATATCACGGGATTGACTGTTATTCAGATTTGCAACCCATTAAGAATGTTTCCATATGGACTGCCTTTTTCCTTAATACAAATTAAAGCTAATTATGTATATATATATATATATACAAGAGCAGTCACAGCTTTTGACACTGATTTTTCGGCCAATTAGGTCACATGCACGTACCCACTTACATCAAAGTATGCAACAAGATATAAAGTGAGTCATATACTTGTACAGTACAAGGCCAGAAGTATGAGGCACCCAGTGAGTACTTAACTCACTAATAATGATCTGATAGTCTAGGTCAATAACCATTATATCCCAGAAGACAGAAAGCAAAAGTCTATTCCAAAATGAAAAAGATAAATGTGTTCTCGAACATTTATGGTTTAAATCAGGCAGGTCAAACTGAATAGCCTCGTAGGGCTGCATGGATTACATATGTCTGTCATGAGGGCCACACATGACATTGAAGTCTTTAAATCCTTCTACATTAACAGAACAAAGTGATGATTGCTACCATTAATTTCTTTATCGACTAAAAGCCAATGAATACATACCTAAAATAAACCATTTTTGTTTAAAAGAAAGGAAAACGACTATTACTGACAGAGTTCAAATAATAAAATATACGAGTGCCTCTTTGAATTATACCAAAGTGTTGACTGATAGCAGGAGAAAGCAAGAGGAAAGATTCACTCCGTTTCATTGACTGGTTAGCCTCTTCCTTCCGCTTCTCAAAGGAAGAAGTGAGAGACAATACGCTGATAACAGATTCTGTTTCTTAATAAGACATTACCCTCATGAAAATAAACGAAAGTTTTCACTCAGGAACTTTTGGAATTCTTTTTTAAAAACCTAGGGTATTTTAAAAGTGCCACCTGCGTGTGGGTCGCCTCGTGCTTGCTAAGGGCCGCATGTTTGACATGCCTGATTTAAATCTTTCTTACCTTGCAAATTAATGTTTCAGCCAAATTGATTATAAGGTCTAGTCAGTGAGCAACTTCTTTGAATCTCATCAACCACTTCCCCATGAGTACGTCTGTCACTTTTCTATTTTTGCTTTCATAGAACGTGTTCAGTTGAGTTCCATGTGCTAATACCATCAATGTGGAAATTTTATCTATGCTTTATTGATTGATAGAAATGGCATGTCAACCTGTCAAGAGTTATTTTATGTCTAGAGGTTTGGGAATCGCATTATTGTACGTTCATATTTTTATTTTTGTGCAGTTATTTTTAGTTTGTTTTGGTTTTTGCACTCTATACTATCGAAATTCGTATTCGATTCGAATACAAATAATTTTTAAGCAAATCTATTTTATCCATAGATGGGACCATAACAGGTTCTTACTCCTCCAGTCCAGAGTGGACCTGGAGTAAGAGCATCCATGCTTTCTTATCTCTTATTCTATATGCAGCTTCCACACAAGCAGTTATTTCGTAAATAACCACTTAAATGTGGACCCCAAAAAGTTTACGGTTACATTTTTTTAAATAAGATTTTAAATGTCAATTCAGTCACCAGTATAGGGTTGTATCAATTAAAAAAAAAATCAAAACGTTTTTATCAATATTTTTACGAATACTTTCATATTTCTTAGAATAAAATATTTTCCATTTTTAATCTGTTATTTTTGTTGCTCAAATAAATAAATAAATTACAATGTTAGATTTTATTTCTAACAAGCATGAAAACTAAATTTACAATGTTTCACGTTTGGAATTTATTCTCAATGTTGTAAAACAAACAAAAAATCGTAATTATTAGCGCTTAAAGGGGGGGGGTAATATTTAACACAATGAAACTCTTCAATTACGAAATTCACACAACACTTATTTACTTATTATGTTTACTTATTGCGTAATTATTTAAGAAACAGTAAAAGTATCTTATTGTTCTGTGGACCCATTGTTACTTAAACACGTTCATCTTCTCATTAGTGACAATTTGATTTTGCTTCGAGTGAATCTTATTAGAATGATGTTACTTGAGAGATGAAACACTTTTTTATAGATTTGATTTTGAGAGTAAATTGCTAAATAAAATCCATGCTTATCATGTCAGATTGACTCTTGGCTTCCATCTGTAACAATGAATAAAAGAAAAGGTTTTCTGGTGGGAAGGGTCAACCCCTATTACCATACCATAAATATCTACCTTTGATGCTATGAGAGTATATAATAAAATAGCACTCTTTAATTGATTTCAATGTCATGTCAACTCATCTAGGGTTATTTTATGCTTAGAGGTTAGGTATCACGCTCATTGTACGTCTTTTGTGTAATTGTTTCTGAAGGATTTTTTGCGCATGGTCCTATCAAATATGAATCATTTTTAAACTGATCTATTTGATCAATAGATTGGGCCAAAGATGCTTATAGGTACGCGTCCTGCGTCCTTGACACTTAAAATCGCACCGTAAAATCGCATCCGTCGTCCTAGTGTTTCTCTTTTTTTCTTCCCTCTCCATTTTAAGCTAACTGTAATACATTTCAATAGTTTCTTGGGAACGAATTACACAGTATAGGTTACAAGGTAGGAGTTAGACGGCTTTATTTGCGACATATAAATTTTCCCGGGGACTTATTCAAATCAAATATATGGGTCCCAGGACGGACTAAATCAAAAAGCTATCAGCATCACTGGATTGGACCCTAACAGATACAACTCTAATAAAGGAATTGTGCAAAAAGATCCTAAAGAAACTTCACATAAAATGTAAAAGTAAAAAAGTAAAGTCGTCGGGGCGGCCTAATGTCGGTATCAGCCATGCAGCGAGGGAGTCTATCCCCTTTTCAGTAGCGCTAGACAAGCAGATTATTTTAGCGTCTGAGGTGGAGCGCTACACCTACCATCAGCTCCTTTTTACCGCACAGATCCCTATGCTACTCATACGCTGAGTTGGCGAGGGCGGGTATCGAACTAGGAACCTTGTGGTTTCTAGCCGAACGCTATACCGACTGTGCTAACCCGGTCCCTAAACGCGATTCCCTTATCTCTAGGCCTAAAACAACCCCAGACAGGTTGACATGCCGTTAAAATCAATTCTCATGGAACATTGAAAATATAGTTAAGATTACAGATTATAGTATTTAATCAATATTTTCGGCATTACATAACTGATTAGGTGTTGATATACCATTAAACAAATAAACCGCTTTTTCGTTTATTATTTTTTAATAGACAGGTTGACATGCCGTTAAAATCAATTCTCATTACATCTACTATGATAGTTCCTTCTTTTTCTCAGCCTAAAAGAAGATTCCAGTCTATAATAATGATGAGAAATATTTGTTACCTGGTGATCTATCCAAGATGTGGGTCACACATGTACAATTTCAATCTGAGTGAAATGCTACACCATTATCAGATTTTGGGACATTTTTTCAATACACTCCGAATCTTATTTTCTAAATGCCTCTTACATCTCTAATTGTATTTTTAGATTTTTTACGCTTGTTTTAAGAAATTATTTTTTAATTGTCATATACTTAGCACTTAGCTACATTGTCTTTTTTAACATTTCTTCATTGTCTGCAATTTTACAAAATGATATCTTCTATAAAAAATAACAAACTTCTCAAAATGAATCCTATTTTTTAGTAATTATGCTATGTTATTACTGTGGGTACAAACAATTATAACGTCATAGACCTATTTTACAGTACCAAATCACTACCGTGATTTAAAAAAAAAAAATTATTAAAAAATCAGGGAATTATCCATTTTAATGAATTTTTCAGTGTTGATTTTATAATGTATCAGTTATTTCAATTAAGAAGAACTTTTATAAGTTTTTTTTTTTAAAAACTTTTAATAACGTGTTGAGTAAGTACGTAACTTACTACACATAAAGCATCGGATTTCGTAAATTTCGGTGTTAATTTGATGTTTCAAATGTATTAAAATTAATTACATATGTAATATTATTTTTTTTCTTTTTTTTTTTTTTTTTTTTTGAAGCTCCTGTGATTTAATTCTTTTCTTCTCAATTTGATGTTTGGATTTGATTTTTGCTAACTGTATTTCCTCTCTTTCCCCAGATCCCCCGCAAATGAATTATCACTGGACAGTTCATTCGACTCTGACAATTTCACTTATTTTCCATTCTCTAGGGGCCATTCTTGATCCAAAAATCATGAAATCATCACTAAAACAATTTGAAATTAAGTTCTATTAACTTTGAATATCGCTATACTTGTTTTAAAAGACAATATGTCTAATGAAAATTTTTAGTGTATTTATTCCGATTTCTATAGTGACGTAAGCAGTGACGTAATCTATTATTAATAGATACGGATTAAAATCAGTGTTTCTTACTCTTTGATTTTGATGATTTCTCTCTCCCCCCCCGCACATTATAATTTTCTCTTTTTCACTTTCTCTTTTCCAACTTCCTTCCTCTTATATTTTTGTCTACTGTTTACTTGATTCGTGAATTGTTAACATATCAATGAAATTTATTATTACACTCTAGTTGAGTCAAGGTTACATAAATGGTAGCGGAAATAACGGCGCGTGGTAACTGACAGTTTCTTGCCTATGCGATTTTGAAACTTGGTTTGAAAATCGCGTAGGCGAGAAACTGTCAGTTACTAAGCGCCGTTGATTTTATGTTACCGCTATCCTTAGATATACATACTATATCAATGATAGTGAGCATTCTTACAAATATAGTAAACTATAGTTCGTACATAATGATCTGAAAATCACATTTGATCTATCACTTAGATATTGAGCTGTCTTAATTTTTATACTGCTTCTTAGCTAATTTTAGCTGTATTTTTTATCTTTTAATTAACTGATAATGCCTTCATTGTTATATATATATATATATATATATATATATATATATATATATATGTATATATATGGGAGAAGCCACATTGTGGTTAATATATTTGTAGGAGGTCTTAAACTCAATACAATTATATCTCGTAATTTTTTTCTCACTTTATCTGTCAATCATTTCATAAGGCCAAAAGATGAAGCAATATCTATTTTTACCTGATTTGAAACTGTTGAGAAATGTATCTCCATTCTATTTTTTCTATACAATGAAGACTATTTTAAATTCTTTCCTTGTCCTGTGAGATGAATAATATTTTGTTCCTTATAAGCTCTGAATAAAACACATTACTACTTATATGAAGCATATCGTACAATATTTAACCTTAATTTTTCTTCTTTTTATACAACAGCTTTTTTATTTTTTATTTTGCCTGTATTGTACAGTTTTAAATAGAAAAAAAAAGAAATGAGTTCTATTAAAAAAGGGAAAACAAGTAAAAGAAACATAATTCTCACTCTAGCAATCTTTGAAAGACACGCAGAATTCATCAGTAATTGATTGAGCCAGTATTAATATGGGTCAGAACTGAAAATTCTGGACAACTGAATTCCGCTCAGTGTTGATAATAAAGGGAGATAATAAGGTTCTATTATTCAGTTTTTTTCTCTATCATTTTTTATTTTCTCATTTCTTTTTCTTTTGAGAAGGAAATATTGATTTTTGTTTGTCATTCAACAATGGATTGTTATTGAACAAAGACGATAAATCAATCGAATCCCTAAAAATACTCATTTGACGGCACAAGGCACAAAGGACATTGGCAACAAATGAACAACATCATAACTTTGTTCAATACGTCTATGAATTAATTCTTGCTAACACAGCACATATATATACACACCTCGTAAAGATAATTTGTCTCAATTTGAATATCATAAATCAGACTCTAAGATGAGAGCAAATTGTAGGGTTTGTCTTACCTTGTTTGCTACGGTTGCCGTTAAATGTAGGATTATCTTCTCTTGCTTGTTGCAGTTTGCTGTTAGGTGCCGTTGCTAACTGGATATTTAAAGGTAGTCCAACCCTTTTTCTCCTGGAACCCCCAGCTAGAAACTAGACACGTTGTGTCTCCGTCCATTTACATTATGGGGGGGGGTCTTTACCACACCAACTACAGGATTATATCTTTACGCGGTCCCTTTATACTATCTTCATAGAACTTTGTGTCTCAACGTATAGTACACATGCCTTTTTACACAGTTGTCAGAGAGATTTAGCCATGCACGTGAATCCATCATGGAGTGTACAGTAAGTCACAACCTTTTCTGCATGTTTCTCAAATTATCTTCAAAGATTTGTTTTAGACTTTCGTCTATCCTGTTATGTATTCATTCTGTTGGAATTTGCTTAGACTATAAAGTCTATTTGTTATAACTCTTTGTCGGGTTTGTTATATATATATATATTATATATATATATATATATATATATATATATATTCTGTGATAACCTAACGCATTATAAGAAGTTGGTTTTAGCTACTGAGTTAACAACACCCAAATTCTAATAAAATATTTTAAGAATTAGATGGACTTAAAATATTTCTTTATTTGCAGACAATTTGCTACATATGCCTACATCATAAAAATAAATTCTTTCAAGTTAAATACCACTCTTCATTTTTTTTAAAACAGCTGGTCCAAGCATTTTTCTAACACTCTTCACTGATCAGCCCTGGCGGCAAGGCTTAGAATATGCCAACTGTACCCTCCTCCCACTCCACAAAAAAGGGATGACCTGGGCAAGGTACTAAATTGCATCCGATGGTGGAACCCCTTCATTGCCATTACTCCCAGGTCAACTGAGTGGTAGTACCTATTAGTCCCATCTACTGGACAAATCGTCACCAGCAGATTGTGCTGACAGCACAGATTCCCATTGTCTTTCTCACCACCTGTTCCTATAAATTATCACTCCTGGCATGTCTTCTGCACATAGCTAGCTGATTGATGTAGATTTTTGTTGGTCAGCCCAGGCTGGCTTGTCCATGCGTAAATGTTCACAGGTGAATGTTACTTATGAGTTCGTCCTTACTTCTCCAGTGCCGAGTGTGATGGGGTAAGTGGCCATACAGTTGGATAGGAACACTTGAAAGCATCTAACTGTAAATTGTTTGTATTAAAAATAGTTACCTAAAGATATTAATATGTCCAAAGAATTATTTTGAGTTATCTGAAGTCATATAATTTTTTGCAAAAAAAAAAGGACTAAATTTGGCATTAAATAATCAAAAAACAAAGTTGTCAGTAAGACTAACCAACCAAATTATTAGTATTAGATAGGAATACTTGAAACCATATAATTGTGTGCAAACATTATTATTGTTGCTCCTTGTGAATTTTTCACACCAGTGTAAGCTGGAGGCTGAGTGACATCAAGTTTTCTGGTCTTCAGAACTCTTCTGAGTATTCTAGCCGATCTTATCAATGTTGTTGTTTCTATGGTCTCAGTTCTTCCTCTGATTTCCAAATCATCCAAACTCTTTTCCCAAGCCCTTGGAGACTGTTCCAAGCGTACCAACTACAATTGCTATGACCTTCACTTTACTAATTATTTTCATGATTATTATATAGAAATAGTTACTTGAAGATTATAATTATGCATGAATCATTAATATTAAGAATTATTAAACTATGATTGTTTACTAATACTATCTACTAATAATTGAGTTACTTAAACCCATATAAAGTAAGTTTGTGGAGTGGCCTATCATCGGTATCAGCCAGAGGGAGTATATCCTCTTTTTGCTTGCACTAGACCAGGGAGACTGATTTTGCTGAGGTGGAGCGTAACACCTGCCATCAGCTCCCCACTTTACTGCACAGATCAGATTACCAAGCTGTGCTATTCGTATGCCGAGTTGGTGGGGACCATTATAATTGCTTTAAAAAATTGTCTTCAGCATTGAATAGCCCAACAAGGGTTGAAATACCATAAAACCAACCTATCAGTGCCAGTTGTATGGTCCAGGAGCCATCAGACAAAACTATCAAAAGTGACAGCACAGATTCCCATAACTGTCTCTCTCTCATCACCCATTCCTATCAGTTATCACTCCTGGCAGGTCTTCTGCATGGCATTCAGAATCCATACAGATCTGACTGATGTATGTTTTGGTGGTCAGCTCACACTGATGTGTCTAAATGTAGGAGTCCACAGGAGAATGTCACTACAAAACTATAAAAACTTGAAGTGGATGAAGCAGAAAGACAAAAAAGTATCCAAAGTATGATTAGGCTTTAAGTGTTGATGGTTTCCCTCCAGAGATCTGGAAATAGAGATGTTCTGCTCAGCATGCAAGGCTCCATGAAATATTTGCCTGGTGCTGGGATCAGGGCAGTAAACAAACCTTTACAAAAAAATAAGAAAGAAAATCCCCAAAAAAAAAGCTGTATGTTTGACTGCTCTAATTGCCAGGGTATCACTCTGCTTTTGAATGCAAGTAAAAAATCTATTTCAAGGCTTCCATGAAATAAATTAGTTACCCCTAGTGCCAATGATCATCCCCACTCCACCCCAGAGAATCAATGTGACTTAAGATTTCATAGTACACGGGTTAGCTCAGTCGGTAGAACGTTCGGCTAGAAACCACAAGGTTCCTAGTTCAATACCGGTCCTCGCCAACTCAGCGTATGAGTAGCACGGGGATCTGTGCGGTAAAGTAAGGAGCTGATGGTAGGTGTGGTGCTCCACCTTAGATGCTAAAAAACAATCTCCTTTGTCTAGCGCTACTGAAAAGGGGATAGACACCCTCGCTGACTGGCTGATACCGACTTTAGGCCGCCCCGTCGACTTTACTTACAACTAACATAGTTTTTGTCTTAAGACAAATCCTAGAATAATGAATTAAGAAAGTCTTTATGTCACTCTTGTTGATTTGTCAATATTGTAATTTGTAATATTGTAAGCAAATTGGGAAAATGTTTGAACAAACTTGGTTGACTACAATTTTTTTTTTTTTCAACATAATTATTCCACCTTGCCGACAGGGGTTAAATACACTGGCTGAATCCCCTGCAGAGGGGGTGGGGGTGTAAGACCCCCTCCAAAAAAGGGTGTCCTGGATATGACAATAAACTGCATCTAATAGTGCTCTAGGGAGTTGAAGTATCCCTTCATTGCCATTACTCCCAGGTCAACTTTGATCTGGAATTGTAGTACGTTAAGGTCTCAGCAATTTTTGTTTTCAAATTATTTGTATCAGGCTTCTTTGTTTTAATGGCATATTAACCTTTGAGGGTTATTTAATGCCAAAGCCATCCTTGTTGAAGAACAGTGTTGGATGAAGAGATTCATACCTTTCCCAAGGGTATTAGTTCAAAAGGGAACATGATAGTGCAACTGGAGTTCACTCAACACAATGTCACAATCCAGTACATTAACAACAATACCACAGGACTCCCCATTTGTATAAAGAATACATGATATTGTATAACCTTTAAAAAAAAAAGAATAACTATGCAATGAATGTAAATATAAAAGTATGCAATTCCCTACGCTCTAGGCATAAAATAACTCCAGATGAGTTGACTTGCCATTAATTTAAAATCAATCAATCACCATTATTCAAACCTAAGTTGATAAAGTCAGCTACAGCAGTCCCCCTGTAAAGTTACAAATGACGTCAAGTAAGTTTGTGTTCTGGGGTTTTACACCACATTATGATGTTGCTGAGCAGTCCATGACATGCGCCACCCCATTTAGGCCCTTACTTAGGTTCAACAGGTGGTCAGAAAGGCCCCCCTTCAATCAATCAGCTGGTCACATCAAGCCTAGCACCTATATGATTGTCTCAACCCTATTGCCCTTATGGTAAACCCCAGCCCTTTTTATCTTATGGGTGCTAGAAGGCAATGTCTGAGAGTCATAATGTCCTGGGTATGACATTAAACTCTACATGATGGTGAGGTTCCATAGCTGGTGAGTTGAGAACACAAGTGCATCAGTAAACTGAAATCACTCATGAATGAATGGAAGAAAAGTGATGAGGGGCTGATTGAAGTTCTCCTGTTGACACCTATGCATGGACACACCAATGACTGATAGGGATGATTGGTGAGAGTCATGAGAATCTGTGCTGTCAGCATTACCTGATGATGATAGCAGAAAATGAAGACCTCTACATCTGAAAAACATTCTTCTTGTTTAGCTTAAGGGAAGCTTAATAACTATCATGCAAAAAACTCTTTCAGTATTCCTAACAGATTTTTATTATTGACAGTTGAAAGTTTATACATGGTTACATGATTTCAAGTATTCCTATCTAATAGTAATAATTTATTCAGATACATGGTTTCAAGTATTCCTATCTAATACATATCTAATATCAACAATGTATACATGGTTGTATAGTATCAAGTATTTCTCTCTAATACTTAAATTTATACAAGGTTGCAAAATTTCAAGCATTCCTATCTAATACTAATAATCTATGCATGATTACATGGTATCAAGTATTCCTATCTAATACTAAGAATTTATACACAGTTACATGGTATAATAATAAATTATAATAATAATAATTATAAATTATAATAATAATAAATTATAATAATAATAATAATAATAAATATAATAATAATATAATAATAATAATAATAATAATAATAAATTAATAATAATAATAATAATAATAATAATATAATAATAAATAATAAATAATAATAATAATAAAATAATAAAATAATAATAATAAATATAATAATAATAAATTATTATAATAATAATAATAATAATAAATTATAATCAATTATTTGGCTTCAGGCAACTATCCCAATAATAATAATAATGATGGTGATGATAATCTTAATTTTGGTAATTTTTTAAATTTTTATTCAATCCTTGAGAAATACAAGAAATCTCTAAACTGAAAATCTCAGCTATTGAAATCAAAATAAAGCGGTCAACAGAGTTCACATGTGACTAATTATTTAACAGGAGAAATCTGATTAATTCTTGGCTCTAATTACAGATAAAATTTAAAGATAAAAAAACACAGGTCAATTCATTAAATAGCAACTGAAAAGATAAGAACAATTAACGGATTGTCTCCATTAATATTGGACTACGTCTACTGGAATTGTTCTTGATAATTTTTTTTGTCCCTCAAGTTTAATTCTTCTACGTATTATTGTTTGCCTGTAAAGATAACAACAGGGGGGAAAGTTCTTTTATGACATGATATAGATAAAATATTGATGCCAGGAATCTGATCCATGAAGATTAATCTTGATTAAGCTTATTCACTTCTTCAAGATAATTCATACAATGTTCCTCTATTGCAAGCCATGCAAATTGTTTGTATAGATTGCTAGTGTCTCACTCTGAAAATAGATGCTGGATTATTGTATCTATCTATCTGTCAGTTTGTTAGTAAAAAGAATATTCACCAAAAGAAATGGTACTATAAGAATTAGTTTATAGCTAACAATAAGTCCTTAAAATGCATTAGAGCACCCATGCTCAGTTTCTAAGTGGAGTTTAACAGGTTTGAATTCAAGGTTTTCTTTCTCTTAGACTGGTAGCAATACTAATGTTAAAGGACCCAGTCTACTCTATTATTTATTTACCCATATCTGGAGGGAGAATAGTTGGATTTATGTCATTCCAATGCTAGTGAAAAGGAGATAAACTCTCTTGCAATCCAGCTGATACTGACAATAGACCACTCCCACCAATTTTACAACTTATTGCATAAAAATCTGCAGAATATATTGTTTCTATATTGATTTTTTTGAATTCTAATATTGTCTTATTCTTTTTTTATTTTTATTTTTTTCGAATCAGATCTTATTTGTTTTTTCTTCCTGCATTGACTTCAACCATATTTAATGCATTGGTCTGTGTCCGATCTGAACATTAACTTTAAATGCACACTTTGCCCTTTAATTTCAATACACTGGTATAACTATTACAGTTTACTGCTCTATAAACTTCTGCTTTTTATGACAATTCACAAGCCTCAAATTTTAATGCATTTAGATAAACTACAGCTTCTGATATACTAACATGGCAACATTAAACGCAATGATTTAAACCTGAGAATTTAATATTTTTTAGAGTCTAACTTGTACATTTAATGTACTGAATTGAGTCTCTATCCAATGCTGTGATTTGAAACCCTTCTTCAGAAGTTAAACCTCCACCTTTTAACAATGAAAGCCATAGTTTTGACATTTAATTCCTGTGACCAATAGGTTCATGTTTGTCTAATGCAAGGAGTGGCTCAGTTACTGCAGAATGTTCTTGGAGGTGGAGTTAGCATAACGGTTATCATCATAGGAAATGGAATTGGTAACTGACGTTCAAATCCTAGACAAGATTTGAAGAAGAATAAAAGTTCCAATTACCATTGAACTGGGAAGACAAGGTGACAAACGGTTGTAACTAAAATATAAAGAATAGTTACAAAGTCTACTGCAGAATGACAGGATATATATAAGATGCCACAATGTCATTCAAATCAAGCAGCCAATCAGAACTCAAGGAATAGAATGACCCAAATTCATGAATGGGTCATTCTTGATTTCTATATATACCAACTGTCTTGGACACTGCTTAAGTTGTACTTAGCTGCTGTTATTCAAACTAACAGTAGACTTACTGACTTCAATGGTATTTCATCTTGCACTAATGCCCTTGGGGAAAAGCATGAATCTTTCACTCTCCCCCCAGCTATGAGTGAATAGTAGGGAAGATAAGGTTCTTTAGCCTTGATTGGGCAACCAGTCTAAGAGAAGGAAAACTCTGAATTCGTACCAGCTTTACTTCATTTAAAAATTAACCTTGTGCAAACATCCTGCTCATGTCGGAGGGTTTAGTAAATACATACCTGTTAGGATTGGATGTTCTGTCATCATGTAATGGTTAGCAAGCCTGTCTCGCAGATCCATTACTAGTGAATAATGTGTTCATTCCTCACAGGATGCCATACTTGTTAACTTGTGTCACAACGTACTCATGGTGGACGGGCTGGGTAAATACCTGAAAACAAGTTCGGATCCCATATACGGATCTGTCCGAGATAACATTTAAAAAGTTTGTGAAGATATATTTTTGTACCATATAGGAATAACTGAAAACATATAACAGTGCACACAAATTATTAAGAATAATAACTGAAAATCATTTATGTTTATAATAGTTACATGTGTAGCTATAATTGTTTACAAATAATTCTTATCAAATAGAATAGTTGCCCCCCCCCTTCATTTCATTACTTCTAGGTTTACTTTGATCCAGTATGTTTGTACCTGTTACAATCTCGTCTATGAATTAAATAAATCTGTTCACGATAATGTTTAAAATTATATTGAAATATGATACATTGGCTTTTAATGTTGGAAGTATTTGTATATAAGTTGTGCTCCAATACCCAACCTGAATTTATAGACTAGCCAAAGTCACATGGTTTATTCCTATGGCCAATCAACGGCCATAAAGCATGGCTGATTCACTACTTAAACACTGATACTTTCCACAGTTCACTTGCAATCATTGAGGAGGAACTTACGATACTAAGAAGAAACAAAGGATACTTTATCGAGGGGTTTCCACTGGACAAGCGCTCTTGCTTCAAGCCTACAGGATCGCCCATAAGATTGTAACACTTAAAACATTGATATTGCAACTAAGTATGAAGTGTAACCATATAATTGCAAATAATTAGCATTAGACATCATGGTAAAACAAACAAAGTTAACCAGGGAATCCAAGAAGGCCTCAAATATGCTGACTGCATCCTCTGCAGAGGTAAGCCCCTTCCAAAAAGGGTGTCTTTGGTATGACACTATACTGCATCTGGTGTTAAGGTTTCAGGTTTGGGGAAGCACCCCCTTTATTGCCATTTATCTTGAGTCCACTCTGACCCGAAGTAATTGTATTTTTTAAGGTTCCATTTATAGGTCAAATAAATCTGTTTGAGATAATATATAAAATGATTTTGAACAATATTAATACATTGGCTCTTAAAACATCAATAGTGATGATTCCTTTCATGTCTCAGGAGACAGCATGACCTTCTTTTCAAGCCACTGCACCTAGAACTTTTTCTTTACTGGAGAGTCAATGTTTCCCCATCATGAATTGTCTTTTTGACTCGTGCTCATAGTGGCAAACTCATATTTAGCCAATTTGAAATATTTTTTGTCTAAAACATGCTTCTCCATACACATCACACATTTTTCTGTAAATTTCACATGGTTTGCGCTTCCCAGCCACAAAAAACTTGATGACACACTGTTTGATCTGCTACCATTTTGAATAGCCTCAAGCCTATTTTTTACATGCAATGGAACATTGAAAATATAGTTAAGATTACAGATCATAGTATTTAATCAATTTTCGGCATTACATAACCGATAAGGAGTTGATAAACCATTAAACAAATGAAACGCTTTTTCGTTTATTAGTTTTTATCGGCATGAAAAGGTTCCTCACTCATATTTCTCCATACAAGACCTATATTTCCATAATTTTAACAGAGGTAGTTTTGTGTCCTCTCTTATGAGGTCACTTCGTCACTTTTGCACAGGCATCATTCCACCACTCGGTTGATGGAAACTGGAATGAATATGACCCCCACCCAAGAAAAATATTCATGGAAAAAAAATTCTGTAAATAATTTTTTTTTTCTTCCCCTTATTTATTGAATGACTCTTGTACTTAAATGACTTTTTCCACAAACAAGACATTGTAAATATGAAAGGACTTGTTGAACTGGGAACAAAATAGAATCTATTTTGATTTGGAATAGTACATTTCAAGAATTACTTAAAAACTAACAATAATGCGATTTTTTTTTTTTTTTTTTTTTTTTCCATTTTTCCATTCGGATTTTAATTATGTTCATTGAACAGTGTAATTTTTTTAATAAAAAGATAATTTAAGATTGTAAATGAATATTTTTCATTATAATTGAAATAAAAGGTGTGTCCCCAAAGACACTGAACATTTTTCAAAACTAAATTTCCACACTGTCAGTGGGACTTACTACAGAGCGGTGAGACCCCACCCCCTACAAAAAGTTTTCTGGGTTCTGACACAAAACTGCATTTGATGGTGAGGCTTCAGTTCTTGAGATCTGAGGAGTGTGAAGTACTCCTCCATTGCCATTACTCCCAGGTCTACTCTGAATACCTGATGCCATGTAACCATGTCAATTGTTTTTAAGAATAATTACTTAAAGCTTTAAGGATTTACTAAGGATTTTTATTATTATTATTATTAGTTACTTGAACCTATATAGTTATTTACTAACCTTAGCTTAGATGTGGCCCAAGGCCAGAAGTATGAGGTGCCCAATGAGAATAAAACTCATTAACAATGGTCTGCAAATCTAGCTTGCCAACCATTACACCATGAAACCATATAGTTTTTATTAGATCAAAATATTTGAATGCATACAAGTTTGTGGAAATTATTTGTATTAATTAGGAATACTTTATATGATAAAATGATGTGAAAAAAATTAAGAAACATCTACACAAAAAATGTTAATATAAACATACAATGAATGTAATTTCCTAACCTCTAGACATACAATACTTGAAATACCATTAAATTTGTATTATTTGTATTGTTTTCCTCATTTTTATTATTATATACACAACATTTCAGGCGATGTGCCCTCCAGCCTTCTTCAGGTGTTTCTTGTCAAACTTAGGAACCTTTTCTTTGAACTTGGGAGCCTTCATGGAACTTAGACCCGAACCCTTTATTCAGTCCACCAGGGTAGACTGTTCTCATTCTGAGGGTAAATCGGTCAAAACGTTGTGTATATAACAATAAAGAGGAGACAACAGTCTAAAAAATACAAATTATCAAACCTCATCTTAAAATTTCAAACAAACATCATTAAAATTCATCAAAACTAAATTTATTGTTTTCCCTGCAACTTAAGATATTTTCTTTGAAAATCCTCCTCCTGTTGATTTGTACTTTTTACATTTTTTTTCTCTATTCTCAGGAAGTGTATTAAGGTTTAGCAATTCATTTTCTTCTCTCTCATTTATTGTCTGAAATTGATAAGACTTTGGTATAGCCTTCAATTTGGAAAAAGAAAGCTAAATCATATGCATAGGTAAAAATCTGGAGACATGGGCAGCTGTTGTCCGAGAATTTTTATGCTTTCCCAATTATTCTCAATGTAAGTGTCACAATTGAATTCATGGACAAACATTCTGATTTGTGATCCCAATTTGTAATATTGCATATGGTTTAAACAATCCTTTCCACATGTAACGATCCTTTATTTAACTCGGGTGTACAACACATACATTCACTTTAGCACATGTAACTCCAGTATTGCCAAAGTGGAGGAGTCCCATGATGTAGTGCTAGACTGTGACATAGTGAGTCCAAACTCCAGTGGTATTATTGCATTCACTTTGAGACTAATACCCTGGGGAAAGGTGTAAACATCCTCAATCCTCCAGCTATAGGTTAAATAGTACCACAATTGTTTGTCTACAAGGATGGCTTTTACATTGAATAACCCATGAAGGTTGATATGCCATTAAGCAAAGAAACCAAACCATTAACCTAAGTGAGATGATGCAGTTTTTTATACAAAAAGGTCAAAACAATATTTCTTTTACAAGCATGTTAAAATGATTTATTGGCATATTGCTTTTATTTTGGACACACCTTGGACATGAATCACTTTGTATTCTATTCCTAAATTTAAAAGATACACCATGGAATTTTTATGATTCCTTCCAGTTTTCAACTAGATCTCTAAGGATAGCTATTTGCTTTATAACTTTCAATAAAAGGTTTCTATCTCAGAAAATACTTTTTTTTTCTCTTTAAATAAAATCAATGAAATTGTAACATTACTTCTATCTTACCATTTCCATGAGTGAATTTTTATATTAATTCATTTGATGTATTCTATGGAGCAGTTCTGTTTATCTATTTATTTACGCGGAGAAGGGAGTACAGTTGGGGACAAGAATTGTTTTCTTTTGTCATGTTACCAGTGGTCTGTTGTATGAATATCTGAATTTAATTTGGCCCAAATCCTGTGCCAAGTGCAAAATAAACAGAAGCCATGTTTTATTTATTCTTTTGTGGGGTTTTTTTTTCAGTGGAGGGGGTGGGGCTTCTGGCATTGTTTTCCTTGAGTCCTGAAAATTCCAGCACACATACACACTATAGACTATATCTTTACATTGTTTTGTAAATGCATATTTTCAATGCAACATCACAGATATGTGAAAACAAGATTTATTTTTGCATGTCTTTTATTTTTATTTTTTCTTCATATTCAGAACAAAAGAGTCAATCAATTCTGCTTATCCTAGCAGCCATTGTATAAAAGCATTGTACCCCACAGTTGGTTTGTTGATCATTCAGATACTTTTTTTTTCTATTTCATTTTCTTTTTTTTAATTTTCTTTTTTCATTTTTTTTTTTTTTTTTTTTTTTTTAACGAGAGAAAAAATCGAGGGTATATTATAAAGAATAATTTACACAAGGCTACCAACACACAAAAGCAAAACCAGAACAAAAAAAAATAGTTTTTATTTATTTTTTATTTTCTTATTTATTTGTTTATTTTTTCCCTCCTGATTTATTTGGCATGATACAATATAAAATTTACAATTGGGAGTCTGCTTCAGCTGAGTAATTGATATTGGCTGGAATCACAATTGTTATAGGGAGTCCATAGACAGTTCTTTTTAAGTCAGGGCATAGTGCAAAGCGGAGATTTGAGTGAGGAGAGACACAAGCAAAATGGAGAGGGGGGGTGCAGAGATAGTTGCTCTTGGCTTTTTTATTTGATCTATTGTTCTTTATTTATTGGTTACTCCTGGCATTCAAAAAATGCCAGGCTACAAGTTGATAAAAACAAATACTCCCACAATTGAAGATGCCACAGTTGCTTCAACATACATATTATGAGTAAAACATTTTTTTTTTAAAAAGAAAAATGATCAAGAACTTTTTAAATCTTTTTAATTTTATTTTATTGAAAATAGATACAAGTATTAATTAACCTCAGTATCTTATGGAAAACTGACCTGATTTTTGGAGTTTGTGCAATTTGAGTTAGTTATACCTGTGTAAAAATAGGGGCACATAGTTTAATGGTTATTTTCATAGGAAATGGACACAACAAGATGAGTTCATATCCTGGATGAGGCTGTTTGCATTTCACATCGTGCTAATACCCTTGGGAAAGTTATCCAACTATTCTCCCTCCAGCTATGGATAAATAGTAGGGTAGACTGGGCTCTTTTACCTTGGTTAGGCAAATAGTCTATGAGAAAGAAAATTCTAAATTCAAACCTGTTAGACTCTGCTTAAGAAATTGACCTTGTGTCACATCCTGCTCATCCAGAGAGGGGTTGGTAAATAAATATACCTGTTTAAAAAAGAAAGACTGGTCCTTACTAAATGATATTAAAACTAAACCTTCTGTCAAATATCAGATGGGATACATTCTTAGATAAATATGAACGGATGGATTAGCATAAGTCATCCTCATAGAAAACAGAACTGACAACCTGAGTTCAAATCTTGGATAAGGCTGTTTATATTTCACTTTGTTCTAATGCCCCTGAGAAAGGCGTACATCTATCTGTTCTCCTTGTTTATAAGTTTAACATATCAAATGTCAATAGAGAATAAACTTTGTAAACTTACAAATGGTTCTTCAATGTCCTAAGTCAATATTCAGTTTTTATCTTTCACAGTTAAAAAATGTTAACAAAACTTAAAATATAAAATGGCCACCAAAGACATTCTATAGTAATTAGATTTATTTTTCTGCAACGTCAAACTTCTCAAAATATTTGACCAGAAATTGTTAATAGTTTATAACCAAGGACTTTATCTATCTATCTATCTATCTATGAAGTGCTTGTCATGTAATGGTTATCATGATAGAAAATGGACACTGCCAATCAAGTTTAAATCCTGGACGAGGCTGACTACATTTCATATAGTGCTAATACCTTTGAGACACGTATGAATGCAAATATTTTCTCTCCAGCTATGGGTAAATAGTAGGGCAGACTGATCTCTTTAACCTTGGTATGAAAACCAGTCTAGAAGAAGGAAAACTAAATCCAAACCTTTTAAACTCTGCTTAAAAAGAATTGACCTTGTGTTGTATCCTACTCATGGTGGAGAGGTTGGGTAAATAAATAATCTGATATATATATATATATATATATATATATATATATATATAAGTTGAAAAGTGGAAATGAATCTGACAATATGTTGAAAGGATAAATAAATAAAGGAAATAAAATGTTGAATGGATAAAAATGGTTTAATGAAATGCCAACATGTGTTTTGACTGAGAGTTTGTCCATGTACACATTGTATTCTATTTATTTTAAATATGAAATAAAAAATAAATAATAATAATAATAATAAAAATAGAAAATATTTAAGTATACAAAGGAAAACAGCCTTCTTCAGGGCAAAATTTTTGATATTTTATTTATCCTTTCAACATATATATTTTAGTTTGTGTATTGTTATAGTCTCATAAGCTTTTACAGATCTTTAAGTCATCATGCCAAGCATCTCTTAGGGCAATGGTAGAATGACTTGGCAGTGCTCATTTCCCAAGTATCATGTGTCAGATTTTACTTGGTACCAATATCCATGAATGATCCTTGAACTGACTGATACCTAATCCAACTCAATGAATCAAGTCACCCTGCCATGCTGACATGTTGGTACACAGGAGGGGGAGTCAAAGTTTAGTTACCGGACATGTATCCCAAAAAGGGGGTTTCCCTTAATGAAAAATTGTGATATTGTGAAAAGTACTTGGTACATATTACTTAAGAATAACATTTATTATCTAGATGTAGATACAATATAGATAATTTATAAATCTAGAGAATAACATAATCTATAATAAACTTACAATTTGTTTAAATGCATGTCATGATGTCATTGTTTCTATCAACTTTAACTTTTAACTTAATTAATCAAGTCATTTTATTGTCTTATACAGCTCATTCAACTGTAGCATATGGAAATCTAATAGATGGCAATGGAGTTATCGGAATAATAATTGATTAGAATAATCTTATCTTGTTATTATCAAAAAGAACCACAATGGTTAAATTACAAAAATACCAATTGTGCCATCTACTCACTTGGTTACCTCATTTCAGGAATGAAACCGCCTCCTTTAGAGGTACCAGATACTTTTTACAATATCACAATTTTTTTTATTAAGGTGACCCCCGCCTCCTTTGTGTACATGTCCAGTACCTAAACTGACCCCACCCTGGTTAGTTGGAGGTTTGAATTCGGCTTTCTTTCTCAGAGACTGGTTTGCCTACACACAATGTGAAAGAGTCCAGTCAAATTCATTAAAGGATTAAAAAATAAAACGATTTGATATGTAAACTTGTATTAAAATAAAACAAACTATATATAGATATATAATACCAGTCATGTATTTATCAAAACTTGTTTTAAAAAACAATGAGGACTGTCTAATGCTGCATGTTCAAATTCTGAGTGTATCTATTCTATATTATGACTATTTTGGGTAATGTGATGCAAGCAGTGACATAATTTTTGTTACAGACAAAAACCGGAAGCGAATCTCCATTATTAATAGATGTGTGATGGTTATTATAATAGAAATGGACTTGGCTACCAGTGTTCAAATCCTAAACGAAGCTCTTTGCATTTCACATAGTGTGAATACCTTTGGGAAAAGTGGCTTAATGGCTAACTTACTGGACTGCTACATCATAGTGAGTTCAAACTCCAGTTGCACTATTAGTTCACTTTCTGACTAATACCCTTGGGAAAGGTATGATCCCCCCAGCTATGTATTAAATAGTACTACTACTGTTTTTTTTTTTTTTTTTTTACAAGGATGGCTTTGGCATTAAATAATCCATGTTAGATCACTGAAGTTAAGCAGTGATAAACCTTTTTGATACTTAATTCGATGATAACTTAAGCAACAGCAGCTACTGTAAGCAACCGAACTCCCTTGTTTATCAAAATTACTTAATTCCGCATTAAATGACCCGAAATTGATTGATATGTTGGAAAACAATCAACCAACCAACCAACTCCCATTCTCTTTACGAGGTTAAGCAGTGATGAGCCTGTTCAATACTTAATTGGGTGACCATTTAAGTAACAGTAGGTACTGCAATCAATCAGTCCTTTATTTATCAAAATGTCATGATTCAGCATTAAATGCCACAAAAAAAGGGTTGATATGTTGGAAAATAACTAACCTATATAGAATATCTTTTGATGATCTAAGGTCTTCTGAAAGTTTTTAAGTTAAGATGATTGAAGAAGATATTAAGTTATTGCAGTACAATGAAAAGCATTTGCTGGGCTATCTTTTTGGAGATAGGAGACTAAAGAAACTCCTAAATAAATAAAAAAAATTAAAAAATGGCTGATTTTTTTTAATAGTCTGACTTCCTGGCAAAACTTCTTTTTTTTTTTTTTTTCTTTTTTTTTTCCAGTGTAAAGATTTGATCTTTTTGTGATGAGCGTTTCTTTTCTTATAAGACTTTGCACACAAAAATAAATAAACAAGAAATAAGAAAATAAAGAAGAATCTTTTTTTTTTCCAGACTATCCTGGCATTTATTTTGTCTTCAGCAAGCTTGATGTTGTATTCTGTCCAAGTTAAATGGATTGAGAAGAAGGCTTTCTTCATCCAACAGCCGTGGCTAAAAAAAAAAAGAAAAAATGCACTCATTCTTGGGAACTTTTAGGGTTTTATTTATTTATTTATTTTTTTCTGGGTCAATATGGGGTTCTTCACGTGCTGTTGCCATGACAATAAGTGCAGAGGTCAACAGCATCTATTTATCTTTCTTTCTTTTTGTTTCACAGTGATCACTACCTTTTCAGAAAACATTTCTTCGGAAAATTGAGGGTTTTTTGTTTTTTTGGCGGAGGGGGTTTACTCAGGTAGGGGTGATCATAAGAAGAAAAAAAAAGAGAAACCTCTCATTTTTGCTTTAACAATCAAGCTGCCACTTATACTTCCTTGTCTGTATATCCAGTTTTTTTATTTATTATTTATTTTTTTTTATTTTTTTCATTTTTTTCTCTTTCTATTGTTCTTTGAAGGCATCATCATCATCAGCAACATTGACAAGATATCAGCAGTGATAGGCTTGGCGTCAATCAGAAACGTTACATTGCATATTTATTCTGTCCATCTTGCACGGCCTTTTTCCCCTTTCCATTGATCAGACTCTGCTGACAGTTGCAAAGAGTTCACTGCCCCTGTTTCTGCCACTAGAGGGCAATGTCCATTCCTTTTTATGCAGAAATCTGCCTTCATCGCTAAACACATAAACTAAAGGCACATACACAACTGGGTCTTAAACAGACAGAGGATTTCACTGTCTGACAAATGGATAGAGAGTCAGTTTTATTTCTCACCAAACTCCCTCCAACTCTTGATCTCTCTTCTTTTTTTCCCCCCGGAGATTTTGTTAGACTCCCTACTTCAGAGGAAGCCTTAGATTCATATCTTCTTTCCCCTCTGCTCTTTCCTGTTTACTTTCACTTTCTTTTATTTCATTCTCTTTTTCCCCTCCATAAGTCTTTTTTCTATCTATTTTTCCTTTTATCTTTTCCTTTTTCCTTTTCTCTCTTCATTACTTCTTCTTGTTTTTTTATTCTTCGTTCCCTCTTTCTTTTTTCTTCGTTCCCTCTTTCTTTTTTTACGATTCTTCGTTCCCCTTTCATTTTTACGATTCTTCGTTCCCTCTTTCTTTTTTACGATTCTTCGTTCCCCTTTCTTTTTTACGATTCTTCGTTCCCTCTTTCTTTTTACGATTCTTCGTTCCCTCTTCTTTTTTACGATTCTTCGTTCCCTCTTTCTTTTTTACGATTCTTCGTTCCCTCTTTTTTTTTTACGATTCTTCGTTCCCTCTCTTTTCTTTTTTACGATTCTCGTTCGTTCTTCGTTCCCTCTTCTTTCTTTTTTCGATTCTTCGATTCTTCTTTCTTTACGATTCTTCGTTCCCTCTTTCTTTTCTTTTTACGATTCTTCGTTCCTCTTTCTTTCTTTTTACGATTTCTTCGTTCCTCTTTCTTTTCTTTTTTACGATTCTTCGTTCCCTCTTTCTTTTCTTTTACGATTCTTCGTTCCCTCTTTCTTTTCTTTTTACGATTCTTCGTTCCCTCTTTCTTTTCTTTTTTCATTCTTCGTTCCCTCTTTCTTTTCTTTCTTTTTTCTTTGATTCTTCGTTCCTTCTTTCTTTCTTTTCTTTTTCTTTTGATTCTTCTTTCTTCTTTTCTTTTTTTTTTTTTTTTTTTTTGATTCTTTTCTTTTTTCTTTTTTTGATTTTTCCTTTCTTCCTTTCTTTCTTTTCTTTCTTTCTTTCTTCTTCATTCCTTTCTTTCTTTCTTCATTTCTTTCTTTCTTTCTTTCTTTCTTTTCATTCTTTCTTTCTTTCTTTCTTCATTCCTTTTCTTTCTTTCTTTTGATTCTTGTTCATTCCTTTCTTTCTTTCTTTCTTTCTTCATTCCTTTCTTTCTTTCTTTCTTCTTCATTCCTTTCTTTCTTCTTTCGATTCTTTCATTCCTTCTTTCTTTCTTCTTTTCATTCTTTTTCTTGATTCTTTTCCTTTCTTTCTTTCTTTTCTTTTTCTTCTTTCTTTTCTTCATTCCTTTCTTTTTCTTTGATTCTTGTTCCTTTCTTTCTTTCTTTCTTTTCATTCTTTTCTTTCTTCTTTCGATTCTTCATTCCTTTTCTTTCTTTCTTTGATTCTTCATTCTTTCTTTCTTTCTTTCGATTCTTTCATTCCTTTCTTTCTTTCTTTGATTCTTCATTCCTTTCTTTCTTCTTTTGATTCTTCATTCCTTTCTTTCTTTCTTTCTTTGATTCTTTTCATTCCTTTCTTTCTTTCTTTCGATTCTTCATTCCTTTCTTTCTTTCTTGATTCTTTCATTCCTTTCTTTCTTTCTTTCGATTCTTCCATTCCTTTCTTTCTTTCTTTCTTTCTTTCTTTTCTTTTCATTCTTTTCTTCTTTCTTCTTCTTTGATTCTTTCATTCCTTTCTTTCTTTCTTTCTTTCTTTTGATTCTTCATTCTTCTTTCTTTCTTTCTTTTGATTCTTGTTCATTCCTTTCTTTCTTCTTCTTTTTTTATTCTTCATTCCTTTCTTTCTTTCTTTCTTTTTTTTCTTCATTCCTTCTTTCTTTTTTTATTCTTCATTCCTTTCTTCTTTTTTTTTTTTTCTTCTTCTTTCTTTCTTTCTTTTTTTTCTTCATTCTTCTTCTTTTTTCTTTTATTTCTTTCTTTCTTTCTTCTTTCTTTTTTTTTTATTTTATTCCTTTCTTTTTTTTTATTCTTCATTCCTTTCTTTCTTTCTTTTCTTTCCTTTTTCTTTCTTTTTTTCTTCTTCTTCTTTCTTTCTTCCCCTTTCTCTCTTCATTTTTCCTTTTTCTTTTTTTCATTACTTTCTCTTATTTTTCTCCATTTTTTTTCTTTTTGAATTCTTCTTTTCTTTACCACATTCTCTTTCATTTTTGTTTCTCTTTCCATTATTTCTTTTTCTGTTTAATGTCCTGTGAAACTACTTTCTTTCCTTTCATAATTTTTATTAATTCTCTGAATAATCTTCTTTCATATATTCCTTCATTTTCCTTTCTCAATCATTTTTCACTTTTCTTTCTCTTCTATTAATTCAGCCTAATTCCTTTCACCCTCTTTTTCTTTTCTCTTTGTCCTCATTTATATTGTCTTTTTTCCCTTCCTCCCCCCCCCCTTCATTGCATCACACCCCAACTTCTGCCATCCCTAGACAAACATGCATCCTCTCTCTCTCTACTCCAAGCACTGTCCCCAGTTCCACCTTCAGGACACAATAGCAGATCATATATCTTGTATTCTTCCTGGATTCAATCAGGGGATTCCTGAATGGTGTTGTTCACCAATGACAACTGCATTCATCCTCTCAGGGTAAAGTGAGTGGGTGGGGTGGGGGTGTGGAAAACAAGGGAAATGGTGGCATCGAATAAATGAATGAAAGAATGAAGGAATGGTAAAATTAATGCAAAGACAAAACAAAATAAAGGACACCATTTTTTTTTTTTTTTTTTTTTTTTTTTTCAAAGGAAAAAAAAAATGGTTATAGATTCTGACTGGAAAAAAATGGGACAATAGATTAATAAAAAAAATGCATGGGAAAAAATTTAGAGAATTTAAAGAATAAAAAAAAAAGGAAATGAAATGATAAAAGGTACCAAATACAAAGAAAATGGAGGGGGGATGTGTCAATAAGAGAAAAATAGATAAAATAAATAAACAAAAGGAGGAGAAAACAACATAAAAAGAAAGCAAAGAGTAATAAAAAAAGAAAATGAAAATAGACAAAAACAACTAAAAGAAAAAATATGAAAGAAAGAATGGGAAAAAAATGTTGAAGAAGAAAGAAAAATAAACTGATGAAATAATAAATGAAAAAAAGCAATAGATTTTGAAGAAAGAGAAAGCTAGAAAAATGAGAAGAAAAATAGATATGAAATATGAATGAATGAAAAAAAACATTAAAGAAAAAAGCTTGAGGAATGAAAATAAAGAGATGAAATAATGAATGAAAAAAAAGTTTGAAGAAAGAAAGCTAGAGAAATAAGGGATAAAGAAATGAAATAATGAACGAGTTAAAGAAGGAAATTTGAAGAAAGAAAGAGGTAAGGGAATGAAGAATTAACAAAAGTAACATAATAAAAAACAAACAAAAAAACCCAGACAAATCAGAAGGTTGTAGATGACAGAGTAACCATAAAAAGAGAAAGACAATGAATTAAAAAAAAAAATGATCAGTAAAAAAAAAAAATATCAAGATAAAAAAAATAGAAGAAAACAGGAAAAAGTTTAACAGGGAAAAAGAAAATAGAATAAATTTAGTAAATAAAAAAAATATAGTGCATCTTTACTGAGTGTTTCCAATAATTTCTGTGATAGTCAATATTCAATTGTTATTGAATATGGAGACTGGAAAGGTAGAAGTGTGTGTGTGTGTGTAAAGAGAGAGAGCAAGAAAAGAATAGAAAAAAAGAAAATTGTAAAATAAAAAAAATTGTGAATCAGGTGAAGGTGTGGGGGTGGTGAGGAGTGTCTATTCTTTAAGCTGAGCATTTCATTCTTTTGCTTTAACTATTGAAACATCAGTTTCCATCGAGAGAATTCAGCTAACATGAAAATAATAGAATTATCAAAATATATCTGAGCTGGTCCTGGGCCTAAACCTCCACCATTTCCCTGTCCCCACCCCCGTCAGTTCCTAACACAATGCAGAAATAATAGACTTTGTTTAAGGAAGTTCACTGCATTTGATGAAGGCTTTCTCCAGAGAGAGAGAGAAAAACCAAAGTGACAGACAGACAGACGGACAAGCAGACAGTGCAAGGAAGAGAAAGAGAAGGTAGGAGGAAGGGGAGGATAGGGTCTTATGGAATGGGAAGAGGATGAAGGATGAATGCGGAGTGGGGGGAGTAGGAGGTTGAAAAGAATGGCACTTGACAATGGTATTATTGACAATAGAAACAGGATGGCTTACTTTTTCCTGGAAAGAGTGGGGGTGTACGGACGGTAGTGTGGGGTGGACAGGGAGATAGCTGTTAAGGCAGAGCTGGAATTTGTCAGAGCAAAATGATTCCGGTCCATTTTATTTATTTATTTCGTCATTACTTTCATTACTTTAGGATTTTTCTTACCCTTGTGATATTAGTAGTCATTCATGGAGCATAGCACAGTTTAGCACAAGACCAGAACTGTGGTCCCATCTATGGATTAAATAGAAGAAAATGATTTGAAAAAATTAAGTTTGAAAAAAATGTTGAATACCCATCAAGAATGATTAAAACAAAACATCTTCTGCATAAAATAACCCAACAAGATTTGACATGCCGTAAAATCAAGCCAACCATAACTGTGTCACCCAGTGAGAATAACATTCATTAACAATGATCTGGTAGTCTAACTTATTAACCATTATACCACATGAAGTAACATTTTTAGGGGGAAATAAAAAAAAAAAAAACATAAATTTTTAAAAATTGAGTTTGAAAAAAAAAAAGTTGAATACCCATCAAGAATGTAAGAACTAAAGAAGAAGCATAGGTTAAATTTGGCACAGTGTTAAGTTTCTGACCGACATCCTTGGCCAGTTGTAAAGGACTTAAAGTAAGTAAGTAAGTCCTGGGCTATAGAATCCTTTGGTAAGTGAATAAGTCCTGAGTTATGGAATCCTATGTAGTGTCAAAGGTCCAGTGATATAATCCTATATTCCGTTGTCCACGAAGGTTCAAGTAGCTATGAGTAGGTATGACCAGAACAGCCGGTATAAATAACAATATCAGCAGCAGAGTACTGCCAGTGATTGGCCAAGAATATGGTCACATAATTATCGCTGAGTCTATAAATAAGAGTGGACATCTGGCACACACCTTATATACAAAAAACGCCAACACACAGTGCCAGGAGTATGACACCCAGTGAGGATCAAGCTCAATTAATGGATTTTTTATGACTAGCTCATTAACCATTACATCAAAGTTGGGATAGTTGTAGCCTACAAAGTGGCCTATTGTGCACCACACCTACCGTCAGTTCCGAGATGCTTTACCACACAGATCAGATTACCCAAGTTGTCTTATTGATGCACTGAGTTTGGCAAGGACTGGTATTGAACCCTGAACCTTTTGATTCCAAGGGGAATGCTCTACCAACTGAGCTAACTAGCTTTTTACTTAGTTGTAGAGCTTTTCAATTTTTCTATTAGTCTGGCCTACTATTTACCCATAGCTGGAGGGAGAGTAGTTGGATGCATACCTTTCCCAAGAGTATTAGTGGTATGTGAAATGCAAACAGCCTCATCCAGGATTTGAACTCGAGTCAACAAGACCATTTCCCACAACAGAAAATATTACACCACACACCTCTAGTAAGCTTAGCCTAGTAGGGCACAAGGCTATAAGTGTTGAGCACCCAGTAAGGAATGAACTTATTAAAGGAGTAATGGTTTTCTAGACTAACTTGTTAACTATTACACCTTGGCAAGGACATTATTTACTTCTGTTTTTTTTTTTTTTTTTTTTTTTCTTTGTGGGGAAGAGGGGTCAACAAATCCTTAACAGAAATACACCAAGATGAACTCTGAAATAGGATATTTGGGTTCAATCCTTTACCAAGTTAAGATGCAACATAAGGTTTTCAACTCACTACTTGGTTGTTGGTTGCATTTCACGCATGTCAACCCTTGTTGGTTATTTTATGCCGAAGACATTTTGTTCTATTAAATCTTGATGAGTATTGAACTTTTTTTTTTTTAAACTCATTTTTTTCTATTTAACTCGTAAATAGGTACTACTACTCTGGGTGAAGGTGGACCTGGGAGTAATGGCGATGTAAGGGTATTCTACACTACCCAGAGTTCCAGAACTGGAACTTCACCATTAAATAGTTTAACATCATGCCCAGATCACAACTCATTCCTTAGAATTAATGACCCATGTGAGAAATAACTGTTGAGAATTTTGGCATATAAGGTGTGTGCTAGACGCCCGCTTCTACTTATAGACTCGGCAATAATCATGTGACCAACCTATTGGCCAGTCACAGGCAGTGCTCTGCTGCTGATATTGTTATTTATATCGGCTGTTCTGATCTTAGCTACTCACAACTACCTTGAACCTTCGTGGACGACGGAACATAGGATTATATCACTGGACCTTTTACACTATGTAGGATTCCATAACATAGGACTTATTCACTTACCAAAGGATTCTATAGCTCAGGACTTACTTACTTTAAATCATTTTCAACTGACCAAGGATGGCAGTCAGAAACTTAACAATAACCAAAAGTGAAATGACACCAAGAGTAAGCAACCAGAATTTAAGAGTTACGATGATGTGGTTTTCATTTAGGCTCAAACTCATCAGCAAATTTACATAATATATACTGAAGCCTATCAAAAGGTGCCCTATCATTGTATATTGGTTAACAAGCTAGTCTTGCAGATTCATTACTACTGAATAGCGAGTTCAATCCTTGCTAGATGTTAGAATCCTTGTTGCCATTGTAGGGGTTTAGTTGTTCACAGAACCCAGTTGGTTAATCCTAGTTTGTAGGTTTCCTTGTAATTTGTACAAGTCCAAGTCTGTAGTGAGATGGTAATCTAAAAGATAGGTCTTGCTGACTGAAAGTTCAACCAGTAATTGATTTGAGCACAATCGGAAATGATCTTAAATGCTTTCTCTCCTTGTCTCTCATTGGCAAATTTTTACCAGAAGTGTCAGCTGATGTTTGAAAATTTCATAAATAGAAGTGATGATTTTGAATACATCTTAATAAGATGTATAAGATTCTTATACCTTATAGATAATCCAACCCGGAAGCACGTGGACTAATGGTTAGTCGTAGGAAATGGACTCGTCGACCAGACTTCAGTTCCTGGGCGAAGCTGTTTGCATTTCACATAGCGCTAATACCCTTGGGAAAGGTATGAATCCATTTCTCCCTCCAGCTATGCGTAGATAGCAGAGCAGACTGGGCTCTTTAACCGTGGCTAGGTAACCAGTCTAGGAGAAGGAAAACTCTGAATTCAAACCTGTTAAACTCTGCTTAATAAATTGACCTTGTGTCATATCCTTCTCTTGCGGAGGGGTTGGTATATATATATATATATATATATATATATATATATGGGAGTAAATATGGAAAATAAATCCGACAATATAAAGAAAATTTGAAAAAACAAGTGTTCCGAAAATGGGATGAATTTAATTATCGATGTTTAAAACATTTCAGTTACATTGAACCTTCATCAGGATGTCTGAGACATCCTGATGAAGGTTCAATGTAACCAAAATGTTTTAAACATCGATAATTAAATTCATCCCATTTTCGGAACACTTGTTTTTTCAAATTTTCTTATATATATATAATCCAACCCTGGATGCCCCATACTTGTGACATCCTACCTCTGGCAAAGGGGTTGGTTAAATACCTACATATTGAAGCATATCAAAAGGCAAAAAGCAGATAGAATGGTTCTAATTATGTCCATTATATTGAATTTGAAGGATTAAAAAATATGGTGTCCAGTGTAAAGCCAATTTGCTTTATTTTCTTGGAGCATTTTGAGTGTATTGCTCCAATGAAAATCTCGTTACGATGTGCTGTTTTTGTTAATTTACAGTTACAGATGTAAGAATTTTAGTTACATATAAATTGTTTTCTCTGTCTCTCTTCTCGTGAAAGAATATGAGCAAAGACAGAGAGGTTGAGTGTTTATCCCAGGATCAAACTGGTAGAAAGAAGAGTGAAAACACTTTGAATGGAATTTCCCTATTGTACAATTGAAATGCAGACACAGTGCCAAGCACACAATTGCAAACAATACTCAAGATTTTTATTTTTATTGCTTTACATTCTTTCTCTCAGTTTTTCTTCTTTTGTCTCTGCATTATTATATGATTAAATCAATCCATATTTTTTAATAAAAAATAAACAGGCAACGGATTTTATGACAATACATTAAATATCATATTGATTGTTGTCTTGTGTAATATAAATTTTGAAATGTTGTTTGTGAAACAAGGCAAAGGAAACAGAAAACAATATAAAAATATTGCAAATAAAAATAGATGTAAGATAGACATGGATTTAGATGATCTGGTTAGTATGGATTTGACCCATATGGAATGAACTCTCCATTTTGGGGAGATAGACACTTTTCTTTTTATTGAGATATATTTAACTACTCTCCCTCCAGCTATGAGTAAATAGTAGTGCTGACTGGGCTCTTTAACCTTGATTAGGCAACAGTTTAGGAGAAGGAAAACTCTGAATTCAAACCTGTTAAACTCCGGTTAAGAAACTGACCTAGTGTCGCATCCTGCTTGTGTGGAGAAGTTGGTGTAATATGTATATATATAAGGTAAGCAAAAACAAAGTCAACAGTGCTTGGTAACTGACAGTTTCTTGCATATTAAATTTTCAAACCAAGTGAATTATTAATGTTTCCTTATATACTGTTGTGTGGTGCATCATGGGAAAGGTCAAACACCTGAGTCATGGTGGTGGCAGATAGTTGAGTTTGTGGAGAATGATGGGAAGACTGGTTTTCTTTGTGTGTGATTTTTGGGTAAGGCATTGAAGTTTACTGTTGAATCAATTTCTTGATTTGCTACTTAATTTCGTCTGTTGCATTTAATTTATTTTGGTATTTTTTTAATTATATGGAAATAAATCTGACAATTTTAAGAAATTTGAAAAAACGAGTGTTCCAAAAATAAGATGAATTTATTTATCGATGCTTAAAAAAATTTTATAAAGATTTTTTATCTCCTGTCATCTATAAAACATACATCAATTTCTTCACCCCATAATACATCCTGATGAAGGTTTAAAGAAACCAAAACGTTTAAGCGTCGATAAATTAATTCATCTTATTTTTGGAACACTTGTTTTTTCAAATTTCTTATATATATATATATATATATATATATATAGATGTTCTTATCATGGATAGAGCTCTCCTTATTGACTTTATACATATGTATGTATTTATCAGTAAAAATTACCTTCCTGCTTGTGGGTGGCTGATAGCCCAGTGATTAGAACCTCTGACTGATGATAAATTGGTCGAGTTTCAATCTCGGCTAGAAGTAGCTCACTAAGTCTAGCTGCACTGATGAGACATGGCCCATTGAAAAAGGACTGTATGTGGATGACTATTCATCCACACACTCTTAGACCCTCTCTGCCACAGTGAAGTGTCAAGCTACTAAGAGGGAATTAATTTGATCCCAACAGTTGCACAGCCTAAAAAATACTTTGAACCACTCATACCACAAGTACTCATGGTATAATGCTTATTGTTGTAGCAATTGGACTTAGTCACCAGAGTTCAAATCCTGGACAAGGTGGTTAGCTTTTCACTTTGCGCTTATGCCCTTTGGGCAGGTGTGAATTATCTTTTCTCCTCTGGGCTATGGGTCAATAGTTGGCCAGACTGGGTTCTTTAGCCTTGATTAGGCAACCAGTCTAGCAGAAATAAACCAGCTCCACTCCACTTAAAAATTGACCTTGTATCACACCCTGCTCGTGGTGGAAAGTTTAGGTAAATACATGCTCGAATGCATGTCAATCATGAATCATTGCATATCTACACACATTATTTTACAAGCAGGACCCATGGATATACCACAGTATGATAATTATTATGGTGGATATGTTTACTCGAGCTATTACAAATAGTTCAATATATAAAAAGTATAATAATCTTGATTTAACTCTCTTCCCTCACTCTTTTCTTTTTCTTTCATAAGCAATAAAAATTCAGCAGATAAGTAACACCATATAATCAAGATTTATATTTTTACATTTCATTCGACACACTTATTCATTAAGTTTTCCATTGGTTGAAGCACCTTTGAAACTTCTCTTTTGATATTTGCTTCTGTTAATGTCCTCAAATCTTACCTTTTGAGATGAATTTTCAGTTTAGGAAAGAAAAATATATGTTGCATGGTACTAGGTCAAGTGAAATATGGAGCGTGCAACACTGGTTCAACCAAAATTGCTGTTAAAAAATAATTGAGACTGGCTTCATAATTTGTTTTAAATTGAATCTGATTCATCTAGAATTCTGTCTAGACATCTAGACATTGCTTTATACAAATTGCTCAGCTATACACATCTTCATTTACTTTTTAAATCTTGAGTCTCAGTACTTGTGTGTGTGTGTATATATAATATATATAATATATATATATTATATTATGTATGTATATATATTTGTATGTGTGGGATCCAGATGCAAACATATGCTGTTTGAATGCCTTTTGTGAGTGAATAATTGTTTTTGAGAGAAAGTAAGCAGAATTGATAATGTGTGTCATTGTTTTCATTTGTTTTGGGCTGTAAAATCTAATGATGGTAGTGAGAATGGATGCCAGACAGGATGGTAGTAAAAAGTAAACAAAAGATAGCCATCGAGACAATAAGTGTCGATCAGGAACATTATTTCTGTAGCAAGAGCTTTTAGGGTCTGCAAAGAGAAGAGATAAAGAAAAAAAATGGAATGGTGGTAGTAAGGGATGAAAACTTAATGGAAATAGGCAATTTTTACAGCTGAAGTGAAAGTAAAAGTAGAAAGGAATTTGGAGAAAAAGGAAAAATAAAGAAACAAAGGAAAAGAAATGCTGAATGGTATATGTTTAGAAGGGAAGAAGAAAAAAAAAATGAAAGTTAAAAAAGATGTCAATAATAAAAAATGAAAAGGAGGAAAGAAAGATATTTAGGACAAAAAAATTAAAAATATATGAAAAAAAGATTTGAAAGAATGGTAAATTAATAAAGAATTTGTATTTGGACTATTGTCCTCATCTGTATTGTTATATGCACAATATATCGACCGATGTGCCCTCTGGCCTTCTTCAGGTGTTTTGTGTCAGACACATGGCACAACGGGTACAAGGATTGGGTTAATACAGTTCTAAGTGTGGGTTTCAGTTTCAGTCTTGGCCAAGGGTGATAATAACATAGAATACTTAACACTTGTACCAGGTCAACTGTCTACCCCCATGGATTGAATAAAGGGTTTGGTCAAAGTTCTGTGAAGGTTCCTGATTATGATATGAAGGTGTCCGAATTTGACACAAAACACCTGAAGAAGACTGGAGGGCTCATTGGCTGAAACGTTGTGTCTATAACAAAGATGTGGACAATAGTCTGAATAAGACAAATTACCAAGCCTCATCTAAAAATTTCTGACAAAAAAGAAAGCTGGACAAAAAATATTTTCCCGATTTTATGTTTTATTGAAATTAAAAGCCAAAAAATAAAGTGATAATAGAAGAGAAGAAAATTAGAGAGAAAGAAAAAAAAAAAGATTTAATGAAAGAAGAGAAAAAATCTTTAGAATTAGGGAAAGAAGAATTTGGCCAAAATCTCCATGCTGTCTCCGAAAGTGGCCAACTGTGCACATGAGATCATGCATGTCCATTGATGAGTCCATATGTGAGTCCGTGTTTGTTCTGTTTCCCAGTGTGATGCATGTGCATTTTTATTGTGTGCGATCCAATTCAATGCGAACGGGTTGCTTTCCGGAGCCCCACTGACTGCGAGGGGGATGGATGTCTGTGTGTCTGTCTGTGCATTACACACAGAGTAGGGAGTTGAAGCGAAGATGAGAAAGGACTGAAAAGAAAAGCAAAGATGACAGGCATTGTGGCATTGGGGGTCTGTGGGTGGGTGGTGGAGCAGACTAGGGTAGGGATGAGAGAGAGGGGGACAGAGAGAAAAAGTGGTGTGGTGCAGCATGTGGTGTGTCCTGGAAAAATGATGACACATGGACTGAACAGACAGACCAACTGTGTCTCAAGGAATTCACTTGATTAGTCAGTCCATGAGAGACCTGTTAATAGTTGCTGAGATTGGCTGTTCAAATTGGTCAGCACATAACCGATACTGGAGAATTGCTACATAATATATACGAGTAGATAAAATAGATTTATAGATATATAAATTTATTTATGCTTGCATCTTTGTCAAACTGGTGACAAGAGAACGATAAGTTGTGAAAGAAAACAAAACATTCTCATATGTTATTTGACAAATGGAGAAAAGAAAGAAAAAAATTTGTTTCTTTATTTTTTACTGAAAAAAAGGAAGGAAAAAAAGATTATAAAAAAATTAATTTAAAAAAAAAACTAAATTAAAAAAAAACAAAATAATAAAAACAAAAAAAATTGAAATAAAGAAAGATGAGTAGAGAATAAAACTCAATTAAAAATATAAAAACACAACAAAAAAAGCTATTAATGAAATTGAAATAACTAAGGAAGAAAAGAAAATCAAAATAATTGTTTTAGCTGGAACCAGCTGGACCAGGCTAGAAGAGAAGTAAGTGGATTATTCTTTCTTTTGTAAAGTCTTTAATTCAACTAGTTAATTGTTCATCTGTCTTTTTTTAAGCCTATATGACTAACCTACATCATATTGTCAGACATTATGCAATGCATACAAACACCTAAATGCACATATATATATATATATATATACACACACACACACCTACAAAAGTTTACTTGGCACATGCATGTACATATATGAAGCTGCATACAATGTGTGTGTATGTACATATCCACCAATTCTTGTGATAAGTTTAAATGGCACGTGCTTATCTATACTTGATGCTACATACAAAGAATATATATGCGTGCACACACCAATGTTGTTGCTACTTTGTGTGCGTATATATATATATATATATATGAAAATTTTGCTAAACCCCACCAGCCGGTAACAAAGTAATACTAATACTTGTCTACTAATTCTATATTTATTTATATAAAGATAAGAAAAACATTTTTTAAAATGTGTGAATTGAAACTTATTTAAAGACTTAAGCATTGCTTGTGTTTATTTAATATTGTAAACTCTCTCTCTCTCTCTCTCTCTCTCTCTCTCTCTTTCTCTCTCTCAAACTGTTGTTTTCAAATTCTTTCCTTTATGATATCTACATTTATTGCTTTGAAAAACATGCATTTCTTTTTTATCCTTTTTTTTTTAACTCTCTATTTCTTTTATAAATGATAGAGATAGTAATCATTGCTGTCTTTCAGCCCTACCAACCCAAGGAAGAACTAAGATATAAACATATAGTACTTGCACATTAACAAACTAACCACATATATGAGCAAATAAATGCAAGCATGTACAAAAGACATGCATGAGTAGATATAAATATAAACATATATACTTACACAAAGCTAAAGCCACATGGAGCAACATATATATATATATAAAACTGATGGTGTGTAAAAACTCCTGACAAACAATTTGCACATCAAAATACAAACTGGTGCATGGAGAAAAGTAAATATTTAAAATATGAAAAGACCAAAACATTTGCACCACCTGAAAATAATCAACTGGCACTACCATAATAGCCAAAAGAAAAAATACCGAAAGAGTTGCCTTAGTTGAATATGCTAAAGTGCTCAATACACTAAGTGGTGCCTAATAATAATGATAAAGCTTAAAGAGTCAGAAACTACCGACTTAGGTTTCACCTAACAGATCAGGATAGTTCAGAATTATCCTGATGATTTGTTAGGCGAAACCTAGGTAGGTAGTTTCTGACTCTTTAGGCTTTATTATTATATATTACTCTCTCTCACTAACACATACACGCATGCTTATAGAAGATATTCTTGTAGAAATGCATGCATAATCAAAAACTAAAGATGAAATGGTTAAGAAGCAAGTCTCACGGATTCATTACTACTGAATAGTGAGTTCAATCTTCACTGGATGCCCCATACTTATGACCTTATATCACATCCTACCCATGGATAAAGTGTTTTGTACATACCTACCTACTTACCTCTTTATATACTTAACATGACACACAAACTTATGTAAGGGTGTGTGTGAACTGAATGCATGTTTTGCCATGATTATTAGCATATGTGCCAGTATATAGTAGTAGGTACAGTCGCCTATTGTCGGTATCAGCCAGACAGCAAGGGAGTCTATACCCTTTCTGCTAGCACTAGACCACAGTTTATTTTGATATCTGAAGTGCAGCACCACACCAACCATCAGCTCCTCACTTTACTGTACAAAAGCTGTGCTAGTCATGCGCTGAGTTGACGAAGGCTCATATCAAACACACAATCTTGGTTTCTGGGCAGATGCTCTACTGACTGACCTAAACTGACCCATAAGTCACCTTATGTACAAGGGTATATATATATATATATATATATATATATATACACACACACACCCTTAAGACAATTATATACAAGGGTATATTAGAGGATTAATACCTGCTGTAACTCCTTCAAAACCCAGATATGTCTCTTTCACACTTCAGTAGACAGCCTCCTAGTCATAATACCAGCTGTGTTACATTTTAAAATATGTTTTTGTTTATTTAAATGTGCATCTTGTATGCTGGAAAATATACATTGTGTATCACACACAAACATGTGTAATGTATATAACACATTTTTGAATATCAAAAGTATTAAAGATGAAATGCTAGTTTTAAGATGGTTCAGTTTACCAAATCTATGACAATTTTGTATTAAAGATATTCTATACACAGACATATGCAAAACATATACAGGCATTATATATAATATATATATATATATATATGTGTGTGTATGTATATAATTATTCAGCTGAAATTTAGTATGTACCCGGTAACAAAAATATCAACACAGTAGTATGTATACAATATATCCACTTCAAATAACATAGTAATGTAAGTAATATATAAATATAAGTAATATAAGTATAAACACATGCTTTACATTCATAAATGTGTGTAAAAAAAATCTTGCTTATTAAAGTAGAGGGGAATTAAATCAAGTGTAAAATCTGTCCCCACAATAATTGTTACTTCACACTTATCTGATGTAGGTATTTACTCATCCCATTCACAACAGGTAAAATGTGACAAAAGGGTTGTAAGTATGGGGAATCCAGCAAGGATCAAACTCTCTATTCAGTAGTAATGGATCAGCTAGACTAGCTTGTTAACCATGATTCCATGAGGGGATGCCTTGGTATTTACTCAATTCGTTCACCATCTTGTCACTTCACAGGGGATGTCACTTCACAAGTATGAGTGATGATTGAATTCGCTATTCAGTCGTAATGGATAAGCTATACTAGCTTGTTAACTGTTGTGACTGAATTATCAATAACATTGAAATACAGAAGAAAGGTTAACCTAGGTTTGTTACCATTTAGTACAAAAGATATAAGATAGTCCAACACACAGCTCTTCAACAACGCTAAATGAAAATCTCTATAGCACTATCCTCATGTAGTAAGTAAAGTCGTCGGGCAGCCTAATGTCGGTATGAGCCATACTGCAAGGGAGTCTATCCCCTTTTCACTAGCGCTAGACCAAGGAGATTATTTTAGCATCTGAGGTGGAGCGACCACACCTACCATCAACTCCTTACTTTACCGCACAGATTCCTGTGATACTCATACGCTGAGTTGGCGAGGGCCGGTTCGAATTAGGAACTTTGTGGTTTCTAGCCGAAGTCTGTATTATGTGTTTCATTGGATGAGTCCAACTTTCTTGTAGGGGAAATATCTTCCCTTACAACACTAACCATTATACCATGATGGAACAACCCCCATGCATATATGTATAACGGAACAATACTATTTTGAAAATCAAATCTTAAAGAGTTTTTGTGTTTTTCTTGACTTTCTTTTTCTCACAGCCAAAATCATCCATTTGTCAAGAATTATTAATTTTGCTTTGTATTTTCTTCATTTTTGAGTTGATTTATTTATTTGTTTTCTCATTACCACTTTTATTGACTATCTACAAAAGTGAGCAGCATGGATGAGAGAATAAAGCACAATCTCTCAGCAAAACTGTAAACTCAGATAATTCCAGTTAAACACAACAGCTGCTCTATGAAAAAAAAAAAAATTGAATGAATAAAAAAAGAATGTCTTTGGCATTAAGTAACCCAACAAGAGTTGACATGCCGTAAAATCCAACCACCCAATCAGATAATCTTAATTAAACACACCAGTTGCTTTATGGAGAAGCCCAAATCAAAACTTTACCTTATCCCTTACTTTATTCTTGAGTGTGTTATGATTTGAAAAAAAAAAGCAACTGAAAATAATTAAAGATAAAAGAAAATTATAGTCCAAAATTAATAATAGATGACATCAATGGTGAAATAGAAAAATAGGTTTAAAAAATTGAGTTTAAATAAAAAAAAAATTGAATACCCATCAAGAATGAATTAAGCAAAACATTTTCAGCATAAAATAACCCAACAAGGGTTGACATGCCATAAAATCCAACCAACCAGTCAATAATGGATGACAATGCTACATCTTAAATTAAAAATCAATAAAAGACCTATCATTCAATATTCATTCTCACCAGTGAGTTATCACTTTTTGTCTTTATTCTTCCATCCAGATTTAACCTTTAATAAAGTAAGTAAAGTCATCAGGGCGGCCTAAAGTCGGTATCAGCCAATCAGTGAGGGAGTCTATCCCCTTTTCAATAGCGCTAGACCAAGGAGATTGTTTTAGCATCTGAGGTGGAGTGCCACACCTACCATCAGCTCCTTACTTTACCGCACAGATCCCTGTACTACTCATACGCTGAGTTGGTGGGGACCGGTATCGAACTAGGAACCTTGTGGTTTCTAGCCGAACGCTCTACCGACTGAGCTAACCCTGCCCCTCTTTGTTAACCCTCTATATCCGCCAACCTGGATAGAAGTCATCCTGTCCGATAAAAAACATTCTATCACTCATCAACCTTGTATCAGTATCATGATATTCATCACTACTATCCACTTTGTCAACATTGTTGTAGTAATTTTCCTTTCCTTCATCCAAGATGCAGGCCTATGCCTTGTCAACTAAACACTAGTAGCTGAAGGTGTCAGGATGAGCAGAAGTCTTTGGCCTATGTCACCCATGCTCCCAGACTGACTGACAGAAAGACAATTGGCCTGTGTCTGTGTGTACTCTATTGCTTGAAAAGAAAAAAAAAAGAAAAGAGTATCATTATTAATCCTGATATCATCTACATTTTTGCTTTGTATTCTATCTTTTAAGGAGGAGAAAAAAAAAGCTTTTTTTTTTTTTTTTTTTCTAACAAAATTGTTCCTTCTGCAATAATAGGATGATTGCAATGTAGAAAAAAATGTTTGAAATGTCTTAGCAAAAAAATTCCTGAAAAATGAAATCAGCTCAAAATGATACAAAAAAATAAAAAGGATCAATTTTTATTGCTTTAGGAAATAAATTTTTCTTTCAATTGTATTTCATGAAAATAGATGCTCTCTAAAAGTTACCTTTTAAATACGCATGTAAACATAGCACAACTGGACACATGGTGTAACAGATATAAGGGTTGAGTTAATACAGTTTAAAGTACAATCATCTGTAGGTTGCAGGTTCAATCCTGGCCAAGGGTGATAATGACATAGACTACTTAACATAGCTTAACACTTTTACCCAGTTAAATGGAATGAGAACAGTCTACCGCCATGGATTGAATAAAGAGTTTGGTTTGAAGTTCTGTGAAGGCTCCCGAGTTTGACATGAAACATCTGAAGAAGGCCGGAGGGCACATTGGTCGAAACGTTGTGTATATAACAATAAAAATGAGAATAATAGTCTGAAAAATCTAAATAATACAAATTATCAAGCCTTATCTCAAACATTCAGACAAAATAGAGGCTCTGAGAAAGTGACCTTTTAGATACACATGTAAAAATAGACTTTTATTAATGTATAAAAGTTAACTAAATGTAAATAAAAGTAAAGTCGATGGGGCGGCCTAAAGTCGGTATCAGCCAGTCAGCGAGGGAGTCTATCCCCTTTTCAATAGCGCTAGACCAAGGAGATTGTTTTTGGCGTCTGAGGTGGAGCGCCACACCTACTATCAGCTCCTTACTTTACCGCACAGATCCCTGTGCTACTCATAACGCTGAGTTGGAGAGGACCGGTATCGAACTAGGAACCTTGTGGTTTCTAGCCGAACGCTCTACCGACTGAGCTAACCCGGCCCATATCTAGTAAGCTAATCTTTTCCTCTGTTCTGTCAGCTTGGTTTGTATAATAAACCAACTGCACCTCTGCAATAGTCAGACCCCCACCTACTAATGGGTCAATCTATTGGCTGTGTGTAGCAACACGTAATAAGTGAAGTCAGGATTGTGGTAGTTGAGCCATCTGTGACCCAGGTACTGTGATATGCGATACTTCCCTTAAGCCATTACTTGGACTAGACATTTGGTCATGTCAAGCTCTACCACCTAAATGATTGTTATAACCATATTGTTCTTTCTATTATATAGATGCTTGAAGGTGGTGCATATGAAGTTGTTTCTTCAAATTTATTGATACACATGAGGTTAATGAAAATCTTTTCTACCAAGTTGTTGATACATATGATGTTTTTGTTGCATATCGTGCGGGCGGAAGTAGGATTTTCCGTTTAAACCGAAACAAAGAAAAGATGACAAAAATAACAAAGGACTTTTTCCGGTTAACACGAGCAAAGAAAAAAAGTAGATCAATGAAATCAGAAGTAGATTTTTTCGCTGATAAGTATAACAAAAGAAAATGCATGGGCGGTTTATATACATAAAAAAAGTCTAGCAGGGTTGGAGTTAGCCAGAAGACTCGGGTCAGAGAACAAGTGACCTGACAGCCGCCATGGTCCGTCACAGCCAAGAGGCTGTGAGACCCACGTAGCCACCCCTTTCACCTCACCAACCCATTTCAGCAGTCATTGTCAATGCTCGCCACCCACGCACAGCCGGGGAAGAAAAATAAAGTCAACTTTCTACTATACACATGTGTTGTGATTTCATTAAGTCCAACTACTACATTTAAGCCAAGTAGATAATATACACCAGCGATATCAGTTTAATACCACTGTACAACATATACGATTTAGTGCCATGAAAAAGGCAGAACGTAACATTTTCTGTTGGCATTGAATGACCCGCTGTGGTTGATGTACCATAAAAAAAACTTTTCCTAGAAATAATAGCCTCCCAGTATTTGAAATTAGCCTCACTATATATTATTACTAACCTAATATTAGTGACTTTATAATTGCTTTTTATCAAAACATTCTATCCCTACCCCCCTATTGGTGGGGCTTAGAATATACTGTCTGCATCCTCTATCAAAAACCAACCAACCCTAACTTTATCATATTGTTGTTATTTACTAAATTTTGCTTAGCCTGGAATACCCAGTAAGAATGTAACACACTACCATTGGGTTTGCTATCCAAGCTCACTAACCTTTATACCATGTGATACACAATGGCAGTCCCATCATGGAGATATGGTTAGTAGGTTAGTCTCACAGATCCGTTTCTACTAAATAGTGATTTCACTGGATGCCCCAAATTTGTGACTTTGCATCTCATCTTACCGATGGAAAACCGGTTTGGTAAAAACCCACCATGTGAGACACCATTGTAATCCTAAATGCTAAGTATGTTTTATGTGTTTATCTAACACCTCCACATGAGCAGAATGTGGCACAAGGTCAATTTCTAAGTGGGTTTTAGCAGGTTTGAATTCAATTTTACTTCTCCTAAACTGGTTTTCATACAAGTGTTAAATAACCCAGTCTGCCCTACTATTCTAGAGTGTCATATGCCATGGCTAGGTAACCAGTCTAGGAGAGGGAAAACTCTGAATTCAAACCTGTTAAACCCCGCTTAAGAAATTGACCTTGTGTCGCATCCTGCTCGTGCGAAGGGGTTAGTATATATATATATATTTTTGGGAGAATATGTGCTTAATTGAAGTCGTACCTAATTTTGAAAATTAATTAATTAGGCGGGCATACCTATTTAAATGTAAGGCTAAACAAATCAAGAAAAATCAATCTCTGATTTGTTTAGCCTTACATTTAAATAGGTATGCCCGCCTAATTAATTATTAACTTTCAAAATTAGGTACGACTTCAATTAAGCACATATTCTCCCAAAAATTGTCGGCTAAAAAAGCCATATCAAAACACATCGCTTGTGTATTTACTTTGCATATATATATATATATATATATATATATATATGCCATATAAATGATCAAATAAAAAAAATTAGTATTGTCTAATTACATTTTTGTAATGACTTAGGTTAACATATTTTAATGACACTTTTTTTTCTTTTTTATTCTTAGTTTTTCTTCCGGTCATCTACTGAGCCAACTTACCTGTCTCACTTCAGTCTACCTTGATTTTCCTTAAACTTCAACAAACAATAAAAAGGAAAAGTGAAAAGAGAGGTAAGAACTTTCTTTCTGATGTAATTATTTCTTTTCTTTCTCTTCATTTTTTTTTTTCATTTATGTTCTTGTTAATTTATAATGATTTTTATTTTCTTGAAAATAAAACTTGACAACATATTTTTTGCCAGCTTAAAAGCCACCATATTGGGTGGCAATTAAGCTATCTCTTGTAGAGCACTCTTGATTGATTGTTTTTTCCCCCAAATCTATTTCCAAGTTATAAAAATTGTTCTTGTATAAAACAAAACAAAAAACATTGTTTCAAAAAATCATTAAAAATAATCATAGTAATTATAACTTGGGAGTCTAAATTCAGTCCAGAATGTTTTTAATTTGCAAATTGAGTCGTCCTGACTTCAATATGGTATGACATGTTAAACTATGATGTGAAGTTAAAAGAATGTGATACACTGACATTTTAATTTATCATTAGAGATTTCTATAGAGAAAATCCTGATAAAAAAGTTTAGATTTCTGATATTTAGTTTATATACAAACTTAAGAAATCATTTTTCCTCAAATATATTCATGAATACTGTACTACTTTCTATAGTTTGGAGAAGGTGTTATGTAGCGGGATCAATTAAAAGGAGTAGTATGTTGTAATAGTTATTAGAAATGAAATTGAATATGTGACATGGCAGGATCTATTTGGAGTGTGTGAATGTAAGGTCATCAAATTTAGATATGACATGGCATCAAATTGAAGGAATATGTAGTTTCTATAATTATGTAGACCCGCCCAACGGGGTGGGGATCCAGTGGCTTCAGCCCTGGATCTTTACAAGTTAATAGCGTCGATCCCAGGGGGCTATCCCCCCAGGCAATACCTGCCCCTTTGACTTAAAGGGACAGGGCTGGGTTTATTGCCCAGCGCCTGAGGCGCTCCCTTCAGGGGGAATGCTGAAGGGATCAACGCAATTTTCTTTCCCACCCATGAGCTTTGGCTTTGGGTGGGCCCATACAAGTGGGTATGAGGCAAATACCTGTAGTTTCTATACTTATCTGGATCTGCGGTATCTGATATTCTTCATATCTGCTATTCTGGATCGGAGTTGCTGGCATTTTCTCAGTTCTTCGAGTCTGGAAATTACTTCAGATCTTCTTGGAATGTACTTGTATCTATTGGCAGTTTTTAATAATGTACACAAGACATTGTTGTTTCTCTAGAGAGCTAATTTATTTTATCGCAAGTAAAAGGCCTTGAACGGTTACACCATCGTTGTGATGCATCTCCTCCAGATTGACCGGGCATCCACTTCAAAAACTTCCAACTGACTCCCTCCTCTCATTATCTCACTTTCACTGCTCAAGCTGTTGGCACTTTTCAACTAATCAAAATCCAACAGATCAGCCTTTCACACGTCATTTCAAATTCTAGTTAATTCCACTATCACACAACGTATCATAAAATTTTGGGTTTTCCCCACATAAGAAGGGTCCTTAACAAATATTAATTATTTAAAATGATTAAAAGTTATTAAACATTATTAATACACATGCAATTGTGCTAATTTGCATATTGCTTAAGGTGGATAAATCCAAGAAGAAATAACTGTAATAGTTCCAATTAATAGATGGATATTTTATTATATCAAAACTGCACTGCATATATTTGCTAGTTCAAATAATAATTAAAATGATTAAATATTTAATTATTTACGAAGCTTAGCTTAGGCCAGTAGTATAGGCACTCAGTAAGAATCAAATTTACTAACAATGGTCTGCTAATCCAGCTTGCTAATCATTACAGCATGTGAGGTGCCCAATAATTGAATTATATATTTATATATATATGATATATATTTCCCTCTTCAAAAACTACATACCAGAGCAACCACATGACCTAAACCTGACCAAAAACTGCATTTATCATATCCCTTGTAGATGTGGAAAGAAATAATAAAAGTAAAGAGTCATCCTCTCAAAGTCAGGCTTAAGGAGCATAAAAGAGCCATAACCAAAGGGGAATTAACAAAATCAAGTATGGCAAACCACATTTGTAGAGAGGTGAAAATGTAATGATATATAAGGTGTCAGTACTAAAGTCAAGTGAAATTTGCTGATACACCAGGTCAAGGGGAACCCACATTTAATCAATGAGCCTTGTGATGATCTGACAAGACAAAGAGGACAAAACCCACATAAAAGCAACACACATTTTCATCCTTCAGACAGTAGTCAGCCGGTTAACCAAAACATTCAGGTTTGCTACCCCTCTTTCTTTACCCTAAGTCTGTATTAATTAAATGATAAGTTATATAATTATAATTTCTTGTCTGAGATGTTTTCTTCCCATGTATTTTCTAGACAAATTGACCATTTTATCTGATTCTGTGACCTGCCACAAGTGATGGTCTTAGAAGTGGCATCGACAAGCCAACCAGATGCTGGTCTAAACCACAACCCTACAGACTATACTCTTTGGGATAAAGTTAAAATCATAAGAAGGGAGTATTATTGGAAAGGGAAAACATTCAAGAAGTTAAGAAGTTAGTCTAAACCAATTCATTGTGGCTTCAGCTCATCAATAAAACCATGAGGTTCAAAATGAATTTCTCTGAAAAGATATGGGTAAGATTACATACAAAAAAAAAAAAGGTCTGTTCTTGTACGCATTGTAAATGGTCTTGTCTTGGCTTTCTTTCTGTTTAGTTCTGTGTTAGTATATCATGGATATGCTAATTCTGGTTCTTAGAGAGTCAGAATATATTCCCTACTACCCATCATTCCAATAGTTTCTAGGTGTGACATCTCTTCAGAATATGGGTCATGATAGCTCTTCATAACTTCCATTATATACAAATTTTGCATTACCATGATTGTTCAGGGGATAGTGCAAGTTTGCATCGTAAGGATAACCTGAAACTCAACTTTTTCAACTTTGTTTTTTCAATGCTCATTTGAGAGCAAGAAAGAAAAATATTGGTAAATGGGTCGGGTTTTGGCTTATTTACCTAAGTTTCAGGTTACCCTTACCGTGATTTTTACCATTGAAGTTAAACAGTGATGAGCCTGTTCAATACTTAATTGGGTGACTACTTAAGTAATAACAGGTACTGTAAGCAACCTGTCCTTTGTTTATCAAAATGACTTGATTCAGCATTAAATGACCAAAAAGGGTTGATATGCCGTAAAACAAAACAACCAACAAACCCGTAAAACAAAACAACCAACAAACCTAAGTCCTTTGTTTATCAAAATGACTTGATTCAGCATTAAATCACCAAAAAGGGTTGATATGCCGTAAAACAAAACAACCAACAAACCTAAGTCCTTTGTTTATCAAAATGACTTGATTCAGCATTAAATCACCAAAAAGGGTTGATATGCTGTAAAACAATCAAAGAACCTGATATCAAATAACTAAGTGCAAAAAAAAAAAACTACACAAGAAAATGTAAATATAGACATACAATGTATGCAATTTGCTAACCTATAGTCATAAAATAACCCCAGATGGTTTGGAATGTCATTAGAATTAATCAATGAGTAAAAATGAGATTATCATTGGTCATTAATTAATGCAAATATAAATGACATCACAGAGTGATTATATAATTAGACAAAATCTCCTTCCTTGGCAAGTTTAGCATTGTCATCTGTGGAATCCGCATCTTTGTACTGATTTGAACCAAAAGCTTTCATCACATCTGCACACAACAAAATCTTTCCCTGTATATGTTTATGCCTAAATGAGGCTGAATGTTACTTGGAGGACTTAATCCCTCCTCTGAAAGATCCCAGACTGAACTGGCACATAATTAGGGTTCTGCAGAGTAAAGCGTGTGTCACAATCCAATGCCTCCCGCTGTTGCTGCAACTGACGCCCCCCCCCACCACCTGACACTGCTGATGCTGTTCTTTCAATCTATTCTCTCGTCATCCCCTTACTCTTCTGGAATGTCAACCATTCCAGATCCGAGGATGGATTATGGAATCAGTTTAGGACATGCTTCATTCTTCTTGGGAATCTCCTTTTTCAACATCCTTCTCCCTCCCCCAGGCCCCCTCCTCCTGGCTTCCTGGAATGTTGTTCCAGGTTTTTGTTTAATATGTTCACATTATTTGGGCATGTTCTTCAATCCTTTTTTTTTTTCTTTTCATTTGCTATGGACTCAATTTCTTTTACTCTTTTCACTTTTTTTCATTCATTCATTCTCCTTTCTTTTCTTTTTCAATAATTCTTTTTCAATTTTCATTCATTATCCTATTTCTTTTTCATTTTCCATTATTTTGTTTTCCATTTTTCTATTCTTTTTTTCATCGTTTTTCTTATTTCATTCTTTTCTTCATTCTTTTTCTTTTTTTCATTCTATTTTCTTTTTTTTTTTTCTTTTTTTTCATTCTTCTTTTTTTCATTCTTTTCTTTTTTTTCATTCTTTTTTTTTTTTTTTCATTCTTTTTCTTTTTTTTTTTCATTCTTTTTTCATACTTGTTTTTTTTTTTCTTTTCCTTTATTTCATGCATCCTTTTCTTTTCATACTACTTTTATTTTTATTTTTACTTTTTTATCCCTCTTTTCTTTTTAATGATTTTTCTTTTTTCCCCCCTATATTTCTAAATTCTTTTTTTCATTCCTTGTTTTTTTTTGTTTTGTTTTTTCATATTCTTTTAACACATTATTTCTCTTTTCTTTCGCAAATCTTTTTCATTTTCCTTTTCTTTGTTTTTTTTTCTTTTGATTTACTTTACACCAGTTACTTTAACTTTTTTTCCTCCTTCATTTT
>CM042137.1:40580312-40615312 GCA_023376005.1 Doryteuthis pealeii | reverse complement strand
TGACAATAAGTTTCTCCAGTCCTCTCGGACACTTCTAAGTATCCTAGCTGATTTTAGCACGACTGTTGTCAGGATGGTCTCGATTAATCCTCTGATCTCCGGTTCCATGTTATTAGAAACTGTTCCAAGAGCCCAACTACGATTAGTATCACCGTCACCGGTAGAGAATAAGATGGAAATGCAAATGTTAAGTTTTACTTAAAAGATACATACTTTTTCAGAACATATTGCAGGTACCAACTCAATTTTCAATTACTAGCTTTGTCAGAATTTTTTAGATGAGGCTTGATAATTTGTATTATTTGGATTTTTTGGATTGTTGCCGTCATCTTTATTGCTATATACACATTTTGGCCAATATGACCTCCGACCTTCTTCAGGTGTTTCTTGTTGAGCTCAGGAGCCTTTATGCCATAATTGGGAGCCTTCACAGAACTTCGCACCAAACCCTTTATTCAATCCACTGGGGTAGACTGTTCTCATTCAGTTAACTATGACTGGGTACAATGGATATAACAGTTGAGTTAATACAGTTCTAAATGACAATTTGTAAGGCTGCATGTTTAATCTTGACCAAGAGTGATAATATCATAGAATACTTAACATAGCTTAACACTTGAAAAATCCAAATAATACTACTATCTTGTTAGCTCATTTTCAGTTCTCTAAATATTTCTCTCCTTGTTGCTTTTCTTTGCAAATGTAATAGATCCAATAATTCTTGAGTGACTTTAAAGTTTTTTTTGTCAAAGCCAGCACAATAAGCAGAATTTCTATTGCATGTGCTTTCCTAAAGTGCAATAGAGTATTTTTTCCCAATGTTTAGCAGCACTAATTAGCTGTTGGTATGAATTCTTTGCTAAATTAGTGATACGACTTGCAACTGTATTTGATGACAAGTTAATGCTTCCTCAATTTGTAAATAATTATTCCTATATACAAGACGCTAGCTAAAAGTTTAGGAAATATAGACAGTAAGCATAAAACGGTGCACTGTCGGCTGTGGCTGTAGGATATACCAACTGCACCTCTGCAGAGGGGTAACCCCCCCCCCTCAATGGAGCCAACTGTTGGCCGTGGGTGGCAACCCGTGATGGTTAAGGATGAAATCTTTGTGTCTGAGCAGTCCATGACATGACACACTACAATTAGCCTCTTACTTAGGCTAGACGGGTGGTCAGTGGCCCTCTACTATCAATTGACTGGCCAGGTCAAGCCCTAGCACCTATATTATTGTCCCAACCCTATTGTCCTTACTGCAAACCCCCAACCCTATTTATCATATATGTGCTTGAGGTGGTGGCTGGGGTCTTAATGTCCTGGGTATGATGTTAAACTGCCTCTAGTTATGAACTTCCAATTTTGGAACTGTGGGAAGTACGCCTTTATCATTACTCCCAGGTCCACTAACCCATAGTGGTTGTTCCTTTTCAGGGTCCCATCTATGGGTTAAATAGAAAAAATGTGTTAAATAAAAATTGAGTTGTAAAATCTTTTAGATACCTATCATGCATGAAACGAACAAAACATCTTTGGCATAAAATAACACAACAAGGGTTGACATGCCGTAAAATCCAACCGACATAACCTAAATGTAAATCAATGTAATCGCCCCCCCCAATCCTATCTATGACACAGGGACACAACTACTACATGTCGTTTTCAGTAGTAGCTATTTGCCAAGTTTAGCTAACTAGCTTAAAAAATAATTTTGGATACCCATCAAGCATGAATGAAACAAAAAGTCTTTGGCATGAAATAACCCAACAAGGGTTGAAATGCTGTAAAATACAACAAACCAATCAACCTGAAAGTAATATGAATTTGAGCTGCTATTCTTTATGAACAGTGTGTGTGTGTGTGTGTATACATGGCAAGTGCTAGCATGACCCTTCCTAATCAATGATAAGTCCCAACTATCTATGGGTAAAATAGAACAAAATGAGATCTAAAAAATGAGTTTTAAAAGTTTAGTATCCATCAGGACTGAATGGGACAAAATGTCTTTGGCATTAAATAACCCAATGGGTTGACATGCCATAAAATCCAACCAACAGGGACCCCACTCTATTACATATTCATTTTTAGCTATTTACTAAGCTTAGTTTACTAGTGACACAAGGCCACAAGTATGGGGCATCCAATAAGAATCAAAATCACTAACAATGGTGTGCAATCCAGCTTGTTACACTTACATCATGTGTAAGCATATTTAAGCAGAGGGTGTTGCAAGATGATAACAGTTGTACAATTAAGGAATGAATATTAATATATAGATGCTGGCTCCAATTTAACTCCAAACTTTGCCGAACTGTATATTACATGCATACCCTATTCAATCAGGAACCCTTACAAATACCTTCCATTGTAGGTGGTGTTTTTAAAAAAATTTTTTTAGCCATTTTAGCTCAGAGCATTGGCCTAGGAATCAAGGTTCCTGATTTGATACCAGTCCTCACCAACCTCAGCGCATTAGGTAATCTGTGCGGTAAGGTGGGGAGCTTACCCCAATCTCCCTGGTTTACTGCTAGTGAAAAGGGATAGACTCCCTCACTGTCTGGCTGATACAGACAATAGGCCACCATGCCAACTTTTTTTTCTTTTTCTTCTTTTTTTACATCTTGACAATATTCTAGCCGATTTCTAGCACTGAGACCATTTTTTGTTCACAATCTGTGTTGCAAGCAGACAAATAGCTTCAGCGCCAATGCCAAAATTTACCTGGCAATAGCCAAAGAATCAAAGAATGACCCAGTGATAATCTTTAAAAAAAGAGGAAGCATAATAAAAAGAAAGTTTTCAATAACAGATATTTCTCAGACAAAGTTTCAGACAAAAACTAATTCCCTGTTAGAATATTATTAATTGGAAAAGATTTAAAATTATTGAACACATTCTCTTTGGTAATTCTGTAAATTTGACACCAGGGTGCCAACTGCTAAGAAGACAAGCCAAGTTGGGATCTGCAGAATGTTGCCAATGGAATGATTCACCAAATAAAATCAGCAACTGTAGAGGACAATGCTTTGGGATGACAAATCTTTCCCTCCCCCCACCTTCTGTTCGACATTATTCCAATGATGCTTTGAGCTGAGCAACAGGCAGAGAGAGTGGAGATGTTGGAGGGGAGATGAGTGAAAGATTGGGAACGTGGGGGAGTTGGGAACAAAACAACAACAAAAAAAACAGTAGATGAAGAGAGGAGGAGCAGATGATATGAAGATGGGGTTGAATGGAAAGGGATGATTTTGAACTTAGTGTTTATTTGCTATCAGGGAAGAAAATAAGTGCTTTTCAATGCTCCCCCTCCCCCCAACTTCATCACCTGATTAATGATAATGTGAAAAGAGAGAAAGGGGATGAAAAAAGAAAATCAAGTAAACAAATATATAAAAAGGGAAAGAAAGTAATTTTTTTAAGTTGGAATAAAAAAACAAAAGAAAGGTTTGAATGAAAATGAAGAATTTAAAGAAGGTGACATGAAAAAAGGAATAAAAAGAAAGAAAAAAAGAAAAGTTGGAACGAAATGAAGGAAAGTTGGAATGATGGAAATGATGAAATGATGGAAATGAAGGAAAGTTGGAATGAAATGATGGAAATGAAGGAAGGAGAAAATTTTTTGAAGAAAAAGAGAGAGACATAAAAAGAAAGACATTGTTTGAAATTAAAATTAAACCAAAGAAAGAGGAAAGTATGAGAGAATATTGATATAAAATTGTGTGAAAAGAAAAATTGGAAATAAGTTGAACCTGAAGAAAAACAAAACGAAATTGCAAATCCAATAAAAAAAAATCTGCAAAGACAAATAAACAAAAAAAAAAAAAAAAATGATAAAAGGAGAAAATGGAGAAAACTAATTAGTTGGTTAATTAATTTTTTTTTTTTTTTTTTTTTTTTTTACATACTTGATAGCTTAAGTGAGAAAAAGAAAAAAATGATTGTTTTTTCATTTTCAAACATGGTTATGTATTTCTATCCTCCCCCACCAATAATTCTGATTTGTTTTCTCAAATGTTTTCTTCCCCTTCACCTTTTTGTTGTCATTTTCTTATCCTGTTACTTTTTATTCCCGTTTTTTCTTCACTTTTCAACAATTCTTTCAACTAGTTTTTTATTTTTATTTTTCCTTTCTTTTAAGTAGGGAATATTCCTATCCTTTAAGCTAGATCTTGATAGATTTTTATTGACAATCTTTTTTAAAGTTTTTAAAAAAGGATTTAATATCAAATGGTACAATATTGTAAATAATACTTTTTTTTTTTTTTCCCATTTTTCTTTTACCCCATTTATATATATATATATATATAGTGCAGTCAGTGCTCCGAAGACTGTCACTCAAGGATTGGTCTGCTCAGCCACTTGTGCAAATGCAGATCATTTTATATATATATATATATATATATTTACACTACGCCATCGCCCTTAGTAGACGGAAAGGTGCTAACAATATATATATTTTGTAGATAATATGGGTGCTATATTTCTCGATAGAAAGTGCTCAATATTATTGATAGACCATTTATATTTAAGTTAAGGTAGTGTGGACATGGAGTCAATGCCTGGTTACTGACAGTTTCTTGCCTATGTGATCTTCAGACCAAAATCTTTTCATCTAAAGATCATATAGGTGAGAAACTGTCAGTTATATATATATATATATATATATATATATAGTTGAATGAAGTGACAAATAAGTTTTAGCTTTTATTAATTTATTTGGGAATGATATTACTACCAATGGTTTCCTGCTAAAAGCATTCATCAGGTAAACGAAATAGCTTTTTTAAAATGACAGAAATGGTTAAATGTGTGCGTTTTTTAACTGTATTCTCGTGTTGCATGTTTACATGATGTCGAATGCTCTTTTTGTTTGTACGTGTGCATATTTTTGTTTGTGTTTATGTGTATGATGTCATGTGCATGGAAATGCGTGAAGGCTGTGATGATATGATTGTGTCCACGCACACATTTTTGTTTGTGTGTATGATGTCATGTGCGTGCATGTGGGAATGCGTGAAGGCTGTGATGATGTCGTTTACCTGATTAATGCTTTTAGCAGGAAACCATTGGTAGTAGTATCATTCCCAAATAAATGAATAAAAGCTAAAACTTTTATTTGTCACTTCATTCAACTATCAACGCTCTATCACAGATATTGAGCACTCTTCTAATAACACTGTACATTGGATTACTATTATAAGTTAAATATATAGGGAATATGATTTTCAGTTATCTCTAGAAGAAGCATATGTAGAATCCACACATATGTAGAAAAAATAATTGGAAGAAAAATATTCTTTGAAATTTATTGCTGTTGTTTAGTCAACATGTTTCGATCAAATTTTTCTTACATACACAGAATATTCTATTTAAATGAGTAGCACAGGGATCTGTGTGGTAAAGTATGGAGCTGATGGTAAGTGTGGCGCTCTACCTCAGATGCAAAATTTAAAATTACTTGAAATAAATAGAAATATCAGGCATGCAAACAGATGTTCTTGAAGACACAGCATTTTTATCTAAAAAAAATAAAAAATAAAAAAAATAATAAAAGAATAACATTCAAAATTGATTATATCATAAACAAAATGTTAATATCTCTCTATCTATCTATCTATCTATCTCTCTTATATGGTATAAAGTGATTCTGTAATAGCATTCAACCAAAATCAAGAACTTAACATACATCTAAAGATTTTGCATATATATAATATATATATATCAATGTATGGGCATATTTTTTTACACATATGGAATGTCTGCAAGCTTACATATTTAAAACAAAATCGTTGAAGAGAAAATCATTTAAATAGACCTAATATGTAATTCTTGTTCATTATGAAATCAGACTTGAAGAGGCGAAAGTGTCCGAAATAAATTTATTTCTGATATATATATATATATATATATATATATATATACACACCAACACCTCTGTACAAGTAGGATGTGACACATGGTCAATTTCTTATGGGGAATTAAACAAGTTTGAATCCAGTTTTCCTTTGCCTAGGCTGGTTAAAGAACCCAGTTTCTCCTACTATTTACCCTTATCTGGAGTGAGAATAGATGGATGCATACCTTTCCCAAAGATGTTAGTGCAGTGTAAAATGCAAACAGACCTCGTCCGGGATTTGAACTCTGTTCGCCAAAGCCATTTCCTACAATGATAAATATTATACTACACACTTCCACACACAAACACATATATCATTATTATTTATGCTTCATACATGTTCATACCATATGTCTAATGGTTATCACTGGATATTGAATGACAGCAATCGACTCTAATTTCTAGTGCTTATTTCCTTAGTAAGATTACAGACCCCCAACACTGCTGAGGTCTGAACCGTTACAAGTCATACTTGAATCTCTAATCCATCCGCACTTAGCACAAGCTTTTTTTTTTTTTTTTTTTTTTTTTTGACAAGGTTCCAAGTTTGTCAAAGACCAGACCCAAATGTTCAGGTCTCAGCGCTTTCTCAGTTCCTGTCAAATCGACAACCAGCACCACCTCACTTTCTCTTCCTCAATGAATAATAATAGGAATAATCATTAATATAATCATTCTTGCTGAAATGGAAAAAAAAAAGGAATATTGTAAATAACACCCCCATAACAAAAATCTCTACTAATTATATTTATTGACATGAATTTTCTGCTTTTTTCTTTTTTTCTAATATTGTTATAGATATTTGTTAAGCTTTGCTTAGTGTGACACATCGCCATTACCACAACCATCCACACCATCTATAATTAAGGAAATAATGTTCATCATCATTACAGCAATGAAAAGATAGAGTATTGAAAAGGAGATATATACAAAACCTCAACTATCAATTACATTGATATTGACATAGTAATTATTATTGTCACCAGCATTGTTAATAATGTCCTTGCAATCATCATTATATTACAATCATTACAATCCTATCATTATTGTTATTATTATTATCATAATTATTAATATCCTTTCAAATTATCAAGATATCAAAATTATCATTCTATTACTTGTAAGTTTTTCACACCAGCTCTAACTGGTAGTTTTTCACTGGTGTTTTAGTGATAATAACTCTCCTCAGATTGCCAGGATTCTTCTTAGTATTCTTGCTGATTTTAGCAGTGCTGTGGTCCAGATGGTAATTTGTCCTCAGATCTCCAGTTCACACCAGTTTCTTTTCTATATTCTTGTGGACTGTTCCAAGGACTCCAGTTAGGATTGGTATCACTGTCATCTTCATGTTCCTCAATTTTTTAGCTTTATGACAAGATTGACATAATTGTCTAGTTTTCCACCTTTTAATTTCATTCATCTTGTTAATTAAAACTCAGTCTCATCTTCTGGTCTGAATTGAATAATCAGTTTGTATCCCAAAGTCCCAGAGAATTTTGTGTGTTGAATCTTTTAGGGCAGATTCTGGTTTATCAAAAATGGTTAAATTTTAATCTCTTGCATAATTCCCATCAAATCACCTTTCCCACCCAATCATGCTTGCTCTTGTATTCCTTTTGTGTCAGTTTGCTGCAGTTGCTTATGTGATGAACTGTTTCTTCATTTCTGTCACCACATAGCCTACATTTGCTAGGCACACTGAGCATCATGGTTATCATTATAGGAAATGGAATTGGTGACCTGAGTTCAAATCCTGGGCAGAGCTATTTATGTTTCACAATTTTTAAAAAATCAGGTTAATTAAACCAGTTCAGATCTAATATGCAATTTATATTCATCATTTTATCAAAACTGAATCATTTGTTGAAGATTTCAGAAGATTTTATCATTATTTATAAAATGTAATTTTTTTTTTGTTTTTGTTTAAAAAAAATAAACTTCCAAATTAATTTTCTTTATTTTTGCCTTTTACTCATTTATCTTTACTAGCAAATATATGCACCCTCCGGGTGCAAGTATCTAAGTTTTAATGTAATAAAGTATTGTATTAAATTAGAAAGGCTAATGAAACTAAATAAGAATGCAGATAAAATGATTTCAAACAGAGGGAGGTATAATAGAAAAATAGAACAACTGAAACTTACTCTTCCATCACTCCCATCTTTCATTGTTATTTTTTCTAATTTAAGTATTTAGTTAAAAGAGGAACTAAAGAATACAATGACATTTATTTTTTCTTGTTAATGGATTTCATTTAAAATTCATTGAAGAGATTGTTGCTTATATTCATTAAAATAAATCCAAACAGTTAAAAATCAATAATACTAAGCATATATTTAATAAAATCACATTTTTAATATCAATATGCAAATTAGCCTTCCCGTTCACACTGTAAACCGCTATTTTGTTGTATATATAAATATAATTGCATGTTATTAGTATGTAGATATGGTTAACAGTATTAATAATGTAAAACAATTTTATTAATAATTGAGGTTTAAATAAAAATAAATTCATGGTCAATTTGACCTCAATAACAAAGGGAATTGTGACTTGAGTAGTGATTTAGTTTTGGTTACAGACAGAAAAGCACACAATCTCCATTATAATAAGATATATCAACTTTTCCCTTCTTTTTTCCCCTCCATTCTTTTTTTCTTTCCATTTCATCAAAGCAGACAATAAGCATCTGATGTATAGCAATCTCCTTCCCCTCTCTCTCTCCTTCCTTCCTTTCTTTCTAATAATATTTGCTTTCATGTTTTCTTTGTTGTATAATAGGTTCTTTTTCTTTCCTTTCTTCATAATCAAGAGAATGGTCCATTATTTATCTGAATGACCCATCCCTATCAGTCATTGCCCCTGTGCACAGAGCTGATGTATAATCTTTTGCTGATTGGCCTACACAGGTGTGTCCATGTGTTGGTGTCCAAAGGAGAATGTCACTTATGAGTTTTTAAGCTCCTCATATTCTATTAATATTATAGATAAAATAATTATTTGAGTTTTTGAGGCAAAAACATCTCTGTTTTCATCTCTTGATAATAAGTATCACTTTTACCTTCATATTCTATAGCTTCTTTTTTCAATTCTTTAGCAAGGTCTTGGTATTTGTCTATCTTTTTGTTTTCTTTCATCTTCACCCTGTGATCTGCTAGGACAGCAAAATCTACCAGTTGACAAGTTCTTTTTCTTATTAATCAATACAAGGTCTGGTCTTCTGGCTAGGATAAGGTGATCTCTTTATTTCAAAGTCCTAGGGAATTTAGTGTTTCATTCTCAAGAAAAGATTTTGGTTTATGCATATACTATTTTGTAGTATGGTCAAAATTGTGTTTCTTATACAATTCCCAGTGGATCATTTTTCCATCCCAGTCATGCCTAGCCTTATATTCTTGTTGTGGTAGTTAACTACATTTGCTGATTGATTGCCTCATCTCTGTCTCCACACATCCTACATTTACTGTTCTGTTGTCTTATCTATTTTTGCTTTGATATAATTTGTACTGATGACATTGTTTTGTGCTGCAATTATGAGGGATTTGGTTTCTCTCTTGAGGTTTCAAATGATTTTAAATAGAAATACTAGAAAAGAAAATCTGGTCAAAGTGTCAATATAATAAATTTCATCCATACCAAAATATATAAGCCCTATCAGCTGGGGCTTTAGAATATACAAACTGCATCTCTGCAGAGGGGTAAGACTACCCTAATAGGGCTACCTGTTAGCCATGGGTGATGACCAATGATGCTTAAGGATAAAACCCAGGTGGATGAGCAGTTCATGACTTGCAATACTCCACTTTGGCCCTATCTTGGGCTAGACGGGCAGTTGGAGAGGCCCCCTCCGATCAATCGGCTGGTCACATCAAGCCCTAGCACCTATATGATTGCACCAACCCTATTGCCCTTATGACAAGCCCCAACCTCTTTTTATCATATGGGTGCTAGAAGGCGGTGACTGAGGGTCTACATGTCCTGGGAATGACATTAAACTCTATCTGATGGTCAGGTTCCAGTTTTGGAGGTTTGGGGAATGTGGAGTACCCCTTCAACACCATTGCTCCCTGGTCCACTCTGACCCGGAGTGGTAGTACCTGTTAGGGTCCCATCTATGGATTAAATAGAAAAACATGAGTTTATAAACAAAATTGTATTATACATTAAGAATGAATTTATTTCTCAACTTTGTCGGTATTAAATGACCCACCGAGTTTGATATGCCGTAAAACGAAACAAACAGGTGGCTGAGCATTCCATGACATCCAACACTCCATTCTGGTTCTTACTTAGGCTGGACGAGTGGTCGGAGAGGCCCTCTCTGATAAATCAGCTGGTCACCTGAAGCCCTAGCACATGTATGTTTGTCACTATTGCCCTTATGGCAAACCCCAACCCTTTTTTATAATATGTGGTAGAAGGTGGTGGCTGAGGGTTTTCATGTCCTGGGTATGATATTACTCTAACTGATGGTGAGGTTCCAGTTCTGGAGGTCTTTGGAATGTGGAGCACCTCTTCATCACCAGGTCCATCTATGGGTTAAATAGAAAAAAATGTTTATGAAAAATTGAGTACCTATCAAGAATGAGTTTATTTCAAAACTGTGTTGGCATTGAATGACCCACCGAATTTGATATGCCATAAAACAAAACAGCCAAAACATATATTTTTCTTCCATTTACCTTTTCAACATGTCAGGTTCATTTCAATTTTTCTCACACATATATATATATATATATATATATATATATATATAACCAGTAGGTAACTGTACTGTTTTCTCTTAGGGCCAATAAGATGATTAGATTAATTAATTTATTTGCAGCATAATTTCATGTCTTTTAAAGAAATAAAAAGAGGATGGGTAATCTGAACTTTGTTTATCTCAAGAAATGATATTTACCGTTAACATCTTTTTTTTTTCATCATTTCAAATTAGTTTCTCTAAATGAGGACTGTAAAATAATGTTTGTCTAAGAACTTTAAAGTCTTCCCAGTTTTGGCTCTGTCTGCTCAGTACACTTCATAACCTGTATGTCTCTCACCTGGAGCTTTTTTTTTTTTTTTTTTTTTTTTTTTTTAGGAATAATCTTAAGAATCAATCTTAAAAGCCAATGAAATAATCTCAGATTCCTACAATTTACTGCATATTAAGCTTATCTTCAAGAATATATTTACAGAAAAAAATTACATGCACACACACACACACACACACACACATATGTGTGGGTGTGTGCATGTATATATAAATATGTGTGTGTATATATAATATATATATATATAAAGTAATCTCACTGAGTATTCCAAAAATGAGAAACAAATTTTGCTGATAACTTGGATCAGATTACTAAAAAATTTGAACATGTGGTGAACAGACTACAAGTATTTTTTATATATATATATATATATATATATATATATAATTTGTGTTTCCTTTTCTTTTGATAAATTATTAAAAAATCAGCCCAGCATGCTATGTGCCAAATTTTCAAATCATGTTGAGTCAATAAACTATATTGACAGACAAGCAGGTTTACTTTGCATTTTCTAAAATGGAAATAGCTTTTTAAAATTATCATTACTTTTAGCTATTTAGTCTCGCATTGCCATTCACTAAATACCCTCATCAAGTAAAACCGATTAAAAAAAAAAAAAAAAAAAAAAAATGATAAAGACAACAATTTAATTTAAGATCTCTGGACGTCCAGTCCAGAGATCTTTTACTTCTGATTGTCTGAGCATCAAACTATGCACTTGTATCTCTGTATCTTCAGGGCTCAGTAGATAAATGCCAAAATGTGATTTATTTCTTTTGTCATATTTATCAGAAAGATATACCTCGAACTTAATTATTTTTTCTTGTCAAAATAAAAGAAAGTTTTCCGTTTTTTTTTCTTTTTTAATCATAACTTAATTAAAGTATACTTTTCCCCCAATGAAGGGGAATTTTGAGTAACATGCTATCTATTGGATTATAATTAACTAGCAGGACCAGTGGATATACCACAGTATGATAATTTAGTAATTACAATGTTTGATATGTTAACAGCTATTGCTAAATAGTTCAATATGTAGAAAGTATAATGATCTTGATTTAACTCTCTCTCACTCTTGTTTTTTTTTTCTTTCCTAATGTTTGATCAAAACGTATTAGTGTTATTGCTTACCTTTTCCCTACTCTTTTTCCTTATATTTTTTTTCTGTGTAGCATGTACTTTTTCTTCCCTTTTTTATAATAAAAATGGAATGGTCCAATATTTAGCTCATAAGAAATAAGAATTTAGCAGATAAGCAACATCAGATAATCAGCATTTCCATTTTTGCATTTGAACTTGTATGATTTGGATGGTCTCATTTTTAACCAGAGGGTGTTGCAAGATGATAAAGGTTGTAATTTTAATGAACACAAGTACTATGATTAATTGGAAATAAATAAGTAGTACTATATAACTCAGTCGGTAGAGCGTTCGGCTAGAAACCACAAGGTTCCTAGTTCGATACCGGTCCTCGCCAACTCAGCATATGAGTAGTACAGGGATCTGTGCGGTAAAGTAAGGAGCTGATGGTAGGTGTGGCGCTCCACCTCAGACGATAAAACAATCTCCTTGGTCTAGCGCTATTGAAAAGGGGATAGACTCCCTCACTGATTGGCTGATATCGACTTTAAGCCACCCCGACGACTTTACTTTACTTACTTTATATAACTATCATATGATAGTTATCTTCCTTGATAAACTATAAAGACCAGGGTGAGCACAATTAAGTTGCAAATTAAACTTAGAATTGCCTTATTCCCTAAGAGACTTTTAAAAGTACGGTACTAACAAAAATCTCAGATCACTGTCAAGTCATGATGAAAGCTCAAGTTCTCGCTAGATCATAGAAATTAAAAAGCAATGAGTCTGTTCAATACTCAAGTTAGCACTTGAGCAAACTGAGTCCTTCATTAATCAAAAATGATGATTCAGCATTAAATGACCCAAAAAGGTTTGATATACCGTAAAACAACCAAACCAAAAAATCTCATTGCAATTTGCCATTATTTTTATTTGTTACTTGAATACAGCCTCCCAAAGCAGCTGTATGGCCACTTGCTTTCTATCACTGAAACCATCTAAGTAAATTTTCCTGTGACCACATGTCTGACTTTTCCCTTTCCTATGAACTAGTTATCTTTTCATCTCATCTTTGTCTCTGCCAACTTTCTTTGAGAACCTGCAATGCAATGATATTCCGAATGTGGAAAAATAATCTGCACAATACAAAAAAATGTATGATGTTTTTATTTATTTATTTATTGTATGTATGTCGTCTTATTTTTCCCCTTTAAGATAGTTACAGAGACAACTTAAGACGGGCAATATCAGGTAATCCACTTGCTATTAAATTGGCTGGTACACTTCTAAAAAACATGTACCTGTATTTGTATATACCTGTAAATATTCACTCTAACAACACACACCTAATATTTACCTGTAGCTGTTATAATCCATTAAAGATTTTTCTTTTTTCTTTCTAATAATTTCATTTCTCAGCTTCCTTTTTTTTCTTTCTTTCTTTAAGTAGACTGAACACCTCCTCAAATCATCTTGCTAAACTAGTTTTATAGAAATGGATTGCTTTCCCTCTTTCTCTCTTTCTATATCTAATTATCTGTCAAACAATCACCTTAGACTAACACACCTACACAGAAACTTTAAAAAAAAAACCCCAAAAAACCTTAAACTAAATATATCTACCCCTGTTGTTACATGTACCTGCAAATATGCTCTTATAAATCCTAAAGTCTGAAGATTCATCTTTAAGGTAATCTGTTTATATAGACACAACAATTCTTCAGAATATAGAGATATGTGTGCATATATATATATATATATATAAAGAAGATGACTTACCAGGGAATAGAATATTAATTGCAATATCAATGGTTGATACTAATATATTTCGTATTCTGCAAAATTATATATAATTACCTGTAATTAATCAATATCTTGATGAATTCATTACAATTAACCCTGATGAAACATGGGTAGGTTATTTATATATGCACCTTAATGCTATATATATATATATATATATATGGGGGAAGGTTTTCATTGAACAGATGGACTTGCCACTTCTAATACATTTCTTTGTCCAATTTTTTGCGGTTTGTCAAACACTTATGAAACTTTAAAAAAAATCTTTCTAGAAACAATTTCTTTCACAAGAATTTTTCCCCTGACAATGACCTAAGGTCAAAACGAGAACAATAAAAAGATAACATAAAAGAAATATTCCTGTTTGTTTAATCACTTTTTGTTCACACACACACACACACACTGTCTCCCTCTCTTTGAAATCATTTTCATTAATAGTTGCATAGGTTTATAGTGTGTGTGTATTTTTAAGTGTATATGAATATATGTATAGATATGTAATTAAAATTTACTATGAAAACTGTCTAAATTAGTAACATATAATGCAATATCACTATATTTCAACTACAAAAATGGTAAAAACAGAGTTTCACGTGTTCAATCTTCAGATGAGCTTTTCTTGTCCTGTCTGAAGTTCATTGAATTCAACGGACTTCAGGTGTATCAATCACCTGAAGTATAGGCATGTGAAACTCGGTGTTGTCAGTTTTTAGTCTGTTTTATTTTATTCTTGTAGTTGAAATATCATAAGTAAAAACATTTTTTTAAAGTTTTCATAAATCAAAACTTTTGTAAAATGCTGACCAGTAGAGCAGCATAAAACCATTTAGTAACTGCTATCTAATTGTAATGTGGTAATATATATTTATTCTTACTTAAAGTACCAGTTTAGTTCAATTGGTAGAGCATTTGCCTGAGAATTACAAGGTTCTGATGTATATGCAGTTTAAATATGTATGTGGTGTAATGGTTACTGGAATATGGACACAACGAGACTAGTTCAAATTCTTGACCAGGCTGTTTGCATTTCACATTTGCATTGGGTTAGTTCAGTTGGTAGAGCATTTGCCTACGAATTGCAAGGTTTTGGGTTCAATACTGGTCCCTGGCAACTCAGCACATGAGAATCACAGCTTTGTAATCTGATCTGTGCAGTAAGTCATCTGGGAGCTGACAGTAGGTTAGGCACTCCACCCCAACAAAAAATAAACAAAACAAAAGAATAAAAACAATCTCCCTGGTCTAACACTAGTGAAAAGGGGATAAACTCCCTTGCTTTTTGGCTGATACCGACAATAGGTCAATCCACACTTGTTAAAAATAATTTTTTATGACTACTTATTCTTAGAATTTTCTGTTATTTTAGCCTTCCTTTATCTCTTTTTTTTTTTTATACAATTGAAGTTAGCTTATATGAAGTAGGTAAAAAAATGCAAAGGCACTTACAAATGAATGTGAAATGTAAAACAGGTATAAATACATTTGAATATACCTGCATATACAAGATGCTGCAATCCAATATTTTTGGGACCCATCTGATCAATTGGCTGTCCACATCAAGCCCTAGCACCTATATTATTGTCCCATCCTAGGTGGTGGCTGAGGGTCTTCTTGTCCTGGGTATGACGTTAAACACTATCTGATGATGAAGTTCCAATTCTGGAGCTCTAGAGAATTCATCACCATTAATCCCAAGTGATAGTACCTGTTAGGGTCCCATCTATGGGTTAAATACAACAAAATGAGTTTGGAAAAAAATGTTCAAAAAGTTCCATCAAGAATGAATAGAACAAAACGGTTTTGGCATAAAATAACCCAATAAGGGTTGACATGCCGTAAAATCCAGCTAACCAACATTTTGAAGAATTTGTCTATGAAAATAATTACTCCCCCTAGCATATCCTTCAAATTTTTCCTTTGCACACCGACTCCTATATATATTTACCGACCCCTCCGCACGAGCTGGATGTGACACAAGGTCAATTTCTTAAGCAGAGTTTAACAGGTTTGAATTCAGAGTTTTCCTTCTCCTAGACCGGTGGCTTAACCAAGGTTAAAGAGCCCAGCCTGCCCTACTATTTACCCATATCTGGAGGGAGAGTAGAATTCATACCTTTCCCAAGGGTATTAACGCTAAGTGAAATGCAATTACCATGTCCAGGATTTGAACTCGACGAGTCCATTTCCTATGACTTTAACCATTACACACTTGATTCCTATAGGGTAGCAATAGAAGTCCATTCTGTTTGCTGTTCAAAATCCGACAAGTTTTGGATACCACTTTGTTTATAAGGCACTAAATCAAAAGCCAACTAATCTCACATACAGTTATTAAAGCAGTAAGATTCTTAATAGATGCTACATATTTATGGCCCTGTGTCACACTATAAAAAGGTATGTAATTACCTCTATATGCTACATCCAGTCTTTTTTCCAAAAACATCATTAAACTCTAAGCACAACTCATCTATGCAGACAGCAGTGGATCATCATATTTTTATTCAACTATTTATACATGGTATGCACAAACTCATAAACAGAGCTGAATAATTACAAATTATACTCATAACCACAAATATATGTAACCCCACCTCTATCTATATATATATATATATATATATATATATATATTCATTATTTCAAGGCTGTAGAATGTACAGAAAGAGTGCTATTTATGACTCAAATGCTTAAAAAACACTTTGCAACCATTATTAAAAAAATATTATTTAATATTATTAAAGACTAGCAGGACCAGTGGATATAATACACTATGATAATTTAATTATTACTATGATTGATATGTTTACTTAAGAGCTATTGCGAAATAGTTCAATATGTAAAAAGTATAATAATCTTCATTTAACTCTGTTTTTTTTTTCTTTCTTTCATGTTCAATTGAAACAGATTAGCATTATCACTTTTGTGTGTTTACTCCCTCTTTCTCCTACTCTTTCTTGTTTTTATTTTTTCTGTGTAGTATGTCCTTTTTCTTCTCTCTCTTTCTTTATAATAATAACAGAATTTGTACATTATTTAGCTGAGGTGACTTCACTCATAAGAAATAAGAATTCGATGGATAAGCAACACCAGATAATTAGGATTTACTTTTTTGGATTTGATCTGGTATGATTTGGATGTCTCATTTTCAACCAGAGGGTGTTCCAAGATGATAATGGTCGTAGAATTAAGGAAAACAAGTATCAATATATATATATATATAAGTCGTCGTGCGGCCTAAAGTCGGTATCAGCCAGTCAGTCTATCTCCTTTTCAATAGCGCTAGACCAAGGAGATTGTATTGGCTTCTGAGGTGGAGCGCCACACCTACCATCAGCTCCTTACTTTACCGCACAGATCCCTGTGCTACACATACGCTGAGTTGGCGAGGACTGGTATCGAACTAGGAACCTTGTGGTTTCTAGCCGAACGCTCTACCGACTGAGCTAACCCGGCCCATTAGAATAATCATACTAAATCCAATTACCGTCGAATTGACAAGACAGCAAGCAATCATAACTCAAATACGATTCTGGTTTGCTGCAAAGACTACTGCAAAATGGCAGGATATTTATGAAGCCTCAGAGGATCATACAAACCAAGCAGCCAATCAGGACTCAGGGAATGGAATCACCCAAATGCATGAGTGGACTATTCTGAATTCCCATAAGTACCATTTGTCTTGACACTGGTTCAGTTGTGCTTGGCCAGTCACATTGTTCAAACCAATAGTAGACTGACTGACATCCTTCAATAATATATAGATAGATAGTTGGAGAATATAGACAAACAAATAGAATATAGTATGAAATTTGTTTATATTTGCACAAAAGGAAATTTGCTAGGGTGTTGCAAGATGATAATGGTCATACAATTAAAGAACATGAGTATTAATATATAGATATGTTTAAAAAGTCAAAATTTAGTAATTCAAATTTCCAAAAATGAGCTTAGGAACCTTCAAGTTGCAACAATGCTGACAAATGTGACAAAATGCTGGCATGCATGAAAATGGGACTAACAAAGCAAAACCACAACACATTAAAATTAAAGTTTCTATTTCAACTGTTATGACACCAACATAACCACATATTAAAAAAGAATCAGTTATTTAAGGAATTCTAAGCTTTTTAGCTTATTACAACCAACAGTGGAATTTTTAAAAGAAATCTTTGTTGTGTCTATTGTTCTACATATTTCTTGGATCTTCTGGAATGTAAATATTTTGTCTTTTGTCTCCACTTTTGTAATACTTGCAATTCTTCAGAATATATTGCTTGATGATGGTTGCAAAAATACGAAACAATTTGGTTGAAATATGAGGTTTTCATTTCTGTTATACTGTGTATCAGCATATGAGTAGAAATTGCTTGGATCTGTCTGGTAAATTGGGGAAGGTGTAGCACTCCACCTCAGACACAAAAACTATCTGCCTGGTTTAGCACTAATGAAGATGGGATAGACTTCCTTAAAATGGGTGTATGTATGTAGCAGCACATAAGTAACATAGCTTAGATCTGTGCAGTAAATTGGGGAGCTGATGGTAGGTGTGGCACCTCACCTCAGACACAAATACAATCTGCCTAATCAAGAATTAGTGAAAAGGAGATAGACTTCATCGCTGTCCGGTTGATACCAACAATAGATCTCTCCACTGACTTAATGTTATATATGAGTTCTCTGGAGGTTAATTTCGTTGACAGCTGCTGATTACAGTTAAATTGCAAGGCTCTCCTTAAAAAACGGATTGAGCTCTCTCTGGCAGCCTTTACATATGTATATATGTATGTACTTATCAGTAAAAGTTCTCTCCCACTAGTGAGTGTGCTGATAGTCCAGTTGTTAGAGACAATGACTGATGAAAAATCAGCTGAGTTTGTTTCCTACTGAAAGTAGCCTGGTAAGTCTAGCCGCACTGAAGAGATGTGATACGTCAAAACAGGACTGTTTGTGGATGACTAAATAACTATATATATATATATATATATATATATAATATATATATATAATAGTGGGGTCCATATATGCTTCTTAGTTAATATATGCGTATTTATATGATATATATATATATATAAGTCTATAATATATGTTTGGATTTAGTATGAAGCATTGGGTGTGAAATATAAGAAACTCAGTTTTTGAATGTTAAGTCTCGTTTTATTTCGTAATATTTCAGGGATGTTTATACCCCTTCTTCAGAACAAATAGAATGGCTGATCTGTTCTTTTTGGCATCTATATTGATGTTGATGGTATCATCTCAGTGATCTCATTGGGTGGTATGGAGACGGTCACTCTTAATAACCTCCTTTCTTCTTTTTTGCAACTACTCGTTTGTTTATTTTTTGCAGGTTCTTGTCTGTGTTTTATATGTCTCAATCCTAGTACCACACACTAGCATAAATATCCAACCCCCACAACTCACTTGCAACAGTGCAAACATCATCTACTATATCTACTGCACGAAATGCAAAAACAGTAGATATGTAGGGGAAACACAAACACCCTTCAGATTCAGATTTAACAACCCTAAATCTACAATAAAACAAAAATCTGAACTGAGTAGCATTGCACAAGACTTTAACAAACCACTGCACAACCTCAAAAAGCTGAAGTGCATTTTAATTGACCACGGTTTTCCATCCACACAAACACGCAGAAATTAAATGGGTTACACGCTTACTCACCGATATACACGGATTAAACACAGATTTAGGATTTCTCAACCCGTATAAATAAATATTTCTCTAACACTACAAAGACAGTAGAGGGTTAATAAGCATGCCAACACACACACACACACACACACACACACACATATATATATATATATATATATATATACACACACACACACACAGATACACATATAGAGAGAGAGATTTAGGCTAGTGAAGATGCTTGGTGACTGTCAGCTTCTTACCTATGTGATTTTTTTTTTCAATTGAAAACTACATAGATGAGAAATTACAAAGTTCAAGGTCATTCACTTCTTGGTTGGTCTGAGAACTTTTTTGACATCTCTTTGTAAGAAAATCTTTACTTTTTCTTGTTCCTGGCAGAAAGTTTTATTTCTCAATTGCTTATTCATAAAAGCAGCAATTTAACGATGTCTGCAAATATGATCTCAAGTCTTTTAACTGCTACTTGGGAAATTTAGGTTCCTGACCAACATCGGTGGCGGCAGGCTCTCCATAGTGGGCTATTCATGTCTGAATTCAGCCTGGCACAACACTATGAAGCAAAGATGTCCAAGAGAAAGCAATAGCGACAGTGCACCAGAATATTTTCAGGACCCACCTTTAAATGTGACATCTATGGTCAAAACTATTTTTCAAACATTGGGCTTCACAGATACAGGCACTTCACTGGTCAAGTCCTAGCACCTACATGATTGTCTCAACCCTATTTCCCTTATGGCAACACCTCAACTTTTTTTTTTATCATATACGTGCTAGAAGGCAGTGGCCGAGGGTCTCGGCGTCCTGGGTGTGATATTAAACTGCATCTAGGGTGAAGTTCCAATTCTGGAACTCAGGTGAATGTGGAGTACCCCTTTTATCGCCATTACTCCCAGGTAAACCCTGATCCCATATGGTAGTACCTGTTAGGGTCCCAACTATGGATTAAATAGAAGCAGAGGTTTTTAAAAATTGAGTTTAAAAAGATTTTCAGTAACCATCAAGAATGAAGAAAACAATGTCTCCGATATAAAATAACCCAACAAGTGTTGACATGCCATAAAATCCAACCAACCAGCCAAATTCTTTTCTTCTTGTTAATCAAAACTGGGTCTGGTCTAGATTGGGGGATCTCTTTGTATCTCAAAGTCACAGAGAATGTGTTTCATTTTCATGATAGATTCTAGTTTGTGCCTATACCATGTGTCAGCAGGATCAACCTTCAATCTCTTGCACATTTCACAGTAGATCATTTTTCCTGCCCAGTCATGCCTACTCTTGTATTGCTTTTGTCTCGGGTTACTGCACCACATAAGCTACATTTGCTATTCTTCTGTGTATTATCAATTTGTTGCTTTGATATATGATCCATCATATCAAGAAATAGGTAGCACTCCTTGCCAAAATAGTAAGAACCATGGCTATAATACTAACTACTCTCTTGGGAACAATCAGTATCACTCATCTTAAAAACTCTGCAGATGTAGTTAACAAAATTTTTTAAAAATCCAAAAAAAAATCAGCATAAATAAAATTATGGCAAGCTTTGCTATTAAATCATTTTACACTAACACATCAACAAAAATGTTTTAGACTTTTAGAAAATTTGCAAAGAAAATCGTCATCATTCATCATTTGATGTTTTTCTCAAAAATGATCTTAAAAAAAACTGGCGTGTCCTGTGGATGACGTTAAACTGCATCTAATGGTGAAGTTTCAATTCTAGAGCGTTGGGGAGTGTGGAGTACCCCTTTATAGCCATTACTCCCAGGTCCACTCTGATCCGATGTGGTAGTACCTGATAGGTTATTATCTATGGGTTAAATAGGAAAAATGAGTTAAAAATGTTTTTGAAAAAATTTGAATATTGACAAGAATGAATAAAACAAAACATCTTCGGCAATAAAAAGACCCAGCAAGGTTGACATGTTGTAAATTCCTACCAACCAACCAGCCAGCCAAGAAAATTGGAAATTATCATTAAAACAGTTGTGGTTGCAAAAGAAACATCAATGCACCCAAAATTGTCATAAACTACATCAATCGTCTAAAAACAATTTTGTTATGTTTGTTTTTCCACTATGTATGAATTAATGTTTTTGTTGTTTTGTTTTTTAATTCAACAATTTTTATAAGCAATAAATCTGCTTACCTATGGGTTCTCCAATTACCTGTGTTTTAGACTGTTTAGTTTTGTTTTGATTTTTAAAACTTCAAGAATTTTGGTACTTTTCAGTACATCTATACATATGTAAAAGGCAGTATGTATATATGTATGTCCGTATGAAACTACAAAAATAAAACAATTAGCAACAAAGTAAATATAATTACATATTAGATATTACTGGTTCTTTCTTTTTGTGTAAGAAATATGAAGATTTGATTTATATTCGAAGATATTAAAAAATCAAAATATACATAGAAATAGCAGTGAAATTCTATTTAAAAATGTCTAGCATTTGTCAATCTCAAAAGTAAAAGAAATCAATACACCAGGGTTTTTCCCCTCATCTCTACCCAGGCGAGGCTGGGTAGTCGCTTCTAGTCTTACCTAAAGACACTATATTTCTCATACATTATTGACGAATTAATCGTTTACTCTAAAAACATTAAGATATCGGACATTACTGACAGATGAAACAAAGTAGAACCAACCAAAGATTTTTCCTTTGAAATAAGAACTGAAAATTCTTAACCTGTTTCTAGATACTTTACTAATTAGAACTACCGATAAATTTGAATTAGAAGTTTACCAAAATTCAACCAACAAAGATAATCACGTTCATTTCTACTCACATCACAACAAGAAAATAAAAAATCCCGTATAATAAAAGGTTTTTAGTTAAGAGCACTTAGGATTTGTAGCCACCAAAATTTAGATGAATTAAAGATACATTTAGATATCCCAAATATCCAATTTCATTTTATGCCAGAAGAAAAGCATATAAAATACATTCAAAGACTAAAAAAATAAAGAAAAACAAAAAGATAATCCTGGCAAAAGGGAATTCAATAAATATGCAAATCAGCATATGAACTCAATATCTTATAATGGAGATTCGGTGCCTGTGACCGAAACTACGTCACTGCTTTCGTCACAATACTCTCAGAAATTACATAGGTTTATCAATGAGTATTTGATTTATAGTCAAAATCATTAATACATTGAATAAATCTTATATTTATTAACGATGTCTCTACAAAAATCTGAGTTAGATTTGCCTCAAAACATCTCATGTTATTGGTGCGTTTAAAATCTTTCAATGTGTTTTATATATCAGTAAGAAATAAAGGTTTACATAATATATGAAGTGGGTAATTTGCATAACTGGTTTTAACACAACCAGGTTTAATGAATAAGGTGTTATTGATCTCTAATATTGTTGTTTTATTCTCCGACATATTAAAATCAATCCTATGAATTATTTTTTATAGAAACCAATTAAAATATAATTAAAAGCTCAGTTGGTAGAGCGTCTGGCTAGGAACCACAGGGTTCAAGGTTTGATATCGACCCTCGCCAACTGAGCGTATGAGTACTCACTTCTAAATATTTTTGTATAACTTTAATATAAGTACATGTAAATTTGTTATTTTGTTTAATTCGCACTTTATGTAAATGAAAATATGCATATTTGCCAGTTTAACCACAAGGGTCTGGGTTCAATACCAGCCCTCGCCAACTCAGCGCACGAGTAGCAGGCCTTGCATCTGTACAGTAAAGTGAGGTGCTGTTAGTAGGTGAGGCGCACCACCTAAGGCGCCAAAGCAATCTCCTTGGTCTAGCGCTAGTGGAAAGGGGATAGACTCCCTCGCTGTCTGGCTGATACTGACTTTAGGCTACCCCGAAAAATTTTACCTTTTTACTTATATATATATATATATATATATATATACACACACACACACTAATCTTCTTGTAACTAAAGGTGATGTACTTCACGCTTACGTTTGTCGTCAGCGTTTGAGCTCGGTTAAAAAAAAGCAGAACTATGAATGTTAATTTTCAGATTAGGTAGACAATTATCCCTTGGATGATTGGAGCAATACAATCTTCTTCCTTACATTTTCATCTCCATTTGATGACCATATGCCAGACTAAGTTACCTTTTGTATATATCTGTCCGTTTCTCCTCATATACGCGCATTGTCGACGACGCGTAGAATACTTGTCTCTCCTGTAGAGGGTTAAGACGCCCCCAAAAGATGTGTCCTGTGTATAACTCTGTACTGCATCTGATAGTGAGGCTCCAGTTCCGAGGAGTGTGGAATACCCCTTCATTGTCATTACACCCAGGTCCACTGTGGCCTGGAGTGGTAGTACCTGTTAGGGTCTTATCTTGGGGTCAAATAGATTTGTTTAAAAAGATTATTTTCGATAAGACTGTGTGCAAAAAAAAGAAGAAAAAACTATGCAAAAATATAAATATAAATGTACAATAGACGTGATTTCGCAACCCCTAGGCATAAAATAATCCTAGATGGGAAGGTATCCTGTTAAAATCAATTATCTCTTTATATACAGTCTCAGAATGATTGGGAGTTTGGAACGTAAATGAAAAAAAAATTCAAATTTAAATTTTACTTTAATAATACAATACTAGCAGGACCCGTGGATATACCACAGTATGATAATTTAATTATTACGTTTCATATGTTTACTTAAGTGCTATTGCAAAATAGTTCAATTTGTAAAACGCATAATAATCTTGATTTAACTATCTCACTCCTTTTTGTTTTCTTTTTTTTTCCTCTTCATTATGTTCAATTGAAACAGATTAGCGATATCATTTACGCGCGCTAACACCCTCTCTCTATATTTCCACTAATCTCTCTCTCTCTCTCTCTCTCTCTCTCTCTCTCTCTCTCTCTCTCATAATTTTCTGTATAGCATGTCCTTTTCCCCCTGTCTTTTTTATAATAAAAACGGAATGGTGAGGAATATTTGAGGTGACTTCACTCATAAGAAATAAGAATTCGGTGGATAAGCAACACCAAATAATCAGGATTTACATTTTTGCATTTCATCTTGGACAATTTGGACGGTCTCATTTTTAACCAGAGTGTCTTGCAAGATTATAACGATTGTAGTTTTAAGTAACACGAGTATATATATATATATATATATATATATATATATATATATATGAGAGAGAGAGAGAGAGAGATCGTTTAAATGCTTGCTTCCATGAGCTATGCCGAGTCCAACGTAAATCAGTTTAACGATGGCCACGGCTATTCCCGCCTGAAGACTCACTCTGAACTTTTGCAGCGCTAGCCTCGTTATATACCCTTTCATAAAGAATAAACTCTTTCGGTAGGTCAGCTTTCTGTAGGCTATATTTAAAAATGAAAACTTCAGGTAACCCTAGAGGAAGTACACAAGGAGATCGATCTGGCGAGCGACCCGACCATAGGATATTACAATGACTAGGAAAACTTTAGAGTACTAATACAGAATAGTGCACAAGAGATAATCTCATTAGAATCGCATTTTACGTATAAATAGCATTAGATTACGGAAACTCCTGAAGTAGCCTAACCCTGACGTCTCAAAGGTTTTAGGTATTTCCATGAAAGGTAATGATTTTTATACGTAATCTAATGATATATCTTGCGCAATATTCTGCGTATCTTATTCACCAACTTCAGTGTCTCGGTTCTCTCCTATCATAGTTGTTACACATACATTTGTATATTTTTCTCCTGGTTATTAGCGACAGTTATTAAAGGTGAAATTTATGTTTTAGTGACAATATTGTGTTGTTACATTTCAACCCAAGATTAATAATGTTTAACATTCAAAGACTTTAACCTTCAGGTATCCCCCAGAGAAAGTAATCAGAAGGGGATAGATCTGGAGAGCGAGCCAATATCGAAAACAAAAACGCTGTTGATTATTTTAACGGCATGTCAACCCGTCTAGGGATATTTTATGTCTAGACATTAGGGAATCACGTTCATTGTACATTCATATTTTGTATAGTTTAAGAGATTTTTTGCACAAGGTTCTATCAAATACGAATAATTTTTAAACAGGTGTATTTGACCCATAGATTGGGAGCCTAACAGGTCCTACCACTACGGGTTAGTGGACTTGAGAGTAATTTCAATGAAGGTGTACTCCATTTCACAGATCTCCAGAACTGGAGCCTCACCATTAAATGCAATTTAGTGTCATACCAAGTACTTGAAATAACCGCCGTGTTGCCATCAAAGTTACCATTTTTTAAAAATAAGTTTCAATCTCAAACATACGATGGTCCTCATTCCATGCCATGATGGCAACTGAAATGGCTTGACTGCTTCTGCCGCTGCTGTTCAAAGACATAACTCTGATCCGCTCGGCCTTACTAGCCCCTGTGCGACGACAATTTTAAATCCGGGTGATCATTCTGTCGGACCCTGTGTTTGTGTATGTATATATCGATGGCATCCATCCGTGTTTTAGAGACGATGGCGTAGTGTTAAAAAAACGTGGAACCACGTTGCCCGGAGAATGAGCTGTCGCCCTAGCAGCAGGTCCTCCTCCCCACTCTCTCGGTGTTGTCCAAAGGAAATGCAAAAAACCAATGCAGTTTGGCAACGGTAATGTCGCAGGAGTTGCTGAATAACGCTGAAATTTCTCATCACACCACTTTAGGGACTCCAGCTCCAGATTTGATTTCGGGGTTTACTCCCTTGGCCTATCCTTGGAATGAGGTATAGCCGTTAGGCAGAGGATGTTTTCTAACAGACTTTTCCTTGTCTTAGATAGATTGTTGTCCAAGACAAAGGAGCCCCATCAACCCCATTTGGTGATTTATATTAGTAAATTCTCCAATCTCACTACGATCGGTGTGGGTGGTCGTTGACTCACTTGGAGCTCATCCGCCCTTTAAGAGGTCTTGTTTTTAGTGATGCTGGGTGTCCACCTACCCCCCCCCCCACACACACACACACACGAGAGATAGAGGGGGAAGGTCGATATTTTCCTTTTTTTAAATATCAAATTGATAATGGAGGGCATATTTTTAATTTGAACTTTAGTTATTATTTCGTCATTTAATTTCATTTTGATAAAAATAAAATGACAACATTCCCTGGTTTAAATACTGAAATTGTTATATTCTCTGATCAAATTTTTTGGGCCAAATTTTGCAAAACTGAGGATTTTTCTGTGCATTTCTGTCTACCATCATATTTCTCCAAAAATTGGTACAAGTTCAAGATCTAATTTTCGGTATCAGTCCTTAATAGACCAATACCCAACTTTTGGTGTTTCATGTAATTTGATGTTTTAAAAGTGAAAAAAGTCGACCCACCATAATGCACACAAAGCTTAAGATTGTCAAAACTAAGCCACGTGTCTTACTAATGTTGAGTTTTACAGTTGAGGCCTGATATATGGCATATGCATTTGTCTGTCTTATCATTGAACACATGTAAACACATCTGTTGATGTTTATCGCACAAAGGCATGCACAGACAGAGATATAGACACGAGAGACACACACGCATGTGAATGAATATATAAAAAATGACTTATCAATAGACTCATCTATAAACTGCCAACATTCCTCAAATATGGCGATACTTTATTTGTCAGATTTGACTCTTGGTGTAACCGCCTCTTCTTTTTCGCGCTTCTACCTGGGCACAGGGCAGGTGTTGGTAATTAGACGAGAGTGGTTTGCCCACGTATCTTATTCACCAACTCTTTGCTCTGCGTATCCTGGGTATGACATTAAACTGCATCTGAGGGTTAAGTTCCAGTTTTGGATCTCTTGGGAATGTAGGTTACCCCATCATTGGCATTACTCCCATGTCCACTCTGACCCGAAGTGGTATTACCTGTGAGGGTTTCATCTATGGGTTAGATAGCAAAAATGAGTTTTAAAAATGTTTTTAAAAAATTGAGTTTTGTTTTATCTGTGGCTGAGAGTCTTAGTCTCCTGTGTATGACGTTAAACTCTATCTGGTGGTGAAGTTCCAATTCTGTATCTCTGGGGGAGTGTGAAGTACCCCTTCATCACCATTACTCCCAGGTCCTTTCTCGGTGTGATAATAAGACGAGAGTGGTTTGCCCACGTATCTTATTCACCAACTCGTTGCTCTGCGTATCCTGGGTATGACATTAAACTGCATCTAATAGTAAAGTTCCAGTTTTGGAGCGCTGGACAGTGTGGAGTACCCCTTCATCGCCATTACTCCCATGTCCACTCTGACCCAGTGTGGTAATTAGAGGGAGAGTGGTTTGCCCAAGTATCTTATTCAGCTCTTTGCTCTGCCAACCATTGCGGGCATGCTGATCAATTTTGTGATGGAGATGGAGGGGTTGGTGATGTCAAGCCCTACCACTTAGATGTTTGTCCCAACCCTATTTCCCTTATGGGAAACCCAAATCCTTTTTTATCATATGTGCTAGAATGCGGTGGCTGAGGGTCTTCATGTCCTGGGTATGACGTTAACCTCTGTCTGATGGTAAAGTTCCAATTCTGGGGAATGTGGAACGCCCCTTCATCACCATTACTCACAGGTCCATTCTGACCCAGAGTGGTAGTACCTGTTAGGGTCCCATCTATAAGTTAGATAGAAAACAATTATAATGAAGAATGAATAAAAAAAAACGTCTTCGACATAAAATGACCCAACAAGGGTTGACATGCTGTAAAACCCAACCAACAACTTTGCTCTGCCAACCATTGTGAGTATGATGATCCATTTTGTCATTGTGATAGGAAAAAGTGCACAGAATTTGAGTTATGCTTTTTCCAAGATAAATGTTAGCGAAGCCGAGTGAATATTCAAAAACCGCCTTAGCCAAAATATGATCTCGGTTCACCAAGTCTGTTCGCCATGCTGGTAACCCGAACTGTCTCTAGCAAATATTTAAAACAAACATATTGCACATTATTGCGATATACTAAAAAAATAATTAGAAATAAGTTCCGCATTGTTTGCATACAATACAAACTTCTTATTCTTTATCGTTTTTAAATGTATTATATACACTAGCAAGAATGTGTGCCCTGCGCCGGGCGTAAGTATTTAAGCTTTAATGTAATGAAATATATTAAATTAAAAAGACTAACGAAATTAAATAAGATCGCATAAAAATGATTATGCTTATTTTAATTATATTTCAATTGGTTTCTATATAAAATCATTCATAGGATTGATTTTAAAACGTTGGAGAATATAACAATAATATTAGCGATCAATAACACCCGGGTTTGCTAAAACCAGTATGCAAATATACCAGATCATATATCATGAAAACCTTTATTTCTGAGTGATATGTAAGACGCATTGCTGGATTTTAAACGTACTAATAAAATGGACTGTTTTGAGGCAAATCTAACTCAAATGTTCATAGATATCATTAATGAATAAGATTTATTCTGTGTATTAATGATTTTGACTATAAATCAAATTAAATACTCATTGATAAACTTAGGCAATTCCTGAGGGTATTGTGACGTAGTTTCGGTTATAGAAACACACCGTCTCCATTTTAATAAGATCAGCACATATTTTTTAAAACATTGGGCCGTCCCATCGTAGTGTAATGGTTAGCAATCTAGTCTCACAGATCCATTCCTACTGAATAGCGAGTTCAATCCTCGTTGACTACTCCATACTTGTGACCTTGTTACACCCTGCCATGACGAAGGAGTTGGGTAAATACCTACTTTGGGCGTTCCACCATGGTCTAATGGTGAGCAACCTAGTCTTGCAGATCAATTACTACTGGATAGTGAGTTCGATCCTCGCTACATGCCCCATATCACACACGCGCGCACACAATTTTATGTCGACTATATACATGCGAGAGATGCCCCGGCGTAATGGTTAACATGGGAAATGGAATCGGCGAACCAAGTTCAAATCCTGGATAGGCTAATAGCGTTTCATTTCGTGCTAAAGCCTTGGGAAAGGCATGAATGCATCTGTTCTCCCCTCCCCAATATGGGTAAATAATAGTTTTTTTTCACGTCTTTTTTGGGGCAACCGTCTAGGAGAAAGAAAACTTTGAATTCAAACCAGCTTTACTCCACTTAAAAATTGACCATGTGTCATATCCTGACCGTGGCAAAAAGGTTGAGTAGATACATGTATACATGACTGTAATGTATTGACAGTCTACATAAACATACACATGTATGAAGATATTCTCATTGAGTGCTTTACGTAGGCTCTCTTAGCGTAACGTTTATCATCGTATAAAATGGAGTCGGAAACTCGAGTTCGATTCCTAGACGTGGCTATTTACGTTTCTCTTTAGAAAAGGCATGAATCTGTTTCCACCCAGCTATGGGTAAATAGTAGGGTAGACTGGGTTCTTTATCCTTGGTACGGTAACCAGTCTACGAGAAGGAAAACTTTGAATTCAAAACAGATTCAGTCTGCTAATAAAAATTAATCTTGTATCACATCCTGAGCATGGTGGAGAGGTTGGGTAAGTACATGGCGAGCGTGGAGTAATGTTTAGCAAACTCATTTCACAGACTTTTGAAATCCCCTTAGTCTAGTGAGTTCGTTTCTCACTAGGTGCCTTCACTGAATCATAGCCATCTGTCTGTCAGACCAAACTAAGGTGTATATATATATATTATATATATATATATATATATATAGTAAAAAAGTAAGTAAAGTCGTCAGGGTGGCCTAAAGCCGGTATTGGCCAATCAGCGAGTGAGTCTATCCCCTTTTCACTAGCGCTAGACCAAGGAGATTGTTTTGCGTCTGAGGTGGAGCGCCACACCTACCATCAGCTCCTTACTTTACCACACAGATCGCTGTGCTACTCATACGCTGAGTTGGCGGGGGCCGGTATCGAACTAGGAACCTTGTGGTTTCTAGCCGAACGCTCTACCGACTGAGCTAACCCGGCACTATGTATATATATATATATATATATATATATATATATATATATATATATATATATATGTTCCCGTTGTAAAAACACTCGCTGGTCCTAGACGCACACGCACACATAAAATAATACCCACGCCTATATATATATATATATATATATATATATATATATATATATATATATATATATTACACGCTACTAAATCTACACGTCTCATCAAAAATCTTAAATAGTCACACGTGACAGAAACACATTTGCAAAATCTGAAGCACTCACACACACACACACACACACACACATTTTCACAGCTGCTGTCTCAACGCGCATTTTACACCTACGCACGCTGTAGATATTGAATATACAAAATGTATAAGTGTGTTTAAACACACACACATGTACCTAATGTCCATAGCTATCTGATATACCAGAAAAGCGTCATAAATGTGTAGTTTTCTTTTCTACTTCCTGTCTTTTAAGTTATAGTGTACAAGTAGCCGTAATAGTCCCTCGTCTCCAGTTCTACAAACTGACGCCTTGACAGTCTTACTAAATAAATACAATCTTTTTAGTTGGAGACATCTTTTAGAGAAAAATATTACTATAAGTTTCATTTTTTTTAATAAATTAAATTTGAAAACAGGAATATTTTTTTACCTTGTACACAGTCTTTATTTATTTATTTATTTTTATTATTGTCGCATCCAATGATGCATATCGTCACTGGATGGATGTTTTTTTTCTGATATTGAATTTTTCTTGTCATGTTAAAAAAAAAAAAATTAAAAAACGATTACAAAAAAAAAAGGAAAGAAACATAAAAGAAAAGAGGATTCTATGCGATAAATCCGAAAGTGAAAACTTTGAATTAAAAAAAAAAAAAAAAAAAGTTTCCTTCAAGTTTCCTATGACAATCCCAACCCTTTTTATCATATGAGCCTGAAGGCGGTGGCTGAAGGTTTTAGTGTCCTGGATACGACGTTAAAATCTATCTGATGGTGAAGTTCCAATTCTAGAGCTCGAGGGAATGTGGAATATCCCTTCATCATCATTACTCACAGGTCCACTCTCACCCGGAGTGGTAGTATGTTAGGATCCCATCAGTGAGTTAAATAGATAAAAAAGGGGGTTAAAAAATTGAGCACCTATGAATAAAACAAACGTCTTCAGCATAAAATGACCCAATCAGTTGGCATGTCATAAAACCCAACTAACCAGCCTGTAGTAAAAAGCAAAAACATTTTCACATCAGCAGTGACTGGTGGCTTTCATTGGAGATCAAGCGACAGCAAGTATTCTCAAAACACCAGGTCTCTTATCTGTAGTCTTATGTTAGCAATACTGTCACCTTGATTGTATAAAATATTTTCCGTATCTCCAGGTCTTCCAAATTCTTCCGGGCTCTTTTTCCCGAACTCCAACCTCTTATTGGCATTAATATCACTTCTGTTGTTCAATAGTATTTTCAATTCTCAAAGTCAACACATTCATCAGACTTTTTTTTTTTTCATTCAGTTTCACTGTGGTTCGACAAGTTCTTCATAACAACCAGATCCGAATTTTTTGGCCTTGGGCAGACCCACTTCAATTTCATTATCGTGAACAATTCTGTCTTTTTCATAATACCGCTAATTTGTACAGTAAAAAAGCAGTTACTTGCACAGTTCCCAGTGGATGATCCCCTCCTATACCTGTATCCTGGGTATGACGTTTAATTGCATCTAGTGGCGAAGTTCCACTTCTGAAATTCTGGGGAATATGGAGTGCCCCTTTATTGCCATTACTCCCAGATCTACTCTGACCCGGAGTGGTAGTACCTGTTAGGGTCACATCTCTGGATTAAATAGAAAAACAAGAGTTAAAAAAAATGAATACCTATCAAGAACGAATAAAACAAAACGTCTTTGGCATAAAATAACCCAACAAGTGTTGACATGCCGTAAAATTCAACCAATCTTATCAAATTTTGAAACCATAACTGTGCGCCAATTGTTTGTATTAGATAGGAATATTTGATATCATAATTGTGTGCAAAAAATATTGATAAACAACTACACAAAAAATAAATTAAAATCTACAATGAGTGCAATTCTCTAACTTCTAGGAATAAAATAACCCCTGATCAGTTGACATGCCGTTAAAATCAACCAATCCAATGGTGAGGGTCTATGTACCTTAGTCTAATCCAAGGTCACAGTAGTAGGACACTTAATGAGGATCGAACTCGCGAATGCATAATCAATAGCTTGTGAGACTGGCTTATAAACTATTTACTCTCGTAGACAGACTATTGATGTGTTAGCATGTATGCGCGCGTGTCTTCTAATGTAAGTTTTAGCTATCTAAGAAAAAAAATACTATCATATATTGCCGTATGTTTTCTATCAGTGTTCGCTTTTATATCATACCAGTTCTTATTGCATATTTTCTAAGATACTGGGTCCAACTTTTTTTCCTTAAATTAACTCTTTGTTTATTTACACCGCTTGCAGCGGCTCTCCCACTAGAAACTGTTTCTACGTATACCACACCTAAACAAAGTCCGAAAAACTGGTGGTTAGTTCATTGAAATTAAGCAGGAGGACTAAGTTACCATATTAATGGAATTAATTGGAATATAATGAGTTTTGAGGTGAATAGATAGTTAACTTTGGAATATACCATCGAACAGGTAAAAAATACCAAGAAAATTCGGTACAGCCGTGGGGTAAAATTTGGTTGGCAAAGATTTCAGTTTTGTACAGCTCAGTTCCAGTGCTGGACTTAACCTATAAGCTATAGCTTAGGCTTACACTATCGGAGCTTCATTTTTTTTAAATATATTTTTCATTCAAAAATTATATATATATTTTTGCCTTGTCATTAACATTAATATAATTAACGTATAATTATTTAGATTTTTTACCCCAATGTTGTTGTTTTTTTGGGTTTTTTTAAGGAAGGGCCTTGAATTTCAGAAAGCTCTGGCCTTAGAACTACTCAGGCCCTAATTGACATTTACATTCGTTGCTTCTACCGAGACCACAAAGTTGGAATTGTCTCATTAAATTTTCATGTTTGTTTGTTTTAGTAGATAATCAGCAAGGCGGGATTTATTTTTTAGGTTCTAGGTCAAATTCATCAGTGGGTCCAATGGCCCGTCAGTAGAAGACCGCTGCTGGCCTATACTTACTGTACACTTAGAGTTTTTAAAATATCACATAATAAAATGTCCCAAGTACATTTAAAACAAGGTTATAATCTGGCACGTTGCGCGACAAATTAGTTTTCAGTGGATCCCCAGATGCCCGTGGCCCTCGAGCAATAGCCTGCAATTGGTAAACCCGGCTCATGTCTGTCGGCGCAATTTTGATCGGATTTTCGGTAATTCAAAGAATTACCTGTACATAAAAATCATATATATGAATGACAATGTTTTGTTATTGTTGCAATCAACGTCACCAGTGCACCACTTTATGTAAATAAAGAAAAGTGTTTGTGTTGGAGTAAACTCGTAGCGAAAATTGATTTTTGTTTGGACGTTTTATTTGATTTTCTTTAATGTTTTCTCAAGTACTCCTTTGATGTAAACGCCAGACTGTCGTAATCTTAAGTGTCACTCTTTTACGGTAGTGACTTAAAATTTTTGCGTGTATATATATATATATATATATTATATACTTTCATAATAAACTTAACAAACCGTCATTTCACTATTATAAATTTATTTGACCAGAAATAATGAACCCAGTTTTATCAGACAGCCAACTACTTGATAACAAACTAGAATGACGAAAATATATATATATAATATAATATATATATATATATATATATATATTATATATAGTTGCAGAACCAGTAAAATCTCACCTCTTCAAACACACCCATATAAAACCTTACGTATGATGATAACAATGACAGAAAAAAAATCAAATACATTATATAAAAACGAGTGTCAATTACCTTATATATAAATAAACACAAAGTATTCCAAAAGAGGAATTTATCTTACCTACACAACAACTTCTTCATCCTCAATCCAGGTGAAGATTTGCTAAAAACCGAAACATCATAACGTCGACGTTGTGACGTTTCGGTTTTTAGCAAATCTTCACCTGGACTTGAGATGGAAGAAGTGTTAAGAAACACTACACAAAAAGTAAACATGAACGTGATTCTCTAACCTCTATGCATAAATAACCCTGGGCTAGTTGACATGTCATTCAAATCGATCAAGACCAGGTCTATACAGTTATATATTTATACATTTATACACACATTTGACAACAAAGTGTAACAAAGATGAATTTATTTGATGATGACGTCAAACGTTTAAACGTCGACGTCAACATCAATAATATTTTTTTAACACTGTTTTTTCTAATTTATGTATATTGTCGGATTCATATCTATTTTACCCCCACCTTTATATACATATACATATAATATGTGTGTGTGTGGTATGTGTGGTTTGGATAAAGATATCGACGATGTGGTTTAAAAAAAATGACTACAAATGAAAAGTGAGCTGCTGAATTTGACAATTAATTTATTCGCTGGCAAAACAGGTGTCTGAAATGATTCACATTCGCACTCTTTACATATTTGCGGCCGTGTCTCCCCCCACCCCACAAGAAATAGACAAGAAAGGTTAAATAAAAGCCG
>CM042137.1:40574383-40580212 GCA_023376005.1 Doryteuthis pealeii | reverse complement strand
ATTAATATATAACACACCACATACAACTATATGACAGGTAACTATATATATACATATATATATAGATAAATTAATATTACACACACATCCAAACATTTCATACAGGTACCACTTAATATTTGATAACTATATTTATATAAATAGATACACACACATTAACCAACATTATTCACAGGTACACTATTTATATACATATAGGTATTAAATATATACACACACATACCACATTATATGACAGTACACATATTAGTATACATATATATTATAATATTTACACACACATACCTACATTATATGACAGTTCACATTAAACATATATAATATAATACATACACACACATACCTAACATTATATGACAGGTACACTATATATATACATAACTATATTAAATATATACACACACAACCAAATTATATGAAGCTACACTATATACGTACTACATATATATATAGTAATTATACTCCACACATACCAACATTATATCACAGGGTACACTATATATATACTATTATATATTAGATATATTTAAATAAATATAGCACACACATAACCAACATTATTAATCACAGTACACATAATCATCATCATGTGCGCAGTTGCACGGATATCCATAAACGTAGCTTCGCCACCATTCCCTATCATTCATCGACTCTGTAGCTCTCTGCGCTGCGGCCAGCATCATACATAGTTGGTCAATGTAGGTCCTGGCTGGCCGGACCACACTTAGCATGCCATGTGTTTGGCTTCACAGTGAGTTACGTCGCTTACGGCTCATCCTTGCCTTCTCCGCAGTCCCCGCATCCTAGCCCGTCTTACTCGTTATGGTTTGTGAGATGGCGGGCAGGTGGCCATACAGTTTCTTTTGTGGGTGCTGCTTCCACACTTATTTCAGACCCTCACAGGCATTCTTGTGCAGCTCCATCTGTAGTTATTTTCAAGGCCTTTGTTAGTCCAGTGGTATACAGCAAAGCCAGTACCGACACAACCACAGCCTGGAAGAAACGTTCTCTTTAGATGTCGGGAGATCGGATTTCCATATGACTGATAATTGTTCGGTGGCCAACCATGCCTTCCTATTTCGAGTGTTAACATCACATATATATATATATTATCTATATATATATATATATATAGCTATATATATAATATAAATTTATATAACACCACACATACCAAATTATATCCACAGGTACACTATATAATATTAACACACAGCACATAAAACATTATATCACAGGTACACTATGATTAGATATATATTATGGACTCTCGGCATCGATTTTCGACGCGAATGAGGGGTTCGCACACATGGGTAAAACCCCACAACATATTGTTTTATATGGTTGAGGCTTCTGTTGGGACCCAATCCACACTTTTGGGACATCAATAGAAAAAGCAATTGGCGTGGCAAATCAAGGGTGGGCCACAAACAACAAAATCCAACCACTCAGGAATTTGAATTCAGGTCTTATCCCTTTCTCCTTAGCACGGTTACCCTACCACCCCCAGGGGCTACAAAAGTCCAGTCTCCCTACTACTTTACCCATAATCTGGAAAAATGGGGAATTCACAGTTCAAAGTGGTATAAACCGATTATGAATGCCAAAAATGCTCTCAAGGAATTTGAAACCTCGAATCGACGGAAAGCCATTTCCCACGACTTACCACCAAAGCCACGGCAGCCTATATATCACTATATATATAATATATATATATACCACACCCACACCCCCAAAAACACACACAAACATTATTCTACAGGCGTACACTAATATATATATATATATCTTACATATATTATCATATATACATAAATACAAATTCCAACCATTATAACAGTACATATAATATATAATATATATATACACACATAAATACAATCCAACATTCATATTCACAGGTAACACATATATATATATATGATTATCATACATCACTATATATTACACAGATAAATACAACCAACATTATATCACAGTCAATTATATATATATATATATATTACATACACATTATAATACATCCAACATTATATCACAGGTGCAAATATATATATACTATATATACACATATAAATACAATCAACATTATATCACAGGTACACTATAATATATATAATATATTTTATATATACTATACATCAAATACAATCCAACATTATATCCACATGTACACGTGTATATATATATATATATATTGATACACATAAATACAATCACGTAATCACAGGTACACTATATATATATATATACATAAATACCAATCCAACATTATTCACAGGTACACTATAATAATATACTATATTATACAAACACAATCCAAACATTTATTCACATATACTATATATATATATAATAATAACAACATACACACCAATATTATTATATCACAGGATACTATATATATATATATATATATATAACAATACATACACACCAAATATTCACAGGTATATATGTTACACATACACCAACACTTATCACAGTTCCTGATTATATGATATATATATATATATTATTAACCCCAAACCCCAAACCTCTCCTCCTTCTCCAACCCAAAAAAACCAGGACGAGTATAAAACATATTATATAATTCCAAAATTATTCACCATGGTACACACACACACATTATATATATTTATAAATATATATATATATATAGATATACTTACACACATAATACAATCAACATTATTACAGACCTCATATATTATAATATACTTATATACACATAATACAATCCAACATTTATATCACAGGTACATATTATATTATAGTATATTATATATATAGTATATATCTAATATATTACACAGTATAAATTACAATCCAAATTATACACAGGTACACTATATAATATATATCCAACATATCTCACAACACTAATATATTATTATATATAACACATCCAACATGTATATCACAGGTACACTAATATTATATTTACTATAAATATAATATATTATTATCCCACCCATTATATCACAGGTAACAACTAGTATATATTTATATAATCCACCATTATATACAGTAATATAATATATATATATAATTCCCCATTATATCACAGGCTACACTTATTAATATATAATATATTCCACCATTATCATCACAGGGTACACTATATATATACTACTATATATTTCCACCATTATATCACGGTACACGTATATATATATATATCCCAACATTATATCACAGACCACATATATATAATATATCCACCTTATATGCACAGGTTACACTATTACATATAAATATTATATATATATACATCCAATTATCATCACAAGTACACTTATATATATATATATAATCCAAATATATCACAGGTACACTATATATAGCTAATAATATATTTATATAAACATCCCAACTATATCACAGGTACATATATTATATATTATTATATATATATACACCAACATTATATCACAGTACACTATATATACATATATTATATTATATATATACATCCAACATTTATATACAGGTTAACTATCGATATAATATATATATATATAATATTATATATATATTCCAACATTAATCAAGGTTACACATATTATATATACTACTTTAGTATACAATCCAAATTATAGCACAGGTACACTATATATACTTATTTATTAATAATAACATCCCAAACATTATATCACAGGTAATTAATATATTATATATATATAATATACATCAACATATATCACAAATATATATAATAATATATATAGTATAATTACCCCAACAGTATATCACAGGATACACTAAATATACTTATATAATATTAATATATCTAATTATATTATATATTATATTATATATATACATCAACAATATCCAGGTTACACTATAGTATTATATAAATATATATTACATCCAACTTATATCACAGACTCACATAATAGATATATAATATTAATCCCAACATATCAAGGACACATATATAATATATTATAATAATAACAACTTCCCAACATTAGTACACTAGTACACATCATATAACTATATATATAATACATCCAACATTATCACAGTACACTTATATATAATATATATAAACATCCACATATCACAGGAATACACTAAATAATATTATATTATAATCCCAAATTATATGCACAGGTACACTATATATAAATTAATATACATCCCAACATTACTATCACAGGTACACTTATATATATAATATATATACATCCCAAATTATATCACAGGCACACTATTATATATATAATATATTAATCCCAACATTATATCACAGGTAACATGATATACTATCTATTATATTATAAATCCCGAAATGTATATCACAGTACACTATAATTAATATATAAATTATATATATATATATATGATACATCCCACATATATCACAGGTAACACCTATTATATATATATATTATATATATATATATATATAATCCCAAATCTATCCACAGACCTAATATATATATATATATATATATATATATATAACATAATACATCCCAAATCATATCACAGGTACACAGATTATTACATCCCAACATCAAGAATCACAGTACACTATATATTATATATTATATATATAACTATATATATACATACATAACATACAACTCATATCACAGGTACATATATATTATATATATATTACATCCAACATCATATCACAGGTACACTATATATATATAATTATATAATATATTACATACATACCATACCCCAACTTAGATCACAGGTACATACTATAATTATATAGATATACATCCCAACTATAATATCACAGGTTACACCTATATATATATATCTCATACATACATACATCCCAACATCAATCACAGGTACACTATAAACTATATATATATATATATATATACCATACATCCCAAGAGTGGGGTGAGTAGCGACAGGTACACATATAATATATACTATACATCCAACATTATATCAACAGGCTACACTCTATATATATAATATTATATAGGTATACTTATATCTATATAGGTAGTTAGGGATACATACCACTTATTCACAGTACACATATATAGTATTATATTATATATACATACCAACATCTATTATCCAAGGACATAAACTATAGTTGAGTGGGATATATATACACATCGCCAACATTAGTATCACCGGTCACAATATATTATATATATAATTTTATATATATTATATCATCCCACTTTATCACAGTACACAATATATATATATATATTATATATAATATACATCCCAACATGTGTTATCACAGGTTACCACAATATAATAATATTATACATCCCAACATTATATACAGGCTACACGAAAATATATATATATTATTTATATATATTATACATCCCAACATTATATCACAGGTCACACAATATATATATATAATTATCATGGCCCAACTTATATCAGCAGTACGACGAAATGGTATATATGATAACATCCCAACATTATATCACAGGTACACAATATAATATATATTTATATATGATATACATCCCAAACATGTATCACAATGTAACAATATATATATATATAATATATATATATATATACACATTCCCAACATTAATCACAGTACACAATATATATATATAATATATTTATAATAGTAATATTAATCCAACATTATATCACAGGATACATATATATATTAAGTATATATTATATATATATTACATCCAACATTATATCACAGTATACACATAATATTATATAATTATATATATATATCATATATATTATATAATTATATATATTATATAATCCCAACAATATATTCACAGGTCTATACAATACTATATATATATTATATAATATATAATATTATATAACATTCCAAACTTA
>CM042137.1:40546883-40566883 GCA_023376005.1 Doryteuthis pealeii | reverse complement strand
CCATTGTTAAAAAAGACCACATTAGAATCAGCCTAACACCAACTAACCTGATGATATATATATATATATATATATATATATATATGTGTGTGTATGTGTATTATTGAATGCAAAATACAATCCACTTTGAAGAACTTCCTTTAAAAATGTCAAATCTCTCAAAACAATTTGTCCACTTTTTTTCTGTTGGACTTTTTGAAAAATCTAAATTAGAATACAGGTAATTTCACCCTTTTGCTTATTACCAAATTTACATCATACAGAAGAGATCCACTCCCCAGATTCCCAAGATAGGTAATAAGTACTTACCTTGGATAATGAATGAATACAAAGAAACATTGATTAACAAATAATGTCTTCAGGTAACTCAGATAGGTGTTAACATACACCAAATATTTTCTTTTCTTTTTCAAAAATAAAATTCAATAAAAAAATAAAAAAAGTCACATTTTTTTTTCTGAATTTTAATGATATATTTTTCACTTTTACTTGAGTGAGATGACAAACGAGTGTGTGTGTGTGTGTGTAATAATATATATATGATTTTTTTCCAATTCAATAATAGTGTTCAAGTAAGGAGATAGAAAATGAAGGAAGGTTAAAAAAAAAAATTTTCTTTTTCAATTAAAAAAAAAAAAAGTCACATTTCTTTTTTGAATTTTAATAATATTTTTAATTTGTACTTGAGTGAATTGACAAACATATATATATATATATATATATATATATATATATTACACACGATTTCTTTCAATTATATAATAGTGTTTAAGTAAGGAGATACAAAATGAAGGAAGGTTTTTAAAAAGTTTTCAGAAAAAAAGTTACTTTATCTTTTTCTGAATTTTAAAGCTATTTTTCATTTGTACTTGAGTGAGTTGACAAACATGTGAGTGTATGTATATATGCTTTTTTTTAATTCAATAATAGGGTTCAAATAAGAGGATACAAAATGAAGGAAGGATTCAAAGAAGTTTAGCAATAACATTTTTCATAGTAATTAAGATGTGTGGCAGTATATGGGTATAAGTGAATTATGCAATTAGATGAAATAAAAGACAAATTAAAAGTTAGTTTTTATTTACTCAACTGTTGATAAAGTCTTGCTAACTTCAACTGAAGAAAGATTTGAAGGAAGACAAAGAAAGAAAAATGAAGGTGAAATAAAAGAATCAAACAGATGAATGATTCAAATGAACAAGAAAAAAATATAAAAAAGAGGAACAATATAGAATTGAAGGAATAATGAATGAAAATAAGAAATTTTTAAATATATATATATATATATATATATATACAAAATGTGGAAGCCGAAAAGAAAAAAAATCTTTTAGAATGAAGGAAACTCAAGGAATATAGTGAATGAAGACAAAGGCATAAAAAAGAATGAAATATATATAATGTTATATCTCTATATATATATCAAATAATAAAGTCTTGATAATGATAGTTTAGACAAATACAAACAGCCTTGATAATGATTAAGAAAAGAACCGAAAGTACTTGGTTTATCAATAATAACTCTTTCTGACAACTGATTAACGCCTTTCAATGTGATATCAAAAGAACTGTTAGAAAACTTAAAGAAAATTAAAAACTTGAAAACAATAAGGATTCTATTATTTTTAACAACATTTGTTTGAATATATATATATATATATATATAAAGAAAAAGAAGGAAGAAAAGTTAATGATGAAATTAAAGAAAAATTAAGAAAAAAAATTGAAGAATTCTAGAAAGAAGCATAAAAAAGAAAAATTAACGAAAGAATTTTTTTTTGAATAAAGAAAAAGAAAGACAGGCAGAAAAAAAAGAAATAAGTGAAATAAAAGGAAAAATTTTTTAAAAATTGAAGAATTTTAGAAAAAAGTATAAAAAGAAGAAATTAACGAAAGAAAGAATCTTTTTTTTTCTTAAATAGACAAAAAGTAAAAGAAAAAAAAAAGAAAAAAGAAAAAAGAAAGATAGACAGGGAGAAAAAAAAAGAAAGAAAAAAAAGTGAAATAATATTTTGTTCTTGAGTATACTAGCCAATCATAAGACTGCTTTAACAACAGGCCAATATTGTTGAAGCTGAAAAACGATTCTTCATCCTTTTCTCTCTTTCTCTTTGTTATTGCGTATTCCTCCTTGTATGTGTGTATCTTTGTCTCTTGTTCTCCCCTCTCTCTCTCCCGCTTTCTCTCTATATCTCTCTCCCTCTTTCTCTTCATACAATCCTTTTAGGCTTTCCGTTTCTATTCTCATTTTCCATTCTTCTTTTAATTCTTCACTCTATCTTGGTTTTATCAGCTTTGTGGATTCTGATAGTTATGCTGCTCCACACCCTGTTTTTTTTTTCCTACTCACCCCCACGCTCTTCTACCTCCCTCCCCGCGACAACCACCCCCACGCATCTTTCCTTAAACTTTCCTCCCACTTGTACCTTCTTTATATCTCCTACTCCCTCCCCTCTTTCTTTAAAAAACAAACAAACAAACAAACTATATATATATATATATATATAAGAGAGTGTGTCTATATAGTATGTTGGTGATGAAATTGATGTTGATGCTAATATTGGTTGATATGGCAATGCCAATGGTTGTGTGGGGGTAGTGGAATGGTTGTGAGGGGGGTAGGTTGATGCAGTAGTTACTAAGGAGAAGGAAATGGTCGGAGGAAGAGAAGGTGATGAAAAAAAAAAACCCAAAGTAGTTGAGGAAGAAGGTGATGCAGAACGTCAGAACGAAAGATGTTGTGGTGGGAGGAGGAGGAGAAGGAGGCTGAGAACTTATGTTCCTCCGCCCACCTCACACACACACACTTCTTAGTCTTCATAAATCAGAAAAGTTAATGATGATGTTATAACGAAGAGAATGATGATGATGATGATCGCAATAATGATAATCAAGTTGGTGATGGTGATAGTGCCGGGTAGGAGGTGGTGGATAAGGGTGGTGAGTGCGGTGGATGAAGAAGGAAGTAAGGAAGGAGAAGATATGATCACGTGGAAGGGTAAAGTAAGTAAATGTAAATGAAATCGAAATGTGTAAAAACTAAAGTAAAAATAACGGCTACAATGAGCAAGGTTAAGTTTATATATCATTGACTTTTACACACACATTTATATATATATATATATATATATATATATATATATATATATATATATATTAGTTGATTTTTAACATCAAGACGGGAATAAAGAAATATATATATATATATATATATATATATTGAGAGAGAGAGGTAGATAAACTCATACTTATCTTCCTTTTTTCTTTATTCACGGCTTGATGTTAAAATGTCAAGATTATATATATATATATATATATATATATATATATATATATATATATATATATATATATATAACTGACTTTTTAACATCAAATCGTGAATAAGGAAGAAGAAAGGAATAAAAAGATTTTCGAAAAGAAAAGTTGGAAAAAAAGAAAGAAAACGTTTGGAAAGAAAGAAAAAGAAATTAACATGAGAGAGAGAGAGATAAAGGGAGAGAGAGATGGAGAGAGAGAGAGATAAGGGGAGAGAGAGAGAGATGAGAGAGAGAGAGAGAGAGAGAGAGAGATAAAGGAGAGAGAGATAAAGGAGAGAGAGAATGGACACTTTAGAATTACTCTCTCTCTCAATGTTTTTATTTTTTATTTTTATTTTTTTAAAATCCTATTTCTCTTTTACTTAAGTCTTTCTCGCTCTCTCATACTTTCTCTTTGGTCTTTTTTTTCTCTTCTCTACCTCTCTTTATCACAATCCCTTCCTCTCTATCTCAAATTTATTTGCACCGGTTCAGAACCATAAAGTTCTGGGTTCAATACCGGCCCTCGCCAACTCAGCGGATAAGCAGCACAGCTTGGATCTGTGCGGTAAAGTGGGGAGCTGGTGGTAGGTGTGGCGCTACACCTCAGATGCAAAAACAATCTCCCTGGCCTAGCGAAAAGGGGATGGACTCCCTCGACGACTATTCCTATGTTCTAAGTTCTCTTAGTCTTTTCTAAATGCCAAGCTGACAGAATGTATATTAATTTATTAAATAAAACAACAAAAAACAACGCTTAGAACACTCAGCTCTTAAAAAAAAAGTTTTTTTTATTTACAACAACAATCTCTGTAGCGGTCAGTCTTATTGTTATTGTCTTTCTAAAAACCCACGTGGTCAGGTGTGCCGATAAACAACATCAAAAAGAACGTTCATCGTTTTAATTCAAAGTTGTAGATAGACGACCATTGTAGATTTATTCGTCATTTAAGGTTTATAAACACAAAAATCATGAAAATACTTTTTGTTCGTTTCTAAGATCAAATATGAAACAACTATTTTTGTTTGTTTTTAAAACCAAATAACTAGGCTGAAAAATAGTGAGTATTACTATCATCACCGCTTTTACGAGATGAGCTAACATTTCATTTCTTACATTCAAGTACGTTCGCGTATGAAAATTTGTGGGTGTGTAAAGAACTACTTACTATAACTGTCGCTTCTTGGTAAAAAGAGAAAGTTTTACGGTATAAAAACGAGGATATTTATTCATTTAATTAATAAATGTTGTTTATCGTAGTTTTGTTTAAATGGTATGTAAATATAAGTTATTGGACGTAAAAGCTTTGAAAATGTCACGTGTCCCGTTGTGGTATAATGGTTAGCAAGATAGTCTCGCAGATTCGTTAGGACTGAAACGCGAGTTCGATCATTGTTGGATGACCCATACTTGTAACCTTGTGTCAAATCCTACCTTTAGGGTGTGTGTGTGTAATATATATATATATATATATAATATATATATATATATATATATATATTATTATATGTGTGTGTGTGTGTGTGTGTGTGTGTTGTTTTTTTCACGTGGTCATGAAAGTTGAAAAATACGGGTGCGCTTGAACTTTTTTCTGCTTTTCTTTGAGGCTTACTAAAAAATAAAAAAAAAAAAATTATTTTAATGGTATGTCAACACGTCTAGGGTTATTTTATGCTCGGGTGGGGGATCGCGTTCATATTTACATTTTTTGTGTAGTTGTTGAAGTTTTTTTGTTTTTTTTTTTTGGGGGGGGGATTCCACATCGAATACATTGATTTTGAAAAAGATCTATTTGGCCCAGAGATGGAATCGTAACAGGTATTACCACTGGTCAGAGTGGACCTGGGAGTAATGACAATGAAGGTTGGATTTTACGGGTTATTTTACGAAGCCGTTTGTTTTATTTATTCTTGTTGGTAATCAATTTTTTATCTATTTAGCCCATATGGGACCTAACAGATACTACCACCCCGACTAGGCAGAGATACCCCCCCCCAGATCTCCAGAATTGTAGCCTCGCTCTCAGATGCAGTTTAGTGTCATACCCAGGACCTCCCTTGCAGGGAATACAGTCAGCATGTTCTAAGACTCACCGACAGGAGTGTCAGTTATTCATTTTCAAGTATGGGGTTTAACGCTTTTATATCAATGACGTATTTAGGATTTATCGGAACTAATGCAGGATACCGCGCAAGAGATATTATTAGATTACGTATAAAAAGCATCACATTTCACGGAAATACCCGAAGCCTTTGAGACGCTAGGTTTAGGGTTAGGCTACTTCGGGAGTTTCCTTAATCTAATGCAATTCATACGTAATTGCGATTCTAATGATATTATCTCTTGCGCGCTATTCTGCATTTTTACCTCTAAATGCTATTTATACGTAAAAAGCTATTCTAATGATATCTCGTGTGCTATTCTGCATTTATACCGATTTGATATAGGAGGAAATTCAGTGAAACGAATTAAACTCGTAAGTCAAGGTATCACTATAATTCTAATATTACTTACCCTATGAGAAAAGAGTATTACATCAATTACTACCAGATATGAAAAAAGGGTACTAATGCAGAATAGCGCGCAAGAGATAATATCATTACATTCACATTTAACGTATAAATAGCATTAGATTACGGAAGCTCCCGAAGTAGCCTAACCCTAACTCTGAAATGAACCCTAACACTTATCCAAACCATAGGGTCTCAAAGGTTTCGGGTATTTCCATGAAATGTAATGCATTTGTACCTCTAATGCTATTTATACGTAAAATGCGATTCTAATGATATTATCTCTTGCATTTGTACAGATTTATCAACTGTCTATTCCACGTAGTAACGTGTGAATTTATTAGTGCGTATGGCTTTTTGACTGGTCGGTGAAAACTACCACTGGTTGTGTGTTTACACAACTACAAATCTTGTCACTTGCCAGGGAGACAAAGCGTGGTGTCGTGAATTTTTTAAAAAATGCTGCGGTTTTTATTTAACTTCTTTTCTTTCTAATTTTCTTGTGGGGTGGGGGGAGACACGGCCGCAAATATGTAAAGGAGTGCGAATGTTGATCATTTTCAGACACCCTGTTTTGCCTAGGAATAAATTAATTTGTCAAATTCAGCAGCTCACTTTTCATTTGTCAGTCATTTTTTTTAACCACATCGTCGGATATCTTTATCCAAACCACACATACACACACACACATATATATATGTATATGTATATAAAGGGGTGGGGGTAAAATATGAATATGAATCCGACAATATACATAAATTAGAAAAACAGTGTTAAAAAAAATTATTTTGATGTTGACGTCGACGTTTAAACGTTTTGACGTCATCATCAAAATAAATTCATCTTTTGTTACACTTTGTTTGTCAAATGTGTGTATAAATGTATAAATATATAACTGTAATAGAACCTGGTCTTTGATCGATTTGAATGACATGTCAACTAGCCCAGGGTTATTTTATGCATAGAGGTTAGAGAATCACGTTCATGTTTACATTTTTGTGTAGATGTTTCTTAACACTTCTTCCATCTCAAGTCCAGGTGAAGATTTGCTAAAAACCGAAACGTCACAACGTCGACGTTATGATGTTTCGGTTTTTAGCAAATCTTCACCTGGAATTGAGATGGAAGAAGTGTTGTGTAGGTAAGAATAAATTCCTCTTTTTGGAATACTTTGTGTTTATTTATATATAAGGTAATTGACACTCGTTTTTATATAATGTATTTGATTGTTTTTCTGTCATTGTTATCATCATACGTAAGGTTTTATATGGGTGTGTTTGAAGAGGTGAGATTTTACTGGTTCTGCAACATATATATATATATATATATATATTATATATATATAATATATATATATATATATTCTCGTCATTCTAGTTTGTTATCAAGTAGTTGGCTGTCTGATAAAACTGGGTTCATTTATTCTGGTCAAAATAAATTTATAATAGTGAAATGACGGTTTGTTAAGTTTATTATTGAAAGTATATATATATATATATATATATATATACACGCAAAATTTTAAGTCACTACCGTAAAAGAGTGACACTTAAGATTACGACAGTCTGGCGTTTACATCAAAGGAGTACTTGAGAAAAACATTAAAGAAAATCAAATAAAACGTCCAAACAAAAATCAATTTTCGCTAACGAGTTTACTCCAACACAAACACTTTTCTTTATTTACATAAAGTGGTGCACTGGTGACGTTGATTGCAACAATAACAAAACATTGTCATTCATATATATGATTTTTATGTACAGGTAATTCTTTGAATTACCGAAAATCCGATCAAAATTGCGCCGACAGACATGAGCCGGGTTTACCAATTGCAGGCTATTGCTCGAGGGCCCACGGGCATCTGGGGATCCACTGAAACTAATTTGTCGCGCAACGTGCCAGATTATAACCTTGTTTTAAATGTACTTGGGACATTTTATTATGTGATATTTTAAAAACTCTAAGTGTACAGTAAGTATAGGCCAGCAGCGGTCTTCTACTGACGGGCCATTGGACCCACTGATGAATTTGACCTAGAACCTAAAAAATAAATCCCGCCTTGCTGATTATCTACTAAAACAAACAAACATGAAAATTTAATGAGACAATTCCAACTTTGTGGTCTCGGTAGAAGCAACGAATGTAAATGTCAATTAGGGCCTGAGTAGTTCTAAGGCCCAGAGCTTTCTGAAATTCAAGGCCCTTCCCTTAAAAAAACCCAAAAAAACAACAACATTGGGGTAAAAAATCTAAATAATTATACGTTAATTATATTAATGTTAATGACAAGGAAAATATATATATAATTTTTGAATGAAAAAATATATTTAAAAAAAATGAAGCTCCGATAGTGTAAGCCCTAAGCTATAGCTTATAGGTTAAGTCCAGCACTGGAACTGAGCTGTACAAAACTGAAATCTTTGCCAACCAAATTTACCCCACGGCTGTACCGAATTTTCTTGGTATTTTTTACCTGTTCGATGGTATATTCCAAAGTTAACTATCTATTCACCTCAAAACTCATTATATTCCAATTAATTCCCATTAATATGGTAACTTAGTCCTCCTGCTTAATTTCAATGAACTAACCACCAGTTTTCGGACTTTGTTTAGGTGTGGTATACGTAGAAACAGTTTCTAGTGGGAGAGCCGCTGCAAGCGGTGTAAATAAACAAAGAGTTAATTTAAGGAAAAAAAGTTGGACCCAGTATCTTAGAAAAATATGCAATAAGAACTGGTATGATATAAAAGCGAACACTGATAGAAAACATACGGCAATATATGATAGTATTTTTTTTCTTAGATAGCTAAAACTTACATTAGAAGACACGCGCGCATACATGCTAACACATCAATAGTCTGTCTACGAGAGTAAATAGTTTATAAGCCAGTCTCACAAGCTATTGATTATGCATTCGCGAGTTCGATCCTCATTAAGTGTCCTACTACTGTGACCTTGGATTAGACTAAGGTACATAGACCCTCACCATTGGATTGGTTGATTTTAACGGCATGTCAACTGATCAGGGTTATTTTATTCCTAGAAGTTAGAGAATTGCACTCATTGTAGATTTTAATTTATTTTTTGTGTAGTTGTTTATCAATATTTTTTGCACACAATTATGATATCAAATATTCCTATCTAATACAAACAATTGGCGCACAGTTATGGTTTCAAAATTTGATAAGATTGGTTGAATTTTACGGCATGTCAACACTTGTTGGTTATTTTATGCCAAAGACGTTTGTTTTATTCGTTCTTGATAGGTATTCATTTTTTTAAACTCTTGTTTTCTATTTAATCCAGAGATGTGACCCTAACAGGTACTACCACTCCGGGTCAGAGTAGATCTGGGAGTAATGGCAAAAGGGGCACTCCATATTCCCCAGAATTTCAGAAGTGGAACTTCGCCACTAGATGCAATTAAACGTCATACCCAGGATACAGGTATAGGAGGGGATATCCACTGGGAACTGTGCAAGTAACTGCTTTTTACTGTACAAATTACGGTATTATGAAAAAGACAGAATTGTTCACGATAATGAAATTGAAGTGGGTCTGCCCAAGGCCAAAAGTTCGGATCTGGTTGTTATGAAGAACTTGTCGAACTACAGTGAAACTGAATGAAAAAAAAAGTCTGATGAATGTGTTGACTTTGAGAATTGAAAATACTATTGAACAACAGAAGTGATATTAATGCCAATAAGAGGTTGGAGTTCGGGAAAAAGAGCCCCGAATAATTTGGAAGACCTGGAGATACGGAAAATATTTTATACAATCAAGGTGACAGTATTGCTAACATAAGACTACAGATAAGACCTGGTGTTTTGAGATACTTGCTGTCGCTTGATCTCCAATGAAAGCCACCAGTCACTGCTGATGTGAAAATGTTTTTTGCTTTACTACAGGCTGGTTAGTTGGGTTTTATGACATGCCAACTGATTGGGTCATTTTATGCTGAAGACGTTTGTTTTATTCATAGGTGCTCAATTTTTTAACCCCCTTTTTATCTATTTAACTCATGATGGGATCCTAACATACTACCACTCCGGGTGAGAGTGGACCTGCGAGTAATGATGATGAAGGGATATTCCACATTCCTCGAGCTCAGAATTGGAACTTCACCATCAGATAGATTTTAACGTCGTATCCAGGACACTAAACCTTCAGTCACCGCCTTCAGCTCATATGATAAAAAGGGTTGGGATTGCCATAGGAAACTTGAAGGAAACTTTTTTTTTTTTAATTCAAAGTTTTCACTTTCGGATTTATCGCATAGAATCCTCTTTTTCTTTTATGTTTTCTTTCCTTTTTTTTTTTTTGTATCGTTTTTTTAATTTTTTTTTTTTAACATGACAAGAAAAATTCAATATCAGAAAAAAAACATCCATCCAGTGACGATATGCATCATTGGATGCGACAATAATAAAAATAAATAAATAAATAAAGACTGTGTACAAGGTAAAAAAATATTCCTGTTTTCAAATTTAATTTATTAAAAAAATGAAACTTATAGTAATAATATTTTTCTCTAAAAGATGTCTCCAACTAAAAAGATTGTATTTATTTAGTAAGACTGTCAAGGCGTCAGTTTGTAGAACTGGAGACGAGGGACTATTACGGCTACTTGTACACTATAACTTAAAAGACAGGAAGTAGAAAAGAAAACTACACATTTATGACGCTTTTCTGGTATATCAGATAGCTATGGACATTAGGTACATGTGTGTGTGTTTAAACACACTTATACATTTTGTATATTCAATATCTACAGCGTGCGTAGGTGTAAAATGCGCGTTGAGACAGCAGCTGTGAAAATGTGTGTGTGTGTGTGTGAGTGCTTCAGATTTTGCAAATGTGTTTCTGTCACGTGTGACTATTTAAGATTTTTGATGAGACGTGTAGATTTAGTAGCGTGTATATATATATATATATATATATATATATATATATATATATATATATTATGGGTATTATTTTATGTGTGCGTGTGCGTCTAGGACCAGCGAGTGTTTTTACAACGGGAACATATATATATATATATATATATATATATATATATATATATATATATATAGTGCCGGGTTAGCTCAGTCGGTAGAGCGTTCGGCTAGAAACCACAAGGTTCCTAGTTCGATACCGGCCCCGCCAACTCAGCGTATAAGTAGCACAGCGATCTGTGTGGTAAAGTAAGGAGCTGATGGTAGGTGTGGCGCTCCACCTCAGACGCAAAACAATCTCCTTGGTCTAGCGCTAGTGAAAAGGGGATAGACTCACTCGCTGATTGGCATACCGGCTTTAGGCCACCCCGACGACTTTACTTACTTTTTACTATATATATATATATATATATATATACCTTAGTTTGGTTTGACAGACAGATGGCTATGATTCAGTGAAGGCACCTAGTGAGAAACGAACTCACTAGACTAAGGGGATTTCGAAAGTCTGTGAAACGAGTTTGCTAAACATTGCTCCACGCTCGCTATGTACTTACCAACCCTCTCCACCACGCTCAGGATGTGATACAAGATTAATTTTTATAAGCAGACTGAATCTGTTTTGAATTCAAAGTTTTCCTTCTCGTAGACTGGTTACCGTACCAAGGATAAAGAACCCAGTCTACCTTACTATTTACCCATAGCTGGGTGGAAACAGATTCATGCCTTTTCTAAAGAGAAACGTAAATAGCCACGTCTAGGAATCGAACTCGAGTTTCCGACTCCATTTTATACGATGATAAACGTTACGCTAAGAGAGCCTACGTAAAGCACTCAATGAGAATATCTTCATACATGTGTATGTTTATGTAGACTGTCAATACATTACAGTCATGTATACATGTATCTACTCAACCTTTTTGCCACGGTCAGGATATGACACATGGTCAATTTTTAAGTGGAGTAAAGCTGGTTTGAATTCAAAGTTTTCTTTCTCCTAGACGGTTGCCCCAAAAAAGACGTGAAAAAAACTATTATTTACCCATATTGGGGAGGGGAGAACAGATGCATTCATGCCTTTCCCAAGGCTTTAGCACGAAATGAAACGCTATTAGCCTATCCAGGATTTGAACTTGGTTCGCCGATTCCATTTCCCATGTTAACCATTACGCCGGGGCGTCTCTCGCATGTACATAGTCGACATAAAATTGTGTGCGCGCGTGTGTGTTATGGGGCATGTAGCGAGGATCGAACTCACTATCCAGTAGTAATTGATCTGCAAGACTAGGTTGCTCACCATTAGACCATGGTGGAACGCCCAAAGTAGGTATTTACCCAACTCCTTCGTCATGGCAGGGTGTAACAAGGTCTCAAGTATGGAGTAGTCAACGAGGATTGAACTCGCTATTCAGTAGGAATGGATCTGTGAGACTAGATTGCTAACCATTACACTACGATGGGACAGCCCAATGTTTTAAAAAATATGTACTGATCTTATTAAAATGGAGACTCGGTGTGTTTCTATAACCGAAACTACGTCACAATACCCTCAGGAATTGCCTAAGTTTATCAATGAGTATTTAATTTGATTTATAGTCAAAATCATTAATACACAGAATAAATCTTATTCATTAATGATATCTATGAACATTTGAGTTAGATTTGCCTCAAAACAGTCCATTTTATTAGTACGTTTAAAATCCAGCAATGTCTTACATATCACTCAGAAATAAAGGTTTTCATGATATATGATCTGGTAATTTGCATACTGGTTTTAACAAACCCGGGTGTTATTGATCGCTAATATTATTGTTATATTCTCAACGTTTTAAAATCAATCCTATGAATTATTTTATCTAGAAACCAATTGAAATATAATTAAAATAAGCATAATCATTTTTATGCGATCTTATTTAATTTCGTTAGTCTTTTTAATTTAATATATTTCATTACATTAATGCTTAAATACTTACGCCCGGCGGAGGGCACACATTCTTGCTAGTGTATATAATACATTTAAAAACGATAAAGAATAAGAAGTTTGTATTGTATGCAAACAATGCGGAACTTATTTCTAATTATTTTTTTAGTATAACGCAATAATGTGCAATATGTTTGTTTTAAATATTTTCTAGAGACAGTTCGGGTTACCAGCATGGCGAACAGACTTGGTGAACCGAGATCATATTTTGGCTAAGGCGGTTTTTGAATATTCACTCGGCTTCGCTAACATTTATCTTGGAAAAAGCATAACTCGAATTCTGTGCACTTTTTCCTATCACAATGACAAAATGGATAATCATACTCACAATGGTTGGCAGAGCAAAGTTGTTGGTTGGGTTTTACAGCATGTCAACCCTTGTTGGGTCATTTTATGTCGAAGACGTTTTTTTTTATTCATTCTTCATTATAATTGTTTTCTATCCAACTTATAGATGGGGCCCTAACAGGTACTACCACTCTGGGTCAGAATGGACCTGTGAGTAATTGTGATGAAGGGGCGTTCCACATTCCCCAGAATTGGAACTTTACCATCAGACAGAGGTTAACGTCATACCCAGGATATGAAGACCCTCAGCCACCGCATTCTAGCACATATGATAAAAAAGGATTTGGGTTTCCCATAAGGGAAATAGGGTTGGGACAAACATCTAAGTGGTAGGGCTTGACATCACCAACCCCTCCATCTCTATCACAAAATTGATCAGCATGCCCGCAATGGTTGGCAGAGCAAAGAGCTGAATAAGATACTTGGGCAAACCACTCTCCCTCTAATTACCACACTGGGTCAGAGTGGACATGGGAGTAATGGCGATGAAGGGGTACTCCACACTGTCCAGCGCTCCAAAACTGGAACTTTACTATTAGATGCAGTTTAATTTCATACCCAGGATACGCAGAGCAACGAGTTGGTGAATAAGATACGTGGGCAAACCACTCTCGTCTTATTATCACACCGAGTGAGAAAGGACCTGGGAGTAATGGTGATGAAGGGGTACTTCACACTCCCCCAGAGATACAGAATTGGAACTTCACCATCAGATAGAGTTTAACGTCATACACAGGAGACTAAGACTCTCAGCCACAGATAAAACAAAACACAATTTTTTAAAAACATTTTTAAAACTCATTTTTGCTATCTAACCCATAGATGAAACCCTCACAGGTACTACCATTTCGGGTCAGAGTGGACATGGGAGTAATGCCAATGATGGGGTAACCCACATTCCCAAGAGATCCAAAACTGGAACTTCACCATCAGATGCAGTTTAATGTCATACCCAGGATACGCAGAGCAAAGAGTTGGTGAATAAGATACGTGGGCAAACCACTCTCGTCTAATTACCAACACCTGCTCTGTACCCAGGTAGAAGCGCGAAAAAGAAGAGGCGGTTACACCAAGAGTCAAATCTGACAAATAAAGTATCGCCATATTTGAGGAATGTTGGCAGTTTATAGATGAGTCTATTGATAAGTCATTTTTTATATATTCATTCACATGCGTGTGTCTCTCTCGTGTCTATATCTCTGTCTGTGCATGCCTTTGTGCGATAAACATCAACAGATGTGTTTACATGTGTTCAATGATAAGACAGACAAATGCATATGCCATACATCAGGCCGCAACTGTAAAACTCAACATTAGTAAGACACGTGGCTTAGTTTTGACAATCTTAAGCTTTGTGTGCATTATGGTGGGTCGACTTTTTTCACTTTTAAAACATCAAATTACATGAAACACCAAAAGTTGGGTATTGGTCTATTAAGGACTGATACCGAAAATTAGATCTTGAACTTGTACTAATTTTTGGAGAAATATGATGGTAGACAGAAATGCACAGAAAAATCCTCAGTTTTGCAAAATTTGGCCCAAAAAATTTGATCAGAGAATCTAACAATTCCAGTATTTAAACCAGGGAATGTTGTCATTTCATTTTATCAAAATTAAATTAAATGACGAAATAATAACTAAAGTTCAAATTTAAAATATGCCCTCCATTATCAATTTGATATTTAAAAAAAGGAAAATATCGACCTCCCCCATCTCTCTCATATATGTGTGTGTAGGTAGGTGGACACCCAGCATCACTAAAAACAAGACCTCTTAAAGGGCGGATGAGCTCCAAGTGAGTCAACGACCACCCACACCGATCGTAGTGAGATTGGAGAATTTACTAATATAAATCACCAAATGGGGTTGATGGGGCTCCTTTGTCTTGGACAACAATCTATCTAAGACAAGGAAAAGTCTGTTAGAAAACATCCTCTGCCTAACGGCTATACCTCATTCCAAGGATAGGCCAAGGGAGTAAACCCCGAAATCAAATCTGGAGCTGGAGTCCCTAAAGTGGTATGATGAGAAATTTCAGCGTTATTCAGCAACTCCTGTGACATTACTGTTGCCAAACTGCATTGTTTTTTTTGCATTTCCTTTGGACAACACCGAGAGAGTGGACCTGCTGCTAGGGAGACAGCTCATTCTCCGGGCCACGTGGTTCCACGTTTTTTTAACACTACGCCATCCTCTCTAATACACGGATGGATGCCATCGATATATACACACACACACACACACACACACACAAACAAACACAGGGTCCGACAGAATGATCACCCAGATTTAAAATTGTCGTCGCGCAGGGGCTAGTAAGGCCGAGCGGACCAGAGTTATGTCTTTGAACAGCAGCGGCAGAAGCAGTCAAGCCATTTCGGTTGCCATCATGGCATGGAATGGGGACCATCGTGTGTTTGAGATTGAAACTTATTTTTAAAAAATGGTAACTATCATGGCAACACGGCGGCTATTTCAAGTACTGGGTATGACACTAAATTGCATTTAATGGTGAGGCTTCAGTTCTGGAGATCTGAGAAATGGAGTACACCTTCATTGAAATTACTCTCAAGTCCACTAACCCGTAGTGGTAGGACCTGTTAGGCTCCCAATCTATGGGTCAAATACACCTGTTTAAAAATTATTCGTATTTGATAGAACCTTGTGCAAAAAATCTCTTAAACTATACAAAATATGAATGTACAATGAACGTGATTCCCTAATGTCTAGACATAAAATATCCCTAGACGGGTTGACATGCCGTTAAAAAATCAACAGCGTTTTTGTTTTCGAGATTGGCTCGCTCTCCAGATCTATCCCTTCTGATTACTTTCTCTGGGGATACCCGAAGGTTAAAGTCTTTGAATGTTAAACATTATTAATCTTGGGTTGAAATGTAAAACACAATATTGTCACTAAAACATAAATTTCACCTTTAATAACTGTCGCCAATAACCAGGAGAAAAATATACAAATGTATGTGTAACAACTATGATAGGAGAGAACCGAGACACTGAAGTTGGTGAATAAGATACGCAGAATATTGCACAAAGATATATCATTAGATTACGTATAAAAATCATTACCTTTCATGGAAATACCTAAAACCTTTGAGACGTCCGGGTTAGGCTACTTCAGGAGTTTCCGTAATCTAATGCTATTTATACGTAAAATGCGATTCTAATGAGATTATCTCTTGTGCACTATTCTGTATTAGTACTCTAAAGTTTCCTAGTCATTGTAAATATCCTATGGTCGGGTCGCTCGCCAGATCTATCTCCTTGGTGTACTTCCTCTAGGGTACTTGAAGTTTTCATTTTTAAATATAGCCTACAGAAAGCTGACCTACCGAAAGAGTTTATTCTTTATGAAAGGGTATATAACGAGGCTAGCGCTGCAAAAGTTCAGAGTGAGTCTTCAGGCAGAATAGCCGTGGGCCATCGTAAATTGATTTACGACTCGGCATAGCTCATGGAAAGCAAGCATTTAAACGATATATATATAATATATATATATATTTGTGTATTTTGGCAGCATTCGAAGACATGTGTTATTGAATACCACGGAGTATTCTTTTTTCATTTTTTGTATGATATTTTTTCCAGTCTTCTGGCTATCCTTCTGAATCTGATCGAGTTGATTCATCATATTTTGCATACTAATTTCCCGGGCGCTTTCGACTGTTGCTCCATCGTATTCATGGGTTATGTAAGGTTTTAGTTGATTTTAGTTTTATTATCTATGCTTTTATCTAATTCAGAGAGTCTATTATTTTAAGGGGGTTAGGTGAGTGTTAGTTATTGAAGATATTTAATACGTTGTCTCCGACTTTAAAGGCTATTTATTAATGTTAGGTTTTTTATTTTTAATGCATATCTTTCTAGGATCTGTCTCGTTTAAGATTTTTCTAATTTCGAGGGAGGTGGATTTTTCTGGGTGTTTTTTAATAAAGTGTTTTTTATCTTGTGTCGGAGAGATGTATCTATATGTAGCTATTAGTGTATAGTTTTATGAGAGACACTCTCGGAATATATATATATATATATATATATATACACTCGTGTTACTTAAAACTACAATCGTTATAATCTTGCAAGACACTCTGGTTAAAAATGAGACCGTCCAAATTGTCCAAGATGAAATGCAAAAATGTAAATCCTGATTATTTGGTGTTGCTTATCCACCGAATTCTTATTTCTTATGAGTGAAGTCACCTCAAATATTCCTCACCATTCCGTTTTTATTATAAAAAAGACGGGGGGAAAAGGACATGCTATACAGAAAATTATAAGAGAGAGAGAGAGAGAGAGAGAGAGATTAGTGGAATATAGAGAGAGGGTGTTAGCGCGCGTAAATGATGCGCTAATCTGTTTCAATTGAACATAATGAAGAGGAAAAAAAGAAAACAAAAGGAGTGAGATAGTTAAATCAAGATTATTATGCGTTTTACAAATTGAACTATTTTGCAATAGCACTTAAGTAAAACATATGAACGTAATAATTAAATTATCATACTTGGTATATCCACGGGTCCTGCTAGTATTGTATTATTAAAGTAAAATTTAAATTTGAATTTTTTTTTTCATTTACGTTCCAAACTCCCAATCATTCTGAGACTGTATATAAAGAGATAATTGATTTTAACAGGATATCTGCCCGTCTAGGATTATTTTATGCCTAGGGGTTGCGAAATCACGTCTATTGTACGTTTATATTTATATTTTATATGCATAGTTTTTTCTTCTTTTTTTGCACACAGTCTTATCGAAAATAATCTTTTTAAACAAATCTATTTGACCCCAAGATAAGATCCTAACAGGTACTACCACTCCAGGCCACAGTGGACCTGAGCGTAATGACAATGAAGGGGTATTCCACACTCCTCGGAACTGGAGCCTCACTATCAGATGCAGTACAGAGTTATACACAGGACATATCTTTTGGGGGCGTCTTAACCACCTACAGGAGAGACAAGTATTCTACGCGTCGTCGACAATGCGCGTATATGAGGAGAAACGGACAGATATATACAAAAGGTAACTTAGTCAGCATTGGTCATCAAATGGAGATGAAAATGTAAGGAAGAAGATTGTATTGCTCCCATCATCCAAGGGATAATTGTCTACCTAATCTGAAAATTAACATTCATAGTTCTTGCTCTTTTTAACCGAGCTCAAACGCTGACGACAAACGTAAGCGTGAAGTACATCACCTTTAGTTACAAGAAGATTAGTGTATATATATATATATATATATATATTATATATATATATAAGTAAAAAAGGTAAAATTTTTCGGGGTAGCCTAAAGTCAGTATCAGCCAGACAGCGAGGGAGTCTATCCCCTTTTCCACTAGCGCTAGACCAAGGAGATTGCTTTGGCACCTTAGGTGGTGCGCCTCACCTACTAACAGCACCTCACTTTACTGTACAGATGCAAGGCCTGCTACTCGTGCGCTGAGTTGGCGAGGGCTGGTATTGAACCCAGACCCTTGTGGTTAAAACTGGCAAATATGCATATTTTCATTACATAAAGTGCGAATTGAACAAAATAAACAAATTTACATGTACTTATATTAAAGTTATACAAAAATATTTAGAAGTGAGTACTCATACGCTCAGTTGGCGAGGGTCGTATCAAACCCTGAACCTTGTGGTTCCTAGCCAGATGCTCTACCCAACTGAGCTTTTAATTATATTTTTAATTGGTTTCTATAAAAAATAATTCATAGGATTGATTTTAATATGTGGAGAATAAAACAACAATATTAGAGATCAATAACACCTTATCATTAACCTGGTTGTGTTAAAACCAGTTATGCAAATTACCCACTTCATATATTATGTAAACCTTTATTTCTTACTGATATATAAAACACATTGAAAGATTTTAAACGCACCAATAACATGAGATGTTTTGAGGCAAATCTAACTCAGATTTTTGTAGAGACATCGTTAATAAATATAAGATTTATTCAATGTATTAAATCATTTGACTATAAATCAAATACTCATTGATAAACCTATGTTTTCCTAATGTAATTTCTGAAGAGTATCTGCAAGCATGACCGTAGTTCGGTCACAATGGCACCGAATCTCATTATAACGATATTGAGTTCAATTGCTGATTTGCAATATTTATTGATTCCCTTTTGCCAGGATTATCTTTTTGTTTTTATCTTTATTTTTTGTTAGTCTTTAATGGTATTTTATATGCTTTTTCCTTCTGCAGTAAAAGTTAAATTGGATGATTGGGAATATCTAAATGTATCTTTATTCATCTTAAAATTTTGGTGGCTACATAAATTCCGTAAGTCCATCTTAACTAAAAACTTTTATTTACGGGAATTTTTTTTTTTCTTATGTGACAGTAGAAAGAAGCGTGATTATCTTGGTTGGTTGAATTTGGAGTAAACTTCTAAATTTCAAATTTATCCGGTAGTTTCATAGTTAAGAAGTATCTAAGAAACAGGATTAAGACAATTTGTTCAGTTCTTATTTCAAAGGAACAACTGGTTGGTTCACTTTGTTTCACATCTGTCAGTTATGTCCGATATCTTTAATGTTTTTAGAGTAATAACGATTAATTCGTCATAAATGTATGAGAAATATAGTGTCTTTTAGGTAAAGACCAGAAGCGCTACCCAGCCTCGCCCTGGGTAGAGAATGAGGGAAAATACCCTCCGGTGTATTGATTTTTTTTACTTTTGAAAGATTGACAAATCGTAGACATTTTCAATAAATAGAATGTTCAACTGCTTATTTCTATTGTGATATTTTGATTTTTAAATATCTTCGCAATATACAATCAAATCTTTCATATTCTCATTACACACAAAAAGAAAGAACCAGTAATTATCTAATATGTAATTATATTTACTTTGTTTGCTTGAAATTGTTTATTCTTTGTGTTTCATA
>CM042137.1:40544689-40546873 GCA_023376005.1 Doryteuthis pealeii | reverse complement strand
TATATTATATATATAGTATATATATAGTATATATATATATTATAGTATATGTAAAAACAAATTTTTCTTTTGCGATGAACAAAGAAAAACAGTGCTCAATCACAGTTTGTAGAAGTAATATTTATTATTTTACAATGTTTTCATTAGATCAATGTTCATTATCAACGAACGCGTGAACCGACGTTATTACAATCTAATGTGTCTTTGAGTAAAGAACCACACACAAACCACCATTGCGATTTTTACTTTTCAACCTGAATGATTGCTTCGCCATGGAAAACGCGGCGTTGATTAATGAACATTGAATCTATGAAAACATTGTAAAATAAATAAATATATATATATAGTATATATATTATATATACACACACACATGCATGCATGCATTATTATTCACCAAGGTACACTATATATAATATTATACACACACACACATGCATTATATCACAGGTTACACTATATTATATATATATATATATATTATATATATATATACACCACACACACATGCATTATATCACAGTACCTATATATATATAGATAATATATATATATATACACACACACATGCATTATATCACAGGTACATATAATATATATATATATATATATATAACACACACACATGTTATATCACAGGACACTATTTAATATTATATACACACAAACCCAGCATATATCACAGTCACCTATATATATATATATATATATTATTATATACACACACACATCCATTCATATCACAGTCACCTATAATATATATATATAATATACACACACACACGCATTAGTATCACAGGTTAACTTATATATATATATATATATAAACAACACACACACGCATATATATCACAGGTACACTATAATATATTACACACACCACATGCATCTATTCACAGGTACACTATATATATATACCACACACACATGCATTATATCACAGGAACTATATATATATATATTTTAAACCAAAACCAACGACACACACACAATGCATTATATCCACAGGTACACTAGTATATATATATATATATACACACACACACACATGCATCTATATCACAGGTAACACTAATATAATATATAATTACACACACACACAACATGCATTATATCACAGGTAAACTATATATATATAATATATATACACACCACACACACACGCATTATATCACAGTACACTAAATATGTATATATATATATGTATATAATGCATATAGTGTACTGTATATAATGCGTTTTGTGTTTTTTGTTGGTCTTGATATATATATATAATATACTTATATACATATAGTATGTGTACCTGTGATATATGCGTGTGTGTGGTGTGATATATATATATATATATAATAGTTTACCTGTGATATAATGCGTATGTGCTGTGTTGCTGTGTAATATTATATATATATAGTGTACTGTGATATACATGCATGTGTGTGTGTGTGTATAATATATATATATATAGTGTACCTGATGATATTAAGTGCATGTGTGTGTGTGTAATAATAAATAGTGTACCTGTGATTAATGGCATGTGTGTGATGTTGTATATATATATAGTTGTACCTGTGAATAATAATGCATGTCGCAGTGTGTGTATAATATAGTGTTACCTGTTGAATTAATGCGTTGTGTGTGTGTATATTATATATATATTATAAGTTTCCTGTGATATAAATGCGTGTGTGTGTGTATATATACTATATATATATATAGTTGTACCTGTGATACTGATGCATGTGTGTGTGTATATATATATATAATATAATATATATATAGTGTACCGTGTGAAAATGCATGTGTGTGGTAATATATATATATATATAGTGTACCTCGTGATATAATGCATCGTGTGTGTTGTAATATATATTATTATTATATATATATAGAGTACTGTGATATAATGCCATGTGTTGTGTGTATATATATATATATGATTATATATTATATATTATAGATGTACTGTGATGAATATGCATGTGGTGTGTGTGTATATATATATAATATATATATATATAATATATATAGTGTAACTGTTGAATAATGCATGTGTGTGTGTGTATATATATATATAGTTGTAGCCTGTGATATAATGCATGCAATGCATGTGTGTGTGTTATATATATATATATAATATAATATATATTTATTTTATTACAAGTGTTTTCATAGATCCAATGTTCA
>CM042137.1:40519689-40529689 GCA_023376005.1 Doryteuthis pealeii | reverse complement strand
AAAGAAAATGTCTTCGGCATAACATAACCCAACGAAGGTTGACATGTAGTAAAATCCAACCAACCAACCAACCTACTCATGCAGAGGGGTTGGTAAATACATACTGGCCAGTATCTGAGCACTTTTTTGATTTTAGAAAATGTTTTTATAATGATTTGTTTATCCAACTATAAGTAAATGTTGTTTAAATGTAATTTAATGATATATTAGAAGTTATTCTTCCTATGTACATGCAATTACCCACACAAAGCTTATTCGGTGCCGTTATAGTATGTGACCTGTCTTTTTGATTCTGTTATAGTATGTGGCCTACTCGGTTTGAATGTGTCCTACCTCAGTAAGAGTATATTTATAGATAAATAGTAGACAATTTATTGAAACTAATTATTTTTCACATATATTCAATTTCATGAAATTCAATTCAGTCATAAGCTGTATATAGTAATTAAGAATAATTAAAAAATAATTTATCCATAATTTACAGGAATCAGATCTATTTAATTCTAAAATATTCCAAAATGTCTTAAATAGGTTTAGGGTTAGCAGTTATTATTATAATCTTATAATATGTTTTTATAGCAGGCCACATACTATAAAAGAGACATGATTTCGTAGGCCGCATACTATAATGGTACCGCTTATCAATGTAAAATATTACATATCAAAGAATGATTTTTACATTGGTATCTTATTTACCTTTTTCATTAAGTGCTTCTTTTAATAAATCCTTCAGTATATACATATACATAGATAAGCATTTTTATTTATCATGATTAGCATTCATGATTTTTCTATAATTTTCTCATTAGTACAAATAATTATACATTTGTGAATGTCTTTGTATATGGTTATTTATAGGCACCTCTTATGGTGTAATGGTTAACAAGCTAGATTAGCCGATCATTGATAGTGAGTTTGATTCTTACTGGGTGCACTATACTTCTGGCCTTGTGCCACATCTAAGTTAAAATTAGTAAATAGCACTATGATTATTCACAAAGCTTTGTTATCACATAATGCATCAAGTAAGAATTAAACTAACTAGTAATGATCTGCTAGTCCAGCACAAGTATGAGAGAAGCCCTAAAAACTAAACAGAGCATAAATTTAGTACGAGGTAAGAAGTATGGACCACTTAGTGAGGATCAACCTCATTTCTCAATTGTAATCTATTTGATATAATATCTTACACATTTATCATAAGGTGTGTATATGAACTCTTTAAGATTATAATTTGTTTTATTTATAAATGATTTCTAATTAATTATCAGTATTAAAAATGAAGTAATTACATTGACACACCTCCAAAAAATATCTTTAATTTAAGAATCAGACTTGAGGTTTTTTTTACCAAAATTTACACTTGAATATTTTCAATAAAATAATTATACATACTTACTGTTAATTCAAACTCTTAAAGTAAGCTATATTTGTGAGGAGGAAAATTAATAAAAGGGTTGTTATAAATTATATAATATCATATCTCAAATACCATTAAGTATATATATGTTGAAAACTTTAAGATTAAAGTTTGTATTTTATGTATAAATCATTCATGACTTATTAATTATATAATTATTTTATTCTTCATATTTTTTTTAAATATCAATAATTATACTGAGAAACAAATTGGTTGAATAAACTATGTAATACAATTGATAATCAAAGAAATGTCAAATCCCAAATGGTATTGTTTATATAGAAACAGCTTTTAATATACATCTAGATTATATTTAAATGAAATTCTTAAGTGCAAAAAAATCTACATTAAAATATTTATATGTATAATTATGGTAATTTATGTATTTCTGATTTCACTGATGTATTTTTCTCTTTTTATGTGTACAGATTTATAGGCAAAGACAGTTTTATATCAGTATGTAAAAATATACAAATGCATTGATAAATAAGATTTATAAAATGCAATATAAATAGTACACATATGTATTTATACATGTGCATTCTTAAGAATATTAATGAAAATTCTCGTAGATTTTTCTTGCTATTTAAAAAATCTCTGGACTTAATCTAGTTTAAAAGTATGATCTTTTTTCTCTATTTTTTATTTTGCATTAACCTATTTCACTTCATTTTTCTCACTACAAAATATATCAACATTTTCTTTTAATCAAAGATTATTGATATCTTATTATAATGGAGATTGTGGGTTTGTATGTCTGTAACCGAAACTATATTACTATTCAAGTCACAATTCCCTTTGTTATTTACATCACATTCTCCATGATTTTATTTTTATTTAAACCTCAATTATTAATAAAATTGTTTTACATCATTAAGACTGTTGATCATATCTACATACTAATAACATGCAATTGTATTTATATATACAACAAAATAGCGGTTTACAGGGTGAATGGGAAGGCTAATTTGCATATTGATCCTAAAAAATTGATTTTAATAAATATATGCTTAGTATTATTGATTTCTAATTGTTTGGTCTTATATTAATGAATATGAGCAAAAATCTCGGGGATAAATCTTAAAAGAAATCCATTGACAAGAAGAAATAACTGTAATATTATCCTTTACTTCCTATTTTAACTAAATAGTTAAATTAGGAAAATTTACCAATGAAAGACGAGAGTAAGGGAAAATGATGGAAGAGTTAGTTTCAAAGTTGTTCTATTTTTCAATCATACCCCCTCTGTTCCAAATATTTTTATTTGAATTCTTATTCAGTTTTATTAGCCTTTCTAATTTAACATGATATTTTATTATATTAAAACTTAAATACTTGCACCCAGAGGGTGCGCATATTTGCTAGTACTGTTAATACTTTTTCGAGGTTTTATTTTCTAAGTTAATTAATTTTAGCACTTAAAGTATATCTTATTATAATCGAGATTGGCTGTCTGTAACCGAAACTGTCACCACCACCGTCACAATTCCGTTAGTTATTTACATTATATTCACAATTGTTATTAGATAATCATTATCTAATATTAATTAGCGCCTTATTTATTAGCAATGTCCCTATTGAGGTATAGCAGATAGGTTTGCCACAGAACAGCCCATATTATTAATGTGTTTAAAATCCTGCAATGTGAGTTATGTATCATTAAGAAATAATGGTTTACATAGTATATGGTGTGGTTAATTTGCATACTGATTTTAACAAAACGACCTTTAATAAATAATTACTTGGTGTTGTTGATTTTTCTTATTATTGTTTTATTCTCCAACATATTAAAAGAAATTCTATATATAATTTTATATAGAAACCAATTAAAATCAAATCAAAATAAGGAATCTGTTTATATGCATTCTCATTTACTTTCGTTAGTCTTTCTAATTTGATGATATTTAATTACATTTAAAACTTGCGCCCAGTGGAGGGTGCATACTTTTGCTAGTAATAACCAATAAAAAAACATATTCACTAAACTTTTTTTTGTTTTCTAGATATTCAATTATTACTTCAACTAAATTTCAATACTATATTACAAATTACCTTTTAGTTAATAGGTGGTAGGGTTTTCAGTTAATGAAATTATGTATCGTTTTGAAGAACTGACCAAAAAGTCATGAAATAAAACAATGTTAGAATTACTAGCAAATATATGCACCCTCCGGGTGTAAGTATTTAAGTTTTGATATAATAAAAATATATTAAATTAGAAAGGCTAATGAAACTGACTAAGAATGCAGATAAAAAGATCTGCAACAGAGGGGTATAATAAAAAAATAGAACAACTTTGAAACTAACTATTCCATCATTTTCCATTACTCCCCTCTTTCATTGGTAAATTTTCCTAATTTAACTATTTAGTTAAAATAGGAAGTAAAGGATAATATTACAGTTATTTCTTCTTGTAAATAAATTTCTTTTAAGATTTATCCACGAGATTTTTGTTTATATTTCTTAAGATAAAACCAAACAATTAGAAATCAATAATACCAAGCACATATTTATTAAAATCAAATTTTAAATATCAATATGCAAATTAGCCTTCTCGTTCAAACTGTAAACCGCTATTTTGTTGTATATATATAAATACAATTGCATGTTATTAGTACGTAGATATGGTCAACTGTATTGATAATGTAAAACAATTTTTATTAATAACTGAAGGTTTAAAAGAATGAAATCATGGAGAATTTGACGTAAATAATTAAGGGAATTGTGACTTGAGTAGTAATATAGTTTCGGTTACAGACAGAAAAACACACAATCTCCATTATAATAAGATGTGTTTGACATATTGATATATTTCTTCACACTCTCTTTGTATATTTAAGACTTTTTTGTTTTTCTTTTTTTTAAAAAGTTGTCAAATGTAATCAATCGGATATGGTGGCTATTATCTGCAAGTTAATATTTCTCAAAGAGTTATCAATATATTTCCCCAGCTATGGTTTAAATAGTACCACTACTGTCGTTCTATAGGGATGACTTTGGCATTAAATAACCTACGAAGGTTTATGTCATTAAACAAAGAAACCAAACCTTATTAATATATTTATAAATTAGCTGTGGGCAAAGGTTTTCGGCACTCTCTTGAAATAATACTTTAAAAAAATGAATACACAATGGAAAAACAATTTTTTTAGATTAAAATTTATAACTTCTATTGCAACTTTTTCCCCCATTAGATTTATCTAATTGATATAGTGATTCAAATAGGTTTTATTATTTCATTCTATAATCACACGTTAATAATTTTGGTACATTGAAGCTTTCAATTGGCAAAAGTTAAGTTATTTTTTTTCTTTAATCCAACTTGATTATTATAAAGATAAAAAGTTTGTGTTAGTAAGAATCATTAAAAAACACATTTTGTATTATTCTCATATTCTTTTCACCTACAGCAGCCATTTGCATATCATACCCTGCAAATATTCACCTCCATTGAACAAAATACTTTTATCATACACTAAGAGCCAAAATGATGATACCAGAAATTATAATAAAACAATTTTTGTATTAGTTGGACTGTTAGCCTGATCTTAATTGTTATATACATAAGGTTTCGGCCTTCAAGTATTTCTTGTCGAACTCGGAAACTTCGGCTGAAATGTTGTGTAGTTAACAATAAAGATGACAAGAGTCCGAGAAATACAAATTCTACAAATTATCAAGCCTCATCTAATAAAAAATCAGACAAATAAAACAATAATTGAATCTTATCCTTTATTTTAAAGAAAACTTTTAAACATTTTCTTTAACAACTGACCTTTCTATGATTTTAATAAGGTTATCTTCAGTGAAATACACCGGAACTGACACTAAATTGCCTGAAATTCAGATGACGTTTCTCTTGTATTATTTGGATTTTTTGGACTCTTGTCTTCATCTTTATTGTTATATACACAACGTTTCCACCAATGTGCCCACCGATTTTCTTCATGTGTTACTTGTCAATCCGTAATCGGGAGCCTTCACAAAACTTTGTTTCTCTTTTTGGTATTTCGTGTATTTTGGAAGAATTTGCCAACATTGAAACACTGAAGCAATTTTTTAAAACTGTAATTTTATTGAGAATAATGGTAGATTGATATTTAAAAAAAAAAATCTTATTTACTTCAATTCTGAAAATTCTAAAGTTCCTTTATCTACAGATTAGAAAAAACTGATCCAATTATTAAAAGTACAAATATCACTTAATCCATGAATTCTAATCAGTTTTCTCGTGATATAATGGTTATTGAGCTGGCCTACCAGATCATTGTATTCAAGTCTCATTGGGTGCTCCCCATACTTTTGGCCTTAAGCCAAGCTAAGCAGAATCTTTGTAAATGACTACCCTCTTTGCTCTTTGTTTTTCTATCTTGTTAATTTCACTATTCTATCAACTGAATTAGTTTTCGCGTACACATACGTATGTGTTTGTGCTGAGACACACAGAAACAGACCTGTGTGTCATAGATATGTGTGGTGTGCATATATAAATATTGTACATATGAGTGCATATCTAGAGATGTGAGTATGAGTAAACGGTGACTGAATATATGTTTTACATCTACTGGAGTGCATATATTGACATGTTAATATAAATAAACATTGTAAATATATGAACTGTGTATGAATATTTTACATGTATATAAGTGTATATGTTGATGAGCATAAATGAATTTGAGTATGTTGGTAAGTAGAAAGTTATGTAGGTATTTATTTTATATTGTTAAGCAAGAGAAATGGTAAATATACTTTTTGTGTTTGTAATTTTCCCTTTGATATTTTTTTTTTTTTCAGATATATTTATTTAATGTGTTAGTATGGCTATGTTTTTAGAACAGTTGAGACAGAGGGGTAGGAGTAAAAAAAAAAAAAAAAAAAATTTCCCAGAATTCACAACAGGAAATATTACATTTCAGTTTGATAGTAATAGGCTTGACTTAGAGAGAAAAAAAGCTTACACACACACACACACACGTGTATGTATGTGTGTGATTCTTTCCAACAGTTATTGATTATGGAATTTCTTTCACTTAGAAGATTAGTAATAAAAAATGAAGTCATATATTTTTTGCACTTTGAGACCTGAAACAAAAATATTTTGTAGTATAAATCTGTACTAAATATGTATGTATGTGAATATATGTATGAGTCTAAATATACTTCAGTCTGCACTCTGACACCACTTGCATTCACACACACACACACACACATATATATATATATATATATATATATATATATATATATAATTACAGAAAGTTTTTCCAGAAACTTTCTTAAAAAAGGACTTCACTAAAGTGTATATGATACAGGCTAATTTAACATTATTGATCAATATTTTTTGAGTTTCCTGATATATTCAAATTTATTATATAGACATTAGGTACCACCAAAATACATCACGTGATCACTTTAAACCATATTGAAAGAAGAAACGTAAATATTTTTGAACTTTTTTTTTTTTTAATCTCGCAAAAAAGAAATAACGAACATATAGAGTTGTTACAAAGAAAAACAGTTAATTCAAAGATGAAATTATCCAATTGGGGGAAATTACTCACCGTTATCTTGAAAAATAAGTAAAACAGTCCGTTTATTTACAAAAGGGTCAGTTTCTTTATTGATATTTCTTTAGTAAAATTCTGTATTCATGGTTCTTTTACTAAAAAGCTCTCGCATTGAAACTTATGAAAATATTCTGATATAACTATTCAGACTCTTATTTTCATAGAAAAAAAGTAAAAATCGTTTCTTGTCGATTCATTTTTTTTTCTTATTTCATAAAATAAAATAGGGGTGGGGTAAACCTGGTAAAAAAAATATTTCCCCTTATATATTTTTGGAAAAAATGATTTCAGACATATTTTCGTCAAAAGGTAAGTAATTATGGAAATTTTCGTGAAAATCGGACCATTAATTTTTCATATAATTTTATTTTAAAGCCTCTCGTCATAGCTTGTTTGCGGCTACGTTAAATTTCAATTTTTCAATTGAAATTTAAGCTGTGCAAAAATGTAAACATTAATTTTTGCTCATAATTTTCATTATTTCCATTAGCTGAAATTTTTTTTTAGATCATCAGGATTTTAAAAAAATGTTTCTTCTTTCAAATGGACAAAAAAGTTTTAAGATAATATTCACCTTCATGCAAGTTTCATTGTGTTAAATATAGGGGGTGTAAATTTCACAGGGCAAATTGGTGGGACCTAATAGACATAAACATGAGTGTCGAATTTGACGGAGTGTTTATAATCACTGTTGAATTCAAGACTGCGTTTAAAAATTTGTAATATTGTTATATCCACAACGTTTCGGCCTATGTGTCTTCCGTCTTTCCTCGGTGTTACCTGTCGATCTTGGGAACCTTCTCTTCGAACTCGGGAGCCTTCTTGTCCAACTTGGGAGCCTTCATTGAACTTCGAACCAAACCCTTTATTTAATCCATTGGGGTATACTTTTTCATTCCGTTAACCTTGACCGGTAGGTACCACCGAAATACGTCATGTGATCAGTTTAGGCCATATTGAAGGAAGAAACGTAAATATTTTTGAACTTTTTTTCAAATTTCGCAAAAAAAAGAAATAACGAATATAAAGAATTGTTACAAAGAAAAATAGTTAATTTTTTTCAGAATTCTGTATTTATGGTTCTTTTACAACAAAAAAAACACTCTTGTATAGAAACTTATAAAAATCTTCTAATATAATTATTCAAACTCTTATCTTTATAGAAAAAAGTAGAAATCGTATTTTGTCGGTTCATTTTTTCATATTTCATAAAATAAAATGGGGCGGGGTAGACATCGTAAAAAAATATTTCTCCTTATATATTTTAGGAAAAACATATTTCAAACATATTTTTATTAAAAGGTAAGTAATTATGGAAATTTTCGTGAAAATCGGACCATTAATTGTTTTTTCATAGATTTTTTTTAAAAGCCTCTAGTAATGACTTGTTTTTGGTTACGTTAAATTTCAATTGATTTAATGGTGCGAAAATGTAAACATTGTTTTTGTTCATAATTTTCATTATTTCCGTAAGCTAAAATTTTTTTTTTAAAATCATCAGGAGCTTTTATTTATGTTTCTTCTTTCGAATGGACAAAAAATGTTCAATATAATATTAACCTTTATGCAAGTTTCATTGGGTTAAATAAAGTGGGTGTAAATTTCACAGGGCAAATTGGTGGGACCTATTGACCGGGTACAAGTTTTAAGCTATGTTAACTATTCTTTGTTATTATAGTTATTGGCTTGGATTGAACCTGCAACGTACAGATAAGTATCACTTACAATTGCATTTCCTCAATCCCTATATCCATCATGTGTCCAACTTGAATTTTATTTTGTATAAAAAATATATCATTATAAAAAAAAACTTCGCTTTTATAGTCTGCCCAGGCTGGCACAAAATGCTAATTACGTCACTGCATATAATCCCCTGCCTAACAAAAATGACGTTAAACTATTTCTTAGTTAAGATTATAATAATCCTCCCAATTCTCTTAGCATAACACTTATATTCTCACACTCTTTCTTTTAAGAGAAAAACCTTTTATATAATCTCTAAATATTTTCACCATGTCCAATAAATAAGCTTTAAAAAATAATGAATTAGTAAAGTTTGTGGAGTGGTCTATTGTCGGTATCAGCAGAGCAACGAGAGAGTTTATCCCCTTCTTACTAGTTTCTAGGAATTCCAGTTTCGATATAGGTCCTCACCAATTCGGCACAAGAGTAGCTCAGCCAGGGCAATCTGATCTATGTGGTAAATCATCTGGGATCTGAGAGTTAATCCCAGTTATCAATATTTGTGGTACTCCACCACAGCAATACAAACTTCTGGTCTTGTGCTAGCCAAAAGGGGATAGACTCCATTGCTGTTCGGCTGATACTGACAATAGGCCACTCTGCGGATGTTACTTTTTACTTACTATACACTTAACTGTATATATCATGTTATACTCAGTGCTTTTTACTTTTAAAAGAGTTTAACATTTTTTTAAAATTCTTTTATTGTAAATCTCAATACTTTCTATTCCAACTTTCCATAGTTTTTTTTTATCAGCATGACTTCTGGTGGATTTTTCAACACTTCTTACCAGTGCAGACTTTTCCATGTTGCATCTAGGAATTAAAATTTTCTAACCTTATACAAAATTGATAAAGACTTCTACTATATCTTCTGTAAGCCTTACCCTCTGTTCTCAAAACCTGTACCCAAGGATATATTTTGTATACAGAGTTGGGTAGAAATAACAGGAAAGTGTAAAATAACATCATAGAAAGTAAACAGTATTATATACAAGCAGGATGCAACACAAGGTCAATTCTTTACATGGAGTACAACTGGTTTGAATTCAGAGTTTTCCTTCGCCAAGGCTGGTTGCTGTATCTACTGATTACCCATAGCTGGAACAGAATAGTTGGATTCATTATTATATATTATTTACCTTCTGATTAATTATGCACCATAAGTATTACAGTGTGTATAGAAATAACCTACTTGAGTTTCACCATAATGATCTTCAGGGTTAAATCCACTGAATTAATCAAGATAATGATTAATTACAGTTAACTG
>CM042137.1:40464689-40517189 GCA_023376005.1 Doryteuthis pealeii | reverse complement strand
GCTAGACCAGGAATATTGTTTTGGTGAGATGGAGCACCACACATATCATCAGTTTCCAGATGCTTTACCTCACAGATCAGATTACCCAAGCTGTACTATTTATATACTGAGTTGTCGAGGATTAGTATCAAACCCAAAACTTAGCAACTCCTAGGGGAATGTGCTATCAACTGAGCTTATGGTAATACTTAGATAAACTTAAGTTTGTTTTTTAGATTCTCTCTGGTAAAACGTAATTACTTTCTGAACAGCATAATATATGAAAACATTGTTTTACACACACACACACACACATACATATGTATATAGGATGGAAAGGTTAGAAAAATAGCAAAAGGTGTTTCTTTTTTTTCTTTTTTTTTTTCTTTTCCTTTGTTTTTCAATGAGAAAGAGAAATATATTAATATATATATATATATATATAATTATATATTATATATTAATGATTTGAAGGCAATTACAATGCGTATAAAAAATAAAAACAAAAAGATGTTATTTTTGTCTTATCGATTTCAAAGTAGAAACTTCATCTTCAGAGGTGTATATCAGAAATGAATGTGGTTATAAATTTTATCTAATTTTTTTCCTCTTTTTTTTTTTTTTTCTTTCTCCTCCTTCCTGTTTTCTTTGTTATGAATGAAATGGGCGAATAACTGTTATATATATACCCACCAACCCCTCTGTACAAGTAGGATGTGACAAGGAAATTTCTTAAGCAGGTTTAACAGGTTTGAATTCAGAGTTTTCCTTCTAGACTGGTTACCTTGTCATGGTTAAAGAACCTAGTCTGCCTTACTATTTACCCATAGCTAGAGGGAGAGTAGTTGGATGCATCCCTTTACCAAGGGTATTAGCGCTATGTAAAATGCAAACAGTCTTGTCCAGGAACTGAACCCATTTTATATCCATTTCCTATTATGGCAACCATTACATCATTCGCTCTCACAATAGTAAGGTAGACATTTTGAATATTTAACTATTAAAAATGAGTTAATTTACATAGTGTCCTGGTTTTTTTTTATTAAAAAGGGTGTATAAGGCAAAAACGCCACTGTCTTAACTGTTAACTTCAAACTTTAGTTGATAAAATCCTAGTCATAATGTCAGTACACTGACAATATGTGAAATGCAAACAGCCTAGTCCAGGATTTGAACTCTGGTCAACAAGTCCATTTCCTACAACTCTAACCATTACACCAAGCACCTCCATTGTGTTTTGTATATAAGTTAATTATATATCTGTGTGTGTCCATTTTCCGATTGTCTGGAGTTACAAGGTAACATGATGGTTATCAGCACGGAAAAAATTGAATCAGCAAACCAAGTTTGAATTTTGGCTGAGGCAGTTTATGTTCATTTAGTATAAATGCCCTTGGGGATGAAAAATTATGAATCTACATCCCTGCACTCTGGTTCATCGCCAGATCGCCTCGCAAAAAATATCTTGTCTCTAACAAGCCACAATAGTTGATACAGAAGAATCAGAGTGTAAGCACTTGAGGAAAACCACCCTCCTATAACAGCCACCCAAGTAGTATAAATCTAAAATAGTGTTTACAACCATTGTCAGATTTGACCAAAATCATATTTTGTCTGTCTGTATGTTTTTTTTTACATTATTCCTGTGTGTGTGTTGTGTGTGTGTGTGTGTGTGTGTGTAATTAAAAGTTGAGGAATAAAAGTGGATAAAACACAAACACTTCATTCAATTAATATTTCACCTCCGTGTATTAATGAGGCTTCATCAGAATTTTTTTTTCTTTCATATATATATATATATATATATATATATACCATCATGTTACCTTGTAACTCCAGACAATCGAAAATGGACACACACAGATATATAATTAACTTATATACAAAACACAATGGAGGTGTAATGGTTAGAGTTGTAGGAAATATATATATATATATATATATATATATATATATATGTATATATATATATATATGTAAATTGAGAATGGAAGCGAATCTGACGGTATGTTGAAATGAAAAATATATATACATTATATATATATATATATATATATGTGTGTGTGTGTGTATGTGTGGATGAAGATTTGTAACATCTTCACCTGATGATTGCCTCACATGAAACCAATATGGTTGTGAATGTTCCTTTGTCACCAAATAAATAGATATGTAAAACCTTTATATATTTATTTTATTATATAACAGCTCTCTTTTATATTGAGGACTCTACCAATAATACTGCCTTTGGTACACCGTTCCAGCAAAAGCTGAACCAGTGACCATCCCACACTATATATATATATATATATATATATATATATATATATACCCACGTGTGTGTATATGTGTAGACACAACACAGGGTGTTTCAGATAAATTGATATAATATCATAATCTAATAACAAAATCAAATGATCTAAAATGCTAATGGCATGTGTAGAAACAACTCCAAATTTTATATTTAATGTCTAAATGCCTTTTCTTTTCCAGGGAATGGCATTTCTATACCTGAAAAGAATTAACCCTCAAAGTATAAGTTCTTTCTACCGATGCTGTTAGAATTTGAGATCATTTAAAACTCTTAACTTCCTATACCACCTCATTCTGCCCGGCTGGAAGTCACATTTATTTTTATTAATCCACCCCAAATGATACTTTGTTTAAATGTAATATTAAACATATTTGGAAGTCTTTAATTCAAGAGAAATAACATAATTTTAGATGAAAAGTTAATTTTTAGCCATTTTATTTTTTTTATAAATCTATACAGGAATGGTGCTCTGGACTTTGACCAATTCCAATTTAGAGAATTTTCTAAGTTGTGAAATGATATCAATTTTTCTTAAACTCTGTTTTTGTCTATGTATATATATAAGCAAGAAACAATAAGTGAAAAAATGTAATCATTGAAGAACATTGAATAAAATAAAGTGCTCATATGCTAGCAAGGAGAGCAGTATATATATATATATATATATATATATATATATAAAAACTGAAATAATTCGTATTTCCCCAGCTTCCTTGTTTTATTCTGTTACTATTAATTTCATTTGTTTTATAAAGCTTTAAAAAAAACCTCAATCCTCAGACAAAAGTTTGTTGGAAGAAATAAATATTTATTACTTCTAATAAACTTGTCTGAGGAGTGTTTTTTTCTTTTTGGCTTTTTAAAACAAATAGAAATAGATGAGGTAAGATTTATTTTAGTTTATATATATATATATATATATACCCTGGCAAAAGTATGCACTACCTGGGCACAATATTTAAGTTTTAATTTAATAAAATATATTAAATTAGAAGACTAATGAAACTAAATAAGAACAAATATAAAAATATTACACTTATCTTAATGCTATTTTAATTGATTTCTACATAAGATTATATATAGGATTGCTTTTAATATGTTTGAGAATAACATGATAGTATTAGAAATCGTTAATAGCAAAAGATTATCTATTAAATCCAATTTTGTTAAAATCATCATGCAAATTACAAATTCCCACCTTATACTATGTAGATTTTTATTTCTAAGATATAATATATTTCAGGATTTTAAATGCATTAATAATATGGGCAGTTTTGTGGTAAATTGAATTCAGCTAGACTTTAATAGAGACATCATTAATAAATAAGATGCTAATTAAGATTAAATAATGACTATTTCATAATCGTTGCAAATATAACTTAGATGAATAAAGAACTTGTGACGTCAGTGGTGATGTAGTTTCGGTTACTGATAGTTACATAATCTCCACTATAATATATATATATATATATATATATATATATATATATATATATATATATATACATGATTTTAGTAATTGTTGAACAATATACTTTTAATTTTTTTTTCTATTGTTCACACACACATTATATATATATATATATATATATATATATAATCATTTAAGTAGGTTTTTAAAAGACAACATAATATTTCTTCTTTGGAATTTTCAAGAGTTGATGTTGGTGTTTTCCATACATCAGGATCCAGGTGGTAGAGAATTTTTTTTTACCCAAGCACTTTCAACCAGTTCACTGATCATCTTCAGGGGGCTTATTGGTTGTAGTGATTGTTTATTTGGTATGAATTTTATTCATTTGTGATTTTTTTTTTGTTTTATTAAGATGTAATGGGATAATAAATGATATTACTTTGATTAATCATTTTTTTTTTGGTGGGGTGGGGTTAAATATTTATTTCCTGTTGTTATTTGACTGTTCTATTGCATCTGCACTATTCTTTATATATATATATATATATATATATATAGTTTAGCACCACCAAAACAGGACTCCTCATGGTCAACTTTTACAACTGGACAAGCAATACTAACTTGTTCCATGGCAAGGTAAGTACTTAAAACAGAAAATAATGATACTGCTACAGAGAAATGAGAAAACATTCTTTCATTATAGGTTTTATTCTGCTGTAATCACTGATATTGAGTGTCTTTTTCATTTATGAAAAAATATTTTAAAATCCTTTATCTATTCAACATATATATAACTTAATTTATCAGAAATAAATTCATTTTAGCTACTTTCACCTCTTCAAATTTGATTTCATGTTCACGGAAAAACTTGATACCATTAACACACACACACACACACACACACACACACATATATATATCGAGAGAGAGAGAGAGAATGAGAGAGAAGCAGAAGTAACTGAGCTTCCTTAAATGTTGTATGATGAAATTTTTAATTATGCTATATTATTGAATTTCCTATTACTTTTACCCAACCCTATATATTGTAAATTAAATTTAAAACATACATAAATGTATAACAGAATAACATTTCGGGAAAATATTCTCTACTGACAATTTAAGAATAAAATTATATAATTTTATTCTTATATATATAATGATGTCATTATCAAAAATTACAAGAAGTCACATTAAATACTTTGTTGACTGATTAAATTCTTGATAAACTGACTGTGAAAAATTCCTGATTAAATAAATAAATAAATAAAGAAATTTTAAATAAAGAAAAGCTAAATTGTCTTTTGTTTATTAATTGATTTTTATTCTTTTTTTTAAATGTTTTTTTCACTCTGCATTCTTAAAAAAAAAAGTGAAATTTTAAGTCCTAAATCTTGATCAACTTATCAAATTTCTGACTGGTTTGCGGCAACAAAATCTTCATTTTCTTTTCTTTTCTTTTTTAAAAAAAATTTGACTACAATCTTTTCTAATGTCTGAAGAGAAAAAAAAAAGTGTTTTGATAAGTGTCAATAAAAATTGAACTTTTGATAAGATTTCTAAGTACAACTTCTAAAAAAGCAAAAAAAAAAATTATCCTGAACAATGACAAATGACAATAAAATTTCAGATTAAGACAACAGCAATTGACAATAATCCTGAGGTTATTGCTCAGAGTTAAAACACCAAACTTAATTGCCATAAGGTTGTTTGAGGTAATATAATATTACTTGTCTCAGGTAACTGATATTCATCTCTTATTATAATGAAGATTCAGTGTCTGTCTGTATCTGAAAATACATCATTGCTTACATCACAATACCCTCAGCAATTACCTAAGTTTATTAATGAGTATTTAATTTATAGTCAAAATCATTAATACATAGAATAAATCTCATTTATTAACAATGTCTCTATGAAAATCTGAGTTAGATTTGCCTCAAAACAGCCCATGTTATTAGAGCATTTAAAATCCAGCAATATGTCTTATATATCACTAAGAAATAAAGGTTTGCATAATGTGTGGTGTGGTTAATTTGCATACTAGTTTTAACAAAACATTACTTAGTGCTATTGACCTCTAATATTATTGTTTTATTCTCCAATGTATGAAAACCAATCCTATGAATGATTTTATATAGAAAATAATTAAAATAATTCTAATCTTTTTATATGCGTTCTTATCTAATGTTGATAGTCTTTTTAAATTGGTATATTTCATTATATTAAAACTTAAATACTTACACTGGGAGGGGGCATATTCTTGCTAGTTACTTTAACTGTCAAAGGAAAAGGTAATTTACACTTCCAACAATAGAAAATAACTAGAATATAAAATTAACATAGAAATGACATTTCTGAATCATTAGAAACAATTGTCTATGTGATCATAAGGTGAATCAGGACAATCTGTCATTATCTCTGTCTGATTGAAAATATCACAAACGTACACAAGCATATCATTTTTAAGAACTTTTTTAAAAGAATATTAATGGCATTTCTGACATCAAGCAATATCTGGTTTCCCAAATAAATGTCCAAAGTGAAGTTTTTTTTTTTTTACCAAAATAATTCTATAATTCTAACCTCAGTTAAAAAAAAATAATCAAAGTTTATGAATGATTGTTAATGAATCAGCATAGCCCATCATTTTTGTAATGTAGTGTAAAAGATTTCAATTTAACAGTAAGAATTCATGAAAAAACACATTGGTTCAAACAGTATGATTGACAGGCTTTGACTACGAGTCGACTGGAACACTGATTGGTTGCTTGAATGGAATAGCTCAACTAAGATGGATGCAGAGAGAAACGACATCTAAAATGACCCAGGAGAATCCAGAAGATATATCAGAGAAGATAGTAGAAGTCAGAATGGAGAACATTAGAAGTTGTTAATGAAGATAATAATAATTAGTAGTAAAGCTACCTGGCATTACCCGGGATATAAAGTTTTAAAAAATAAATCTCTTACCTATATTATATAGATTAATAAAATTATTTTTCTGTACATTGGTTTTATTATATTTTGTTCTTGTTTTTAAGTTGTTTATTTTTATTATTCTTGTTTGCATTTTTTTTTTTTTATTTGGAATGATTCATTTTAAAATGGGTGAAATAAGAATTTGGTGGATACGCGACACCAGATAATCAGGATTTACATATTTTCATTTCATCTCTTTTGAGGCACCTCAGGCACTGGGCAATAAACCCGGCCCTGTCCTTTTCAATCAAGGGGACTGGTGTTGTCAGGGGGGGGGGTGACCCCCTGGGTTCACACTGTTATTAATATCTTACCAGTCCAATGGCGGAAGCCACTGGACACAGAGTTAAACAAAAACAAGTAAGTATGCTAAATTCAATTAATGACAAGTTTTATTATTATCTCTTTACAAGTTTTTCTTGCCAATAAAAACTGGTGAGCTTCACTAAAGCCCAAGTGTCAGTAAGTCTTCTAATCTCACTAGGACTTTTCTTTTAGTATAGCTGGAATACTAAAAGAAAAGTCCTAGTGAGATTAGAAGACTTACTGACACTTGGGATTTAGTGAAGCTCACCAGTTTTTACTGGCAAGAAAAACGTGTAAAGAGATAATCATAAAATTTGTCATTAATTGAATCTTTAGTTTTCCTAGTCACTTTTCCAGGTTTTTTGTGTATTGGTTTAACTATGATTGGTAGTAATATCACCTTCATGTTCAACTACTTTTCAGCTCTCTAGCAAGGTCAAGATATTTATCTTTTCTTTTTTTTTTTTTTTTTTTTTTTTTTTTTAAATTCTATTTTAATTCTGTCATCTGCTGGAAGGGCAAAATTTTCTAGTTGATACATATATTTCTTGTTCATAGAAAGTAATAATCTCATGATTTCTATGAGATAGATTCATGCCTTTCCCAAGGGCATTACCATGAACGGAAATATAAACAGCTTTTCCAGGGTTTGAACTCTGGTCACCGAGTCCATTTCCAATGGTGATAACTGTTACACTACTCATGCATTCACTAAGGCATCATATATATATATACACACACACACACACACATGCCCTGTTTGCCAATCCCTGTCTATCCACGCATACATATTTATATCATATAGGCATTCGTATAAAAAAATTTTTTAACTGCACAACACATTCATATATATATATATATATATATATATATATATGTGTGTGTGTGCAAATAAATAAATATTAAAAAGTACATATAAGCAAAGTGTGTATGTATGTATATAGAAAGAGAAGAAAGCACATGTAAGCAAAACGACAGACATGCACCCTTTCCTATGCATGAACTGACAGATATAAACAAATGAATACTTTCATAAATACACACATACACACAAAAGCCTACCCAAAATCCAATGGCTTATTAAACCAAGTAAATATTGTTCTGTCTTCTCTTATTGGGCTGTGACATAACATGTGGTACTAACATCACTGTCTTGGCATCTAACATATTTCAGAAGTCGTTGTATTTTGTTTTTTTTGTTTTGCTTTTTCTTATGATTTATTTTCTTTCCTTCTCTTCTACTCAGTCCCTTGATTTTCTTTGTTTTTATTTTTCCACTTCTCCGATTATGAATAATCAGTTTGCTTAGGCGACTGCCTGGCTATACTTTTTGCCTTTCTTTCCCATTGTTAATAAAAGTTAGTACAAGTTATAATAACATAATCTGCGCTGTGAGAATATCGTTTTTCAGTGTCGTTAGTAAAAGTTAGTAGAATAGTTAACCACAATAAAAAAAAAGAAGAAAAGAAAAAGTGTTAATCTTTTTAAGCCAATCAATGGCTTCCTTTTTATACTTATGTATATTTTTTCTTCTTTTTCTTTTTTTATTTATGCATATGTGTATATGCAGCTGGCTGGTTTTCACCTTTGTTTTACTATCTCAGCCAAACTCAAACCTTACCCTCCTCTAATCCAAAATAAATCATATATAACTAACCACTGAACAAAAACAACTGAAAATATCAAACTCCTCATCATTTCAATTTAGTGACACCTCAACATTAAGAACAAAATCAGAAACAAAAATGATAAGAAGACCATACAAACAAAATGCAACTCCTTATGATCAACCAAAACTCTTATTAGATCCTATCATGCAGTAAGTATGGATATTGAAACTGACAAATCATTGCAAAATTTAACTGATTATATATATATATATATATATATATATTTGTAAAAAATGTTATCTCCTGACCGTGGTTTCGGTGTTACTATTACACCTTCATCAGGAGGACTGAGTGGATATTTCCGGTTACGCTATGTTTACATAGTAATATCCCATCAATGAATATATATATATATATATATATATATATATATATATATAAGGTCTTCAATGCGAAAACATCTAAATACAAAATCAGAAATATTCAGAGCTTGTCCACTCAGAAATTTTTATTAAGATCTTGGACTGAAATAGTAACAACAATCAACCACCTTAAAAGGAAAATCTTTCCGAACATTATGTTAACATCATAAATGCACGAGAAATACACATGGTGAAATAAAGTGAGAACTCAGTTTATTATGGATATTTATTCAGATGTCACTTCCAAAATGATTTATCTGACGAAAGGCATATGATGCCTAGAAACTGATGGTAATAATCTGTCAATAATGTATAGATTATTATATATACTAGCAAATATATACACCCTCCGGGTGCAAGTATTTAAGTTTTAATATAATAAAATATCATATTAAATTAGAAAGGCTAATGAAACTGAATAAAAATGCAGATAAAAAGATTTGGAACAGAGGGGGTATGATTGAAAAATAGAACAACTTTGAAACTAACTCTTCCATCATTTTCCCTTACTCCCGTCTTTCATTGGTAAATTTTCCTAATTTAACTATCTAGTTAAAATAGGAAGTAAAGAATAATATTACAGTTATTTCTTCTTGTTAATGGAATTCTTTTAAGATTTATTCCTGAGATTTTTGTTCATATTCAATAAGATAAAACCAAACAATTAGAAATCAATAATACTAAGCATATATTTATTATAATCAAATTTTTAAGATCAATATGCAAATTAGCCTTCCCATTCACACTATAATCCGCTATTTTGTTGTATATATAAATACAATTGTTTGTTATTAGTATGTAGATATGATTAACAGTCTTAATGATGTAAAACAATTTTATTAATAATTGAGGTTTAAATAAAAAATAAAATCATAGAGAATGTTATGTAAACAACAAATATAGTTTCGGTTACAGACAGATAAACAGACAATCTCCATTATAATAAGATATATATATATATATATATATATATATGGATATATATATGGATATATATATATATATATATATATATATATATATGGATGACCCTATATATGCTCCCCATCCCCCAGGGTTGAGCACTCTGGGGTGGATCTCGCTGACGGCCGCCAACTCGAGCGTAAACGCAATGCTCTTCTATATAAGGAATAGAGCACTCTGTGACGGCCTTTACACACAAAGCGATGTGTGTATTAAAAGTTAAAAATCCCCTTCCCATTCTGTAAGTGAAGACAGCCTAATGTTTAAGGTGCCAGACTGACATCCAACCGATCGGATTTCAATTCCGGCTTTAGGTAGCTTGCAAAATGTCTAGCCACACTGAAGAGTCTTGATAAGTCGAAACACGTGTCTGTGGATGACCCTATATATATATATATATAACCATGGATATGGAGTGAGCACCTAGTTACTGACAGTTTCTCTTGTATGTGATCTTCAGTCCAAATGGGGAAAATGGTTTACCGGTTTGTTTATATATGCTGTCGTTTGGGCAGCGTACATAAACAAACCCTGAGGTGTAATGGTTAGAGTTGTAGGAAATGGACCCGTCAACCAGAGTTCAAATCCGGTAAAAGGCTGTTTGCATTTCCCTTAGTGCTAATACCCTTGGGGAAAGGTATTCATCTAACTACACTACCTCAAAGTATGGGTAAATAGTAGGCAGACTGGGCTCTTTAACCATGGCTAGGAAACCAGAAAAGGAAAACTTTGAATTCAAACTTGTTAAACCCCACTTAAGAAATTGATCTTATGTAGCATCCTAATCATGTGGAGAGGGTTGGTGTGTGTGTGTGTGTGTGTAATATATATATATATATATATATATATATATATAAGTTTATTTACAGTACAGAATTTAATAAGGACGCGTAAAAGCATATGCATTATGTAAAATAAATTGTTTTTTTTTTTCTTAAAAAGAAAGGAAAGGGTACCCTAGTTTGATTTAAAATCAGAAATGAATTTCTTCTTTTCGATCAATGCTCCTCAGAGAAAAATTTCATTAATTATATTATATTATAATCATATATTAATTATATCATATATTATTATAATCATATATTGTTATAATCATATATTAAAACATATATATATATATGAGCCCCCCTTACTAATTCCTACTGCTACTGTTTGTTTAAATGAAACTTGTGAGCCCCTCCTCCTACTAATTCCTACTGTTTGTTTAAAAAGAAACAATGGAAACATCTCACCAGTTGCACACCCAATGACGGCACAAAGTTGTACAGAAAGCGCTCGTGGATTCATACACCCGGATATTAAAAAGATGACCAGACAGTTAGAAAGGATTGAACAAAAACTTGGTTGTAATAACAATAATAAGAAACAAGGTGCTCACAAACTGAAGACAAGAATTCTAGAATGGCTTTATAGGTATTATTTTGAGTTCTGCAATACTTTTGTTCTTATAGCTTAGATGATAAAGCAGCTGGAACCAGTCTTCAATGAGACAAAATGGGATTTGAGTTCAAGTCTCACCAGGACCTTAATCTTTATTGCTACCGGAGTACCCTGTTCCCCATTATTGTAGAAATAACCTTAGTGAATTTTGATTTTAAAAAAAATGATTAAAATTAAGATGAAGGATAATAATAGTCATAATTATAATAAAAGATTTAACACTATTAGTTTAGTATGTATGTATTTACCCAACCCCTCTGCCACAATATATACCATTTTTGGTATTACAGAAATATACATTCCTATTTTATTAAAACATTATTAATAAAAAAAAACTTTATTCCTGACCACTGGCAATACCTTTATTTAAATTCTGAGAAATAGATAAAAAATATTCAAAATGGATGGGTGTATGAATAATTTCGTCATTGACTGTATCTAAGTTAGGATAGAATAGGGAGACCATGCCTGTGCTTTAAAGATGTCTGCAAGAGGGAGATGAAGACATGCCACATTGACACCAACACATGAGAGACTTGTGCAAAAGACCGTGCGATCTGATGACTTCTCGTCAAACAAGGAATGAGAAGGAGTGAGAAAGAGAGGAAAGTAGCCACCACAGAAAAGAGAGCCAAAAGTAAGGAGAGACAACAACAACTCCAGCAAGCATCACTATTTGTTTGCAGCCACTGCACCAGAGATTGCCATTCAAAAATTGGTCTGCAGATAAATATTAAAAAAAAAAAAAAAAAGTGGACACTACTCCATCGTCTTCAGTAGACAGACGGATGCCAACCAATATTCATATTTTATTAAAACATTATTGTTAACACAAGATCTTTATTCATGACCACTGGCAATACCTTTATTTAAATTCTGAGAAATAGATAAAAATATTCAAAATTGATGGGTGTATGAATAATTTCGTCATTGACGCTATCTAAGTTAAGATAGAGCAGACATATAGCCAACAATGTTTCTTTCTAATCTGATCAACCACTTGCATCTACTTTATCATAACATTTGTTTGTTATAAATTCTTTTCAAAATCTTATTATAATGGAGATTGTGTGTTTGTCTGTCTGTAACCGAAACTATATTACTATACAAGTCACAATTCCCTTTGTTATTTACATTACATTTATCATGATTTTATTTTTATTTATATAAAATTGTTTTACATTACTTATACTGTTGACTATATCTACATACTAATAACATGTAATTGTATTTATATATACAACAAAATAGCGGTTTACAGTATGAATGGGAATGCTAATTTGCATATTGATATTAAAAATTGAATTTTAATAAATACATGATTAGTATTATTGATTTCTAATTGTTTGGTTTTATCTTAATGAATATGAGTAAAAATCTCTTCAATAAATCTTAAAAGAAATCCATTAACAAGAAGAAATAACTAATATTATTATTTACTTCCTATTTTAACTAAACAGTTAAATTAGGAAAATTTACCAATGAAAGACGGGAGTAACGGAAAAAGATGGAAGAGTTAATTTCAAAGTTGTTCTATTTTTCAATCATACCCCCCTCTGTTTCAAATCTGTTTATCTACATTTTTATTCAGTTTCATTAGCCTTTCTAATTTAATATGTTATTTTATTATATCAAAACTTAAATACTTGCACCCGGAGGGTGCATATATTTGCTAGTAATTATAACAAACTATATTGTGGTATGATAGTAATATACATTCAGATATTCCATATTTTATAAAAACACTACTGTGAATGATACAAGACCTTCATTCCTGACCATTGTCAATACCTTTTCTTTTTTTTTTTTTTTCTTTCTTTCTTTCTTTCTTCAAACTGATTTTCAGTGTTGAATATATAGAATGAGTTTCAAGATTTGGTAAAAAGATTTTAGGTTAAAAATTGAAAAATCTGCTGCTTATGATCAATCCCTACCCCCCAATGACAGAAATATTAAATTTGGTGGTGCAGCAAATGACTAAAGCTATGTAGGGTAGTGACAGGATAGCAGTCAAACCAGTGGGTGTCTTAAAAAAAAGAAAGAAAAAAAGAAATTAAAACAAAACAAAGCAAGAAAAAAAAAACCTGTGAAATATTGCCGATGTAGACTGCGTTTTAATGCAGCTGGCAATGAACCACAACCATGATCACTGTTTCATTTATTTTTTTCCCTAATACCAGAATTTGCAGTGTCACTACAAATGTAATCAGTAAAGTGAATAAAGGTTTTTGACATGTCTGCTGTCTAAATCCTACTCATGGTATTGCAGGTTACATAAACAACGCTCTAATAAATCTTATTTTAAACATGTACCAGATTTAAATTAGAAAAACCAAAAGCCAAGAAATTGTTGTTTTTTTTGTTTTTTTTTTTTAAATCTCAGTTATTAATAAAATTGTTTCACATTATTAATACTGTTGGTCTTACCTACATATTAATAACATGCAATTGTATTTTTATATACAACCAAATAGCGGTTTACAGTGTTAACAGGAAGGCTAATTTGCATATTGAGATTAAAAATTTGATTTTAATAAATATATGCTTGGCATTATTGATTTCTAATTGTTAGGTTTTATCTTAATGAATATGTGCAAAGATCCTGGTGATAAATCTTAAAAGAAATCCATTAACAAGAAGAAATAACAGTAATTTTATTCTTTACTTCCTAATTTACTTAAATAGTTAAATTAGGACAATTTGACAATGGAAGAGTTAGTTTCAAAGTTCTATATTTTGATTATACCACTTCTGTTTCAAATCTTTTTATCTGCATTCTTATTTAGTATCATTAGTCTTTCTAATTTGATATATTTTATTAGCTTAAAACTTAAATACTCGTGCCCAGAGGGTGCATATTTTTGCTAGTAATGCTAATACCCTTGGGAAAGGTATGAATCTAACCATTCTCCCTCTAGCTATGGGTGAATAGTAGTGCAGACTGGGCTCTTTAATCTTAGTTAGGCAGCCAGTCTGGGAGAAGAAAAACTCTGAATTCAAATCTGTTAAACTGTGATTAAGAAATTTACCTTGTGATACATCTTACATGTTCGGAGGGGTTGGTAAATATACATCCATGTATTTGAACTTTATGAATATATTGATAGAATGTATATATACATCATCATCTCATGCTGACAGCATGGATTCTCATGATTCTCTCTCACCACCCATCCCTATTGGTAATTGTTCCTGTCTAGTTCTCCTCATAATATCCAGTATCTGCACAGAGCTGATCAATGTAAGTCTTTGCTGATCAGCCTACTCTGTGGGCATGTGTAGGTGTCTTAAGAAGAATGTCATTTATAAGTTCATCCTTAATTCTCCAACTGTGTCTTGTTAATCTTACTTTGATGGTTTATGTGATAGAAGCTAAGTGGGCATACAGCTGCTTTTTTTTCTGAAGTACTGCTTTCAGAAATTGTTAAAGACAGCACACATCATCCCTGTGTATTTCCCATCTAGCTTTTTTCCTCCAGTCATTTCATTTAAGTCTAAGAGGTGCAGCCATATAGTAGCACTGAAATGGTTACAGCTTGGAAGATTTATTGCTTCAACTTATCAGAGATCAAATTCCCATATGATGGATAATCTGTCTGTTGTAGTGCATGCCTTTCCTATGATGAGATATTACTACCTAGGTATGTGAATTTGTCTACTAATCTCAAAGTTTTGTGTATCCAGTGTGGAGATGTTTGCCTCTTTTTTAAAACACATGCAGTCTATTTTATCTGAGTTCACACTTTATGTGAAGCAACCAACCATTAATCATTTTTAAGGGCAAATTTGATGTTATTGTCTTTGAATTCTAAAAAACTTTAGTATATTTGGTTTTATAACATAAATGAAAAAAAAAATCAACAATATCAAGGGGTAATCCTTGTGGCATTATGACTAGTGTGCTGGAATATGAGATTGCAGAGAGTTCAAACTCCAATCATGCTATTACATTCACTTCTGGACTAATATAAGATATGAATCCCATCACTTCCCCAGCTATACTTCTGTTCTACAAAAATGTCTTTGGCATTAAATAATGCACTAAGGCTGATATACCAAGCAACCAAACCAATCAAATATATCTAAGGTTTTCTATATTAGAAAGAAATAAAATTTTTATTTTACCCTTGAAAATGACCAATGATGGTCAAAAGCACAAGGGAAGAAAAATTTTGATTTCTATACAATTTTAAAGCAAACTCATTACCTTCTGTTAAAATAATAGTAAGTATAGTTGGCAGAATGGACTATTGTCAGTATCAGCTGGATAGTGAAGAGGTCTATAACCTTTTCATTAGTATTAAATCAATGTTTATTTTTCTTATAGATAATATTATTCTTTGGTGTAATAAATTTGGAAACTTAAGCAAAAAATCGACAGAGTAACATCTCATAACTAGGAAAACTCAGAAAATATATATAAATAGGTAGGTAAATTATATCAAATGTTACCATGATATGATTCAACAAAAATAGACAACTCAAACACACATAAAGTTTACATACATATATATAGAAATTTGAAATCAAATTTGAAAAAGCCAAAAGGCTGAAATGAATTTATATCTGAAAAATCTAAGGTTTTCATTTGTTTATTCAAAAAAGTGATGGGTAAGGTATATTTTTCTGGGAATAATTCAGTCTCAATTTATTAGATTCACCTTGATTTGTAATCTTATCCATTTTGAAGTCAGATTTGAAAAAGGCTGAAATAAATCTGAAAAATTTCAAGTATTCATTTTTATATATTATATATATATATATATATATATATATATATATATATATATATTATTGGTGGTTGAAGTAGTTGCTAGTGGTGAAGGCTGGGGTTATACAATCTCTACCCTGTTGGCAACACGGATCACAATCTTTCTCTTTCTGTGGGGGCTTTGTGTCAGACTAACCTTGATGTTTGATAATGTCATGTTAGGCACCGCCAAATGCCTGAACATGTAAGGGGAGGAACCCCTATCATCTTAAATGTAACAGCAAAAACTTTATTCAGGAATAAATGAATCAGTCTCTAAATTGTAAATCTGGATTCTAAAGAATGATATCAACAGTTTGCAGCAAATTATTTTTTTAAAAAGACAGCAAGGGTAGCAAGTTCAAGTGAGAATAAAATCTTATTCTCTTTTGAAAATATGATATCATCTTTCAATGATTTTATTTCAACAATTGTCTTAGATTATAAACAAAGATTCAAATGTCTTCAGGTAGTGAAAGGAAAATAGGAAAAATTAGCAAGGTGACACATAGTTTCTCTTTCTTTCTCTTTCTTCTCTTTCTCTCTCCTCTCTCTCTCTCTCTCTCTCTCTCTCCTCTTTCTCTTTCTTTCTCTTTCTTCTCTCTTTTCTCTTTCTTTCTCTTTCTTTTTCTCTCTCTTTCTTCTCTTTTCTCTCTCTCTCTTTCTCTCTCTCCTCTTTTCTCTTCTTTCTCTCTTTCTCTTCTCTTTCTCTCTTCTTTCTCTCTTTCTCTCTCTCTTCTCTTTCTCTCTTCTCTCTCTCTTTCTCTTTTCTCTCTTCTCTTTCTCTCTCTTTCTCTTCTCTCTTTCTCTTTCTCTCTTTCTCTCTCTCTCTCTTCTCTTTCTCTCTCTTTCTTTCTCTCTCTCTCTCTCTTCTCTTCTCTTTCTCTTTTCTCTTCTCTTCTCTCTTCTCTCTTTCTCTTTCTCTTCTTTCTCTCTTTCTCTCTTTCTCTTCTCTTTTTCTCTTTTCCTCTTTCTCTTCTCTCTCTTTCTCTTTTCTCTCTCTCTTCTCTTCTCTTTTTCTCTTTTCTCTTTTTCTCTCTTTCTCTTTTTCTCTCTTCTTTCTCTCTTTCTCTTTCTTCTCTCTCTCTTTCTCTTCTTTCTCTCTCTCTTTCTCTCTTCTCTCTTCTCTCTCTTTCTCTCTTTCTCTCTTTCTCTCTTTCTCTCTCTCTCTCTTTTCTCTCTTCTTCTCTCTCTCTTTTCTCTCTCTTCTCTCTCTCTCTCTCTCTCTCTCTCTCTCTCTCTCTCTTCTCTCTCTCTCTCCTCTCTCCTCTTCTCTCTCTCTTTCTCTCTCTTCTCTTTCTCTTCTCTCTTCTCTTTTCTCTCTCTCTTCTCTTCTCTCTCTCTCTCCTCTCTCTCTCTCTCTCTTCTCTCCTTCTCTCCTCTCTCTTTCTCTCTCTCTCCTCTCTCTTTTTTCTCTTTCTCTCCCTCTCTCTTTTTTTCTCTCTCTCTCAAATTTTCTCCTCCCTATCTCTATCTCTCAAATAATCAAAGGTGTGAAGAAAATGGAGGCAGGGGTGAACATAAAAAAAAGATAAAAAACCGGGAAAAGGAAAAATTTAGACATCATAATTTAACCTTTCTTTTTTTTTTTTTTAAGTCAAAATGTGGAGATTTTGCTTTCATCAAAAAATGTTTTTTAATGCAAATAATATGAAGGATCTATTTGAAAAAGTCAACATAGATGACATTCTATCCTTTTTGAGAGAAATAAAATTATACCAAAAAATATAAAACAAACCTGATCAATACCATGCAAAAGTAACCCCTTAACACAATGCCCAACAATGCAAACATATCGTTAAAACCGTTAACTACAAATGTGTAAATATAGATATACAGCATATATTGTTTCCTAACCTCTAGGCATAAATAACCCTGGACAGGTTGATATGCCATTAAAATCCATCAACAAACCAAACATCTTTCTAAACATTTTTGGAATCCTTTTCTTTTTCTTCCCCACCCTGTCAACATTTTAAAAAGCTCTTCACTGGCACTTTCCTCCTGTATCAACCTCTACAGTTTTTTACACACTCTCCCACTTACCTTCTAGTTATCTACCTACCTGCATGCATTTTTTTTCTTTTTTTTTTTAATATCATGCCACTCCCCACACATTCACCCAACTCTTTACTCATACCCATGTCATTTTGCATATGAGTTTTTAGCAACATCTTTTTTGTCTTCTTGTTTGAAGAGTTCATTCTCTTTCAACACAACTCATTTCTCTCTCTCTCTCACGTTTTTTGTTGTTGTTGTTTTATTCTATTTATTTATTGTTTTTTCTGGAAGAGATTAAGGCAACCCAAGCAAGGCAGGGTGTTAAAAGCTAGTGGTAATGATGAGAGTTGCAGGAAAAGAAAGGAAGAATTAAAACAAAAAAAAAACAAGCATATTTTTGCTGACGAAAAAGAAGAGTTAAAGGTTAGGGATATGCAATGGGGTGCTACCAGGGGAAAAAAAAATTAAAAAGAAAAAACCCCAAAAGCAAACAAACAAAAACCAACCCCTCAGCATCTTACTCCTTGCTGGGATCCTGACTTCACACATCTTAAACCTCTTTCCACTACCAGAAATGTGCATAATTAATCCATCAGTTGCAGAATTGTTTGTCAAGTTGCATCCCAGCATATTTGCAACAGCAGGAGGAATCATGGTGCCAGTTTACAGGGGAGCTTAGTCACGAGGCTTTAAGTTATCATAATATTGACAATGACAACCCACTTTTTGATGCACACTATTCAAGAATAGATACCAAATTCACTTTTATTCATAGTTTGAGACTTCAAAAAAAAAAAAAAAAAAAAATAAAAAAAAAAACAATAAATGAATGAGTTTGATAATATTTGGGTGACCATGAAAATGTAATATCCAAGAAACTGATTTTTTAGAAATAAAATCTTTTTTTTTCATATTTAAGAAAAAACAAAACTTGTGCTCAATATCAGTGATAGAGCACATCCTAAGTAGGATTGCATAGACACTATCAATGGTGTTTGGTTTGTTTTCTTTGTTTAATGGCATATCAACCTACGTAATGCCAAAGCCATCCTTGTTGGAGAATAGTAGGGGTACTATTTAAGTCATAGCCAGAAGAATTAGAGGTTGCATATCTTTCCCAAGGGTATTAGACTGAAAGTGAACATAATAGAAAAAGTTGATAATATATAGGGGTCCATGAAAATATATCTCAGAAACTGAGAACTAATGTTTTAGAAATAAAATCTTATGTTCCATTTTTAAGAAAAAAAGAAACTGGTATAATGGTTTGTCTTAGGAAATGAACCAGAGATCTTGACAAGGCTATTTGCATTTCACATAGCGCTAATACCCTTGCAATGTTATGCATCCAACTTCTCTCCCTCCAGCTATGGGTAAATATTAGGTCAGACTGGGCTCTTTAACCATGGCTAGGTAACAAGTCTTGAAGGAAAACTCTGAATTCAAATCTGTTAAACTCAGAATAAAGCAATTCCAGCTCAATTTTCAACTAAATTCATCAGATTGTTAGGTCTGTATTAAAACTGAACATCATTCTTTAAAATATCCTAATTTTCAATAACTATTAAATGCTAATCTTTCACTCCTTCCTAAATAGAAGCATCAGTATCATCATAGACAGCAGTTAACTATAAAATGCTCACTAGGATGCTCTCTTTTTAAAAAATAAGTAAGTAAAGTCTGTAGCAGGGCCTAATATCGGTATCAGCCAGACAGCAAGTGAGTCTATCCCCTTTTCACTAGTGCAAGACCAAGGAGATTCTGAATCATCAGCTTCTTATTATACTGCTTAGATCCCTGTGCTACTCATGCACTGAATTAGTGAGGGCCAGTATTGAAACCAAAATCTTGTGGTTTCTAGGTGGACACTCTACTGACTGAGCTAAACAAAATCATCATTGACAGCTGTTAACTATGAAATACTAAATGTATCCTTCACTCCTTCCAAAATAGAAGCATCAGTATAAACATGGACAGCTGTTACACTGGGAACCCAACCAGTTCATTGGTTGTCTAGTATATACATATACATAGTATTTTATGTGGAGAAATGTAGACAAACACGGGATGTTATGGAAACTGGATCCCGTGTTTGTCTACCTTTCTCCACATACTGTCGGATTAACCTCCTCACATTTCTCACATAGTATTTTATATATTGAGCCTAGATTGTTTTTATAAAAGCATATACAAATCGAACATTATTAAAAAAAAAAAAAAACATAATAAAATTATATAAATTGATAAGTTTTTTTTTTTTTTTTTTTTTTTGTGCTGCCATTTCCCTCCTGAAAAGAAGCCCGACTGCTGTTACAATGGGAACCTTGAGGGATTTTAGGATGTCTAGTGATATATATTATATATATATATATATGTATGGTATATAATCACTATGATGCATTTTTTGTGGAATATATTAGCTCAGTACAAAATCATTTGACATTGAGCTCTCAATTTGGACCAGACCAACTTAAACATTCCATTGTTAAAAAAGGCCTACCTTAGAATCATCCTAATACCAACTAACCATCTGATTTACCTATTGAGATATATATGAATTGCAAATATTTATATACACTTCTTTTACAAGGCTGTGACAAAATTTGGAGGTGTATTTGCTGATTTACTTTTTTAAACAAGATTTGTTTTGTTATGTTTGTTTTTTTTCTATTTCTTTCTTTTCTATTTCTTTCTTTTGAAATTCTTTTATGTTTTTCAAATAGTTAGGTAACTTTATTGACAACAGCAAGACACAATACATTCATGTTTTGTGTTATTCCCTTTCCCAAACCCAAACTGCTGCATACATACACTTTTCTTTTTTTCAATGAACTGATCTACTGTGACTCGATACTTTGGCCAATGCAACTGAAAACAATAAAGACAAAAAAAAAACAACAAAAACACTTCTTTTCTATTGACAACAATGAATGAAATCCACAATTTCAGTCCTTTACTAAATCCACACAAACTACCACCATCCACATTGTCTTGAACCACCACCCCTAAACAAAGAAGTACATCCTGTTAGAAAAAAAAAAATTGTCTTTCTCTCTCACCATTATACAGTATTTGATATACATCCATCTATTGGAATTTACTGTTGTTGTTGAGGTTTTTTTTGGGTTTTTTTTTCTTGGTATAGTCACTTGGTTAAAATAAAATTGTCCTTTCACTTCGCCTCAATTGTTATTTTTACTCCTTCCCTTTTTCTTTCTTTCTTTCTTCTGTCTTCTCATTGTTTTTCTTTCTTTATTTCGTTTACCTTCATCTTTCTTTCTTTGATTATTCATTCTTTATTTTCTTTTTTCTTTTCTTTGTGTTTCTTTTTTTCTTTGCTCCTTTCTTTTTTTCTTTTTCCTTTCCTTTTTTCCTTTGTTTTCTTTTTTCTCAACAAAGTTCCTTTTTCTTTCTTTTTTCTCTCCTTCCCTTTCTCTCTTTCCTTTCTTTAGCTTTGCTCATTTTCTTTCCTTTTTCCTTTTTTCTCAATATAGTTCTTTTTCTTTCTTCTTTCCCACCCTTACTCTTTCCTTCAATTCTTTTTTTACTCATTTTCTTTCCTTTTGATATTTTTCTTTTTCTCAGCATAGTTCCCTTTCATTTCTTCTTTCTCATTCCTTCTTTTAACTTGGTTCCTTTTTTTTCTCTTTCTTAGCTCATTTTCATTTTTTTTTTTTCTTTTTTTAACATTGTTCCTTTTACTTTCTTCTCTCTTCCCCTTTAAGGTTTTTAATTTTTATTTCATTTTTCTTTTTAATTTTTCTCAGTTTCTTTCATTTGTCCTTTTGATTATTCTCTTTTTATCAACTTCCTTCTTCCCTTTCTTTCTTTTTTCCCTTCTTTTCATTCAACTTTTTCTTTTTTCTTCTCCCTTCTCCTTCCTCTCTCTCTTCTTCTAATTTCCTGTTTTAACTTCTTTTGTTTTCTTTTTCAACTGAATTGCCAACCAAATAAGCAAAGACCTGCAATACAAATGAAATAAAAAGACAAAGTTTCTTTGAATCCCACTATTATCTACCCCCGAAAAAGTCTTCTTCTTTTTTTTTCAACCTACCAATTGTGCAAAGTTCACCCTATCAAACCTCTTGCCTCTTCAAGAATCTGCCTCACACCACTTCCCTATTCTATAGACATTTCATTACTAATAGTTCTGATTTACCCAGTGCAATAAAAACGAGGTACAATTTATTTATTATCTTTTTTCACCCCTTGTATTAGGCAAAACCCTTTTTACCTTTTCGGATGTTTTTCTGCATTTTCTTTTTATTTCTTCCAAAATTTTATTGCAGCCCCCCCCCCTTTTTTTTTCAGTAACCAAAATTTGTCATATAAAAAGAAAAATGCTTACTGTTCTTTTTTGTTCATATTTTATTTTACTGATCTATCTTTTTGTGTATATATATGTATATATATATTTCACCAGTATTATTTTTATTTATAAGAAGAACATGCTTACTGTTTTTTTATCCTATTTTACTGATCTCCTTTTGTGTGTGTGTGTGTATATATATACATATATATATATCCTTTTTTTTTCACCAATAGACTCATGAACAAAGTAAATAATTTTTGTTGTATCTTTACAAAAAGAAAAAGTAAAAACTGCTTTAAAAAAAAAGAGAGAAGAAAAAATATTCCAGGTAAATAATTATTTGAATACATATATATATATATATAATCCATTGAAAGAACATATTCACAAATAACTCCTTTTGTCCATTGTTATATCCTGAAAAAAAAAATGTAAAAATAGAACTCAAAGAATAATTTATATGGAGATCAACATTGGGATTATGCTGACTTTAGCAAATGCCAACAGATCCTCAAAGAAGGGTTTTGCAAAAAATATTCCCAAAAAATAAAACAAGGTTTCTTTCCTATTCTTCTACATCCTTATTTTTTGTAATCAAACAGAGTAATAAGCACAATTTTTCAAATAATCTGCTCAATGAATAAACTGGTTTTAACCCCAATATTGTGACATTTTTTTTTTTATCTTTCTTTCACTTTTTATAAGTATGTTTTTTTCATAGAATTAAAAGTAGAAAAAAAAAAAAAAAGACTTACTTGGGTGTTTGTTTTTTTCCCCACAAATATTTTCTTGTTTCCTTTCTTTACATTTGTTGTCCCCTTTTATTATTTACTTTTCACTAAAATCCAATCATATTTTTTGGCTTTGTATATTTTTGTTGTTGTATCACCGCTTCTTTGTTATTTCTCTTCCATTCTTCACCTCGGTTTGATCCTTTATAAATAAACATTATTTGTAAATATATATATATATATATATAATAGTCAACAAATTGAAAGACAACTTTGTTGTCTGTTATTACTCCCACCATGATTAGATATTTTTCTTATGAAAAATGCTATGTACGTGGTTAGAATGGCTGATTTAGAAACATCGGTAAGACTGTTCAATATCCATTATTTAATTGATAGAGTTGTATAGTAGGACTTCACTATTGAATCTCCTTGGAATCAACCCATTTATATATTAATACTTGTGTTCATTAATGCTATGACCGTTATCATCTTGCAACACCCTCTGCTTAAAAATGAGACCGTCCAGATCTACCAAGATGAAATGCAAAAATGTAAATCCTAATTATCTGGTGTTGCTTATCCACCAAATTATTTCTCATGAGTGTTGTCACCTCAGCTAGATAATGGACTATTCCATTTTTCTTTTGAAGAAAGAAAGGGAAAAAAAGGATATGCTACATGGAAAAATATAAGAAAGAAAGAGTAGGGGGTGAATGATAACAATAATCAGTTTAAATCAAACATAATGAAAAAGATGAAAAGAAAGAAAAAAGAGTGAGAGAGATTTAAATCAAGATTATATACTTTTTACATATTGAACTATTTAGCAATAGCACTAAAGTAAACATATCAAATGTAATAATTAAATTATCATACTGTGAAATATCAACAGGTCCTGCTAGTCTCAAATATTGAGGTTTGGCTGTTTTTGGACTCTTGTAGAAAAGAAGATAACTAAAGCTCAAGAACTTTGAAGTCTGGTCAGAATTGCTTTCACTCATTCCTCATGTAAGAAGGAAAAAATTCTGATAAAGATATTTACTGATTAATAAGGATATTAAAAAAAACTTATAAAGCTCTAAGCAGAATTTGATTTGTTTTTGTTTTTTTTGGTGGGGCATGCTATTAACAAAAAAAAATCATTGATCATTTGCACACCTATTGTTTAGGTCTTAATATAAAAAAAAATCTAATCCACAACCAACAAAAGGCAATCTCCACAGACTTGATGAATTAAATTGAAACCATCCTGGCCACTGCATTTCTAAAAGTGGTTAGGATACTTAACAGAGACCTGAAGATATGAGGAGACTTGTTGTCACTCTGACTCCAGTGAAAAACCATCAATTGTTTTGAAAAAACTCTAATAATAAAAGTTTGTGTGAAAAATCATTTTTTTAATCATTCAAATTCTTCATATAAAAGATAGAAGTATGTATATCATCAAGGACTACAGTTACAATTACAACCCCAAGTAAAAGTAAAATCAGTGGAGTGGCTATTGTTTATATCAACTGGACAGCAAGGAAGTCTATCCCCTTTTTCACTAGTGCTAGATTAGGGATAAGGTTTACATAATATATGGTGTGGTTAATTTTGCATATTTGTTTTTACAAAACCGGTTTAATAAATAATTACTTGTTTTTATTGATCTCTAATATTATTGTTTTATTCTCCAATGTATTTAAAGTCAATCCTATGAATGATTTCATATAGAAACCTATTAAAATATAATTAAAATAAGTAATCTTTTTATATGCATTCTTATTTAATTTCATTAGTCTTTCTAATTTAATATATTTCATAACATTAAAACTTAAATACTTAGACCCAGCGGGGGCATATTCATTCTCGTAGATTTAAATTATGTCCTGCACATTCCATACAATCAACTGACTGGGGATTTTAAAAAAGTTTTATATGCAACTATGTCTATGGAGGTGCGTGGTGTAATTTTTAGAATCATAGGAAATCGACTCGTCAACCGAGTTCAAATCCTGGACAAGGCTGTTTGCATTTCACATTGCGCTTATACCCTTGGGAAAGGTATGCATCCAACTACTCTCCCTTCAGTTATGGGTAAATAATAGGATGGCACTTTAACCATTGGTATGTAACCAGTCTAGGAGAAGGAAAACTCTGAATTCAAACCTGTTAAACTCAGCTTAAGAAAATAAGTCACATCCTGCTCATGCGGAGGGGTTGGTAAATATATAGTTTCATATATATATATATACATATATATGCAACTATGTCTGACAGTGTGGAATAAAGATTAATATCCATGGATTCTTAAACCAGGTACATTTAAGGAAACAGTTAAATTTTAACCCAAGTACACTGCTTTCTTTTTTCATTTTAAAAACTTAGATCTTTTACATGTAACAAACCATTATCTTATGGTATAATTGTAAAAGTCAATCGTATTCACTTAGTATGAATAGCTAAATGATTATGTTTCAATTTAAGCTTATCTATCATGTACAGAATTTTTTGGCTCATTCAAAAGAAAAACATGTCTTATCTTATTCAGACTTATTTTTTTATTTCCCATAATGCAATGCAAGTAGCTAATTCTTGTTCTTTTGATCTACTTGATTTATTTAACTAATTTTCATTTATTAGACTTTTTTTTTTTTTTTTTTTTCCTTAATTCAAAACAATGTCTTTTTTTCTTTTCTTTTTTCTAACTTTTCTAGTTTTGTTCCATTTTCATTTCTGATTGAGGTGACTAAGCTTACTCAAGCACAATGCCAAACAGGAAAAAATGTGGATAGGAAGATTGTGTTGCTCTATGTATTATTTGATCATTCAGACTATTGTCCTCGTCTATTTGTTATATACAAAACATTTTGGCTGATGTGCCTTCCAACCTTCTTCAGGTGTTTCTTGTCGAACTTGGGAACCTTCTTGTTGAACCAGTTGGACACATGGTGCAATGAATATAAGGTTTGAGTTCATACAGTTATAAATGAGAATCATCCCTAGATTGCAGGTTCAATTCTGGCCAAGGGCAATAATAACATAGAACACTTAACATAGCTTAACATTTGTACTTGGTCATGATTAATGAAATGAGAACAGTCTACCCCCGTGGATTGAATAAAGGGTTTGGTTCAAATTCTGTGTAGGCTCCTGATTATGACAAGAGCACCTGAAGAAGGCTGGAGTGCACATCAGGCAAATGTTATGTATATAAGGATAAAGATGAGCACAATAGTCAGAATAATCCAAATAATCAAACCACATCTCCAAAAATTCAGACATGGGTGTAATTTAATCTTCCAAGTGGTGGAAGGGGTGAGCCAACCCACGTTGATAATCACTATTAAGACAATTTTGTCTTTGTGCATCTGTTATTTTAACTGCAAAATGTTAGGAAATAACTGAAATCATCCAAACAACATTATCAAATTTGTGAGGAGATTTATAAAGTATTTATTTATTCAACCCATTCACCATGGGTAGGATGTGACAAAAGGTCTTATGTATGGGGCATCCATCATGCACATATACTACTCACTGATCCTTGGTATTTTTCTAAGAAAAAGCAACTTCTATTAAAGAATGAAAGAAGATATTAAAGTTAAATAAGGAGATTTTATTTTTTTGCCTTTTTTTTTTTTTTTTTTTAAATAATTTTTGTCTTTTTTTTCTTAAATTCTTTTTCCTCCCTCTCTTGTTATTATTCTTTGTTTTTTATTTGTTTGTTTTCTTCGTTTTGTTTTACATTGTTTTTTCTTTTTCTTTTCTTTATCTCTCCTTTTTTCTCTCCCATCTAAAAGAAAAAAAAAAAAGCTCTCTCTGTCATTATCAGAATGACTTCTCTTTCTTTCTCTCTCTCTCTGCATTGGACATCAACTTCATTTTTTAATGAAATCAAATAAACTTTATCCCAATTAAACTGAATTCTGTGTTTTCTTTGATGTTTCTGCTTGTGGGCATTTCATGAAAGAACTGCATCAGATCAGCTGCTGTTGATGAGATTGTGATACCTTCTTAAAATAAATCCAAAAAATTAGTCATAGAAAAATGTTTTCTTTAATTTTAAGCCAATGACCAATAAACCAATTTTTAGGTGGATCAGAATGTTCCAATTACCTTCGTTTCACCCTTTTATATAACACCAGAGAAATGACTTCATGTTACCAGAAAATCAAGGAAGATTTTGCTAAAGATGTTCCAGTTATCCAGGGTCAAATCAGCAGTTATTGTTATGGCCAGGACACAAGGCATATCAAAGTGGACAGTTTGAATGTTACACAAGGAAAATTGTTTTAAGTAAATACCTGTCTTTTCCACTCTCTCTCTCATATATATATATATATATATATATATATATAGTCGATGAGTCCGGATTAAAAGTATTTACATCTAAAAACGAACCTAATTATCATTATGCACTGATGCTGATTTTTTATAAATCGAAATATTGTCAATATTAGCAATGAAAATGATATAAAAGTATATTCATTTGAACAACATTGTGTGTTTTCATATCCTTTTTATCTATACATATACCATTAGATTCATTTCCTTACTCTTAACTCATATATATATAATTTATATATATACACACGTGTGTGTATATGTGTGTAAGTTAGAAACAGTTTCCAGCCTATGCGTTTGAGAATTGTTATTTTGCATTTCTTTTTACTTTACTACATTTACAAAACTTAATTTAATTTGACACAAAACCAGACATATAGAACGCCCAGTGAATATCAACATCACTAGCAGTGGTGTGCCATTCTTACTCACTAACCATTACACAATGGAAGGTCCTTTCTTTTCTTACCTGGTTGGCAGGGCTTAGAATATGCAGACTGTATCCTCTATTATATCTATGGAGGTGCATGGGATAATGGTTAGTCGTAGGAAATGGACTCGTTGACCAGAGTTCAAATACTGGACTAGTCTGTTTGTAGTTCAAATAGCACTAATGCCCTCGGGAAAAATGTGCATTCAACTACTCTCTCTCCAGCTATGGGTAAATAGTAGGGAAAACTGGACTCAGTTGGCTAGTTAACTATAGATGGAGGAAGTAGCTGGATGCATACCTTTCCCAAGGTTATTAGTGCTATGGGAAATGCAAACAGCCTCATCAAGGAATTGAACTTGTCTCACTGTGTCCATTTCTTATGATGGTAACCATTCTACCACTTCCATATGTGTGTGTGTGTGTGTGTGTGTGTTATATATATATATATATATTATATAATATATATATATAATATATATATCTATCGGAGTAATTATAGAAATAAATCCGACAATATCAAGAAATTTGAAAAATCAACTGTTCCAAAAATAAGATGAATTTATTTATCAACGCTTAAACATTTTGGTTTCTTTAAACCTTCATCAGGATGTATTATGGGGTGAAGAAATTGATGGATGTTTTATAGATGACAGGAGATTTAAAAAAAAAAAAAAATTTTTTTTAATTTCTTAAAAATTTTTTTATCTCCTGTCATCTATAAAACATCCATCAATTTCTTCACCCCATAATACATCCTGATGAAGGTTTAAAGAAACCGAAAAGTTTAAGCGTCTAAATAAATTCATCTTATTTTTGGAACACTTGTTTCTTTTCAAATTTCTTAATTTATATATATATATATATATATATATATGACAATAAAAGAACTTACATCTTTAGAATATTTTGGAATGAAATAAAACATTTTTTCCCAATTTTCTCATGCCAAGAATTTGGTAATTTGGTCCTTAGTGACCCCAAGTGAATTTTGCGATAAATATAAATGCCACCACTGGTTTCCTCATAAAATTCTATGCTAAAAAAGTTTTCTTTGATCTTGGTACAGGGCTTTGTTTTCAATTGCATCCCCGGACACAAACACCACAAATGTAGTATATACGATTTCAAGAAAGAGTCTGCAGTATCTTTTAAAACAATCTCTGAGTATCTAAATGTCTATCTGGTAAAGAAATCTTTTTGTTTAATTCTTTTATTCGTTATGTTCATATATACATAAATTTCTTCACTTTTAGATGCTTGCTAATTGGCTTAAACATAAACTATTACATATACCAATATATATATATATACATTTACAAGTGCAATTTTGTGTGTTGCTATGTGCAACTAAGTCCCACAGGTGCTGGCAATTAGCATATGTACTGCTATTTTTGGTATGATTAGCAGATGGGAAGTCATTCTGCCAGTATGTCAGTGGTGGGAATGCCAAACTTTTAACCACATTTGTTTTAGAAATGAGCTAACCACTGTCTGAATAGAAGCTGTAAGTAGGTACTTTTTATTTTTATTTACTAGTTTACCTACCTAATCTCTTTCTGATTAGTCTAAATAAAAACAAACGTTACTTCTTCTGTAAGATGGAACCACAGCATCCAGACCAATTGGTATGGGATAAATATAGACTTCTTATAAAACAGCCAAAGCACTTTTGAATTGTATTTATTTGTACCAGCAGGACTTGTGAATATACCACAGTATGATGATTTAATTATTACAACGTTTGATATGTTTATTTACGAGCTATTGCAAAATAGTTCAATATGTAAAAAGTATAATAATCTTGATTGAATTCTCTGTGATAAGATATACAAATTTGTTGGTTAAGCTACACCAGATAAACTGGATTTACATTTTTGCCGTTCATCTTGGATGATTTGTATAGTCTGATTGTTAACCAGAGGGTGTTGCAAGATGATAATGGCCATATTTTTTGGGAACCTTAATCTTTGGATGAAACACTATTTTGAAAATTTAACTTTTCAATAAATTATTTTTAATAGCATATAGAAGATAGCAAGAGATGCCAAATAAAATCTACTTTGGCCCTTACTTAGGCCAGACGAGCAGTCAGAGAGACCCCCTCTGATCAATCAGTTGGTCACGTCAGGTCCTAGCACCTATATGATTGTCCCAACCCTATTGCCTTTATGGCAAGACCCAACCCCTTTTTATCATATGGGTGCTAGAAGGTGGTGACTTAGAGTTTAACATCATTTCCCAGGACATGTAGACCCTATCTGATGGTGAGGTTCCAGTTTTGGAGGTTTGGGGAATGTGGAGCACCCCTTCATCACCATTGCTCTCTGGTCCACTCTGACCCGGAGTGGTAGTACCTGTTAGGGTCCCATCTATGGGTTGAATAGAAAAACATGAGTTTTTTTAAACAAAATGGTATTATGCATTAAGAATGAATTTATTTCACAACTTTGTCAGCATTAAATGACCCACCGAGGTTGATATGCCATAAAACAAAACAAACCAAACCAAACCATACCATAGCATTGAAATAATGGAAAGTGTGTGATGCATTCACTAGATGTGGGTTAAGCCAGCTCTAAACATGTATTCATGTGCAGAGTTTCTCAGGGATTGGTGTCCAAAGGTGGTCCCCATCAAGATTCATGTAACAAGTTTGAATTCAAAGTTTTCCTTCTCAGTTGCTCTGCTAAAGTTACAGAGTCCAATCTGCTCTACTATTTACCCATAGGAGGAAAAACAATAGTTTTCATAAGAGTATTAGTACTATAAGGAATGCAAACAGGCTTGTCTAGAATTTGAACGTGGATCATTGAATTTATTTCCTATAACCATTACTCCATGAATGCAGGGATGCATATGGTGGTATAATGGTTAAAATCATAGGAAATGGACACAAGACAAGTTCAAATCCTGGGCAAGGCTGATTACATTGGGAAAGGTATGAATCCAACTATTCTCCATCCAGATATGGGTAAATAGTAGGGCTCTTTAACCTTGGTTAGGCAATCAGTATAGAAGAAGGAAACTCTGCTTTCAAGCCTGTTAAACTCTGCTTAAGAAATTGACCTTGTGTCACATCCTGCCCATGTGGTGTGGTTGATAAATATCTATATTAGGAAGAAGTCATTTACTAATCTTAGTTTAGTTTGGCTCAAGACTAGAATTATAGCGCGTTCAGTGTGAATTGAAATTACTAATAATAATCTTTGATTGATTAGTTGTAACAGTATATCAACCCATCTGGGGTTATTTTATGCCTAAAGGTTAGGGAATAATGTACTCTATACACATTTCAGTTGCTTAACCCTCTGGCTGTCTACAGTTGTTTCTTGTCATAATCTGGAGCCTTTACGGAGCTTCAAACCAAATTCTTTATTTAATCCATTGGGGTAGATTGTTCTCCTTCCGGCTACAAGTGTTAAATGATGTTATGTATTATATGAGAACAACAGTGAAACAAAAAATTTTAATAATACAAATTATGAAGCCACATCTAAAAATTTCAGACAAATTATAGCTTCGAGTAACTATTCTTAATACAAATGATTTAAAGTATTCCTATAAAATACTAATAATTCATATATAATGTACTATATACTTGTAGCTTTTTCTAAAAAAGTTTTTTATACATACAAGTAATTTACACACCATTGTAATGCTTCAAGTGTTCCTATCTAATACAAATGATTGAGTTATATGGTCTTAAGTAACCACTGCTATTTAACTCTTTGCTAACCAAATTTCCCCGGTAGCTGGTTCCCTATTGTGAAAGGATCAAGTACTAGTTTCAGGGTTGCTTCACAGACACAACAAAAGATGGCAGAGGTGTTCACTAGTGATTTTTCTGTGTAAACAAGTGACTTGCAAGACCTGCTGCCAGTAGAATCACAGTGGTAGGAGAGCCGCTGTGAGTGACTTAAAGTAGGCCAAGAGTTAATAATAATTAGTTTGAATAGCATTATATGATAGTAATCTTTAGTAAACAATTATAGCTCAAGTACCAATTCTTAATTCAAACAATTCATACATAGTTATATGACACCAAGAATTCCTCTCAAATAGAAATAATTTTCAAACAGATATTTGATGGGACTAACAGGTACTACCTCTCCGGATCAGAGTGGACCTGGGAGTAATGGCAATAGAGGAGTACTCCACACAGCTCCATAACTGGAGCCTCATCATCAGATACAGTTTAGTGTCATACTCAGGACACCGCTTCTTGATGGGATTCTAACCCTTATTCAGGGAATACAGTGTACCCAATTTTTATGATAGTAAGTCAAACAATACTTGCTTATATAATGTTATGGTTCGTTTTGATAATCCCTTGTTTAGGGGTGGGTTTAGCTCAGTTGGTAGAGCACCTGCCTAGGAATCGCAAAGTTCCTGGTTTGATACCAGTCGCTGCCAACTCAGCGCATGAGTAGCACTAATTGGGTAATTTGATCTGTAAAGTAGGAAGCTGACGGTAGGCGTGGCACTCCACTTCTGCAAAAACAATCTCCCTGGTCTAGTGCTAGTGAAAAGGGAATAAACTCTCACTGTCTGGCTGATATCGACAATAGGTCACTTTATTCATTTTTTAAATTTTTTATTACATCATTCTTACTGAGTAGAAGTAATATATTCAGGCTATATATATATATATATATATATATATATATATATATATATATAAAATAAAAAAAGGTTTATTGTCTCTTGTTTAATGTTATCTTCTCACTAATTATCACAATTACACTTTACCTTATTCATACTTTGTAATTCTATCTTCATATTAGATTTGCCAGTGTATAAGATTTACATTTAAGTAAACAAAAAGATGATGCAAATTTAACAATATTTCCAATGTCCTGCTATTATGAATAGGATTTTATCTACTAAAGTTTAAAGTTAACATTTAAGACTGATTTTTTTTTTTTTTGCCTTATACATCCTTTTTGATAAAAACCAAAACCAGGATATTATGTAAATTAAGTTGTCTTGAATAGTTAAATATTCAAAATGTCTACCTTAGTATTGTGGAGGTGAATTGGTTAATATCATATGAAATGGACACGGTGAGATGAGTTCAGATCCTGGATAAGGCTGTTTGCATTTTACATAGCGCTAATACCTTTGGGAAAGGTATGAATCCAACTGTTCTCCCTCCAGATATGGGTAAATAGTAGAAAGACTAAGCTCTTTAACCTTGGTTAGGAAACTAGTTTAGGAGAAGGAAAACTCTGAATTCAAACCTATTAAACTCTACTTAAGAAATTAACCTTGTAATTTCCTGCTCATGTGGAGGGGTTGGTAAATAATATTATATATATATATATATATATATATATTATTATTTTTTTTGAAGGCAATTACAATGCATATATCGTATAGAATTCAATAATTATTGAAATAATCATGACAAGCAAACTCGGCAAATAGTGTGTGCGACGTGTGGAACGCAGAGACTCTGACTCTGGGTTCTCCAGTTCGATCTCTGTCGGAGAAAGAGATCATAGGTATACACTGCTGATGAGACCTATAAGGTTGAAATAGCTGTACAGTGTTCCACACCTCGCACGCATTATTCGCCGAGTTTGCTTGTCATGATTATTTCAATAATTGTTGAATTCTATACGCATTGTAATTGCCTTCAAAAATATAAATAATAATATACTTGACTTAACAATGCTTCAAAAGCAAATTATCAAATACTAATATATATATATATATATATATATATATATATATATATACACACACACACACACACACACACACACCCTTTTTACTATATGTCATAATGTAATTTTTACATCTTCCAAAATTGTCCAACAGAAATGCTTTCTAAATACTATGCATATGATATTTAACTAGCAAGATCTGTGGATATACCACAGCATGATGATTTCATTATCATGACATTTGATATTTTTACTTAAGAGCTATTGCAATATAGTTCAATATCTACAAAGTATAATAATCTTGATTTAAATCTTTCACTCTTTTTCTTTCTTTCTTTCCTTTTCATCATGTTTGATTGAAACAGATAAGCATTATCACTTCCACATGCTCGCCCCCACTAGCTCTAACTTTTCCCTAATCTCTTTTTCTCTCTTAAATTTTTTCTGTGTAGCATGTCTTTTTCTTCCCTTCTTTATAGTAAAAACAGAATGGTCCATTATTTAGCTGAGGTGACAACTCATAAGAAATACTAATTCGGGATAAGCAACACCAGATAATCAGGATTTACATTTTTGCATTTCATTTGGATGATTTGGAGATTCTCATTTTTAACCAGAGGGTGTTGCAACATGATAACGGTCATACAAGGAACCAAGTATTATTAATAGATCTTTTTTTTTTCCTTTTTTTTTTTTTTAAATTAATGGAATGAAAATGTTGACTGCCAAGGGGACTATTTTGAAAAAAAAAAATCTTTCATTGTTCATTTTTGTCTTGGTAAATACAATTTATTAGGATTATTTGTTTGTACAACATACAAAAGACGTAATTATTACTTCGTCTGCTGCAAAAAAAAAACTTGATGATCTTTAAGAAGTTGTTTAAGTTTATTTTCTCAAATTTCCTTCACAATTTTTCTTTTGTTTATTTTTATTTGTTTTTTTTTTTTTTCTCTTCACTTTCCATTTTAACTACCATATTTGACGGCATATAGGACGCACTTTTTTTCAAAATTTTGGCTCAAAAAATTGCCCTGCGTCTTATACATCATAGATGAAGTTTGAGACTTCCCGTAGGCTTTATTATTATTATTATTATTATTTCCTGCTATAAAGATTTCTTGTGTATGCTTATTGCTTGTCTGCCAAATTGCTTTTATACAGCTATGTTTCTGCTTGTCTAATGCACAGCTAGACTATTTTCAACAATATATGCTTAAATACACTAAAAACCTTTTTTTCCTGAATCTATATGCCGTCAAATACGGTATTTATTTATTTATTTATTTTAATAAACCTCTGTCTAAAGTTGGTTTTCATTTTGAAAAATGAAATGCAATTAGTACAAAGATTTAGTTTAGTGTGGCCCTCATGCCTCAGGTTGCTTACAACGATGCCTGCTGTGTTTTTTAAGTGGTCACCACTCATCTATTCAATTAGATATTCTTATTAGAATATTTGTTGATAAATCTAAGTCTTCTCTTTGTTTTTCTTTAGTTTTTCTTGGAGTCATTTGAATCTGTTTCAAACTCTGTCTCTCATAAGAATCTTTATTTACCTATCTCTCTCATCCACTTATTTACCAGCGCTAAGTCTCTGCAAAAATAATCCTCACCAAAACATTATCAACTCTCATTGAATTGTAAGAAGAATATGAACAGTCAATTGAAAACCAATGTTCTGTTTGAAATTTTCTTTTTTGTTTTATTTTTCAAATATGTAATTATCTTTGAATGACAAAATTATTTTCAGTAACTTATTTATTTTTATTTTATTTTTAATCTTATTTGTTATATATTCTTCTTTTTTTTTTTTTAACTTTTTTTTTGCATTAGGAGATGGATACTTAATCTAATTTTGAAGCAATATGGCTTCTCCAAATTGACTTTGTATTCTAAAAAGAATTAATAACGGAAAATTAATTTATCAACTAAGAACAGAAAAATAGCAAGACTTCATGTGTGCAGGTAGGCATATATATATATATATATATATATATATATATATATACACACACACAGACACGCAAACAAACATACACCTTTGTTTGTTATACATACACGTTCACTCATATTGATATACGATTCTAAGAATGTTTCTCATTTAAAGATGTACATTATAATATATGTAAAATTAAATGAGATACACTTTTTGATTCACACACAAATATATATATATATATATAATTAGATTATACATTTTCACATACACACACACACACGTATCATCTTTAAATGATTCACTTTTTGATTCATATATATATATATATATATATAATCTCTAAATGAGATACACTTTTTGATTCACACACACATATATATATATTATATATATAATTAAATTATACACTTTCACATACACACACACATATCATCTTAAATGATTCACTATTTGATTCATATATATATATATATAATCTCTAAATGAGATACACTTTTTGATTGACACACAAATATATAATAATCAAATTATACACTTTTTGATTCACAGGAATACATATAATCTTTAAATGATAGACTTTCTGATTCATATATATATATATTATATTATATATATATATATATATATAAATGAAATAAACCTTTTGATTCACATATGTATATATTCATAGATACACACAACTGTTTGCATTGAATTAATTCCTATTATCACTGATAGATGGCAACACCATAGAAGAGAACTTGAGGAATAAAAACTTCAAACATGCTAGAATTTCTTTATCTGCATTTTACATAGGAGTCCTTAACTTATTTCACTTGTTTTAGTAAGAATAGAATAAAATTTTTTAAGAAGAATTAAAACCAAAAAATTATTTCTTCTTTTTTTTATCTTTGAAATCTAGAGAAGTTTTTAACAAAGAAAAAATCTGAATATTTCTCATTCTTCCACCTTTTTTTTTTTTTTTTTTTTTTTTTTTTTAAACATGTGGAGTTCTTTTTTTATGATTGACTCCTGAATTATTTAAGATATAATTGGCCATATAAGAAACAAGGAACCCTTAATGAGGTCAAAAACATTCTTGTATTCCATATCAAAATTTAATTTTCTCTTGAACAGAAATGGCATATTTTACCTTCTGATTACCTCCAGTGACCAATAGTCTATGTTGGAGAATGTGATCAAGTCAATATCCATATAAAAACAAAAAAAAATCTCAATGGCTTTGTTTGTTTCAGATTTCTGACACATACACAAACTTTGGCATTGAATTTTTAACTCCCACCCCTCATGCAATATGTTTCAAAAATCTATTTTTACATCGCCCGGAGGGTGTTTTTTATTTTGCTAGTTCATACTAATAACATGCAATTGTATTTATGCATACAACAAAAATAGCGGTTTAAAGTGTAAATGGAAAGGCTAATTTGCATATTAAAAAATATTGATTTTAATAAATGTGTGCTTGGTATTATTGATTTCTAATTGTTTGGTTTTTATCTTAATGAATATGAGCAAAAATCTCAGGGCTACATCTTAAAAGAAATACATTAACAAGAAGAAATAACTGTAATTTTATTCTTTATTTCCTATTTTAACTAAATAATTAAATCAGGAAAATTAAGCTATGAAATACGGGAGTGATAGAAAAGTAAGTTTCAGTTGTTCTATTTTTCAATTTATATCAAAACCTGCCATTTGATTTGAAGTCATTTTGATCAATGATAACCAGATGTTTATGGTGACTTAAGTTTTGGTGATTTTTTTCTTGTTAGTTTCTAATGTGTTGTCTTTCATCTTTTATGATATGGATAGTTCTTTTGGACAAGTTATTTAAAGAATCTCTCATGTTTTTTTGGACACTATATTTAAAAGGTCTCTCTTGTTTTTTGGACACTATATTTAAAAGGTCTCTCATGTTTTTTGGACACTATATTTAAAAGGTCTCTCTTGTTTTTTGGACACTTCATTGAAAGGGTGACTGTTTCTTTTTGTTTTTTGAACACTTCATTGAAAGGGTGACTGTTTCTTTTTGTTTTTTGAACACTTCATCTAAATTCTTTGAACATTTCATTGGAAGGGAGTGTATATATTTGTGAACACTTTATTTAAAGGGTACATATAGTTTGTTTTTTAACATTTCAATTAAAGAATGTGTATAGTATTGTGAAGACTTATTTAAAGGGTTTCTTGTTTTTTTTGTTTTTGTTTTTTTTGGGGGGGGTCTTTATACTTCCCTTAAGAATGTGGCTCTTGTTTTTATTTTTATTTTGCTGTTTTGTTTTATTTTTGGGACTCTTCATTTAAAGGATGTCTATGGTATTCTGAACACTTCATCTGTTGAGAATTTTTTCTTAAAATCTTGTCATTAATTAAAGGTTAGCCAAGTCTTAAGCAATTTAAATCTTTTTTAGGTTATTCACCCTGATATTTACTTTTGAGTAAACTAATAAAACTCAAATCATTGTTCTTGCTATTTCATCTTTTTATTTAACTATTCTTTTTATTTAAATCTTCAAACTGAAACAAAAAAAAAAAAAAAAATTGTGACCTTTTTTCTATTCAAAACCTAAGTGCATTGTTTGATGAAAAATAGACGTTTTTTTTTCTTTTTTCTTTGCTGTCATTTTTATTTTATTCTTTTACATGCTTACCTTATTTTACTAATGAAAAAATATTACCTATAACCATTTACCTATCTCCTTTTATTATTATCCAATCATTATATATATATATATATCTTTTTTTTGTTGTTTGCTGGGTTTTCACCTTTTTTTTTCTTTTACCCTTTTTTTATTTTACCCTCTTTTTCTTTTACATTTGATCTACCTATCCACCAACCAACTCTACACATTTCTATGTTAGTGCAAGAAGCTCCAATTAATTTCATATAAGGGCAGGAGAAAAAAATTCCTCTTTTTTATGTTTTTGTTTGTTTTCATTCTTTTTTAATTCGTGTTATGTTCTCTTCTAAGTCTCTCTGTTCATTCTCTTGTATTCTTTCTTGTTTTACCCTATCCCAGCCCTGGAATATACACGAACCATCTTGTTCCGTTAGTTTAGATACCAAAAACTTTCTGGATCGCAAAAACGAAAGCCAATAAGTAAAAATAAGTAAAAAGATCAGCCGAGGTTTGTTCGACATTTGGCTGAGAGCTTAAACTAGTTTTATGTGTTTCCGTAGAAACTGGGGGAATTCACGGACAATAGCGGCAGAAAACATGATTGATACATACGACAGATATTGAACAGTTTTGGCTTCAATTGGTTTTTGGTCAAGTCTTCAACAGAAGGTGGAAACAGAAAGAAACAGAATTTTTACATACACAATAAGTAAAAAAGAAATAGAGAAATAAGGTGAAGCTTGATTTAATGTCCGTAATTTCTTGTTGTTGGCTGAACGCTGACATACTCTACAAAAGAAAAAGATTCCTTAAAAAAAGTCTAACATTTTGTTTTTCCTGAATTAACATATATATATATATATATATATATATATACATGTGTATGTGTATGTGTGTATATATATATATATATATGTATATATATATATACACACACACATATAAATCCAAAAATCCGGAGAATAAATCTACCTTACGACAGGAATTTAAAAAAAAAAAAAACATGTCACAGTTTGCAGAGCTCAATGTGTACTCTTATTGTTAGAGTCACAGAGCAAATTTATAAGTAAAAATATAACAAAAGCCTTAGAATTTTTGCATCTGATGACTTGGGTGTATTAGACACTGTGTCTAAGCTTCCTGAAATAGACTATAATGCAAAAATTCTAAGACTTTTGTTATATTTTTACTTATATATTGAAACAAATTTTGTTAAAAATAATAGAATTCTTATTGTTTTCAAGTTTTTTCTTTTTTCTTTCAAGTTGTCTAAAAAATTTTTAATGTTAGCATCTTGAAAGGCATTAATCAGTTGTCCAAAAGAGTTATTATTGGTAAACAAAGTACTTTCAGTTCCTTCCCAAACCATTATCAAGGCTTTTTATATTTGTCTAAACTGTTTATAAATTGACTAAACTATTGTTTTGCTTTTGTCACTAAGGTGACACTAGATAATGGTGGGAGTTTATTTTTTTTTAGATATTTCTAACATTATTTAGAATGAAAACTGTTCAATCTATCTATTCTAAGCATTCCAAGTTAATTCTATTAGTAATTGTTGTTTAATTTTTATGTACAGAGCTTTAAGATTTTTCATTTTTTTGATATTGTCAGTATGAAGTATATTTGTATTATTGAATAAAATATTTCTATATGTTGTTGTCGGGCAGTCATGTTTTTTTTAAATGTTGGCATATGGAGCTATATATATATATATAATGTGTGTGTGTAATTAAAATTTGAGGAATAAAAGCCGATAAAACTGAAACAACTTCATTCAATTAATATTTTGCCTTTTGGTGTATTAACAAGGCTTCATCAGAATTTTATTTTAATTACATTTTGTTAGATTTTAACCAATCTGTTATTTCCCCATATATATATATATATATATATATTATATAATTATGATAGAGATAGTGTTTGTCTATAACCAAAACTGACACCAACGATGTCACAATTCTTTTAGTTATTTACATTATATTCTAATTATTATTAAATAATCATCATTTAATTTTGATTCTCATCCTATTTAATCTAGTAGAGTATAGCTGAGTTAGATTTGATTCAAAACAGCCCATGTTATTAATATTTAAAATCCTGTAATGTGTATTATATATGAATGAGAAATAAAGGTGTACACAGTATATGGTGTTGATAATTTGCATACTGGTTTTTAACTAAGTCATGTTTAATAAACAATTACTTGGTGTTATTGATTTCTAATATTGTTTTATTCTTAACTTCATCAAAAGCAATCATGTATAATTTTATATAGAAAAATTAATTAAAATGAAATAAAAATAAGTGTAATCTTTTTATATGCATTTTGTTAGCCTTTCTAATTTAATGTTTTATTTCTAAAACTTAAATACTTGTGCCTCAAGTTTTTCGTTAGTATGTGTGTGTGTGTATATATATATATATATATATATATATAAATGTAGATTCCAAGTTTGTCTATAACCAAAACTGTCACTGCTTATGTCACAATACTCTCTGGAATTGCGTAAATTATCAATGAGTAATTTATAGTCAAAATCATTAATTAATACATAGAAAAAATCTCATTCATTAACAATGTCTCTATGAATTGGACTTGTCTCAAAATAGCCCATGTTATTAGTGTGTTTAGATCCTGCAATGTGCCTTATATATCACTAAGAAATAAAGGTTTACAGGATATATGATGTGGTTAATTTGCATACTGGTTTTAAAAAAAAATTACTTGGTGCTATTGATCTCTAATATTATTGTTTTATCTTCCAACATATTAAAATCAATCCTATGAAAGATTTTATATAGAAACCAATTAAAATATAATTAAAATAGGTGTAATCTTTTTCTTTATGTATTATCATTTAATTTTCTTAGTCTTCGTAATTTAATATGTTTGATTACATTAAAACTTAAATACATATGCTCGGAGTGTGCATATTCTTGCTAGTATATATATATATATATATATATATATAGGAGATGGGGAGCATAATATATATATATATATGCTCCCCATCCCCCAGGGTTGAGCACTCTGGGGGTGATTTCGCTGACGGCTGCAAACTCAAGCATAAAACGTGACACTCTTCTATATAAGGAATGGAGCACTCTGTAACGGCTCTTACACACAAAGCGATGTGTGTATTAAAACAGTTAAAAATCCCCTTCCCATTCTGTAAGTGAAGACAGCCTAATGTTTAAGGTGCTGGACTGACACCCAACCGATTGGATTTCAATTCCGGCTGTAGGTAGCTTACAAAATGTCTAGCCACACTGAAGAGATTTGATAAGTCGAAACACGTGTCTGTGGATTACCCTATATATATATATATATATATATATATATATATAAGTAATTGGTAATTTGCTTGAAGCATTGTTAAGTATGTTATAATATATTAGTAATTTGAAGGCAAATACAATGCGTATGAAAAATAAAAACAAAAAGATGTTATTTTTGTCTTATCAATTTCGAACCATGAACTTCATCATCAGAGATTTGTATCAGCAATGGACATGCTTACGTTTTTATTTGTGGTTATGATTTCTTCTTATTTCTTTTTCCTCTCCTTTCTTTCTTTCTTTCTTCTTCTCCTCCTTTCTTTTTTCCTCGTGTTATGAATGAAATGGGTGAATAACTGTAATTTCTTCTTCTTTTTTTTTTGAATGTCTGTTGAAAACGAATGTATCCAATATTGTCTGTTTGTCATCCGGTCAATGTTGCAAGATTGTAGACATGTCAAATTCAAAATAAAAACCATTAATAGATATATATATATATATATATATATATATAATTACAAAGCAATAAAATGTGCAAGTGGATTCCATTTCCAAATGCTTTGTTTTTTAACGAGTCATGTTATCTTCTCTGAGTCATACACATACATTTTTACAATAGATTTAATTCCTTCTCAGATTCCTTATTTCTAACATTCTTCTCTTATTCTATATTAATTTTGAATTGTACTTTTTTTAATCTTTTGATTTTACCCCCTCTCCTTCTGTTTGGTGGGAGAGTCCCCATTGTGTAGTTGTTAACGTACTGGATTGCAACATTGTAGTAAATGAATTCAAACTCCAGTCATGCTATGAACTAATAACCTTGGGAAATGTAGGAAATCTCTCCTACCCTCCCCCCCAGATATGGGTTCAATAGTACCACCACTGTTTTTCTACAAGAATGGCTTTGGCATTAAATGCCCCATGAAGGTCAATATTCCATTAAAAAAACAACCAAACCTTTCTTTTCTTTTACTGTAACCCACTTGGATTATAAATATAAAAGTAAATAAGCTTTTTTGTTCTTCAGGGAATTTAATATGAAATTCTTTAAATGTTTCACTAAATTTATATAACACCCCACACACACACACACACACTTTTTAAAAATTCATTTTTAGTTTTTTCTTTTTCTTTTTCTTTTCTTTTCTTTTCTTTTCTTTTCTTTTTCTTTTCTTTTTTCTTTTTTTTTTCTTTTCTTTTTTCTTTTCTTTTTTTCTTTTTCTTTCTTTTTTTTTCTTTTTTCTTTTTTTTTTCTTTTTTTCTTTTCTTTCCTTTTTTTCTTTTCTTTCCTTTTTTTTTTTTTTTTCTTTTTCTTTTTCTTTTTTTTTTTTTTTCTTTTTCTCTTTTGTTATTCTTTTTCTTTTTTTCTTTTTTCTTTTTTTCTTCTTTTTTCTTTTTTTTTTTTTTTCCTCTTTTTTTTCTTTTTTCTTTTTCTTTTTCTTTTTTCTTTTTTTTTTTCTTTTTTTTTCTTTCTTTTTTTTTTTGTTCTTTTTTCTTTCCTTTTTTTTTTGTTCTTCTTTCTTTCCTCTTTTTTTGTCTTTCTTTCTTTCCTTTTTTTTGTTCTTTCTTTCTTTCTTTCTTTTTCTTTCTTTCTTTCTTTCTTTCCTTTTTTTTTGTTCTTTCTTTCTTTCCTTTTTTTTGTTTTTCTTTCTTTCTTTCTTTCTTTCCTTTTTTTTGTTCTTTCTTTCTTTCCTTTTTTTTTTCTTTCTGTCTTTCCTTTTTTTTGTTCTTTCTGTCTTTCCTTTTTTTTTGTTCTTTCTTCTTTCCTTTTTTTTGTTCTTTCTTTCTTTCCTTTTTTTTTTCTTTCTTTCTTTCCTTTTTTTTGTTCTTCTTTCTTTCTTTCTTTCTTTTTTCCTTTTTTTTTCTTTCTTTCCCTTTCTCTTTTCTTTTCTTTTCTCTTTTCATGCTTTCTTTTTTTAGATGACACATTGTCAATCACTGTTATTAATTTTGATTAATATTTTCCTTCATCCTTTTATTTCAGTTGATTTTTATTACAACTTCATTTGTAAAAACTCTTAAAACTAATAAACTAATGTTCCAACTGTTGTTTATAGCAAGTTTCTATAGTGTTGCATCATATCTGATAGTTGTTAAGTTTGAAACCATGGGGAAAATTCTTTTTTAATTGGGTAATTTTAAATTCTGGAAGTGCACATCAAATTCTCAAATTTATTTCTATATATTTGTGCTAATTAAGTAACCAAAATATATTGTGTAAAAACATTTAAGACTAGAAAAATAAGATTCACCAATGGACACACAAACCATTTATGGATGCTATTATACAGTACAACAATTTCCCCACACCACTATTCTACAGCAATGAGAAACAGCACATATTGAAAACAATAATAAAAGATAAGCTGTTGGTAAGACTAATGTTGTATACCCTTTCTTTACTTCTATTATTCTTCTGCTCATCTTTGGTATCTTACGTTCTTCTTCCAGCGTCTGGACCTAGTCTTGGGGACTTCGTGTCTGGTCTTCTATTTCTCTGTTCTTGTTGGTTGGTCATCCCTGATTCATTTCTTCCTCTAGGTCAGTCTTGTTGCCAAGACATTCATCAACCACAAAACCATATTTATTTATTTACACAACTAAACATATTTCTCTAACTAACATAACGCGCGTGTGCAGTGAGCTCAGCTAAGGCAGAAACATCTTATCTGCCTGACTGACGTCCAAGCTGAAACTGAGAGCCTACCAGGTCCCACGTGACTTGACGTATTTCGCGGGCTTTCTGTAATATTCCATGGAAAGTCCCGCCCATGATATGAAAAGGGGCCATCCCTTCAGAAATACAGGGGGTTGACAATAATCTATGCATAGATTATGTAACACTAACTCATGGTCCCTTTACTTTGGGAAATACTGTCTATTTGTACCAGATGCTTTACTAACTATTGGTTTTACAGAAGCCTAAATCACACCTATAGCCTATCCCTTAATTCACCTTTCTGTTATGTTGTGGATCATTTTAGGAGTAGGTCATTAGTAATTAAATTGAATATGTGACATGGCCGGATCTCTTTGGAGTGTGTATATCTAAGGTCATTAAATTTCGATATGTTGATGTGGTGTCTAATTGAGGATATAATTTCTATACTTATCTAGATCTGTGGTGTTTGCTATTCTTCACATCTGCTATTCTGGATCAGAGTTGCTGGTGTACTGGGTCTGTTGTTGGTCTGGCATTTTCTCCATTCCTCAAGTCTGGATTTACTTGGGATAATCTTGTGTCCTTTGGCTGTTCTTAATAATGAACACAAGACGTTCTTGTTTTTCTCAGAGCTCATTCTAATTTATTGTAACCCAAGTAAAAATGGCTTGGAAAACAGACACTCATATTGAGTCTGTTCTCTGCAAGCACTTAGCCCTGACTCTGACCATGTGTCTTCTTTGTCTCCTCTCACTATCTCTTTTCACTCTACACCCTGTTCACTTTTTTCAGAACTACGCATCATCGATCTGTTAACCATTTTTTTTTGTTATTGTTTTTACACATTAGTGTGCATTAACACAACTAATGTGTAAAAACAATAACAAAAAAAAAAGGTCAACAACAGATCAAAATGTAAAAAAAACACTAAATAAATAATAGTATATTTTAATTTTTAGATGAAGCATTATTATCAATTGTGATTTATATTATCTTTCAACTTCTAATTTTAGTTGCTTTTTTAAATTTTTGTTTGTCACTGTCCAAGAAATAAAAACTTGAATGGTTTTTTGTAAGTAGTAAAAAAAGTAAAGTCGTTGGGGTGGCCTAAGGTCAGTATCAGCCAGACAGCAAGGGAGTCTATCCCCTTTTCACTGGAGCTAGACAAAGGAGATTGTTTTGACATCTGAGGTAGAGCGCCACACCTACCATCAGCTCCTGACTTTATCGCACAGATCCCTGTGCTACTCATACGCTGAGTTGGCAAAGGTAGGTATCGAACCCGGAACGTTGTGGTTCCTAGTCGGACCCTCTACTAACTGAACTAAACTGGTCCTAGAACTAAAAATACCTTTCTAAATCTTATTCAAATTTACCAAATGTCCATCTGTCTATACAACTACAGCACCACCATTTTGAAGCTAGTGTCCTGTGTATGACGTTAAACTGAATCTAAACCTATGTTGATAATCAGTTTTATTAAGTCTATTTCTCTTTGGGGGTTTCTACCCTTGAGTCCACTGCTCCAACCATTGAACTGTACATACTAGATCCAGGCAAACTTATTTAATGTTCATTGTTAAATAATTACTTGCATTACTATGACATCATTAATATGTAATGAGATCAGGTGTCATAATACATACATATATATAATATATATATATACATATATACTTGTCAAACAATAAATACTTTGTCACTACAAAAGGATTTTAGATTTTACTCTGACCAAATTTAATTACCAAGTAAAAATAAATCTACTAAAAGGTGTTCTAGTTTTGTGGTTTCAGGAATGGTATTGGGCCGTAGAAAATAGGTTAAGTTCTTTCTTTTTGCCTTTCTTCTGAACATTGTTTATTGGAATTCTTATGTTTGTAGGATTTTATTCTATTTTAAGTTTAGTTTACTTGAATTTGGTAATGTGGCACCATTGCTGCAATTCTATCTTAAGTATTTCAAGATAAGAACCAGTGTCCAAATGCTTTCCTCTGTTTATTACCATTCTGCTCACCGATTGGCCAGATTCTCATTTCAAGAATAAAACCCACTTTGCAGACTTCTGGACTTCATTTTTTCTTTATTTTAACTAAGAAGTATTTCTTCTGACCTATGAAAAGCACTCAGTTTATTAAAATGGCGAGAGAATTTTTTTTAGCCATGAAGTGGACTTTATTGGTCAATGGTTGAATGATGCATTAAAAATTGTATATACTAGAAAAAATATGCATCCTCTGGGCACAAGTATTTAAGTTTTAAAATAATTGAATATTATATTGAATTAGAATGACTAACAAAATTAAATAAGAACACAAAAAGATTACACTTATTTTTACTTTATTCTCTTTGATTTCAATAGAAATTTATACATAGGATTGCTTTTGATGTTTGATAATAAAACCATATTAAAAACCAATAACATCAAAATTTATTAAACACGGTTTTGTTAAAACTGATATGAAAATTACACACACCATATACAATGTAAACATTTATTTCTTAATGATATTTAAACACATGGGCTATTTCAAGGCAAACCTATCTCAGCTAGACCTTTTATAGATAAATTGTAAATAAATGAGATAAGATGCTAATTAATGATAATGTATTATGTATTATTAAGAATATTATGTATATAACTAAGGGAATTGTGATGTTGGTGGTAATGTGGTTTTGGTTACAGACAGACAGCTATGGAATCTCAATTATATATAGATTCCAGAGAAAAATTATATGAGGAAATAAATTCTTAAAAGTCTAAAATGTCCAAGACAGGGTCACTCAATTTAAAAGTGGTGGTAAAATATTTAGGAACATGCCTAGATTTAACATTAGTGTTAATATAGTGATACTAGCAGGACCTGTGAATATACCACAGCATGATAATTATTACAACATTTAATATGTTTACTTAAGAGCTATTGGAAAATACTTCAGTATGTAAAAAGTATAATAATCTTGATTAACTCTCTCTCACTCTTTTTTTTCTCTTTCTTTCCTTTTCATTATGTTCATTAGGCAGTTAATCAAATATTCTCCATACAACATACTCCTACAACTACCATAAATGTACCAGTGAGTATCATTCCTTGAATGATACCATAAATGTTCAGGTGAATATCACCCATTGACTGATCAGTGGTTGTTTATAAATTATATTAAAAGATAGAAAAATATAGATAAACCAAAATAAATTAGATTTCCTATAATTCCTATATGATTTGTTTTATACTGTCATTTGGAACTGACTTCATATTTGAAAAATAAAAGCATCATATTAGGTTCTATGTATATTTTTGTCCAATATTTTGGACATTTAAATGAATATTTTCCCAAGGAAATAAGGATATACAGGGTGTTCATAAAGTCTTGCAGCAATTCTAAAATTTAGAACTTAATAACTCACATTTTAAAAATTATAGAATCATTTAGTAAAAACCATATGAAAGTTCAACTCTAGTAGTTTTCTTTTTTTATGTACGTTTTGATTATTACATTTCAACAAGACTGTCATTTTTGTTGTTACATTTTAAAATCTGCTGCAGTACTTTATAGACACCCTGTATCTTATATGCCCAAGTACAAAATCTTTCTTTTACAGCATTTTGAATAACTCTTCAACTCCCTGTGGTGAAATTTGTCCTAACTAAAGTAGATAGCTCATAAGATATTTGGATTTAAATTACCACTGCTCTCTGATATGGTTTTCTTTTCCTTTTCAAATATAGACTTCTAGAATTAGGCTGTTTACAAACATCTTTATAACGAAAGACCTTTGCACCAAATTTGTCATCTACATTAGTTCTAGTCAATAATATCTTATATAATGGAGATTTGGTGTTTGTCTGTCTGTAACTGAAACTACATCACAATACCCTCAGGAATTGCATAAGTTTATTTATGATCTATAGTCAAAATCATTAATAGATAGAATAAATCTTATTTATTTATGATTTCTCTATAGAAATCTTAGATTTGCATCACAAAAGAAATAGTTTTTAGTGTTTAAAATCCTGCAATGTGTCTTATATATCACTAAAAAATAAAGGTTTACATAATATATGGTGTGGTTGATTTGTGTACTGGTTTCAACAAAACCGGGTTTAATAAATAATTACTTAGTGTTATTGATCTCTCATATTATTCTTTTATTCTCCAATTTATTAAAATCAATCCTATAGTTTTATATTGAAACCAATTAAAATATAATTAAAATGAATGTAATCTTTTTATATGCATTCTTATTTAATTTGTTAGTCTTTCTAATTTAATATATTTCATTATATCAAAACTTAAATACTTATGCCTGGTGGGTGCATATTCTTGCTAGTTTGAGTAAAAAGTTGTACTTGGTTCAAACTTTGATCATTAAATGGAAATACATCTCTCCTAAAATAGTTGTTATATATATATATATATATATATATATATATATATATATATCATTTCCATGCAAATGAATGAACTTTAATGGGACAGAAGTAATAAAATAAAGCATTAAAGACTGTCCATTTTGCTTATATGTCTATCATTTTATTTAGCTATCACAGTTTAGAACAATCAGGTCTTAATCTATTGACAATATTTACTCATACAACTACATTGATTTTTATTAGGAAAAGATTTATTAAATGCAATCAGTATATTCAATTAAAATCAAAGTTTTTTCATTTTTTGAGCAAATGCTTTAATATCTGATATTCTATCTTCGGCTTCTTAGTTTCAAGTTGTTGAAGCAATGAAAGAGTTGTATCCTCAATTTTTTTTATTTATCTATTACTTTTTTGGATTTAGCTCAGACAGTACAGAATCTGCCTAGGAATCACAAGGTTCCTGGTTTGATACCAGTCCCCACCAACTCAGCGCATGAGTAGCACAAATTGGGTAATCTGATCTGTGCAGTATAATGCTCCACCCCAGTAAAAAACAATCCCCTGGTCTAGAGCTTGCAAAAAAGGGATAGACTCCCTCGCTGTCCGGCTGTTACTGACAATAGACTCCTTTGCCAACCTTACTTATTACTATATGTAGTTGTGTATAGGTTGATTCCATCAACCAACCAACCCATTCGCTACAGGTAGGATGTGACTCAGGGTCACAAGTGTGGGGCATCTAAGAAGGATCTAACTTGCTAATAAGCAGTAATGGATCTGCGAGATTAGTTTGCTAACCATTACACCCCAATGGGTGTAAGGGTTATGGATATTTTTTTAGATTTTGCTCCACTTCTTTTCAGTTTGAAACAACGTCTTGTAAAATTTTAGTTCAGTGTCTTTGTTCATTTAGTTTTTCATCATTGAAAGATCATTTTCAAAATTTTACATAAAAAGTTGACCTTGAAAATAGATTGACAGCAGAATAGGAGGTCTTATTGTAGAAGGATCAAATAATTTAGCTACTATAACACTAAACAAAGTAATGGTTGTTTTTAGATTAAAAGGGAATGAATGAGAAAAGATAATATGTCAAAAGTTTACAGGATTTTATTTCAGGTCAAGAATAATCAGTGAACAAATTTTTAAAAGGGTCAAGTTTTCCAAAATTGGTTCAATTTTCATCCATCATCATTTCTTTCCTTCATTCTTCATTCTTTTCTCTTTCCTTCTTCATTTCCTTCATTCTTTTCTCTTTCCTTCATTCTTCATTCTTTTCTCTTTCCTTCATTCTTTCTTTTCTTCATTCTTCATTCTTTTCTCTTTCCTTCACTTCATTCCTTTTCATTCCTTCATTCTTTTCTTCTTTCTTCATTCTCTTTCCTTCATTCTTCATTTCATTCCTTCATTCATTCTTCATTCTTTTCTCTTTCCTTCATTCTTCATTCTTCTTCTTCATTCTTCTCTTCTTCATCTCTTTTCATTCTTTCTCTTTCCTTCATTCTTCATTCTTTTCTCTTTCCTTCATTCTTCATCTTTCCTTCATTCTTCATTCTTTTCTCTTTCCTTCATTCTTCATTCTTTTCTCTTTCCTTCATTCTTCATTCTTTCCTTCATTCTTCATTCTTCCTTTCCTTCATTCCTTCATTCTTTCCTTCATTCTTCATTCTTTTCTCTTTCTTCATTCTTCATTCGTTTGTCTTTCCTTCATTCTTCATTCTTTCCTTCATTCTTTCTTCATTCGTTTGTCTTTCTTCATCTTTCCTTCATTCTTCCTTCTCTCTTCATTCTTTTCTTCATTCTTCATTCTTTCCTCTTTCTTCATTCTTCATTCTTTTATTCCCTTTTCACTATCTTCAACACATTATTACTTTCTTTTCATTCCAAAATTATTTTCATTTTTTCCTTCCTTTTTCTTTCATTTTCATCTCCTTAATTCTGTTCTAATTTTCTATCAATTTTACATACACATGTATACATAGGAAAAGCATATTTACAAGTCTGCACACATTTTTTTATAAGCTTTTCTTTATATTGATCTTTATATAATGGAGCAACAAGGGTCTACACTACAACTGCAGTGTAAAGAGCATGTTCATTTCCCAGACCAATTTGCTCGTATGGTTTGGTTTACGGCATATCAACCTTTCATTTAAGGCCAAAACAAGCCGTTTTGATAAGTTTCTGTTTCAAGTTCTTAATATCTTCAAATTTGCATTAATAATTTTCATTAGCTTCAGTTTGCTTCAGATTGCTTTGTTTAATTGTATAAAGAGCCTGTGGGTTATTTAATGCCAAAAACTCTTCATGTGAGAGATAAAGTTTGTACTCAAGTTTCCTTTACTGGTATAATTTTTGTAGATGTATTTCATTGATGTATTTGATATGATTCATAATTTTCAATATATTTTTATTTCTCTCAAGAAGAATCAAATGGCTATGAATAGTAGGATAGACCTGGTCTTTCTCATCTTGGTAGGGCAACAAAATCCAGGAAAAAAACAACTCTAAATTTAAAAGCAGGAGGAGCTGAAGTCTTTAACTTGAATACCAGTTCCAAGACTGGAGGAAGAAAAAAAAATGGAGGAGGGTGGGTCACAGAGTGGATGACATGACCGTAAACGTAAAAGATCAATGACAGCCATGGCAGGGAAAAGAATTTGGCTGTTCAGGCGAACAGAACTATCGTGGAATCAATGGGTGCTGACCCGCAGACATGATGATGATTATTCTTTAATACCCCACACGCACACTTGATACACGTTTTTATGTGTATTTTTAAACATGCCCTTGATTCAGAACCCCAAGTCCACACACATGGCCTCTCAGACATTTGCTTAACTTCAAGAATTAATGAATGGAAGTTTTTTTGACTTGATTTCCTCAGACTTTCTTTTCTTTTCTTTCTTTCTTTCTTTTTTTTTTTCTCTCCACGTTCATTCATTCTTTCATTCATTCACTACTCTTAACCCACCCAACAACTCACCCTCATCCACCTACCCACCCTCATTGTCACTAAACCACCTACACCCAATCTTAGCACCCCTCCACATTTACACCCCCTAATTTTAGCACCACTTCTCTCTTACCCCCATCCTTACACTACTCCTGAGTCTCACATCCCTTATCATCCTCTCAACCTATTTGCTAACCATCTCTTTTTTTCCTTCTTCTTTCTCATATCCTTTTCACTGCATTTCTTTTCTGTATGTTTCTTTCTCATTCTAACCTAAGTTTATTAGATAACAGTAAGAGAGAGATGGAGGTGGAGAAGAGTTAGAGAGAGATGGAGAGAGATGAAAAGATGGAGAGATGAGAGAGAGATGGATGTGGAAAAGAGATAGATAGAGAGATGGATGATGGATGGAGAAGAGATAGAGATAGAGAGAGATGGATGTGGAGAAGAGATAGAGATAGAGAGAGATGGATGTGGAGAAGAGATAGAGATAGAGAGAGAGAGATGGATGTGGAGAAGAGATAGAGATAGAGAGAGATGGAGGTAGAGAAGATATATATATATATATATATAGAGAGAGAGAGAGGTGGAGAAGAGATTGAGAGAGATGGGGAAGAGAGAGAGATAGAGAAATGCTCTCTCTGCCCCATCTCTCTATCTCTATCTCTCTTCCTTATCTCTCTATATCTCTCTTCCTTATCTCTCTCTCTATCTCTCTTCCTTATCTCTCTCTCTCTCTATCTATCTCTCTCTCTATATCTCTCTTCCTTATCTCTCTCTATATATCTCTCTTCCTTATCTCTCTCTCTATATCTCTCTTCCTTATCTCTCTCTCTATATCTCTCTTCCTTATCTCTCTCTATATATCTCTCTTCATCTTCCTCTTCTCTCTCTCTCTATCTCTCTTCCTTATCTTCCTCTTCTCTCTCTCTCTATCTCTCTTCCTTATCTTCCTCTTCTATCTCTTTATCTTCCTTATCTTCCTCTCTCTCTCTCTCTTCCTCTCTCTC
>CM042137.1:40232189-40462189 GCA_023376005.1 Doryteuthis pealeii | reverse complement strand
CAACTCAGCATACAAGTAGCATAGGGATCTATGTGGTAAAGTAAGGAGCAGATGGTAGGTGTGGCGCTCCACCTCAGATGCTAACACAATCTCCTTGGTCTAGCGCTATTGAAAAGGGGATAGACTCCCTCGCTGACTGGCTGAAACAGACTTTAGGCTGCCCCGTCGACTTTACTTTTTATATATATATATATATAAAGTATAAACTAGCTTGACCCATGTAAATTACACAGTATTGTCAATATTGATAATATCCCCCAAGCAGTATTTCTGCTCACTTGATTCTCCTGTTTTGAAGGCAGTCTTTTCTGTATTCTTCTCTGATGCGACCGTGACAAAGAAAAATCATGGCCCTTGGAATGATTCATTTTAAAATGAAACAACAATATGGTGGATAAACAACAACAGATAATCAAGATTTACATATTGGCATTTCATCTTGGATGATTTGGACAGTCTCATTTTTAACCAGAGGGTGTTGCAAGATAATAACGGTGATACAATTAAGGGACACGAGTATTAATATATAGATTCTGTGCACATGTTGTGGTTCCCCATCTCTTGTTCAGTGAAACAAATAAAACTGATCATCAAATGTTTTTGTGGCAAGTGAGTGCAGATAGGAAGTTGAGAAGAATCCTAAGATCTGGTGAGAATAAGCCAAATAAAGCTGAAATCTTTTCTGCCTTTCCGTTTGGGGGGCAGCAGGCAGGAAATACTTACAAGAAGGAAATCAAGATTATACCAATTCATTAGATTATAAGATAAGAAACCTTTTTGTCAACCACAAAATGTATCACCAAAAAAAAAAAAAAAAATCTTTTCAGGATATTGGAATATTACACTGAGGCAAAGTAGATATCACAGTTATTATATTCTTTTACAGGGCTTGCTCTGAAAGTAATGCCTTCTATTTATTATTCTTGGATATGACAACAGATTTATGTCCTGGGTATGATGTTAAACTGCATAGAATGGTGAAGTTTCAATCTTGGAACTCTAAGGAGTGTGGAGTACCCATTCATTATCATTACTCCCAGGTTCACAGTCCTGGGTATGATGTTAAACTGCATCTAGTGGTGAGGTCCTAATTATGGAGCTCTGTTATGTGTGGAGTATCCTTTATTGCCATCACTCTCAGGTTCACACTGACTCGAAATGGTAGTACCTGTTAGGGTCCCATCTATAGGTTAAATAAAAAAAAATAGATTAAAAAAGTTTCAAAAATTGAGTTTGGAAAAAAAAATTTGAATACCATCAAAAATGAATAAAACAAGTAGAATAACCCAACTAGGGTTTACATACCATAAGATCCAATCAACACGCAACAGATTCAGGAAGCACAAAAAAAACGTTGGTTTGAGCAAGTTTTCAGCTACAAGGAGGAGAAATGACCTGTTAGAAGATGTGACATACTAAACAGTAATACAAAATACATAGAATAAACTTGAAAAAAGAGTTTAATAAATGATTTGTATCAAGTCCAGATTCGTGTGTTGGGTTTTATGACACGTCAACCCTGGAGTTATTTCATGCCAAAGTCATTTTTATTTTATTTATTCTTGTTGGGTATTCATTTTTTTAATCATATTTTTTAAATCTAATTAACCCATAGATGGGACCCTAACAAGTACTACAACTTCAGTTCAGCGTAGACCTGTAAGTAATGGCTTGAAGGAATAGTCTACACTCCCCCAGAACTTGAGAATTGAAATGTCACCATTAGATTCAGTTTAACGTCATACCCACGGTACAGTGAACCTGGAAGTAATGGCAATGAAGGGGGTACTCCACATTCTCCAGAGGTCAAGAATTAGAACCTCACTAGATGCAGTTTAACATCATACCCAGGATACAGAGATGCTGATAGGGACACGTCCTGCATCCCTGACACACAAATATCTAAAAGGACACAATAAAATCATATCCATGTGTGACAGTGTTTTTCTTTTTTCTTCCCCCACCATTTCAAGCCAACTGTAAATACATTTCAATAGTTTCTTAGAAATGAATTACACAGGATAGGTTACAAGGTAGGAGTTAGATGGTTTTAGTTAGGACCCATAAATTTTCCCGGGGACTCATTCAAAGCAAATATGTGTGTCCCAGGACGCACTAAATCAAAAAGCTATCAGCATCACCAAGGATATATTAAGTCCACAGAATAAAAATTATATATTCCAGAAAATCCAGAAAGTATAACATATCAACAGCATCAATGATTTAGGCCTGAGTCTCTTCATAAAGGAGAAATCTGATGGAACTAAACTATTTTTGGCACCATACACAGGGGCATCGCTGCTTTAGAAAACAATCTAATGTTAAAACTGTCTTGCGGATGTTGGCTAGATAAAATGGCTGAATCAATGAGTATTTCACTCTTATCTAAATTTTCCCAGAATGAAAGTTTGCATCAATGAATCTCATTTCCTTTGTATCAATCTTCATGGGTTATTTAATGCCAAAGCTCTTAGCCTGAGTGGTAATACCTGTTAGGGTCCCATCTATGGGTTAAATAGAAAAAATGAGTTACAAATTGAGTTTAAGAAAAAAAAAAAAAATTAAGTACCCATCAAGAATGAATAAAACAAAATATCTTTGGCATAAAATAACCCAACAAGGGTTGACATGCTGTAAAAACCAACCAACCAACCTTTTTTAGATAGAAACAACAATATCATCATGGGCGATTGTTAACTATGAAATTCTAATTAGAATCCTTCACTCCTTTGTAAATAGAAGCACCAATATAATCATAGATTACTATTGCAACAGGAACCCATAAGGTTCACAGGTCATCTAGTTTATATATAAGAATAGTATAAAACTCTTTTCTACATTTAAGGAATTCTTGAATGAAGAACTTTTTTTTACTATTATTTACTCTCTTGTACAAAACAGTTTATTGTTTGCAGTTGGAATATTTGAAAATTGGGAGTTGCAAAAAACATTTCACATATGCTTAGACTAGAAATGTAGAAAAAAAAAAGAATTAAAAAAAGAAATGAAAGAGAAATGTTTGTTGTTTTATTTATTTTGAGTTTTAAAAAAGTCTGAACTTAATAGACATTTGTGTGGGAGGGATTTGAATTTCTGTGTTAACATTTTGGTGAAACCGAAGAGGTTGGTATCAGATTGGAAAGTTGTAAGAGTGTGAGTAATGCTTTTTAAGAATGGAATGAGAAACATTTAAGATGAGGGGAGAGGAGGAAGAACAAAAATTGATAAGTTGATATAGGGAAGTAAAAAGTTTGAGAGAGGGTGTAAAATTGGGGAGGAGGAAAAAGGAGAGAAGAAAGAAAATATAGGAAGAGTAGGAGGAAAAAGAGAAAAAAGGGAGGGAAAAGAAATAAAGGAAGGGTAGGAGGAAAAAGAGAAAAGGGGTACAAGGAAATAAAGAATGAAAAAGAACAGAAAATGAAGAGAAGAAATAAAATTAAAACATGAGAGTAGGAGGGGGAGAAGAAGAAAAAGAAAGAAAAAGAATGCAATGGGAGAAAATGAAGGAGAGAAAAAAATATGAAAAAGAAAAAATGAAAGAAGAGGTGAATGATAATCAAAATATTGTTGAATAAAAATAAACTTTAGAGAAAGAAAAAGTGTTGAAAAGAAGAGAAAGCTTTAAGAGTTGAGAGAGAAAAGTGCTTATGAAAAAAGAGTACGAATGAAAGTTTGCAAGGTGGCCTATTGTCACTATCAGCCGGACTGTGAAGGAGTCTATCCACTTTTCCCTAGCACCAGACCAGGGAGATTGTTTTTACTAAGGTGGAGCGCTACACCTACCGTTAGCTCCCCACTTGACTGCTCAGATCAGATAACCCAATCTATGCTACTCATACGATGAGTTGGTGGAAATCGGTATCAAACTAGGAACCTTGCAATTCCAAGGCAGGTGCTCTATCAACTGAGCTAAACCTTCCTTGAAAGAAAATGAAATAGAAAGGAAGAAAAAAAAAGAAAGTTAATGAAAAGAGAATAGAATAAAAGAAAATTATGATGGATAGGGAAAGAGAAGAAAAGAAAGAAATAAGGTTAAAAGGGACAATAATAGGAAGTGATAGAAAGAGGTGAAAGAATGCAACAGAGTAAATAGAATATAAGGGGGGGAGGGGATGAGAAAAGTCGGAAAAAGAAGTGAAAGAAAAAGAACTGTTAAATGAAAGAATGGTGTGGGGGGGAATAAGGGAAGAGGAGGAGAAAGCTCTAAGTAGAAAAGATGAAAAAAAGAATATTAAAAGAAAGAATGAGCTAAAGAAATGAAAAAAAAAAAATGAATTTGGAAAACAAAATTTTCAAAGAGAACAGAAAGAAAAATGATGTGGAAAAAAGGGAAGAATTTCTAAAAATTGAAGAAAAAAAAGAAAAAAAAAGAATGAAAATGAATAACTGAAATTTTTTCTTTTTTTTTTTCTTTTTCATTTTTACCATTAAAAAAATGGGGTGGAGGAAAGTATTTTATCTAAAAAAATAGCTGATAAACACACTGTTTATTCAAATGCAACCCCCTCCCATTTTTTTTATAAATTAAAAAGAAATGGAAAAGGAAAACCTGCCCAGAATTTAACTATTTCCTTTCGTTGCAGTTAATTCAAAAGATGTTTGCAAAGATTTGAAATAGAAATAGTGAATTTTGTTTATTGCATAATAGACTGTATCACCCATAAATAAGTACACTCATATCAATTTTTTAAAATAAAAGTTAAGTTTTATCTAAGCCAAAGCCAGGATGTTATTATGTCTATTGAAAAAATATACAAAAAATGGACATAATAGATATTATTTTGTTGTAACTCAAGAATCAGGAGATGGAAAACTGAATTCAAACCTGTTAAAAACTCTATGGAAAAGTTAACTTTGTATTGCATCCTGCTTATATGGAGGTAAAAATATGGTTGGTAAAAAAAAAAAATTATTAAGTACTGGTATCTTCGGTTTAGAATAAAATTGTTAAGGCTGTACTTATTTATCAACAATATTGTAAATAGAATACAATATGACTTCATATTTTTATTGGTTATGCAACCCAGTCTCACTACAGAGTAATGAGAAATTGTTATGGTCATATGAGACATTACAAAGCCTAAATTGAATATTTGTAAATATATTCTTTCCTTAACTCTTTTACACCCACTGGGACATCTTTATTCCTTACAATTTTGTATTCAAAACTGTTTTTTTTTTGTTTTCTTCTTAACTTGGTTGTGACAGGGTTAAAGATGGAACTTATCTGTAAAAGGCTAGCAGCACTGGGATTTTTTTTTTTTCAAAAATATATTATTGCTGAACAATTTCTAATCTAACTTTGTAGTGAAAGGGTTAAAAAAAAGCAAAAACAATTTTATAGAAATTCAAATCTATCCACAACTTATTTTAACTGGTAATGTGTAGGTAGACTACACTTCTTAATCTCAAGATCATTAAAAAATGTTCTTTATTCAACTCTTTCATTGACTTTTTTATAATTCAGTCTTCTCTGCATAACTTCATGTTCTGTCTCTATCCTTTTTTTTATTTCCATACTTTCCTTCCTTGTTTCTTTTACTCAAATGAATTTAATTTTTTTTTTTTAATGTTCTGAATATGACCAATTCCATCATCGCTCACCCACAGACAAGCACATGTATCAGACCAAGATGAAATGCAAAAATGTAAATCCTGATTTTCTTGTATTGTTTATCTACTGAATTCTTATTTGTTATGAGTTTTGTCACCTCACTTAAATAATGGACCAATCCATTTTTATTATAAAGAAAGAAAGGGAAAAAAACGGACATGTTATACAGAAATTGAGTGAGATGGGGAAAAATAGAGAGAGAGGTGAGCATTCAGAGGTGATAATGCTAATCTATTTCAATCAAACATAGTGAAAAGATAAAAAGAATGAAAGAAAGAAAAAAAGAGTAAGACAGTTAAATCAAGATGATCATAAAAGTAAGTAAAGTCGCTGGGGTGGCCCAAAGTTGGTATCAGCCAATCAGCAAGAGAGTCTATCCCTTTTTCACTAGTGCTAGACTAAGGAGATTGTTTTTGCATCTGAGGTGGAGCGCCATACCTACCATTAGATCCCTTACCACACAGATCCCTGTGCTACTCATACACTGAGTTGGCAAGGGCCAGTATCGAACTAGGAACCGTGATTTCTATCCAAACGCTCTACCGACTGAGCTACTTTCTACATATTGAACTATATCGCAATAGCTCTTAAGTAAACATATCAAATGTTGCAATAATCAAATTATCATACTGTGGTATGTCTGCAGGTCCTGCTAGATATTACATTACTTTGCATTTTTATTTTTAAACCTCCATCGCTATTCAGACAACACTTTTTCCATCCTAATGTCCTGATGAAAATTTAATAACAAGGAAAATGTTTTAATGTTGACTTCACCATGAAGATTAAATTCATCTTTTTTGGAGTACTTTATTTTTCTAATTTCTACATATATATAATGAGAATTTATGTAATACCTAATTATATTGTTATATTGGTTCACATAATATTGTTGCAGATTGACTGTTTGTTTTGCGCGGGAAGTCGAAAAGACAAAGGAAAATTGAACAGAAAAAAACAATAGATAGGCGAGACAGAAATCTTAGTATAACAAAAGAGGTGTGACAAAGGACTCATCTGGACAAACGCTAACTTGAACAAAGGGAAAGGACTTCCGGTCAAGGAACAAAAGAATGTGTGGGCGGTCGTCGTACTTAAGCGGTCATCGGAGAGACCCGAAGAGACGGCGAAGAAAGCAGAAGGTGTCTGACCGTCGATACGGTCGGGCGCTGCTAGCGAGCAGTGAGGCTCGCCCACCACCTTCCACCACACATAAGTAGTCGTAGTGTCACTTTCCATGCCCGCCACTCAACTACCACACACCGAAGAAAATAAAGAAGAGTCATCTTTTGTATACGCGTATCTGTTGTTATTGAAGTAGCTGACTACTAGATACATCGTCTAGGGGTCAGGAACGATGTCCGCTGTATATCCGCTACTAACATACACGAATTTAGCGGCGTGAATTCGAAGCCAGTATGCAACAATATATGCTGTAGTTAATTTGCATACTGGTTTTAACAAAACTGGGTTTAATAAATAGTTACTTGGTCTAATATTATTGTTTTATTCTCCAACATATTAAAATCAATTAAAATATAATATAGAAACCAATTGAAATATAATTAAAATGAATGTAATCTTTTTATATGCATTCTTATTCAATTTCAGTAGTCTTTCTAATTTAATTATATTTAATTATAAATTTCATTATATTAAAACTTTCATACTTATACATGGAGGATGCATATTATTACTCGTATTTTTAATCCTGGTTTTTTTTTTTAATTTATTTGACCATAATCATTATGTTCTTTTTAATAGAAGGGTCCATTATTTATCTAAGGTGATAACAGGGCATGACACATGGTGGTAAAATCATATTAATATATAGAAGATTAGAATAATAAAGAGACGTAGAACACAAAACCTCAACATGGAAACAGAAGGGTTTGATAAAGAAACACTTACAGAAATTCACCTAACGTATAGAAATTATAGCCATATCAAATATTTATCTATCTATAATTATTTGTATGTATACAGTTATACATGATATCAAGTATTCATATCTTACAAGTGGGACCCATATATATATATATATATATATATATATATATATATATATATATATATATACCATGGTATGATAATTTAACTATTATAACATTTGATATGTATACTTCAGAGCTATGGAAAAATAGTTAAATATGTAAAAAGTATAATAATCTTGGTTTGGTTTGTTGGATTTTACGGCATGTAAACTCTTGTTGGGTTATTTTATGCTGAAGACGCTTTGTTCTATTCATGCTTGATAGGTATTCAAAATTTTCTTTTAAACTCAATCTTTTCTTTATTTAACCCATAGATAGGACTCTAAAAGGTACTACCACTCCAGATCAGAGTGGACCTGGGAGTAATGGTGATGCAGGGGTAATCCACACTCCCCAGAGCTCCAAATTCAGAACGTCACGAGAATAATAATCTTGATTTAACTGGATTGGAATACTTGATACTATTGAGAAAGTGTAATATAACAAAGAATTCCTTATTCTTTTTAAGTTAAATCCATGTCTTCTCTCACAACTATGGGTAAATAGTAGGGCAAACTAGGTTCTTTAGCCTTGGTTAGGCAACCAATCTAGGAGAAGGAAAACTGAATTCAAAGTAGCTTTATACTGCTTAGAAATTGACCTTTTGTCACATCCTACATGTGGTGGAGGGGTTGGGTAAATACATATTAAGTTAGCCAGAATGCAAGATTCTGTACTGATCCTAAAGAGCTAAGAAGCAACAATTTGATCCAAGATAAAGAGCTGGAGGCACACGTGGTGTAATGGTTATCATTGTAGGAAATTATCATGGCAAGAAAAGTTCAATTCCTGGAAGAGGCTGTTTGTATGTCACATAGCACTAATAATACCATCAGGAAACTTATGCATCCAACTATTCTCCCTACAGCTATAGATAAAATATAAAGTCAGACTGGGCTCTTTAACCTTGTTTAGGGAAGCAGTCTAGGTGAAGGAAAACTGAATTAAAAATCTCCGCTTAATAAATTGATCTTTTGTCTCATGTGGAGGGGTTGGTAACTATATAAAGAGTTGAGAATCAACAATCTCATCCTAAATAAACTATTTGATCCTAGATAAAGGGGTAGTGTAGATACTTGTCAAGTTGAGTAACAGATTTCACCCTGATTCTAGATAAAGAGCTGAGACACAACAATTTGATCTTAGAATGCACAGATAATACACTGATCCTAGGCAGGGAGCTGGGGGAGTGATGCTTTGATTCAAGGCAGTGTATACAGATACTTTGATCTTAGGCAGATGTGTGTGCATATGTATGTGTGAATTGATATACAATTATATCTATAATGTGAGTGAACTGACTTATATAACTGTTCAAAGTAGAATTTTCAAGTGGTGTGAGAGAGAGTGAGGCCTTTTTTGACAAGTGATTTAGTCATTCATACAAGAATAGAATTCCATAATAACTCAATGGGATGAGAGTTCAAGAATGTAAGTGTCACCGTTGATGTAAGGAGGAGATGAGTTTATTAAATGTCACTCACTTGATTTCCTGATAATTGTCCCTCGGGGGGGACACAACTGTAACAAAATAACTCATTAACAACATACACTAACTAAAGAGGAAGAAGAAAAACAAAGAAAAGGAAAAGAACAAAACAATGAACAACTAAAAAAAAAAAAAGGTATCAAGGAAATACTTAAGTTTTGTTATAATTAATGAGACAATGCTCAAATGTTATTCTATTGCAAAGAAAGGTATTTTTATATTTCAACCAGATCTCCAAGAGAAAATGTCAAAGCCCTAAAATTTAACAAGGTAATAAGTTTTACCTATTCTAGCAAAAATATGCCCCTCCTCCGGTCATAAGTATCTAAGTTTTAGTGTAATGAAATATATCAAATTAGAAAAACTAACAAAATTAGATAAGAACACATATAAAAAGGTTACACTTGTTTTAGTTATATTAAATTTGTTTGGACCCGTCACCCTGCGTTCAAATCCTGGACGTGGTAATTGCATTTCACTTAGTGCTAATACCCTTGGGAAAGGTATGAATCCTACTCTCCCTTCAGCTATGGGTAAATAGTAGAGCAGACTGGCTCTTTAATCTTGGTTAGGCAACCGGTCTAGGAGAAGGAAAACTCTGAATTCAAACCTGTTAAACTCCGCTTAAAAAAATGACCTTGTGTCGCATCCTGCTCGTGCGGAGGGGTTGGTAAATATATATATTTAAATTTGTTTCTATATAGAATCTTTCATAGGATTGATTTTAATAAGCTGGAGAAGAAAACAATAATATTAGGGATCAATAACACCAAGTAATAATTTATTAAACCTGGTTTGTTAAAATCAGTATGCAAATTAACCACTCCATATATTTTGTAAACTTTTATTTCTTAGGGATATATAAGACACATTGCAGGATTTTAGACACACTAATAACATCGGCTGTTTTGAGGCAAATCTAACTCAGATTTTCATAGACATCATTAATAAATAAGATTTATTCTATGTATTAAGGATTTTGACTATAAACTAAATACTCATTGATAAGTTCCTCAGGGAATTGTAACCTAAGTACTGACGTAGTTTCGATTAGACACCGAATCCCCATTATTATAAGATTGTTATAATTCCAATCAAACCTATGAAAATTCAGTATTAGACAACCCATAAGGTGTTGGTATGCCATTAATTAAACCAAACCAATGAACCATAGGAATTATCTTCATAAAGAATCCAGGTGTTGGTTCATAGTAATCCATTAATCGTCTGGATGATTCTCCTTGGAATATATGTACTCTGTCCTATTTATAAGGCATTTCCAATTGCAGTCATTTAAGGCAAGGGTAACATTTCTTCTACTCGTTTATATAAACAAACCATTCCTAAAAACTGGCCCCCATTTAAGATTGTTATTTTCAACATATCATCTTATCTCATTGCAAGTTCAAAGCTAAAGGACTTTTTCTAAATGTTGTCTCTAAATACAATCCTGTTTATCGCTTTATTTGTTTAGCTGTCTATAATATCAATATGTCTTTCTTTCTATCTATTCACCTGTGTATCTATTTATAAGACAATCTCCCTCTCTCTACATATACTTGCTAATGTGTGTGTATGATTTTCTGCTAATATACACATATGCAGATTATGTATACACACAGATTAATAATATATATATATATATATATATATATATATATAGATAGAGAGAGAGAGAGATAAACTACTAGTGATTATATATAGAGGAAGAGAGAGAGTGAAAGACATAACCAGATATGTATATATATATATAATGAAAGACTAACAGATATGTATATATATATATATATATATATAGTGAAAGACTATATGTGTATATATATATATATATAGTGAAAGACTAACAGATATGTATATATATATATATATATATATATATATAGAGTGAAAGACTAACAGATATGTGTATACATATATATATATATATATATATATATATAGTGAAAGACTAACAGATATAAAATAATAAAATTCGAAGGCAATACAATGCTTAAAAAATAAAGACAAAAAGATGTTTTATATGTCTAATCGATTTCAAAGCAAAGCTTTATCATCAGAGTTTAATTTCAGAAATGACGTGCTTATGTTTTTTTTTATTTATATTTATATATTATTATATTTATATTTATATTTTATTTATACTTTGAAATCGATTAGACATATAAAACATCTTTTTGTCTTTATTTTTTACGCATTGTATTGCCTTCGAATTTTATTATTTTATAACATACTTAACAATGCTTCAGGCAAATTACCAATTACTAACAGATATATATATATATAGAGAGAGAGAGTGAAAGACTAACAGATATGTATGTATGTATGTATGTATATATATATATATATATATATATATAGAGTGAAAGACTAACAGATATATATATATAGAGAGAGAGAGAGAGAGTGAAAGACTAACAGATATGTATGTATATATATATATATAGAGTGAAAGACTAACAGATATATGTATATATATATATATATATATATATATATAGAGTGAAAGACAGATATGTATGTTATATATATATATATATATAATATATATATATATATATAATATATATAGAGTGAAAGACCAACAGATATGTATATAGAGAGAGTGAAAGACACACTGACTACTAATAATGATAGAGATACCTGGTGTAAATTAACTGTTTACTAGTTTAGTAAGTTTGATCCTATGTCAAATAAAACTAATCATTGTAAATATTTATACAGATACAGTGTGTGGGATTGAAGCTTTATTTACCAAGAAAAAAAAGATCACTGAATGAAATGTTAATTTTCTTCAAAATAGTCCCATTCAACATTGATATTTCAACTTCATGTGAAGTGTATTTAGTCAAGCCCTCTGCCCTGGACAGGATGTGACATAAGATTAATTTTTAAGCAAGAGTACAGATGGTTTGAATTCGATTTTCCTTCTCCTAGAATGATTTCTATAACAAGGTTAAAAAGCCTAGTAAATCCTAATATTTACCCATAGCAGGAGAGGAAAGAGATTGATTCAATTATTCCAGTGAGTTTTCCTTTGGTCAATGTTCTTCTGGAGAGTCCAGTTTGCCCTACTATTTACCCATAGCTGTAGGGGGAATAGTTGCATTTTCTGAAAGTTTCTTTCTACTTTCTCTCTCTTTGCAAATATTTCCATAATCCTTCAGGATTTGGATCGGGAAATGAAACAAATAAACCAAAAGATCCCATTTTGTAAGTTTCTGATCCATATAATCACATCATTTTTATTATTGGTATGATACTGGTACTACACATCTTTGTAAGTATATATTAAATATACTTGTCGTAGTTATTTCATCACTCTATACTTGTTTTTTGTCATTTTTTTTACAAGCTCTTTTGTCCTTTCTCTCTCATATACTTTATCTATATAAAAGTCTTTCTTAGTAGCAATGGCAAATTTTGTTATGATTTTTGTGGTCATTTTCAGGCTTCAAGTGAGAGCACTGTACAGTGGAGATCCCTTGTGTTAAGCAGAGGCTGATCTTTAGTGAATAATCCTTTCGTTGTTCCTCGGTGTCCCTTAGTGTTGGGTAAAATCCTTTGGTTCTTCCTTGGTGTCCCTTAGTGTTGGGTATAATCCTTTGGTTGAGCAAAGTCTTTGGTTGCAGGTTCGTTCATCAATGTCAAATATGTGCAAATGTATGGCTTTCAAGACCGGCAATTAAATTGTTAATGAACCGCATATTTGAGGTGTTGATTGGCTGGCTTTAATCCACATGCCCACACAGTCTATAAGTTTAAGTGGTGGACTTCAGCACACCTTATATAACCAACATTTTTTTTTGGGGGGGGCAGCATATTCTGAGCCCACTAACAGGGTGCACATTATCTGAGAGATTGTTTTGGAGGATATACCTTGATGTTTAGATTAAGGCACAATGGAAAAGTTGTTTTTTTTTAAATACAGAACTATAACAACCATATATTTCCCATGATGACCGACATAGGATTTTTCTAATTAATGATTTGTGTGTAGTATAGTATAAAAGGAAATTTGTTTTCCATTCAGTTTATTTGTCATTATATGAGCAGAGCTACCCACTGTTACCCAGGATTTAAAAAGTTAAAAAATAGATCTCTTATCTATATTTCTATATAGTTTAATAAAAATTATTTTTCTATATATTTGTTTTATTAACTTTTATTCTTTATATATTTTAGGTTTTTAAGTTTTTTATTTTGTCTTTTATCATGTTTTATCCTTTAATGATTTGTTTTATTTTTTTTAATCATATCATTGATTTATACCCTTATTATAGTTTTATTTAGCTTTTCTTATGGAAAATGAGAAGTAAACATCTTTTACCCCCATCTCAGACAAAAATAGAGTGTGTAGTTTTATTGAACTTTGACCTTTGCTGGTCTCTACCAATTTTCCTTGAATATATATATATATATATATATATATTTTGGTATGGATGAAATTTATTGTAGGCTGACAGATGTTTCAACCAGAATTTGTTTACACATACATTTTGAATATAAAATAATTAATGTGTATTACCCGTCTTTTAAAAATCAAAACACTCTGCTCTGATGAAAACCTATTGTTTACATGTGTTTTCTATTCTTATTATTTAATATCTAAAACAATTTTAAATACAATACTGTATGTATAAGCAAATTTTGGTCGAAACACATGTCAGCATATACTAAATTTCCTTTATACCAATATATATATATATATATATATATATATATATATATTTTTTTTTTTTCTTCCATTTATATTTTCCACGTATCTTATTATAATAGTTTTTGGTGTTTGTAATTGAAACTACCACACCGCTTACATCACAATACCCTCAGGAATTGCCTAAGTTTATCAATTAATATTTAATCTATAGTCAAAGTCTTTAATATATAGAATATATCTTATTTATTAGCAATGTCTATGAAAATCTGAGTTCGATTTGCCTCAAAACATCCCATGTTATTAGTGCATTTAAAATCCTATATCTTGTATATCCCTAAGAAATAAAGGTTTTGTATGGTGCAGTTAATTTGCATATTGATTTTAACAAAAGCAGGTTTAATAAATAATTACTTGGAGTTATATTATTGTTTTATTCTCCAACATATTAAAATCAGTCTTGTGAATGATTTTCTGTAGAAACCAATTAAAATATAATCAAAATAAGTGTAATCTTCTATAAGCATTCTTATCTAATTTCATATATTTCATTACATTAAAACTTAAATACATATGCCTGTAGGGCACATATTCTTGCTATTATATATATATATATATATATATATATATATAAATGTATGAATAGTGGCTTACCGGTGGGTACGATGTACGATCGCTGGAAGCGCACAGTATCCAGGGGTTAAGACCGAGAAAAAACAAATACAAAGTGCTCAATACAATGTAGAGCAAACATTATTTATAAAATGGATAAAAGTAACCTACTCAAGTTTCATGATCTGAATCGTCAGGGTTACATCCGCTGAATTAATCGAGTTTTCGATTGATATCAGTTAGTACCATGTATGCCCGTTGAAACGGGTCTCATCTTTTATAGATGAACGCGTGTTTATCTATAAAAGATAAGACCCGTTTCAACGGGCATACATGGTACTAACTGATATTAATCGAAAACTCGATTAATTCAGCAGATGTAACCCTGACGATTTAGACGATGAAACTCGAGTAGGTTACTTTTATCCATTTTATATATATATATATATATATATAACATTGTTTTTCTCTGTCTGTTATTATCTTTGCCCTTATTTAATTATTCAGCTATAATAAACTCAGTTCTTTAAAAATAAATTTTTAGCTCACATTTCATTCAATAATTGTAATTTTAGACATTAATGGATTTTTTCCATATTCTAAATTTCTTTCATTTTTTTTTTTCATTTATTGTTGTCTCACTCCCCCCCCCTTTTTTTTCAATATAAAATACATAAAAAAAAATGCAAAAATGGCTTTCATTGTATATTTACATTACATTTAATCGTTCATTTAATCAATCGTTTTTGTCCAGTTACTGTCCATTAATTCCATTAAATTCTTTGCACAAAAGATAAATTATTGGATTTACATAAATCTGCATTTGAGAGAAGAGGAAGGGGAGGAGGAAGTTAAGCACAGAAAATATGCCAAAATAAGCAAAAACTTCCAACTCACTCGGACAAATGAATGCCTCAACATATACAAATTAACATGTGGCCATTTATTTACATAGGAAAATAAATTTAACTCTTAAATGCCAGTCAAATGAAGATTTTTTTTTTATGTGCCTGTGCTGAAATACATGATTAAAAAATTGATATGATATTTAGTAAATATATATATATATATATATATATAAAGAGATCAGATGATCCTGTTAATAAACAAAAAAAAAACAACTTAGAGGCAAATCAAATCTGGAATAACAATTAAAATAAAATAAAAAGAAATGATCACACATAAACACGCATGCACACACACACACACACAAGCATGCACACACTTACACACACAAGCAGGCACACACACACACACTTACACACACAAACACACACACATAAACAAGCACCCCCAACTACACACACAGAGAATTTGGAAGACCCGAGACAGAACAAATTGAGCATCTGCTAGGACCACTTCAGTTCGTGTATTCTTCTGATGATGGGATTTTTCATCCCGAAATATTAAGAATAAAGTGACAGGTTAACAAACAACATCATAGTTACCTTCTTTTTTCTTTACACTTGCATTGTGACAGCCTTCAAAACCAACCAACCAACAAACCAATATAAACACAATGCTCCAAGCAAATTACAAAACCCTTTTATATATATATATATATATGTATGTATGTATATATATATATATATATATTGCAGATAATATGGGTTCTATATTTCTTAGCAGATAGGGCTCAATATCATTGATAGTGTGTTTATATTTGAGTTAAGGTAGTGTGGACATGGATTCAACACCTGGTTACTGACAGTTTCTTGAATATGTGATTTTCAGTTTGATCTGAAGATCGCATAGACAAGAAACTGTCTGTAACCAGGTGTTGACTCCATGTCCATGCTACCTTAACTAAAAATATATATATATATATATATATATATATATATATATATGCAGCAAGTTATCTTCTAAGCAAGTATTGTTAAAGAATATTTCTTTATGATCTTCAGTTATAGACAGTCATGTCTTCTAGTCACTTTTCATAGATGGTAATGAAAATGTCCCATAATCCCAATTTTATATTATTGGGATTATTTGGACAATTGTCCTCATTTTTATTGTTATCTACACAACGTTTTAGCTGATGTGCCCTCCGGCATTCTTCAGGTGTTTCTTGTCAAACTCAAGAACCTTATTAGACTTGGGAACTTTCTGGTTTAACTCAGGAACCTTCCTGTCAAACTGTTGAAATCTTCATAGAACTTCAAACCAAACACTTTATTCAGTCTACAGGGTTAGACTGTTCTTATTCCATTAACCATAACCAGGTACAAGTGTTAAGCTATGTTAAATATTCTACGTTATTATAACCCTTGGCCAGGATTAAACCTGCAACCTAGAGATGATTGTCACTTAAAACTGTATTAATTCAACCCTTGTATCTGTTGTGCGATGTGTCCAACTGGACAATTTGAAGTGAATTTTTGGAATTTATAAATTCTAATAAACTAATATTCTATTTACCTCTATGCTTATACATGATGCTTTACCTTGTCTCATATTGCGATTTTTTTTTTTTTAAATCTAATCTAGCTTAATTTTTACTATGAAGATGCATTGGAAACGATTTTACTATGAAGATGCATTGGAAACGATTTTTACTATGAAAATGCAATGGAAACGATTTTTACTATGAAGATGCAATGGAAACGATTTTTACTATGAAAATGCATTGGAAACGATTTTTACTATGAAAATGCATTGGAAACGATTTTTACTATGAAAATGCATTGGACAATGATTTTTACTATGAAAATGCATTGGACAATGATTTTTACTATGAAAATGCATTGGACAATGATTTTTACTATGAAAATACATTGGACAATGATTTTTACTATAAAAATGCATTAAGACCTACCTGCAAAATAAGACCAAGAATGATTTTAATATAAGCCTATGTTCTAATAAACTAATATTCTATTTACCTCTATGCTTATGCAGGATGCTTTACCTTGTCTCATATTGCGATTTTTGTTTTTTTGAAATCTAATCTAGCTTTTTTAATTATAGGTTCCCATATTGTATTCATCTCTATACTTGGTCTACTAAAGAGGTTACTATAACCTATCATATGAGCTGATTATTTGTGAAGTTTTTTTCTCCAATGTTCTTCCGTATCTATTATCTTAACTTCATTCCATATGGACAGATGGCTTCCCTTTTCATTCCATATATGGTCAACCATACCTGATTTTTCTATTTCACCTCATACATTAATGAGCCTGTTTAATACTTAGATCACTGACCACCAGCTTGTACTGCAAGCAACCTGAGGCCTGTGTGCCATATTTAAGCAAGGCTTAGTAAATAACTAATATATATATATATATATATATATATATATATATATATATATATATAGTCACACACGGAGTAGTCTCCCATGTCTATAACCTTGCTGACGAGACCTAATAGGTCGAAATGTACATTCAGGGATTGACATTTTCTCGATTTGTTTAGCCTTACATTTGAACATATATGCCCACCTAAAATTCATTAATTATTAACTAATTAATTTTCAAAATTAGGTATGACTTCAATTAAGCACATATCCTCCAAAAATGTGTGTGTGTAATGTACATGCATATAAGCATACTTGAATTATAATTAGCATGTATTTTAATTACATCTCCCACACACACACACACACACACACACACTCTCTCTCTCTCTCTCATATATACATATATATATATATATATATATATATATATATGTATGTATGTTTGTGAATAAGTTCTAGAGAGAGGGAGAGGTGTAATTATAAATCAAAAGATAAAAAAAGAGAGGTAAAAGTCCAGATAGGGAGAGAGAGTGAGGGAGAAATGCAGAGATTGATTAAAGAGTAGGCGGGTATCAAATTAATAAAGGGGATATTTAGAGTACATAAGCTCAGCAGGTAAAGACTAGGAGAGAGGGAGAGTGTGTGAGAGAGAGAGAGAGAGAGAAGGTTTGTGTGTGTGTTGGGGTGAGAAAGAATCAAAAGTAAATATTATATAGAAAGACAAATACAGGTGCAGACAAAGTGAGACAAAAAAAAAAAGGAAGAAAAGAAAAATAAATTTGCTAAGGAGAGAGAGAGTGTGTGAGAGTTTGAGAGTGTCTGAGAGAGTAAAGCAAAAAAGCTGTAGATAAAAATATTGAACAGAAAGAATATTAATGATATAAACTTGAAAAAGGTTATATATATATATATATGAGAGTAGTGAAAAACACTGGTTGTGAGGTAAAGTTTGAATGAAGCAAAGTTAAAAGAAGAAAAAAAAGGAAAGGAGAAAGCAATGAAAGTAGAAGAAACTATTGAGTGAGAGGAGAGATGGAGTAGAAGGAGAGAGAGAGAGATAAAGGGAGGAAGAGAGAGAAAGAAAGAGTGAGAGGTGGAGAGAGAGAGAGAGAGCAAGTTAAAGTGAAAAAAAGAGAGAAAGAAAACAAGAATCTTAAGAGATAAAGTAAAGGAATAGAGAAAAAAGAAAAAATAGGCAACAAAAAAGCTAAGTTAAAAAAAGACAGAAGGAAGATAAGAGAAAAAATGTATATATATATATATAATATAATATGGAGAGAAATGTATATAAATGAACTAGATAGAGAGAGAGAAATGTATATAAATAGAAAAAGGTGAGAGACAAAGGGAGTGTGAAGAGAGAGAGAGAGAGAAAACATTATATATAAAGAGAAGAAAGAGATATGGAAGAGAGATAATGTATATAAAGAGAAAAAGGTGTGAGAGAAAGAGAGAGAGAAGTGTATATAAAGGGGAAAAGGTGCAAGAGAAAGATAGTGAAGAGAGAGATAAATATATATATATAAAGAGAAAAGGGTGGGAGAGAAAGAATATAAAGAGAAAAAATGTGAGAGAAAAAGATATATAGTGAAGAGAGAGAGAGAGAGGAATGTAATAAGGAGTGATAGAATTTCAGTATTTTCTCAGCTCAGCATACAAGTCATAAGACAAACAAAAAAGTCTTCATGCATCAGTGTGATACTGTATTTTTGCAGCCTGTTCAAATATTTATCTTTTTATTCATCCTGGCTCTGGCAAAAGAACGAACTCAGCCTTCAAACGCTGCTGATGGAGATCTCAGAAGTACAAAACTGATAACAAACTAATCAGTTTGGATGAAGAAAAAAAAAACACATTTCCAAAAACTGATAAGTAATGACTGCAATTAGTGTCATTTATCAAGATTTCTTTTTTTTTTTTTTGGAAAAGTTGGACTTGTAATAAGAGAAAAAAGAACAAAAATCTTTAATTGTACATTTACATAGACACACAAATATAAGCCAATCACTCTCTATCTATCTATCTATATATATATATATATATTATATATATATATATAATGTGTGTGTGTGTGTGTGAATAAAAGTAAGTGAATCCGACGGTATGTAGTATAATAAAAAATTGAAAAAAACACAGGTTTAAATGAGTTAAGTGGTGAGTTTATTGGCCGACGCTGCAGTGTTTCGATCTATTAATTGGATCATCTTCAGGGCATTTGTTGTTATGTGGAAGGTGATAAAAAATTTTTATCACCTTCCTCATACCAACAAATGCCCTGAAGATGATCCAATCAATAGATCGAAACACTGCAGCGTTGGCCAATAAACTCACCACTTAACTCATTTAAACCTGTGTTGTTTTTGTTTTTTTTATTATACTACATATATATATATATATATATATATATATATATATATATAGTTTGGTTTCTTTGTTTAATGGTATGTCAACCTTCGTGGGTTATTCAAGGTATTAGTCTGAAAATAAATGTAATAGCACAATTGGAGTTTGTACTTGCTTACTTTGATATTGCAGTCAATTACGTTAGCCACTATGCATGTATACACACTAACACACTTTTTTTTCTTTTTGAAAAGTTGGAATTGTAATAAGAGAAAACTTTAATGGTACATTTATGTAGACACACAATCCCAAACATGGGGCTTACGGTCAAGTCATGTTGATAGCACCAGTTCCTGCTATATCACCAAAGTCAAACTGTGATGAACCTGTTCAATACTTATATGAGGGACCATTTAAGCAACAGCAGATACTGTAAGTAAAACGAATATCAAAATGACTTGATTTTGGCATTAAACAACCCAAAAAGGGTTTATATGCTGTAAAACACACAAACCAACCAAACATGGGCCAATCACTCAACACATATACTGGTTTGGTTTCTGTGTTTAATGTCAAACTTTGTGGGTTATTCAATGCCAAAGCCATCCTTGTAGAAGAACAGTAGTGGTACTATTTAACCCATAGCTAGAGATATTGGGGTGTTCTTGCTGTTCCCAAAAGTATGAGTCTGAAAGTGAACATAATAGTATTACTAGAGTTTGAACTCGTTTACTATGATATTGCAGTCAAGCACGTTAGCCACTATGCATATATGCATACAAATACACTCTCAAAAATAGGCCAATAACTAATGTAATAGTCTGTTTTGTTATCCACTGTTTTTCCTCAACTTTTACTTTATTATATATATATATATATATATATATATATATATATATATTTATATATATAGCTTTGTGCCACATGAAGCTTATCAATAAAAAATAAGAAAAATATCTCAATTCTTTGACTTTTTTCTAGCAGTAAAATTAATCCTACAAATGATTTTTTTATAGAAACCAATTAGAATATAATTAAAATAAGTATAATCTTTTTATATGCATTCTTATCTAATTCTGTTAGTCTTTCTAATTGAAATGTATGTATTTGGTTTCTTTGTTTAATGGCATGTCAACATTCATGGGTTATTCCATGCCAAAATCATCCATGTAGAAGAACAGTAGCGGTACTATCTAACCCATAGCTGGAGAGATGAAAGGGTTCTTACCTTTCCCAAAGGTATTAGTCTGAAAGTGAACGTAAATAGCGTGACTGGAGTTTTAACTTGCTTTCGATGATATTGCCATCTAAAACGTTAGCCAGTATGAATAAGCCAATTGTTAAATATAATTTCGTTGGAAAACAAATTTTTGTTATATAGTAAAGTCTGCTATATCTAAAAATTACTTTTACTAGCAAGAATATCCGCCCTTTGGGCATAAGTATTTTAATGTAATGAAATATATCAAATTAGAAAGACTAACAGAATTAGATAAGAATGCATATAAAAAGATTATACTTATTTTAATTATATTCTAATTGGTTTCTATAAAAAATCATTCGTAGGATTAATTTTAATGCTAGAAAAAAGTCAAAGAATTTAGATATTTTTTACATTTTTTTATTGATAAGCTTTATATGGCACAAAGCTATATATATATATATATAAAGTAAAAGTTGAGGAAAAACAGTGGATAACAAAACAGACTATTACATTAAATTGATATTTTTCCTCTGTTGATTTCAGAAGCTTCATCAAAATTTTTTGAATCTGTTGAAATCCACTGTTTTGTTATTCACCGGTTTTACTCAACTTTTACTGGATTTTTTCCTAATCTGTTATTTCCTCACACACACACACATATATACATACATATATATATATATATACATTTTTTTCACAATAATTTGAAAATAGTAGATACTACCCACTTTTAAAATTTGTTTAAAAACTACTGAAAACTCTTTTGTATAAAGTTTATTCAGTTCCAGTTGTGCCTTTTTTTATTTTTTTTCATCGATAAAACCAGTCTTAAAATAAATTTTAAAAAAACTTCAAATATATTTCTTGACTCTCCGTTTTTTCTAAATTACAGTCACATTCTGTTTGCATTAAAAATAAAAGGGTGGACAGAGAAGCTCATATGATGACATCATATATGCTGTTGATTTTTTGTTCAATGGGATCCAAGCACTGCAACACTAATGGAAAAACTTTGTGACCACAAAAGGGACTATTGAAAAATAAACCTCATCTGGTAACATTCTAGGAGAGTATCTTGGTCAGTCTATGAACTTTTCAACTGACCCTCATATACAGTGAACATCATAGGATTGAAATTTGTTTTATTTTCATCATATTATTAAAATGCTCTCTGATATTGTTTTTTTTTTTTTCTACCAAAATTTCCTGTGCAATTATTTTTGTATGTGAAACTAAGATAGTAATTTAAAAGCCAGTTTTCCTGATGATTTTTCATCATATATATACATCGGATTTTGGTTAGTTTCTGAACATACCAAATGTAAAATTAAGTTTCTTGGGTGTTTTATAGATTTTTAAAAAAATTTTGTTTTATTTACTGAAAGAAAAAATCTTAACTCAGTAATCATTTCAATAACAGTGAACCAACGATATTTTTGACGTATTTTTAATATCATTAAATTAATTAGTTGCTATCATATATATTATATATATATATATATATATATATATATTAAGAAAGTAAAGTTGGCAGTGTGGCCTATTAGTGGTATCTACCAGATAGCAAAGGTGTCTAATCCCTTTTCATTAGTGCTAGACCAAGGAGATTATTTTTGAATCTGAAGTGCAGTGCCACACCTACCATCAACTTCCCTCTTTATCACACAGATTCAAGCTGGGCTACTCATGTGCCAAGTTGGTAAGGGCTAGGATCAAACTTAGAGCCTTGTGATTAATAGTCAGATACTCTGCTGACTGAGCTAAACGTGTCCCTGTGTTTATAAAAATTTAAACAACCAGTTAATTTGCTTCTAATAACTTGGTTTTGATTGGTTGGTTGGATTTTATGGTATGTCAACCCTTGTCGGGTTATTTTATGATGAGGTTTTTGTTTTATTTATTTTTGGTGGGTACTCAATTTTTTTTTTTTAAACTCAATTTTTTTTTTTTAACTCAATTTTTTTATGATGAGGTTTTTGTTTTATTTATTTTTGGTGGTACTCAATTATTTTTTTTTTAACTCAATTTTTTTTTTTAAACCCAATTTTTTTTTACAGATTTTAAAAAACTCATGTTTCTCTATTTAACCCATAGATTGGAACCTAACAGATAGTACTGCTCCAGGTCAGAGTGGACCTAGGAGTAATGGTGATGAAGGGATTCTCCAGAGCTCCAGAATTGGAACTTTACCATCAGAGAGATTAATGTCATACCCAGGACAATAAGACCCTCAGCCACCGCCTTCTAGAACCAATAGGATAGATAGGGTTGGGACTTGACATAAGGGCAATAGGGTTGGGACAATCATATAGGTGCTAGGGCTTGACATAACCAGCCAATTGATTGGAGGGGGCCTCTCCATCTGCCTGTCTAACCTAAGTAAGGGCCAAAGTGGAGAGTTTGGTTTTGAGGATTATATTATGGCATGGTAATAATTATGTGTTGAATGTATTCTTATGAAGAAAAGAATTAAATGCTATGTTGTACAAAAATAAGTTCTTCACAAATTCATTATGATTAAATTGGTATGAAAGATAGATATTTGTATTGTTGGAGAAGAAATCTTGCTAGTGGTGCAAAGGGACAGTGAGATTATTAGGAATTATCTGCTAAATTATTCACATCATGTGGCAGAGAAAGAATTCACATGTGCCTGACTTATAAGGCACTCTAAAGAAAAGTGACAATGAAAAGCTAACATTGTTTCATGCGGATTTAGTAATAAACACAGGGATTAGATGTAAGAATTTCTATACTGACCTATGAAATTTGTTTTCATGGAAATAATATTTCAAGAATTGTTGAGCTTTGATGAAGTTTTAATTTGGCATAGAAATAATTTGACCTAAATCCTTTGCTGTGTGTGAATTTGGTATGACTATTTTGCATATTTCTTGCTTAATTTATCATTCAAGTGGACTTTAGTAAGTAAGAAATGTTTGTTTCTTAGATAATATTGTGTGAAATAATGTATATAAGTGCCATGTGGATTTCTTTAATATATTTTAGATTCCTACAAGGACGTTATGAAAGAAAAATCCATCTTATTGCAGTCATATATATATATATATATATATATATATATATATATGAAAGTACGCAAACAGTTAGTTTGATATGGCTATGCCGACAATTTTTGGGAGAATATGTGCTTAATTGAAGTCATACTTAATTTGAAAATTAATTAGTTGATAATTAATGAATTAGGCGGATATATCTGTTTAAATGTGACGCGTAAACAAATCGAGAAAAAGTCATGTACATTCAGAGAATTACTTTTTCTCAATTTGTTTACGCTTCACATTTAAACAGATATATCCGTCTAATTCATTAATTATCAACTAATTAATTTTCAAATTAGGTATGACTTCAATTAAGCACATATTCTCCCAATATATATATATATATATATATATATATATATATATATTCTCTTACCAACTCCTCCACACTAGCAGGATGCAACCAAGGTCAATTTCTTAAGTGGATTCTATTAGGTTTGGATTCAGAGTTTTTCTTCTCCTAGACTGATTACCTAGACAAGGTTATTGAGCCCAGTCTGTCCTATTTACCGATAGCTGGAAAGATAGTAGTTGGATGCATACCTTTCCTAAGGGTATTAGTGCTATGTGAAATACAAACGGTCACGCCCACAAATGGAACTTGGGTTGACAAGTCCATTTCCTATGACTCTAACCATTACATTATGCACTTGGAGTCTATATAATAGGCCAGAAATTTGCTTGGAAATTTTTTTTTTTTTATATAATAGAATTGTTCTGTGAAAAAGTTATCTTAAATAAATTCCAAAAATCTTTTAAGTTGTCTCAACAGTATTTATCTCCATTGTTATTCCTCGCCCCCCATCCCTACCAGCTATCGCTCCTGGAAGGTTCTCTGCACAGCATTCAGTTTCCATGCAGAGCTGATCGGTGTAGGTTTTTATTGGCTGACCCATACTGGTGTGTCCATGTGTTGGTGTCTATAGAAGAACGTCACTTATGAGCTCATTCTTGATGATGAATAAGGTTTATATGTAGCTCTTGAAGATAAAGATAAAAACAAATTATATAATTATTCTATCAGAAAAAAAAATTCCCATTTCTAAGGGTGTTTTTCATCACCTGTTGGAGAATCCCAAGAATGTGTTGACAGGGATAGTGACCATGTAGAGACTATTTGAAATTATATCATGAATGTTCTCCCATAAGGCTGATCACATTGTTGTTGTTGTTTTTTAAAACTCTGTATAATATTATTGCTTAGAAAAGATCACTTGAAAAGATAAAACCGATAAATCCCTTGAGTGTCATTTATATATATTCACTTTTTTCTTATTCTTTCTGGAGAATTTCTTGTAACAGAGTGGCTAATTTGCTGGATTGCACTTTCTCCCACTCTCACTGTCTTTCTCCCACTCTTACTGTCTTTCTCTCTCACACTCACTCTCTCTCTCTCTTTCTCTCTCACACTCTCTAACCCTTTCTCTTTAATACAAACACACTCTCTCTCTCTCTTTAACACATTCACACTCTCTCTCTCTTTCTCCTCACTCTTTTTTCTATTACTATTTTTTTCTATCACTCTTTTTCCTCATATTCTTACTCTTTCTCTCTCATTAACCCTTTCTCACTCTCACTCACTCTCACTCTCTAACCCTTTCTCACTCTCACTCTCACTCTCTCTAACCCTTTCTCACTCTCCCCCCACTCCAGTTGTGTTTTAATTCTGCTCTGTCAGTTTTGTAGAAAGCCCAAATCTACTATTGATAGATTAGTCAAGAAATTCCTCTTTCTCCGCACTTCACTTCGCTTCCATTTTTGCTTTCAATTTTGTTTATCATTTATCTATCATTAATTTCTTGATGCAATTAGTGGGATAATTATTTCAAGATTCTTCCCACTTCCCTTCTCCCCCTCCCAAATGTAGTCTTAGTTTTCAATTTCAAATCTTGATTATTTAAAAAATGTTTTCTTGGGTCAGATTTTGTCTAAGTTGGTTCATTGATTACCTGATTGATTTGATTTTAATTGATTCTTGTTATTTCTTCTTTCTAAAGATGAAACCTTTTTTATCAGTTGAGTCTTGCAAATGATTTTGCCTTCTCTTTTTGATCTGTTAATGTTACATAATTAATAGGTGGCCTATTAATTGTTTACAATAAATGTAGCTTAACTTCAAAACTAACAGTTATAGAAAAACACAGGAAAAATGATGGACATATTTTGACCTGCATTTGACCTCCTCTTCTGGTTTGCCAATGAGTACATAAGAAAGTGTTTAGGAAAATCAGATTTTAGTTGGGCTCTAAACAGGACTGTTGCAATGGTGATCTGTCTGTTGAAACTAAATTCTCATATATGTTTGTTGATCTTTATAAAATAATAAAGAGATCTAAGTCCATAATGTCTGAAGACAGGATTGTGGTGGCAGAGTGGTCTGTGACCTGGGTACTAAGTTGTCCTGTCACATGCAACACTCTACTTCAACCCTTACTTGAAATAACCCCTCACCATTGTGTGGGTAGGTTAGAGTAACCTCCCTTTATTGATAGTTAACTTAGAGTGACCAATCATGGTGTTATGCAAATATTAGTGGCAGGCCGTCGGTAAGTCTCTACTTAATGACTGGTGGGTGCCGCCATTTGCATTCTGGTCATCGTATGAGCCGGTCGATTCGTGTTACTCTTCTTACAACCATCTTTATGTACACCAATCAATCAGTCCATTTGTTTATTTTATTTTAATGACTCACTGGATTTCTTTGTAGCAGTTTCATCCCTTTGTCTATTTTGGTTGCTTTTACCAAATATGGGATATAATATACCTTAGCTCATGATAAACAACCAGTACCAAAAGTCATTGAAGGTGCTCAACAATATGCCCAGTTAAGTATTTGATGCATATGAATTAAGTTAATTGATTTTTACTTTTGCTTTGGATTTTTTTTTTTTTTTTTTTTTTTTTTTCACCAAATCCAAAACTTGATCCCAAATCATTTTTAGGGAGAATATGAAAGAGTTCTGGATTTCAAGAATCTTGTACATTACAAATTTCCTGTTTTTGCTGCCATTACCAAAAAGGTTTTTTTTGCTTCTCTTTTCCTGTACCCTTTGGCAAGAACTTTTAACTCCAAACAAATTTTTTTCTTTCTTTTTCTTTTACTTATTTATTTATTGCCTTTCATTTTTTCATTTTTTTTTATTTTTTTTTTTACTTTTCTCACCTTTCCGCTTTATTTTTAAATTTTATCATATTTTTTAAGGTCCTCCTTGCTCAGATGTTCTCAATTTCTTAGCAGATATATTTTCCAATTTAGATAGGAGCTCTGTAGGACTCCACCACCTTTTTTACAATGTTCATTTCTATTTACCATCTTGGAAATAAATCACTTCTGCAGAATTCCATAACCATTTTGGACCATCTGCCAACCTCTCACCTCACCAAAAAGACTTAATAGCTTTACTGTGAGTTCTTACCCTTATATTTTTGGCCTTCCTGAAATCTATATTGCTCTATATCCTATATACACACTAACACATCATATATATATATATAATATATATATATATATTATTTGTGTGCTTTTAGTGAAAGTGGGATATATTTCCTAACTTTTTTTCTCATAATTCATTCCGATTACAAAATATATATTACTGGCAATTGCATTTTGGGGGTTTACCCTTGAATGACTCTCTCTCTCTTTCTCTCTCTCTCTCTCTCTCTCTCTCTCTCTCATTTATTTTCTTAAATTATAAGTGATTTAAAGTCAGGATTCTTCTCTCCACTTGTAAAACTCAACCAAACCAGGTCAACTTTGATTTTCCCACTTAAAAGTTAACCCTAATTTTAATGACATGTTTATCTATATTGCATAAATTAAAAATGCCAATAATAATTACTTCAAATTTCATCTTTTTTATAAACATAACATTTTTCATTTTTTTTTTATTTGGACAAATAATGTTGGCAGAATGTGTTTTGTCCCCTTACTTTACTGAAATTAATAATTATATAGATGAGCAAGAATATGTGCCCTCCTAGCTTAAGTATTCAAATTAATGAAATTAAATAAGAATTAAAATTAAAGTTTAAAAAATTAAAATTATTTTGATTTTATTTTAATTGGTTTCTATATAAAATCATTTATATATATATATATATATATATATATATATATATTGAGGGAGAGAGGGCTGTGCCATTAAAATTCCATAAGTAACTTGCATAATAATTGCACAAATTTAAACTATAAGTAACATTCCGAGATAAATCATTGTCAATTTTTATTTCTCTCATAAGATTTGGTGAATTAATTGAAATATCAAACAAAAATTTAGAATAACCAACAAAAAAATCAAATGGTAAAAATGACCTGGAGTACATTTTAGACTCTCATCTGTTTAAAAATTGTTTGTATTAGATGCAAAAAAAACTTAAACTATACAAAAAATGTAAATATAACTATAAATGTATGCAATTCCCTAACATCTTGGCATAAAATAACCCCAGATGGGTTGACATGCCATTAAAAATTAATCAATAATTTATTATATAAATTTTTTCAAATACGATTGTGTTTTTATTTAAATTTTAGATCAGACATTGTGTGTATGGGGACTTGGGAGCAGTGATTTCTCTCTCTCAGACTATAAGTATTCAATATCAGCGATAGACCATAAGTATTGCATAGACAATAATGCTTTCTAACTATGAGGTTCTCGCATTTGGATCTTCAGACCAAGATCTTTTGGCAGTTACAAAGCACTATTGAATCTGTCTATGCTATAATGTATGTGAGTCTTTGCTTCTTTCCTTGTAAATACATACATGCATATATATATATATAAACCAGCCAACCCCTTTGCACAAGCAGGATATGACACATGGTCAAATTCTTAAGTGGCATTTAACTGGTTTGAATTCATTTTTTTTTTTACTGAGATCAGTTGCCATACCAGGGTTAAAGAGCTCAGTCTGTCCTATTTACCTATAGCTGGAGGGAGAATAAATGGATGCCTATCTTTCCCAAGGGTATTAGCGCTATGTGAAATGCAATCTTTCGAGAAGCTTCCCGAGTCTGACAAGAAATACCTGAAGAAGGCCCAAGGGCACATCGACTAAAACATTGTGTAGATAACAATAAAGATGAGGACAATAGTAATTCAAATAATCCAAAGTTAGATATGTATTTCTAAACAGATATCTTCTAGCATTTCAAAATTCTTTATTTTATTTCAGAGTAAAATAACAAAGACTAAGCCATCATTGAATCCATAAATATATATTTACCAACCCCTACACATGAGCAGATGTGACACAAGGTCAATTTCTTGGAGTTTAACAGGTTTGCATTCAGAGTTTTACTTCTCCTAGACTGGTTATCTATCCATGGTTAAAGAGCGCAATCTACCCTACTATTTTCCCATAGCTGGAGGGAGAGTAGTTGGATTCATACCTTTCCCAAGAGTATTAGCACTATGTGAAATGCAAACAGCTTTGTCGAGGATTTGAACTCAGGTTGCCAAGTCCATTTCCTACGACTCTAACTATTACACCACACACCTCAAAATATATCTTAATTTGATTAACTTGAAGAAAAAAAATCTTTTTAAGTTTACTGACATGTCATTTACTAAGCTTATGTTAATTTAGCACAAGGCCAAAAGTATGAAGCATTCAGTGAGAATCAAACTCACTAACAATGGTCAACTACCCTAATTTGCTGATTATTATACCACTCAAAAGTTTGTTTATCTAGCATTACAAAAAAGTGATGATTTTTTTTAGAATTATGTTTCTGTATGTATTTTTGAAAATATATCAGTTGTCATTGTGTTCCTATCTACTAAGAAGCTAGTTATCCATTTGTACGCAGCCCTATCAGATGGGGGCCTTAGAATACACTGACTGCATCTCTCCAGAGAGGTAAGACCTGCCCTTCTCCCCCCCCCCCGCTCAATGCGTCCGCCTGTAGGCTGTGGGTGGTGAACCATGATGCTTAAAGATGGAACCCTGGTGGCTGAGCAGTTTATGACATACAACACTCCACTTTGGCCTTTACTTAAGCTAGACGGGTGGTTGGAGAGGACCACTCCAATCAAGCCTGGTCATGTCAAGCCCTAGCACCTATATAATTATCCCAACCCTACTGCCCTTATGGGGAATGTGGAGTACCCCTTCATCACCATTACTCGCAGATCCACCCTAAACCTGCGTGGTAGCACCAGTTAAGGTCTCATCTATGGGTTAAATAGAAAAATAAGTTTTTAAAAAATGTATTTGGCATAAAATAACCCAACTAGTGTTGACATGCCATAAAGTCCAACCAACCTATATACTAAAAAGATGGTTATCCATTTGTAGGTATCTGCATATATACTACTAAGTATACAAGTCGCAGTCTGTAACATAAATGGAGCCAATCTAAGTTGTTAACAAGACTCAACTGACATTTTTACAACTAATTATCTTTGCATACATGTCAGGGTTTTTTTTTATGCACAAACATGTCCTCCATTTACAGACGTCTCTCTACAAGAAATCTCTTCCCTTTATTATTGTGATTAATATTCTTTGTATTATTCTATATATTTATTATTTAATTTTATATTTTTTTATTGTTCTCATTTTCATATTTCTGGTGTCCTGTATTTTTCCACCAATTTTTCCTTATTTTCTTTTTTATTTCATTATTAATTGTATTGTTGTTATGACTAGAATTACTTGCAAAATGGTTGCTGACGTTTATAAGTAGGATTGGATGACTTAGAATCAACAATCAGGACTAAAACTAAAGTGAAGACATAAATCTCTTAAAGTTGTACTCGGATAATAAGAATATTTATCCACAAAAATTCCTAGAAATCTTTTATAGAAGAATATTAACTCTGTAAGATAATTGGTTGGTTGTTTTGTTTTACAGCATATGAACACTTTATGGGTCATTTAATGCTGAATCAAGTCATTTTGATGAAAAACTTTGTTTCATATTATTGTTAATATCTTCAAATACTAATTCATGGTGTATATTTCTGTGTTAATTTGAAATCAGTAATTTTCAGACATTATCTTGTATTTCTACACTTCTATAGATATTGTCTATTTATTTGTCATGTCTTTAAATCAAAGGCAACTAAAATTAAGAAGAAAGAAATACAAGTCAAAAATTAAATATAGCTAACAGATATTCTTTTGTACATATCACATTTATATTGGTAAAAAAATAATTTTTATCCAAAATTTATGGCCAAATTTGAGTTGGTTTGTTCTATGGCATATCAACCCTTTTCAGGTTATTTAATGCCGAATCATTTTGAAGAAAAACTTGCTAGTTCTTAATATCTTCACATACTTCTTGATATATATTTCTGTGCAGTTCATTAATGGTTCGATCAAATACTGGATGTCATGAGGAGCACTTGCCAGTAACAATAACCCATAGGGACAAATAGGGAGAGAGACTCATGGGAATCCATGTGGTTAGTGTGACATGATGATGATGTGTGTGTAGGCAGTGTATCAGAAATTTTATAAAATTATTGTAAGAAATAATTCACACTTTCATGATAATGAGTCAATACTATATACTGAATGAGTGTTATGAGGATTGGTCGGTTGGTTGGGTTTTATGGCATGTCAACCCTTGTTGGGTTATTTTGTGCCTAAGAGGTTTCCTTTTATTTATTCTTAATAGGTACTCAATTCTTTTCAAACACATTTTTTCTATTTAACCCATAGATGGGAACCTAACAGGTACTACCACTCTGGATCAGAGTAGACCTGAAAGTAATGGTGATGAAGGGATACTCCACAATATCTAGAGCTCGGGGATTGGAACTTCACCATCAGATAGTTAAACGTCATACCCAGAACAATAAGACTCTAACCACTGCCTTATAGCACATACGTGATAAAAAAGAGTGGGGGCTTGCTATTAGGGAAATAGGTGTGCAACAATTATATAGTTACTAGGGATTGATATGACCAGCCAATGGATTGGAGGGGGCCTAACAAACTGCCTGTGTAGCTTAAGTAAGGGCCAAAGTGGAGTGTTGCTTCTAATGGACTGCTCAGCCACCAGTATTCCATCCTTAAGCATCATGGTCGCCACCTACAGCCAACAAGTGGCCCCATTGGGAGTGGGTTTTAGAGGTGCAGTCGGTGTATTCTAAAGCCCCTTCTGACAAACCTGACAACATATTGTAAGAAATATTTCACACTTTCAGGATAATGTGGCAATGCTAAATTCCGAATAAGTGTCATGTGGGAGTAGTGCATGGAAAGTATAGAATACAAAATGGAATTGGATTTACATTACAGAATAAGTCCCTAGAACAATAGATTTAGGAAAGATATCTCAGAAACATACATATACATACAATGCCAAAAGTCTAGACCCAGCATTAGAGTGGAGGTTTTCTGGAAAGCAAAATGGGTGGTGTAGCCTAATAAGCTGATTTGCCATCTACAATGGATCAGATGTCAAAAGTTGATGATCACAGCTGGTTGTTACAATGGCAGCAAAACAAATCTTTAGTACTGAGAGTAAGCTGCTAAGTGTTAGTTCCATCAGTCAACTTAGAGGAAACTTCAGGATATATATATATATATATATATATATATTATATATATATATATATTACAATGTATTCTAGCAAGAACATGTGCCCTCTGGGTGTAAGTATTTAAGTTTTAATAAAATAGAATATGTTGGAGAATAAAACAATAATATCAGAGATCAATAGCACCAAATAATTATTTATTAAACCTGGTTTTGTTAAAACCAGTATGCAAATTAACCTCACCATATATTATGCAAACCTTTATTTCTTACTGATATATAAGACATATTGCAAGATTTTAACCACACTAATAACATGGCTGTTTTGAGGGAAGTCTAACTCAGATTTTCATTGAGCCATCATTAATAAATAAGATTTATTATTCTATATCTAAATGATTTTGACTATAAATTAAATACGCATTGATAAACTTATGCAATTCTTGAGGGTATTGTGACATAAGCAGTGACATAGTTTTGGTTACAGACACACTGAATCTGGTTACCTAACCTAGGTTAAAAAACTCAGTCTACCCAACTATTTACCCATAGCTGGAGGGAGAGTAGTTGGATGCATACCTTTCCCAAGTAGGGCAGACTGGGATCTTTAACCATGTCTAGGTAAAGAGTCTAGAAGTAGGAAAACTCTGAATTCAAACTTACCTTGTGTCACATCCTGCTCATGCAGAGGGGTTGGTAACTATATATAAACAAACTCTTCTTAGTAATTAATATTGATGTATAGGAAATTATTTTACTATACAAAATTAGTTGTGTATTTAGTATTGGCAATACTCAAATTAAAAAATCTTGAATCCTTAACAATTGATCCACAATAAATCTGATAGCTGAACTATTGTGGACCACTGTATGATCTATATATTAATGCTCATATTCCTTGAAAGTACAGCCGTTATCATCTTGGAGCACCCTCTAGTTAAAAATGAGACTGTCCAAATCATCCAAAATGAAATGCAAAAATATAAATCCTGATTATCTGAATTCTTATTTTTATGGGTGTCGTCAGCTCAGCTAAATAATGGACTATTCCGGTTTTTTTAATAAAGAAAGACAGGGAAGAAAAAGGACATGCTACACAGAAAAAATATATTAAAGAAACAGAGTAGGGGAAAGATAGAGGGAGGGAGTAAATGCACAGAAGTGATGACGCTAATCTGTTTCCATCGAACATAAGGAAAAGAAGGAAAGACGTAAAGAAATGAATGAGAGAGTTAAATCAAGATTATTATACTTTTTATATATTGAACTATTTAGCAATAACTAAATACAATTCAATAGGTTTAAATAAACCTATCAAAGGTAATAATTAAATTATCATACTGTGGTATATGCACAGGTCCTGTTAGTGTAGATAAATATTCGATAACAAACTTGAATCCCAAAGTTTAATGCCAGAATTCTAAAAATATTAGATTTTTGAAAAGACCAAGCAAGGCGATAAGAAGATAATCTATCAACTATAAAAAGAGCTCGACTTTGCAGATATGGAGACATCTGTAGATAAAGGAAATCAAAGTTAAAATGATTGGTTGATAGCAAAGTCCATGTTGTGGTTATTTTCTTTTTTTTTTTTTGTCTTTTTTCGGGTTTTTTTTTCTTTCTCAATGTGAGTTTTACAAAAGCTCCAAGAATATCAGCCAAGAATTTACTGAGATCCTTGGGGCCAAATTTGCCATAACCCTTTCCAAGATAATACGACAGATGCTGTGAAGACCTGTTCAAAGCTTTAAGCTTACTTATTTCAAATATGTGAAAATATGCACAAATGCACAGGAGCATGAAATATACCAAATAATTTTTTCTTTGCTATATTTAAATTATATATTTAAAGGTGTGTGGTGTAATGGTTATCATCATAGGAAATGGACTCATCAATCAGCAGAGTTCAAATCCTGGATGATGCTGTTTGTATTTCACATAGTACTAATATGCTTGGGAAAGGTATGCATCTAACTACTTTCCCTCCAGCTATGGGTAAATTGTATAGTGGGCTGGGCTCTTTAACGTTGATTAGGCAACCAGTCTTGGACAAAGAAAACTGTTAAACTCTGCTTTAGAAATTGACCGTATGTCACATCTGTTCATGCGGAGGCGTTAGTGTATATATATATATATATATATATATATATATATATATATATTTATAATACAATAAATACTTTTGTGACTCTGCTTTAGAAATTGACCTTAGGTCACACCCTGTTCATATAATACAATAAATACTTTTGTGAATGCAAGCTGATTTCACAAAGAAATTTCATTGTTACAGTAATGCATAGCATTACTAAATGCAATTTGAAGCAGAAAGAAAGGGAATGACTAGGTAGACTACACTACTTGTTCTCTTTTCTTCCTCTCTCACTTATAACTTTCTATACTGTTTACTCTGTTTTCTATATTACTTTATATTTTTATTGTTTTTCAATTCTTCTGATTTATTTTCACTTAAGTTTCTTCTTCTGTTTGCTTGAAGGATTTCAGTTGACCAATGCTCCTGCATTTTCAACTCAGCAATACAACTGATCTTGAATCCAAAGGCAAGCAAAAGTGTTAATCCAAATGTAAATAATCCCAGCATTTATGATAGAAATTATGCTAGTGTGTGTATGTATGTGTGTGTGTATATATATATATATATATATATATATATATATATAGAAAAGGTGGAAGGGGAGGGCGGATTCATTAGAAGGTGTGGAAAAAAAATCTGGGAGGTTTCGGAATAAAATTTCTGATGAAGCTTCATTGATACACAGAGGCAAAATATTAATTGATTGATATTGTTTGTGTTTTATCCACTTTTGTTCCTCAACTTTTGATCACATTTTGTTGGATTTTACCCTATATATATATATATCCTTATTGGCCAAGTCTAATGATGTTTTCCACAATGCTTTTTGATTTTGTTCTTGCCCTCCATGTTAGGAGTTGATTGACAATTTTACACACACATATATATACATATGTTGTCAAGGTTATAAAAAATAAATGTAGTTTTTTTTGTTTGCTTTTTTAACCATGGGAGAATGGGTCAACTAATAATTCAAATGGATTAAGGCTAAATGAATACAGTTGTCTTAGTAATCTCGTCTAGACCAATTGTGTATTAATTCAAGGTTTATAAAACTAGTTAGTTGCTGGCTTCCAATTCAGAAAATATGGTAGCTAATATTGAAAAATAAATTTTTGAATGGATTCTGATGTAATTTGTAAATTTATTTACTAATAACAAAACTAATAAGTGTTTTTTATGATTTAACTACAGAAGTTTAGTGGTATCTAAAGTAATTGTTATAATGGATTGGATAATTCTTAAATTGTAAAGTTGATAGTAATTGAATTAATATATATATATATATATATACACACACACACTTTTTTCTTAATCAGCCCAGGCATGACACTAAACTGTATCTGGTGGTAAGGCTCCAATTCTGAAGGGTTTAGCCCACCCCACTTCATTGCCATTACACCAAGGTTCACTCTGGTAGTATTTGTAAGAATTCCATCTATGCGTCAAATAGATTTGTTTGAAATTATTAATATAAAAAATACTTGAAACTTTGTGCAAATTATCTGTATTATGAATAGTTACTTGAAGTTAAAATTTTTTACAAATGATTATTATTATAAAGTTACTTGAGAAGTCATGCATTTTGTAATGGTTATTGTTATAGGAAATGGACATAGCAAATCAAATTCAAATCCTGAGTGATGATGCTTGCATTTCACATATTGATACCCATGGGAAAGGTATGAATCCAACAATTCTCCTTCCAGCTGTGGGTTTACTGAAAGCAAGGGCGAAATCAAAAGTGATGTTCTCCAGTAGAAACTTACACATGAACACACCAGTGTAGGCCAACCAGGAAAGATCTACATCAGTCAGGCAATAAACTGACATGTACAAAAATATAGCAAAACCTTTGATTCACCCTAGTAATAATAAAGATGTATGCATGTATATTTTCTCATCAAATTATCTGTAGGGTAGACTGGGCTCTTTAACCTAGATATGGCAATCAGTCTAGGAGAAGGAAATGTCTAAATTCAAACTTGTCAAACTCAAGCTTAAAAATTGACCTTGTGTTTCATTCTGCTTATGCAGAGCAGTTCGTAAATACATAACAGTTGAAACTATCTAAGAGTTCTTTAAAAAAAGAAAAAAAAAGAAAAACAGAATGACTTTGGCCTTAAATAACCCAACAGGGGTTGACATTCCCTAAAGACCAACCAGATAACCAACCTTTTAATAAAATGAGTTAAGTAGGATAAATATAATAATAGGGATTGCTTTCTAACAAAGGAGTGAAAAGTTTAGAATATTATATTAACTACTTGGAAGTAGCCTGAAATTTTTCTTTGTCCTTTTTACTCTGGCATTAAATTCAATTCAAAACAACTGGTTGATGACGGTGAAGGAAATGTTTCTCTTGGAGCAGCTGAGAAAACAAAGAAAAAATATTCCAGTTCCAAGCAGTTTCATCATCATCAGGTCATGCTGACAACATGGATTCCGATGACTCTCTCTTTCTTCAGCCATTCTTATCGGTCATCACCCCTGGAAGGTCTTCTGTGCAGCATCCAGAATCTGCACAAAACTGATTGATGTAGGTCTTTCTTGGTCAGCCTACACTGGTGTGTTCATATGTAGCTGTTCACAAGAGAATGTCACTTATGATTTCATTCTTGCTTCTCCATCAGTGTCCACCGTGTCTTGTTCATCTCACTTGGATGGTTTGTGTGATGTGGGTAAGTGGCTGTATAACTGTTTTCTTGTGGGCTACTGCTTCCAAGATTTGTTCAAGGTGGCATGCAGCATCCTTGTGTAGCTCCATCTAGCTTCAAGTTTAAGAAGTTCAAAACTAAATAGAGCAATTTTTAATTTCTTTAATTTCCAATTTTCATACACAGACTTCAGCCCTGTCGGCTGGAGCTTTAGAATACACCAACTGCACCTCTGCAGAGGGGTAAGATACCCCACCAAGCGTTGACATGCTGTAAAATCCAACCAACCAACCAAATCATGCATGAAGTGAATCCATGACCTGCATGTTGGTGTACCAACTAGCACGATACTATCAGTCACAGTGAGTACTTACTGTGGCTTGAATTGCTTTGGGCACATGATAAATGCACCATAAACTAGCACATACCAAAATATAGCAAAACTTTTGACTCCCTATAGTAATTATATAGATGTACACATGTAAATCTTATTATAAACAATAACTATTTATAATCTTATGCTCAAGAAAACTATTTCTTTTTACAACCAATCATTTGGGATTAAATGTATTATAAAGTGTTTTTCTTAAATCTAACTCAGAATAAAGATTGTTTCTAAAAGTCATTCCCTACACTTCTATATAATACCTGATATGAATGCAAAAGAAAGAAAAAAACACAGGTGAGGTTTGAACTCAAGATCAAGCCATGACTTGGCCTTTTATCATTCATGATAATACCATGGACCACTCAAGCATCTGGTTCTGTGGCATTAGACATTATCATTATACGATAAGTAATGATAGGCTATTTTCACACTGTGATAAGCTGTCAGATGAGAATGTTATAGTTAGCTTGTTAGTTCAGATACCACCAGTTAACAGTTTATTTAGTATTTATCTATTTGAAATTTGATTGTGCTGTAGGTGTGAAAAATTTACGAAAATTATTTGGTACCACATAGGTTAAAATATAGCATTACCTAACAATATATTTTCATGTGGGATTAAATGATGCTGATTGGTTGGCTGGATTTTACGGCATGTCAACCCTTGTTGGGTTATTTTATGCTGAAGTCGTTTTTGTTTTATTCATTCTTTTTGGGTAATCATTTTTTTTTAAAACTCATTTATTTTAACACATTTAAAAAAACTCCTTTTGATCTGTTTAACCCATAGATGGGACCCTAACAGATACTACCACACCGGGTCAGAGTGGACCTTGGAGTAATGGCAATGAAGGGGTACTCTACACTCCCTAGAGCTCCAGAATTGGAACCTCACTATCAGATGCAGTTTGACATCATGCCCTGGACACTGACAGTAAGACCTTCAGCCACCACCTCATGATAATTGATAAAAGGTTTTGGCAGCTTGCCATAAGAGGTATAGGATCAGGGCAGTCAAATAGGTGCTCACGCTTGACATGACCAGCCGATTAATCGGAAGAGGCCTCTCTGTCGAACTTAAGGTGATTCTAATGGGTGGGATGTATTATTCCTCTGCAGAGGTGCAGTCAGCATATTCTACAGCCCCAGCCAACAGGGCTAGGAATTAACTGAATATAACATTTTTTTTAAAAAAAAGGAAATTTTCTTTGAACGATCTTGAATCAACATTTTCAATGACTGTTGTTTCTCCACTTTTAATTCATTATGTCGGCCAGGTTTAGAATATACTGACTGTATCCTCTTCCAAAAATCTGCATCTGATCTGGAGAGTGTGGAGTACCCCTTCATTGCCATTACTCCTAGGTCCACTCTGACCAAGAAAACTTGTTAAGATATCATCTATGTGTCAAAAAGATTTGTTTGCAAATTATTTGTATTAGATTGTAGTCGGTGGAGTAGTCTATAGTTGGCATCAGCCCAACAGCTTGGGAGTCTATCCACTCTTTGCTATATCAGGGAGATTGTTTTCCTGAGGTGGAATGCCACAACTACAAAAATTAGAATGCTATAAATGTAAATATAGATGTACATTATTACTTAACCTCTAGGCATAAAATAATCCCAGACAGATTGATATTCCATTATAATCCATCTATCAATCAACAAAGATTTAGAATCCATTTTCTAAAGTCACTGTGTCCTCTAATGTCATGTTTATTTTTTTATCAAAGATCATGGAATATTTTATGTTTTTAAAGTGTAGACATTCAAGTCATCTTATTGTTTTCTGTATATCAGGATCCAGATGATAGAGAAAGTGTCCCACATTTTTTACACAAGTGCTTTCAACCATTCACTAGTTTCCCTCAGGGGGATTAATGGTTGTAGTGATTGTTTGTTTGTTGCAAGTTTTATTTATTTGGAAGGGTTTATTGTATTTTTTTTTTTTTTGTTGTTGGTTTATTCAGTTAGGAGGGTTTATTGTAGGATGACTAATAAAATGATTAAAAGTCCTTGGGTAAAAAATATGGGATACTTTCACTACCATCTGGATCCCGATATACAGAAAACAACAAGAAGACTTAAGCATCTACACTTGAAGATCATAAACACTACAGAATATCTGCCTACAATTTCTATTCTGTATCAGAAGGTTGAATAAATAGATTAATAAAAATTCCTTGAATAGATTATCTTAATATTCTCTATTAGCATTATTAAGACATCATGGGATTAATTTTATTTTTACATATTCTAATCCTTTCTCTTCTATAAATAAATGGCAAGGAAAGCATTATGGCTTTTTTTTTTTTTGCCAATTACAAACTTCACATCACCTGCAGTGATGATGTATTAATTCATAAAAATTGGATTATATCATGTCACAATCGAAGCAATTGAGATCAATTAATTTCAAAATGTTTCTTGTTCATCGCCCCTTTTCTTCAATTGAACATTCAGGAGAAATTTTCAAAAAAATGCTTTAACGAGACAAGACTCATTAAAGCTGACAAACAATTGTCCATGCTAAGTTTCTCTCTGATTGTGAAATCCTATTCTTTTCTTTTTCAAAGACATCTTATAAAGGATCCATAAATAATTTGAATGTTCTTCAAATGTCTTAGGGAGTGTCCCTGTGGCATAGTGGCTAATATGTTGGACTGCAATATCATAGTAAGTTCAAACTCCAGTCATGCTATTACGTTCAAATTCAGACTAATACCCTTGGGAATGGTATGACCCCCCCCCATCCTCTCAACTATGGGTTGGATAGTATTACTACTGTTCTTCAACAAGGATAGCCTTGTTTTAAATAACCTACAAAGGTTGATATGCCATTAAACAAAGAAACCAAACCAATCAGATCGCAACAAAGTTATTTTCTGCCCTGTTGGCTGGGACTGTAGAATATGCCGACTGCACCTCTGTTGGCCATGGGTAACAACATGTGATGCATGAGGACAGGATCTTTGTAGCTGAGCAGTCTGTAACTTGCAACACTCCACTTAGGCCTTTACTTGGGTTAGACGGGCAGTCAGAGGGGCCTGATCTGATCAATCGGCGGGTCACGTCAAACCCTAGAACTTATGATTGTCTCAATCCTATGGCCTTTATGGCAAACCCCCAACCATTTTTACCATATATGTGCTAGAAGGCTGTGGCTGAGTGTCTTAGTATCCTGGGTATGGTGTTAAACTGCATCTAATGATAAAATTCCAATTTTGGGACTCTGGGAAGTGAGGAGTATACCTTTATTGCCATTAATCTCAGGTCCTCTCTCACCCGGAATGTTAGTACCTGCTAAGATCCTGTCTAAGGGTTGAATAGAAAAAATTGTTTAAAAAAAAATGTCAATACCCATAAAGAATGAATAAAACAATGTCTTCAGCATAAAATAATCCAACAAGGGTTGACATGCCATAAAATCCAACCAATCAAATCAATCGACTTATATATAAGTCAATAGAGTAAATACAACTTATACTGTTTTTTTCTGGAGTCCTCACAATCTGTGAGAGAGTGACTTTGGATAAATTCATTGCCTGATTATTAATTTACCTGTGATAATAAAATAACTTTTAAAAAAATGCTTCTAATGACCAAATATAAAAATATCATTTCATCCTGAGTCTATATTCATACACACACACACACACACACACTCACTCACTCACACACACACACACACACACACACATATATATATATATATATATATATATCCAAAGCACACTAATATATATATATATTAGTGTGCTTTGGATAAATTGTCTAATTATACAAAAATGAAAGTAACATTGACATCTTACTTTATCAGATATATTTACCAAAATCACATGAAAATATCTTGAAATACTATATAGCCCCACACATAATAATCAAGGGGATTGCAATCTGGGGAGTTAGGCGGCCAGATGTTAGGGGTGATCCGGTTGCAGAAATTTTCTTACAGCCAAAACTCAGTCCTCCTGCTTGTGTGGGATAGCACAGTGTTCTGTTGCCATATGTAGGGTTTTCCAGTAATAACCCTCTCGATCCAGGGTAGCACTACCTACTCTATGCAATTGATGTAGACCTCCATGTTGAGTGTGAGGTCATGTGAGAATATAAAGGGAGCCATAATTATAGCATCACTAATGACCATCCCAAATACCATGACGTAGAATGGTTATTTAATTTTCATCAATATCAGTATTTTTATTTTTCTCATCTGAGAAAAAAACAAAACCTGTTCAGTTGGAAGGTATGATTGAGTTTGTTGAAAAGCTTTGTAGTGTGGTCTCTCCTCTTGTCTTTTATGGCCTGTGCTAAAAATTGGCCATTTTCATCTTGCATGAGGAATAGTGAATATCTTTTTAAATTGAAATAGATCACTAAGTAGGCCTGAGCATATCCTAGTAGTGACCAGATTTGAATTGAGAATTTTTCTTCTCCTAGACTGGTTGCCTAACCAAGGTTAAAGAGCTCAGTCTGCCCTACTATTTACCCATAGCTGGAGGGAGAATAGTTGGATTCATACCTTTCCCTAGGGTATTAGCCCTATGTGAACTGTGGCTTCATCCAGGATTTGAACTCGGGTCGACAAGTCCATTTCCTGTGACTCTAACCAGTAGACCATAGCGCTTCCCACTACTTGTCTGATAAGAAACACTCCCATGTCTTTGGCTTTGGACCTAATTAACTTGCTGGGATTATTGTCAATCATGGCTCAGCAACAAATTCAAGAGTTCTTTTCTTAGAACAATCAGACTGAGGCTTTCAGGCTACCATACCTTCATAATTACCATTGGACACATTCAACTCTTAGTTTTTGTTTTTCTTTTTCTTTTGTTTTTTTCTTTCTTTTTTTAATCCTCTGCACTGTCCTCAGATTGACACCTAAGCACTTTGAAATCTTTATATTGAAGCTATGGCATGAAATTTCTATAGGAGTGAATTGTGTTATGGTGCTCCTTTCCTCACAGATATTGCCCAACTGACTTTAGTTTACTGCACATTAGACAAAACCTGAAACAAACAAAGTGCTTACTTGAAATAAATAATTTAAAATGGTAATTACTCATCATACCCTGTGTGTGTGTGCATTGTGTGTGTGTGTGCGTGTGTTTCGTCAGGGTGGCCTAAAGTCAATAACAGCCAGACAGCAAGGAAGTCTAACCTCTTTTCACTAGCACTAGACCAAGAAGATTTTTGCCTCTGATATAGAGCATGACACCTACCATCAGCTCATCACTTCACTGCACAGATCCCTGTGCTACTCATACGCTGAGTTGGTGAGGGCTGGTATTAAATCCAGAACCTTGTGGTTCCTAGTTGGATGCTCTACTGACTGAGCTAAACCGGCCCTAGATTAAATGTAGTTTGCTATATTTTATTAATGAAAATATCATTGATAGGACTTATGTACATATAAATCTTATTATAATGGAGATTGTGGGTTTGTATGTCTGTAACCGAAACTATATTACTATACAAGTCACATTTCCCTTTGTTATTTACACACATTCTCCATGATTTTATTTTTTATTTAAACCTCAATTATTAGTAAAATTGTTTTTACAACATTAAGACTGTTAACAATATCTACATACTAATAACATGCAATTGTATTTATATATTCAACGAAATAGCGGTTTACAGTATGAATGGGAAGGCTAATTTGCATATTGATCTTCAAAAATTTGATTTTAATGAATATATGCTTAGTATTATTGATTTCTAATTGTTTGGTTTTATCTTAATAAATATGAGCAAAAATCTCGGGGATAAATCTTAACAGAAATCTATTAACATAAAGAAATAACTGTAATTTTATTCTTTTCTTCCTATTTTAACTAAATAGTTAAATTAGGGAAATTTAACACTGAAAGACGGGAGTAAGGGAAAATGGTGGAATAGTTAGTTTCAAAGTTGTTCTATTTTCCGATTATGCCCCCTCTGTTCCAAATATTTTTATCTGAATTCTTATTCAGTTTCATTAGCCTTTCTAATTTAACATGATATTTTATTATATTAAAACTTAAATACTTGCACCCGGAGGGTGCATATATTTGCTAGTTAGGATAGTGTAGACAGGGTCAGTGGTGCTTAGTAAGTATCAGTTTCTTGCCTATGCAATCATCAAACCAAGAACCTTTACCTCAAATTAACTCTATGACTACACTATCTGCTATCCTAACATATATATATGTGTGTGCATGTATATACGAATCCTGCAAACATTAGATATTTTATCTGCAGTTTCCCTTTAACCTCTAATATTATTTTGTTGCAAAAGGTTTATCTGTTTCTGATTTTCATTCACACATGAAATCTAGAAATAAAGCAGAAAAAGTAAATCAATGAAAATATAAAATCTTAGAAATCTGACTTGACCAGTTATTTCCAAAAGACGCATTTGAGAATGCAGAGCTTCATCTCTCTATCTCACCAGCATTGTATTAAAAAAAAAGGAGAGTAATCATCAAAATTGCCTTGGACCCATGATATTACAGGAGCATGACATGTAATGTAACATTCAAATTTGTCCCTTACTTGGGCTAGACAAGGGTCGGAAAGGCCCCCTCTGATCAATTGGCCAGTCATGTCAAGTCCTTGTACCTATATGATTGTCCCAACCCTGTTGCCTTTATGGCAAGCCCATAACCCTTTTTATCATATATGGGCTATAAGGCAGTGGCTGAGGGTCTTAATATCCTGGGTGTGATATTAAACTCTATTTGATGATGAGGTGTCAGTTCTGGAGCTCTGGGGAATGTCGAGGACCCTTTCATCACTATTATTCCCAGGTCCATTCTGACCTGGCGTGATATTACCTGTTAGGGTCCCATCCATGAGTTAAACAGGAAAAAGGAGTTTAAAAAATATGTTCAAAAAAAAAAAAAGTTTAAAAAAGAAAAATTGAGTACTGATCTAGAATTAATAAAACAAAACATCTTCGGTATTAAATAACCTGTAAAGGGTTGACATGCTGTAAAAACCAACCAACTAACCAACCATCAAAATTGCCTTGTGGGCCAAAAGGTTGTTGCCTGTTTTTTGTTTTTTTCTATAAGTCTCAGCTGGTATTCACAAGAGTCTAAATGTTGCCTGAAGTAATTAAAAATAAAGAGTTCCCATTAGTATAACAATTAAGAATGTGTTTCATAAAAAACGGGTTAAAAATATCACGGAAATCTGCATTTTGAAAATCAATCTGAAACTTTATTTTTCCCTAGAGGCCATTATAATCTAACACCTCTATACATTAATATATATATATATGAATCTTGATATGTGGCTTTGGGTGGTGGTAGGGGGTTATCTGGCCAGCTTAGCACTTTCATTCTACCTATGTAACTTTGGTTTGCAAATATTTGAGGACCCCTGGTACTAAAAGTGGAAATGAAGAGAGGTAACTGGAGCCTTATCCCACCAAGTTCTGTCTGAGTCCATGTTCATCAATGTTTTTATAATCAGAAATGATATACGATACGGTTGAATCGAGCTCGAGAGTGGATAAAAATCTAATGATTCAATGTCCAAGTAGTAAAAAGAAAAAAATATTAGTTTTGGTGAATAAATTGTTTGAATGCAGTTTATAAACAAAGATTTTGTAGTTAAGTTCTTTTCAGTATTACTGATACTCAAAATGTTTGCAATGTTAAGGCTTGAAAATAAGTGGATATTTAGTCACTTAGTAATCATTTGTTATATTTACCAACCTTTCTGCACGATCAGGATGTGACACAAGGTCAGTTTCTTAAGTGGAGTTTAACAGGTTTCAATTCAGAGTTTTCCTTCTCCTAGACTGGTTGCCATACCAAGGTTAAAGAGCCCAGTCTGCCCTCCTATTTACCCATAGCTGGAGGGAGAGTAGTTGGATTCATACCTTTCCCAAGGGTAATCCGCACTATGTGAAATGCAAACAGCCTCATCCAGGATTTGATCTCTGGTCAACAAATCCATTTCTTACTACTCTAACCATTACACCATGCACCTCCATCTTTAGCTTTGTATAGATTAATCCTTGAAGAATTAAATATGTAAAGCTTTACATTTTTCATGTCAAATTTCAATTTCCAAATATGTTCCCAATATGAAAATTTATTTGTATCCATTTATGTTATTCCTTTTGATAATTGTCTAACAAGTATTATTAATATTATTAGCAAATAATTCTATTTCTGATTTTATATCATTAGGCAAATCATTTATGAATATAAAAAACAACAAAGGTTCCTGTATTGTTGTCTGAGAAACACCGGACAGTATATAATTCTGTTTCAGAATTGTTGTTACAAATTTTTACTTTTATAATTCTATTTGTCAAAAAAAAAAAAAAAAATAGCTTACAATATTTAATATATATATATATATATATAGCAATGCCCAAATTTTTCATTTTCACTTGGTGATATTGATTGTGTACATATATTCACTTTGTCGTTAATTGTTTTATTTTTGTAGTTTCATCCAGGCATATATACATACATACACACCAACTGCTCTTTATATATGTATAGATGGCAATTATCATGAAAGCACCTTTTTTATTGTCAATTAATTACTCTTTAGCTTATTATAGATCAATCTCTAATTAGGTGTCCTTGAAGAATTAAATGGTCTTCCTTTTCGAAGTTTGTGAGAGAGATTGTGCATTTTTTATAAAGTTTTCACCAGAAGAAAGAAGAAGAAAAAGATGAGCAAAATAATAATCTGATAAGAAAATTATGGATGACTAAATTAGTAATAAGTGAAATAACATCTGATTCCAAAGGAATCTCTTTGCTTTTTATATTAATTAGGAAATGTTTTGCTTCAGGTGGACAAAGTTGAGTCAGAGGAATGAGGGGTAGGAGATGGTAAGTCTTGCCAAATATAAACCTCTATCTGTCCCTATCAATTATTCACTCTTTCTCTAATATATATATATATACATATATAACTGATTAAATGTATTGGTCATAATGCCAAATTAGTGAAAACTAATAGAAATTATATATAGTCAAGTATTTATAAAAAAAAAAACTTTTTAAGAAAACCTTTAATAAAAAGTTTACTTAAAAAAAAACTTTTCATGGACCAAAAAAAATAATCTGATTTAAATTAAATTTTTTACTAGCTAATTTAGAAGCATACACTATATATATATATATATATATATATATATATATATAATGTTAAGAAAATTTAAATCAATTTGTATGATTTAAGATATATTGGTAGTTAAAGAATTTAAAAAGGGCATTTGGGGAACTATCGGATGAATTACTCAACAAAATTGTATATATATATTATATATATATATAGAGAGAGAGAGAGAGAGAGATAGATAGATAGATATTGTATTTTTTCTGTGCAAAGATTTTTTAAAGGTTGGTGGAAGAAGATAGAAAAAAGTGAATTTTTAGTTGGTTGGGTTTTTACGGCATGTCAACACTTTATGCTGAAAATGTTTATTTTATTCATTCTAGTTTAGTGTTAAATTTTGTAAAACTTATTTTTTTTAAACACATTTTTTAGAACTGATTTTTTCTGTTCAACCCATAGATAGAACCCTAACAGGTACTAGACCTCCGGATCAGAGTGGACCTGGGAGTAGTGGTGATGAAGGGGTACTCCACACTTCCCAGAGCTCCAAAACTGAAACTTCATTAATTTAACATAATACCCAGGACAATAAGATGCTCAGCCACCACCTTCTACCACATAGATGATAAAAAGGGTTGGGTATTGCCATGGGTGCAATCATACAGGTGCTAGGGATTGATGTAACTAGCTGATTGGTACATACTCCTAGTGGACCAACCATGTTAACACTGTAAAGACAGCAAGAAAAATGGCGCAATCAGGTTCAAACTTTGATCATGTGACCATAACGGTAGCACCTATAAGCATGGATGTGTGTGATGCATAAAGATATGTTATAGTAAAAGCGCAGATTATTTTTTACTCTCCCTTGTAGTTTGAATTGCATAAACACAATCAATGGCCCTTGGTGAATGTCAGTTTTTCAGCTGTATAATCATCAAACTAAGTATATATATATATATATATATATATATATGAAGAAAAGTTTGTAGAAAAAACAAGATGTTAAATTTTTTGCTGACAAACGTCTGTTTCGACCATGTGAAGAGGTCTTTTTCAAAGCAACATTGTAAATGGAAAAACGAAATAAAAATATCATTGATCACGAGGCACAGAACGCTCTCGATCGTTACCGGAATTTTCAAAAAATGTTTAAAAATGCGTATTTTATGTTAAAAATAAAATAAATTTTATTTTTAAAAATTACAAGCATTTTTATCAATGAAATTAACAATGTTGCTTTGAAAAAGACCTCTTCACATGGTCGAAACAGACGTTTGTCAGCAAAACATTTAACATCTTGTTGTTTTTTCTACAAACTTTTCTTAACATATTGTCGGATTAATATCCATTTTACCCTTCATATATATATATATAATATATATATATATATATGAATAAGATATAATGAAAAAACAAACAATGTTTACAACTGAAATAGGCTCATCAGAAGAGAAAGTGTGCAAACCATTTCGGGGCCTAATTCTCTTGACGGTTTAAAAAGCAACACTCGGCCCATCCTCAACTAATATGAGGACCCTATTGCATTATAATGTATCAACCGCACGTGGGTCGGTCATCAACAAAAATATAAGACGGGAAAAAGACCGTTAGTAAAAACAGAACGCTGCTAGTCAAACGTTGGAATTAATCAATTGGAAAAGTGTAAAATATGTATAAAAAGTGTATATAGAATATCAAAATTATTGTAATACAATCCAACTGTAAAATAAGTAGCCCACATTTATAGGTAAATCCGTGGTGTTAATGGATATCATCAAAAAGGGTAAACATTCAAATGTAAAGTTTTTTCATGGACAAGTATGTGAAAATAAAATGGAAATTAATCCGACAGTATGAATAAGATATAATGAAAAAACAAACGTCTTATATTTTTGTTGATGACCGACCCACGTGCGGTTGATACATTATAATGCAATAGGGTCCTCATATTAGTTGAGAATGGGCCGAGTGTTGCTTTTTAAACCGTCAAGAGAATTAGGCGCCGAAACGGTTTGCACACTTTCTCTTCTGATGAGCCTATTTCAGTTGTAAACATCGTTTGTTTTTTCATTATATCTTATTCATACTGTCGGATTAATTTCCATTCTATTTTCACATATATATATATATATATATATAATGCTAAAAACAATCTTTTTTTCTCAACATTTTAAAAGTGAAAAAATATTAAACTGATATCTGTGTGTAAAATATAAACTTTCTTCCCCCACTCCATATACTACCTCTGTCACATGATACTAACATATTAATATTTGATCATACTATCTCTGTTATAATTAATGTATGAGATATATATGAAGATTCGAAAATCATTATGGAGCTTGATATGAGTATTTATCAAATCTGTTTGTCATGGGTAGAATGTGATACAAAATCACAAGTATGGAGTATCCAACAAAGATTGAACAGGCTATTCAGTAGGAATGGATCTGCGAGACTATCACTCTAACCATTATACCACAATTGGATATCTTTAAGGGATTTGAGACAAAGAATTGATTGTTTTAAATAGGAAATGGAAAAGCTTGATCCTAATTATTGATTTCTATTCATAGATGATTAACTATAGTTTGCTGAAAAGTTTGTTTTATTAAGTAAAAGTATAAGGGAATTTTTAAAAACTTTTCAACATGAATTTTATTGAACAACATATTTGTATTATTGATTCTTTGGACTGTTTTCCTCATATTTAATGCTCCAGTTGATGTGCCCTCTGACCTTCTTCAGGTATTACTTGTCAAACTTGGAAGCCTTCTCTTTGAACTCAGGAGCCTTCATGGAACTTCAAACCAAACCCTTTATTCAATCCACTGTGGTAGACTGTTCTTATTCCGTTAACCATGACTGGGTACAAGTGTTAATACTATGTTAAGTATTCTGTTATTATCACCCTTGGCCAATATTGAACCTGCAACCTACAGATGATTGTCACTTATAATTGTATTAACTCAACCCCTATATTTATTATACCATGTGTCCAACCGAACAAGTTCAGAGGGCACATCTCCCTAAATGATGTGTATATAACAATAAAGATGAGGACAACAAATAGTATACATTATCAAGCCTCATCTAAAAAATTCAGACAAATAATGTATTTACTGTTTTATTCCTCTATCTTTGGCCATCTTTTAAGCAACTTCATAATTCCATTTTCCAAGAAATTCCAGCAAAGAATTTAGATGATTTTTTTTGTAGTCTTCCAGGGAATTTAGATTATTTCCTTTAAAAGAATTCTGTAATGACCAAAATAAATGGTAATCCAAAATTGTGATATCTCATGAATGCTGCAAATGAATGAAAATTTTTCAATTAAGCTGTAACAATTTGTGTCTGGCGACCAAAGATAAAGAATGTGATTTTCCTGTTGGAGTTTTACACTCAGAACTAATTTCGTACAAACGTTTTTTTATTACTTTATTTTGATGATTGCTGTTGGTCTTATCTAACTTTTTGCCTACATTAAACCACTTGCAGCAGCTCTCCCATGACTGCAATCATACCATAAGCCGCTGATCATTAGTTCATTATAATTAAGCAAAAGGACTCCGATTACAATAATAAAGTAAGTAAGGTTGGCAGAGTGGCATATTGCTGGTCTCAGCAGAACAGTGAAGAAGTCTATCTCCTTTTTGCTAGTACTTGAACAGTGATATTCTGTTTGCTGAAGTGGAGCACCACACCAAATGTCAGCTTCCCACTTTACTGTAGAGATCAGATTACCCTGATGTTCATTAATATATATATATATATATATATATATATATATATATATATATATATATATATATATATATATGTGTGTGAGTGTTGTGTGTGCATAGCTCTACATAATCTGAAAGAACTAGCAAAGTTTAAAGGTGCCCGTTGATTAATTAAGCGATCACCTGTTCAAATCACAATATTTATAGAGAAAACTATCACAAATCAGAACTCATCAGTGTATGTAATTATTTTCTATTTTTATTCCAAAATTTTTTTTCATCTACTTCCCACCCAATCTCCTCCTCCTCCTCATCTTATCACTTATTTTACTTATATTTTTATTTGAGTGTTCACACTACTGATAACTTAGGACTTTAATTGGAGATCAAATAACAGCAAACCTTTCCACTACTCCATCACTCCACTCAATATTCTAATTGATTTTAATCATTATTTCTGTGATTATCTCTACTTGAATCCTTTTTATAAGACTCTTTAGGATTGTTCTAAAAGTGCTAATGTGGAGGCACAAAATACCCAAGATCTTTATATTGTCCAGCATTTCATTGTTATATTCAAAGATGAAGGTGAAATAAGGCTTACTGGAGTCGAGTTTGGACTTGGACCAGTCGGAGAAAGAGAATGTCCAGGCATGGATAAATGGATAACAGCAACACGTGTATTAACTTGACTATATTTTTATTTGAACTAAGGTTTTTCCTGTTCCTTCTCTCGGGCTGGAATTGTTCCCTACCAAAATTCCAAGGGAGTTAACTATACATTAGTGTAGTGTATGTATATACACATACAACAATCATTTGTTTTAAATTTTCTTCTGTGAAATTTTCTCATTCTTGTTTGTAAGGCCTAGATTAGGGGATTTATTTAAATTTCAAAGTCTCTGAGAATGTGTTTTTATTCTTTAAAACAGATTCTAGTTTGTGTATATATCATTAGTCATGGGGGTGCTTCTTATGTGAGAGTTATCATCATAGGAAATGGATGCAGTAACCAGAGTTCAAATACTGGATAAGGTGTCTTGCATTTCACATAGTGCTAATACCCTGTGTCCCCAGTGCTTTGGGGATTAGCCCTGTCTGCTGGAGCTTTAGAATACACAGACTGCACCTCTGCAGTAGGGTAAGGCCCCTCCCCTCCCCTTCCCCAATGGGGCCACATGTTGGTCGTGGGTGGCTACCAGTGATGCTTAAGGGTGAAATCTTGGTGATTGAGCAGTCCATGACATGCAACACTCGACTTTTGCCCCTCCAATCAATCGGCTTGTCACATTAAGGCCTAGCACCTATATGATTGTCCCAACCCTATTGCTCTTATGGCAAACCCCAACCCTTTTTATGTGCTTGAAGGCAGTGCTTATGAGTCTTTATGTCTTGAGTATGACTTTAAAATCTATCTGATGCTGAGGTTCCAGTTCTGGAGGTCTGGGGAATGTGGAGCATCCTTTCATCACCATTGTTCCCAGGTGCACTCTGACTCGGAGTGGTAGTACCATTTAGGGTCCCATCTATGAGTTAAATAGAACAAAATGAGTTCTAAAAAATGTGTTTAAAAAATTTGAATTTAAAATAAATTGAGTACCCATCAAGAATGAATAAAATAAAATAAAAGATTTTCAGCATAAAATACTACGACAATGGTCGACATGCCATAAAATCCAACCAACATCCAACCCAGTGCTTTGGAGACCTTACTTTTGGGATAACCCTCGTATGTGTGGTGAGAATGGTCAGCTTTCTACACTGCCTAAGTATTATCCTCTGGGATTGAAAACCTGATTGATTTGCGTCTCTACCCTAAAAAGAGAAAGTGACACTTGGGTAGACCAGAAAACGACTGTTCATTCAGTGCCACAGTTCACATGTATTTACAAGAATATCATTGCCAGTTAGCAACCTTTAGCAAAGTCAGAAGAAAACTGTGGAATGCTACTGCCAGGTTGTAAGCCAGAACCTGATCAACCCTGAGGGGAGTCTCATGTCAGGAGACATGAAACCCTTGATGATCTTTGGCCTAAGATATCATTGATGATGCAACCTGGCACATCCTTGAGAGGAATCTATCAAATATATATATATATAATCTGTACACTCCACTCTTTAGTTGCTTGTGGCCTTTTTGGTCTGCATGCATTGGCCACAAGAAAATTAAAGGAATGTTGTTTGTTATTTTCTAAGCGTTGTATAGCACAAACCATCAAATGTACTGGACACGTATATGATCCTGGTTATTTGAAAACATCTTAGTAGTATTATCATTTATTTTGACTTGTATTTTTTATATTTTAATTTGTAATACTACAATTCCCTTGGGTCATCATTTGTACAACATCAAGGAATAGTGTAGATCAGAAAGAATAATGCAGAACCAGGCTTCCCCAGATAAAAAGGGACATTTCTGTGTTTACCTTAAAGCTTATCCTTTATTATTGTCTTCAATTGGAATTATTACTCACCATCATACAAATTACTATTTGATTGAATTGCAATAAAAACAAACAACTAAAACACTCACTTATGATACAAACCAGCACATCCTTGATATATACACCAAATAATATATATATATATATATATATATATATATATATATAATTTAATATACCAAGCATGTTGGGAAATCCTCGCGGTGAGAAAAAACCCAGCAAATAGTTTGATTGTAAAAATATACTACCAAACATCAACCGGGGAGAAAAAAATTTTTGGAAAAAAGAAAAGACCAAGATAGTCGTACCAACAAAAAGTAATCTATTGGTACAGTATTTGGCCAAAAGAAAAAACAATTTATATGTATATATATGTATATAAGATATATATATATTCATATAACCACTAGGAGAATAAGCTAATAAGTAAAAAGTGCCCAATACCTAAGTAGAGCAAATAATAAAGATAAATCTAATGAGTCAGACGAACCTACTATTAGTTTCGCTTAATGCTCTTTAGGGCTAAGATCTGACTCTTAGCCCTGAAGAGCATTAAGCGCAACTAATAGTAGGTTCGTCTGACTCATTAGATTTATCTTTATATATATATATATAATATACCAAGCGTGTTGGTAGATCCTTGCGGAGAGAAAAAACCCGGCAGAGAGTTTGATTGTAAAAATATACTACCAAACATCAACCAGGAAGAAAAAAATTTTTGAAAAAAAGAAAAGACCAAGATATTCATACCAACAAAAAATAATCTATTGGTATAGTATTTGGCCAAAAGAAAAAACAATTTATATGTATATATATGTATATAAGATATATATATATATATTCATATAACCGCTAGGAGAAGCTAATTTGTAAAAAGTGCTCGATACCTAAGTAGAGCCAAGTCAGATTTTAGCCCTGAAGAGCTTTATGCGAAACTAATAGTAGGTTCGTCTGACTCAGTAGATTATCCCTATATATATATATATGTGTGTATAATATTTCAAGACAGGATGACATGGATCTGTGCTATAAAGTGGGGAGCTGGTGGTAGGTGTGGTGCTCCACTTCAGATGCAAAAACAATCTCCCTGGTCTAGCGCTACTGAAAGGGGGATGAACTTCCTTCACTGTCCGGCTGATTCTTACAATAACTTACTCTGACTATTTTACTTTGATTTTAGTGTTTGTTTTTTTAAATTTGTAATACTACAATTCCCTTGGGTCATCATTTTTTACAACATCAAGGAATAGTGTAGATTAGAAAGAATAATGCAGAACCAGGCTTCCCCAGATAAAAAGGGACATTTCTGTGTTTACCTTAAAGCTTATTCTTTATTATTGTCTCCAATTGGTACTGTTACTCACCATCATACAAATTACAACTTGATTGAATTGCAATAAAAACATCCTTGATGAATCCACTGATTTATATATACTAGCAAAACCTGTGGATATACCACTTTATGAGAATTTAATTATTACAATGTTTGATATGTTTACTTAAGAGCTATTGAATTATAGTTCAATATGTAAAAAATATAATAATCTTGATTTAGCTCTCTCTCACTTTTTTCTTTTATTTCCCCCTCTTTTCATTATGTTCACTCCCTCTCTCAATCTTTCCCCTACTCTGCTTTTTATTATATTTTTCTGTGTAACATGTCTTTTTACTTCCCTTTCTTTCTTTCTAATAAAAACGGAATGGTCCATTATTTTGCTGAGGTGATGAAATAAGAAATATGAATTCACCTGATAAGCAACACCAGATAATCAGTATTTACATTTTTGCATTTTGGGGCTATTTGGACAGTCTCATTGTTAACCAGAAGGTGTTGCAAGATGATAATGGTTGTACAATTAAGGAACATTAGTATTAATATATATAGATAGGCAATATTATTTTTCTTGTTGTATGATAAAACCCTTTATATTTACAACAATATTATTGACATATATTCCAGAACTTTTTTATGATCAAATTCTTTTTTTTTTAAATATTTCCATTTAACCTTTTTTTTTTATTGTTCTTTTTTTTTCTTTTCATTATTTTGTTCTGAAAAAATTTTCATTATTATACAACTTCACCTAAACTAAACTGACCCTTTTCAAATTCTATGTGAATGGCTGGAACATAAGGAATAAATGTTACAGTGGGAATTGGAATCATCCACAATAATCACATAAACATGACATAACTGTGTGAATCTGACAGGATGTATCAAATTGATATTTCTGCCAATCTTCCCTCCTTCCATCTTCATTGCCTTTCCTCGTCCTTTTTTTTTTTTTACCAAAACAAAAATCCACATGACCCTCAACAGTTTGGCCAAAGCAGTTACTTAGACAAATAGATAATGAAATTGTCAGGGATGCAACTGTTTTCATTATTTTGGAAGAGATGATAAATCCTTACACACACACACACACACACATACATATATATATATATATATATATATATATATATATATATATATATATAATCTTTTATTTTTTCAACAAACACATGTTATTTGCTGCATACCATCAGGAGGAACATCAGTAATAGTTCTAATAAGCTAGTGACCCCCATCTGAAAAAATTTGGCAGTGGGGATAATGGAGAAGCTGGCAGGGGTGAGATGGGCAAGTTGTTGGAAATAACTAATTATAGACTAAAAGGAGAGAGAGAGAGAATGACTAAAAAGGAGAGAGAGAGAGAATGACTAAAAAGAGCTGAGGTTGAATTAGAACAAATCTCAGGATTTCTCATTTTCAGTTGCCAAGTCAAAATGTCAAATGGCTAATGGAAGAACCAGAAAGAGGAAGATTTTGGTAAAACCAGAACTTTTCACAGACCTATCATCCTACTTCAAGGAAATTAGAGATTTCAGTGGATTTTTTTTTTTTTTTGCATTTTATTCTTGTGTATAAATGATGAATATTCCTGTATGAAAATTTGAGCGTATATATGCATTAGGTTGAGGTGTGTGGTGTAATGGTTACTGTTGTAGGAAATAGACATAGCTACACAAGTTCAAATCCTGGACAATGCTACTTGCATTTCACATAGCATTAATACCCTGGGAAAATGTATGAATCCAACTATCCTCCCCACAACTATGGGTAAATAGTAGGGAAAACTGGCCCTTTAACATTGGTATGGCAACCAGTCTAGAAGGAGGAAAACTCTGAATTCAAACCTGTTAAACTCTGCTTAAGAAATTGACCTTGAGTCACATCATACTCGTGTGCAGGGGTTGATATATATATATATATATATATATATATATATATATATATATATATATACACACACACACACCAACCAACCAACCCCTCTGCACGAGCAGGATGTGACACAAGGGCAATTTCTTATGTGGAGTTCAACAGATTTGAATTCAGAGTTTTCCTTCTCCTAGACTGGTTGCCTAACCAAAGTTAAAGAGCTCAGTCTTCCCTACTATTTATCCATAGCTAGAGGGAGAGTAGGATTCATACCTTCCCCAAGGGTATTAGTGCTAAGTGAAATGCAAATATATATATATATATATATATATATATATATATATGGGCGAATAGTACAGTAGACTGGGCTCTTTAACCTTGGTATGGCAACCAGTCTAGGAGAAGGAAAACTCTGAATTCAAACCTGTCAAATTCTGCTTAAGAAATTGACCTTCTGTCACATCCTACTTGTGTGAAGGGATTGGTGTGTATGTGTGTGTGTGTGTGTGTGTATATATATATATATATATATATATATATATATATATGGTTGTGTATTTCTTTGCAAATGTGTATGAAGGTAGGTATTTACTCAACCTGTAGGATGTTACACAAGGTCACAACTATGGGGATATCCAGCAAGGATTGAATTTGGTATTCAGTAGAAATGGATTTACAAGACTAGTTTAGTAACATTACACTATGATAAGGCACTCTTGTAACAACAATAGGTATTTATATTTATCCAACCTGTTCACTATGGGTAGGATATAACAAAACATTGCAAGTATGGGGCATCCAGTGAGGATACAAACTGTTATTCAGTGGTAATACATCTGCAAGACTAGCTTTGGTAAGCATTACACCATGATGAAATGTCTAATATGTATAAAAGTATGTATTTAGTGACTGTGTTTAACTCATGGCCTACTTTAAACTGCTCTCAGCAGCTCTCTCTCTCTCTCCACTACAGATACCACATCAAAGCAAAGTACAAAAACATATGATTAATAAGGATTCAAGTTACAATAAAAAGACTTTATTTGAATAGAATGCATTCTAACGTGAATATATAGTGAACTTTGAAATATCCCATCATGCAGGTAAAAAAAAAAGGGGGCCCCCGTTTATTTCAGTTAGAATACTGATCCGCGTGAACTCAGTGGATGAGTAGTACAGATTGGGTAATCTAATCTGTGCAGTAAAGCTGCAAAAAGGGGGATAGACTCCCTCATTGTCCAGCTGATACCAACAATTGGCCACTCTTCCAACTTTACTTTTTTACAGGTAAAAAATACTAGGGAAATTTGGTAGGCAGGGAGTTAAGAAAATGTAATTTGAAGAAATTGACACTTAAACGGCATTTCAATTTACTCCAGATTAAATGTACTGATTATGAGGCTGTATTACCATGAATGTTCACAGAAACAGATCAATACATGGAAAGGTTCCAAAATAAAGGGTGTATCAACAGTACTTGGCTTCTTTTATTGATACACTGTATATCCTCCTTGAGGATTGACATAGGTTTGTAATCTCACATGCAAACAAATGTTAATTATGATACTGCAATATATTATGCCATGCCAAATTCTATCTACTAATCCAGATTATGCATATATTGTTTTGAGGACATTCTTCAGGGTGTTGTAATTTTAATTTCTCTCTATATGTGTGATATTTTGAATAATTACTTAAAGACATCAAGTTTCTTTAAAATTTGTGGCAATAATAAGAATTGTTAAATGTTTTCACTACCTTTATAATAAAAACGGAATGGTCCATTATTTAACTGATGTTTCAACACTCATAAGAATTAGGCAGATAAGCAACACCAGATAATTAGGATTTCCTTTGTTGTAGTTTATCTTGGACGATTTAGACAGTCTCATTTTTAACCAGAGGGTGTTGCAAGATAACGGCTGTACAATTAAGGAACACAAGTATTGATATATAGATTGTTCAGTTTTTTTCACTGTTTTTTCTTTGTCAGATACTGTAAATGTCAGTTAAATCTAACAGCTACAAATTCTAAAAAGTTAGTGAATACTCAAGAATTATTTTTCTTTCAGAATTTCGTTGTCCAAAGTTAAAGGTGCATATTATTCAGAAATAATTCCAGTTTATTTCTAATATCATATTTATATTATATATCTTATCATAATGGAGATTCGGTGTCTCTTTAACCAAAACTACATCCATGTTACAATAACCTCAGGAAATACATAACTTTATCAATGAGTATTTAATTTATAGTCAAAATCATTAATGCATAGAATAAATCTTATTTATTAACAGTTTCTATGAAAATCAGAGTTAGATTTGCCTCAAAACAAACCCATGTTATTAGTGCGTTTAAAATCCTGTAATGTGTCTTATATATCACTAAGAAATAAATGTTTACATAATATATGGTGTAGTTAATTTGCATATTGGTTTTAACAAATAATTACTTTGTGTTATTGATCTCTAATATTATTTTCTTTATTCTCCAGCATATCAAAATCAATCCTATGAATGATTTTATATAGAAACCAATTAAAATATAATTAAAATAAGTAATCTGTTTATATGCATTCTTATTTAATTTTGTTAGTCTTTCTAATTTAAAATGTTTCATTACATTAAAAATTGAATACTTAGACCCGGAGGGGGGGTGCATATTCTTGCTAGTTCTATTGATATCAATATATTTTAGGCGGATATTCACTCACATGTCTAAGTAATGAATCACTGCCAAACATTGTTTTCATAATTTTTTGAATTTTTCACAAATAGTTTTAGTCTTTAAAAAATTCAGTTATCAGTTGTCAACAGGAAAGAAAGTGGATCATCTTTAGTTTGAACAAAAGTTGCATTATAAAAAGAAGGAAATTCTTATTAATACAACATTTATTCATTGATTGTTTGTATTTATTTAGTGCGCACTAAACAGCTTAAGATAATTTATTTCAAAATACGTCCTGCTTATTTGTGTTATTTTGAAAGAAATTGATAAATGCTTTCACGAAGCATCAGAAACTGATGTATTCGTTCACCTTAAGAGGCTAAGTGTGTTATACTGAAGTATTTATGAACAGAATGATTGGTTTGTTTTATGGTACATCAATCTCAGTGGGTTATTTAATGCCAAAAGAAGGCGCATGGTCTAATGGTTAGAGTCATAGGAAATGGACTCTTCAAGGCGAGTTTAATTCCTGGACGAAGCTGTTGGAATTTCACATGGCGCTAATACCCTTGGGAAAGGTATGAATCCAATTCTTCCTCCAGCTATGGGAAAATAGCAGGGCAGACTGGACTTTTTAACCATGGCTAGGTAACCAGTCTAAGAGAAGGAAAACTCTGAATTCAAACCTGTTAAACTCCGCTTAAGAAATTGACCTTGTGTCGCATCCTGCTTGTGCGGAGGGGTTGATAAAAAAAAACAAAAAACAAAAGAAGTTGAGATAGAATAATCATTGTTTGTAAAAAGATAGTTTGGTTGAAAGATTTGGTTTTGTTAACATTCTTTGTCGTGGAAAAGTTTATAGAAATTTTGTAATTGTATATTTTTTTTTTTTTTTTAGAAGAAGAACAGCTTGTATAAAGCTTGTGTGAACAGAATAATGAAAAACTGGATCATATATAGTTATTTACTAAACTTGTCTTAGATCTGGCACAAGGCCAGAAATATGAGTCACCCAGTGAGAATCGAACTCAGTATCAATGATCTGCAAATCTAGGTGCCCAAACTGGATCCTGTATAGTTAGTTACTTAGCTTGGCTTAGATCTGGCACAAAGTGAGAACCAAACTCCCTACTAAGGATCTTCAAATATAGTTTAGACCAAATTAGGTGCCTGAACTGGATAGTGTATAGTTATTTACTTGGTTCAGATCTGGCACAAGACTAGAAGTATGAGGCACCCAGTGAGAATCAAATTCAATACAAATGGTTTGCAAATGTAGCTTGTTAACATTACACAAATTTAGGTGCTCAAATTGGATGATTTATAATTAGTTACTTAGCTTGGCTTAGATCTGGCACAAGGCTAGAATTATGAGGCACCGAGTGAGAATCAAACTTAGTACCAAGAGTCTGCAAATCTATGTGCCCAAACTGAATCATGTATTGCTGAAGGGTCTCACTTACCAATAAGCTTTTAACAACTTTTAAAAAATTCACATGTACTAAGCACCATGGGATCAGTTTTGGTCTGGCACCAACAGTCAGGATTCACTTGGAGATAAAGGCCAAGTTCCATCTGCCACAAATGTAACCAATTAGACAACCCCCCTTCCCAAAATATGGAATCTCCCCCACCCTAATGTCGTTTTTGCATGTACTTCAAGACTCCTCTTTACTCATGAGCAAAGACAAACATTTTTTCTTCTAATGAACATTTGTAGATTATTATTAGCTTTTTGGGGGTTTTTTTTTGGTTTTGTTTTTTCTTCCTTTACTGACATTTCTTTGATATTATTTCTGTTACTCCTCATCACAACTCTCAAGTTTTGGGTAACATAGAGGAGATCAAGGAAAGAAAGACATACAGCTACATATGAATGACATCTTGTGGTCCAATTGATAAGGTGCTGTCCTAGCAAGACAGGCCCCAAAATATACAAGATCAAGTTCAAATCTCACCAGGATCTTATTCTTTATATTGGTGGGGCTTAGAATTTACTGACTGTATCCTCTGTAGAGGGGTAAGACCCCCCCCCCACAAAAAGAAGTGTCCTAAAAGTACCTAGGTAGTAATATCTCATCTACAGAAAGGGATATTAATGCACACATAGAGAAGGCATAGACTGCTATAGACAGATTATCAATCATATGAAAATCTGATCTAAATCATAAGATTAAGTGACAATTGTTACTGTACAATGATCGTACAATTAAGGAACATGGGTAATAATATATAGATTTTATTCAAACTAGCAAATATATGCACCCTCCATGTACAAGTATTTAAGTTTTAATGTAATAAAATATTATATTAAATCAGAAAGGCTAATGAAGCTAAATAAGAATGCAGATATAAAGATTTGAAACAGAGGGGAGTATAATCCAAAAATAGAACAACTGAAACTTACTCTTCCATCACTCCCGTCTTTCATTGCTATTTAGTTAAATTAGGAAAAAGAATAAAATTAGTTATTTCTTCTTGTTAATGCATTTTATCTCTGAGATTTTTGCTCATATTTATTAAAATAAAACCAAACAATTAGAAATCAATAATACTAAGCACATATTAAAATCAAATTTTTAATATCAATATGAAAATTAGCCTTCCCATTCACTCTGTAAACCGCTATTTTGTAGTATATATAAATACAATTGCATTTTATTAGTATGTAGATATGGTCAAGAGTATTAATAATGTAAAACAATTTTATTAATAATCAAGGTTTAAATAAGATAGAATCATGTGATGTAAATAACTAAGGGAATTGGCACTTGTGTAGTGATATAGTTTTGGTTAGACAGACAGACAAACATGCAATCTCCATTATTATTTTTTCACTCGTTTTGTTGTTATTCTCCTTCGGAATTTTCTTCTCTCTTTTTATTATCAATTTTACTAATTTCTTTCCTTCAAACATGGGTATTAATTCATTGATTCAATAGGGCTGTATGCCAAAAAAGATGTAGTTAAATATGACATTGACAGTCAAGAGATTAAACTTCTGACAATCTTTTGAGTAGAGAGGACATACCTGTTGTAATACTTTTTAATAGATATGAACATAATCTCCTCAATCTGTAGAGACCCTCATTCCTTGCACAAGCCACTAATCAAACCTGAATATGAAGGTTGTTTGTTAATATCAAGTAAGTAGAAATCACCTTGGAATTTTATAATTTAACAAAATGAAAATGAATAAATTAACTTTTTTTTTTCTCCCCCTCAAACTTTAAAAAATTTTTACCTCTTCATGAAAGCACCCTTCTTTCTACCCAGTCAAAAAATCATCTGATGACTAAGTTTATTCATCTACCCTGACAATCCCCCACCCCTAACTCTGCAATTAATACTGAATATTCATTCACGAATAAGTATGGAAAACTGATACATGCACCATCCTGGCTGAGTAGAGGAAATGACGCAGGAAAGGGTCGTTTTCAATATGCATCTATTTTAAGACTAAGGTAGTGAATCAAAGTGAGAGAGAGAGAGACATAGACAAACAGAAAAAAAGAGACAGATGTGTAGAGAGAGAGGGAGGGGGCGAAAGGTAGAGAAAGTAAAATAGAAGTGATATTAAGAGAGAAGCAGAAAGGGGTCTAAGTAAGAGATAAGTAGAATGAGAGGAGAGGAGGAAGAAAAACTTGATTATAGTTGGGAAAGAGGCTGACAGACAGATATAGACATAGAAACAGGTGCTCTTCAAATTGAGGTGAATAGAAAGACAGAATAAGATGGAAAAGTAAATCTAAGGGAAAAGAATGAGAATGAGAGAGTATTAGGAGCAAAGAGGGTGAGGGAAAGAGAGAGAGGGAGAGTATTAGGAGCAAAGAGAATGAGGGAAAGAAGGAGTATTAGGAGCCAAGAGGGTGAGGGAAAGAGAGGGAGAGTATTTGGAGCAAAGAGAGTGAGGGGAAAGAAAAAGTATTTGGAACAAAGAGAGTGAGAGAAAGAGAGAGTATTAGAAGCAAAGAGTGAGGGGAAAGAGAGAGAGGTAGAGTATTAGGAGAAAAAAGGGCCAGAGAGAGAGAGAGAGAGAGAGAGTATTAGGAGCAAAGAGGGTGAGGGAAAGAAGAGAGAGAGAGAGATTTGGAGCAAAGAGGGAGAGAGAGTATTTGGAGCAAAGAGTGAGGGAAGAGAGAGAGAGAGAGTATTTGGAGCAGAGAGAGAGTTTGAGGGAAGAGAGAGAGAGAGTTTGGAGCAAAGAGAGTGAGGAAAGAGAGAGTAGAAAAAGAGAGAAGAGGGGAAGAGAGAGAGAGAGAGAGAGAGAGAGGAGGAGAAAAAAGGGTCTGGGGAAAGAGAAAGAGTATTAGGAGCAAAGAGGGTGAGGGAAAGAGAGAGAGTATTAGAAGCAAAGAGGGTGAGGAAAGGAGAGAAAATATTAGGAGCAAAGAGCGTGAGGGGAAAGAGAGAGAGAGTATTTGGAGCAAAGAGAGTGAGGGAAAGAGAGTGTTACAAGCAAGGAGAGTGAGAGAAAGCGTATTTGGAGCAAAGAGAGGCTGTGCAAACAATAGAGTGAGAAATAGAAAGATAAACAATATCACTTGGTATATGGAGAGAAAAAGAGAAAATTAAGTTTTTAAAAAAGTTAAAGAAAGAGGGAAATTAAAGAAAATCAAAAGGGTAAAAAGATAGCTGAAATGGGATATATAGAGAGAAGCAGAGTAAAATAGATGAGAGAGAGAAAGGGAAGCAGAGTAAAAGAGATAATAGATGAGAGAGAGAGAGAGAGAGAGAAGCAGAGTAAGAGAGTAAAGAGAGAAAATAGATGAGAGAGCAGAGAGAGAGAGAGAGAGAGAGAGAGAGAAGCAGTAAAAGAGAGATGAGAGAAGGAGAGAGAGAGAGAGAAGCAGTAAAAGAGAAATAGATGAGAAGAGGAGAGAGAGAAGAGAGAAAATAGATGAGAGAGAGAGAGAGAGAGAGAGAAGAGAAAATAGATGAGACAGAAGGAGAGAGAGAGAAGCAGAGTAAAAGAAAATAGATGAGAGAGAGAGAGAAGCAGAGAAAGAGAAATAATGAGAGAGAAGCAGATAAAAGAGAAAATAGATGAGACAGAAGGAGAGAGAGAGAGAGAAGCAGTAAAATAAAAAATAGATGAGACAGAAGGAGAGAGAGAGAAGCAGATAAAAGAGAAAATAGATGAGAGAGAAAGCAGAATAAAAGAGAAAATAGATGAGAGAGAAGCAGAATAAAAAGAGAAAATAGATGAGAGAGAAGCAGAATAAAAGAGAAAATAGATGAGACAGAAGAGAGAGAGAGAGAAGCAGTAAAATAAAAAATAGATGAGACAGAAGGAGAGAGAGAGAAGCAGAAAAGAGAAAATAGATGAGAGAGAAGCAGAATAAAAGAAAATAGATGAGAGAGAAGCAGAATAAAAGAGAAAATAGATGAGACAGAAGGAGAGAGAGAGAGAAGCAGTAAAATAAAAAATAGATGAGACAGAAGGAGAGAGAGAGAAGCAGAATAAAAGAGAAAATAGATGAGAGAGAAGCAGAATAAGAGAAAATAGAAAATAGATGAGAGAGAAGCAGAATAAAGAGAAAATAGATGAGAGAGAAGCAGAGTAAAGAGAAAATAAACGAAACAAAAAGAGTATAATTTTATTGCCTCTCTACCACAAAATAAAACATGTGCCAAATCATCTATCAGCTAATGAATTAAGAGCAGATATATATTTTTCTTAAACATTAATTTTTATTTCATTTCTTGACTTACCTTTCTTATTCATTCCTCAACTCCCAATTGAAAATCAACTCACCCCCCCCCCCCGACTCATCACCTTCAGAAAAAAAAAAATTATCTGTCAGAATTTCAGCCAACCAATCCACAAGAACATCGCCTTCCTTTTTTTTTTTTTTAATACTTACCTCCATTCCTTACCCCTCTCATCCTCAGCTTTCTGGTATCGGCCACCTCCATTCACCCTCCCAAGCATCCGTACCATTGCATAACGGCTTTGCTTGTTAGGCTTGAGAATTTAGTGCACATTATGATGCTCCTCGTTGAGTTTCAGAATGCACCTTGCTGCAGACACTAACCACTTAGGGGGGAAAAAAGCAACAAAAAAAAGCAAAAAAAAAAAAGGCTGGTCATTTTTAATGGGGCAGGACCTTGCTCCTCCCATTCCACTACCAGAAGCAGAATCAGCAGCAGCAGCAGCAGCTCTGTGACTCATTCTGTGAATACCTTTCAAGACTTGCTGATGGTTGCACCAGGTATTGTGTCTGCAAGGTCTGGGAATTAGAGACTTGGAGGGGAAGGGCAGGAGGAGAAGTAGGCTGATGAGAAGCTGTCAACAAAGAAAGAAAAAGCAATGAAGAAATTAATAGGAGGGGAGGGGAGGGGGAGAGAGAGTATATCAATAAAAGAGAGGAAGAAATCAACAGTGAACATTGTTTACTAATATTGCTCTCTCGTCTAAACTGAATATTGTGTTTAAAACTGGGATTTGATTAAAAAATTTGAGGGAAGATATCAACCCACTTATCCCCCAGCTATGGGTTAAATAATACCACTACTGTTCTTATACAAGGATGGCTTTTTGCAGTAAATAACCCATGAAGGTTGATATGCCATTAAACAAAGAGACCAAACCGAACCTTGTGTCATATCCTACCCATGGGGAACAGGTTGGGTAAATACTGTTAAGGATGGCTTTTGCATCAAATAACCCATGAAGGTTGATATGCCATTAAACAAAGAGACCCAACCGAACCTTATGTCATATCCTACCCATGGTGAACAGGTTGGGTAAGTACTGTTAAGGATGGCTTTTGCATTAAATAAACCATGAAGGTTGATATGCCATTAAACAAAGAGAAACCAAACCGAACCTTGTGTCATATCCTACCCATGGTGAACATACTGTTAAGGATGGCTTTTGCAGTAAATAAACCATATATTTAAACCAAGTAACCAAAGTAAACTGAGAATTAATACACTACAAGTCAAAATGAAACAAAATCTGAGGCAAGGTCAATTTTTAAGTGGAGTAAGTTGGTTCGAATTTCGATTTTCCTTTTCCTAACCTGGTTGCCTTACCAAAATTAAAGGATCCATTCTTCCCTACTATTTACCCATAGCTAGGGGAAGAAGATATGGATTCATGCATTTCCCAAGGGAGTAAGCCTGAAGTGAAACAGCCTCTTTTGTTTTATTTTGATTATTCGGACTATTGTCCTCATGTTCATTATGTACACAATGTTTCAGTCAATGTGCCCACCGGCCTTCTTCAGGTGTTTCTCATTGGATTCTGGAAACTTCATGTTATTATCAGGAGCCTTCACGGAACTTCAAACCAAACCCTTTATACAATCCACCGGGGTAGACTGTTCTCATTCCGTTAACCATGACTGGGTAAAAGTGTTAAGCTGTGTTAATTATTCTATATTACTATCGCCCTTGAACCTGCAGCCCAGAGATGATTGTCACTTAGAACTGTATTAACCCAATACCTATATCCGTTGTGTTATGTGTCCAACTAGAAACAGTCTCATCCTGAAATTGAACTCAGGTCACTGATTCCATTTCCTATGATGATAACCATTATTCTAAGACCATTAATAGTAAGTTTAATTCTCAAAGATTAATTGTCCCAAATACTTCTTCTAAACTTAGCTAAGCTCAGTAAAACAGCTTCTTCAGCAACCAAGTGAGCACATCTTTCTTCTCTTCCTAGAAACACATATGCTAAGATAGAAATAATGATGGAGAAAACAATTTATCATTTGGTTGTATTAAAAAAAAAGCATTTTCATTTTTTGATTAACTGTATTTTTTGCCGCTTATACGATGCTCTTCAGATGATATTTTTTGATGATCCTAGATTGTTGGGTGTCCTGTGTATGGCATTAAACTGCATCTAGTGGTGAAGTTCCAATTCTAGAGCTCTAGTGTGTATGGAGTACCCCTTCATTGTCATTACTCCCAAGTACACTCTGACCTGGAGTCATAGTACCTCTTAACGTTCTAGCATATGTATGATAAAAAGGGTTGGGGGCTTGCCATAAGGGAAATTTGGTTGGGACAATTAACGTAAGGGCCAAAGTAGAGTGTTGCATGTCATGGACTGCTCATCCACCAGGAATCCATCCTTAAGCATCATGGGTGATCCAAACCACATACTCTATTTTGGTTATTATTCTACAATTTTGTTTTCTGTTTCATTTTTCATGATATAATGTTTGGCAAAAAAAAGTTAGAATGTACTTACTCTTTTTTACTATTTTTCACACCTTTTCCCTTTCTTTCTTTGATCTACTGTTTTTTTCTTTGTTTCCTCTTTTCCTCACTCTCCCTCTTTTCTCACTCTCCCTCTTTTCTCATTCTCCCTCTTTTCTCATTCTCCCTCTTTTCTCATTCTCCCTCTTTTCTCATTCTCCCTCTTTTCTCATTCTCCCTCACTTTCTCCTCTTTTCTTCTTTCTTTCCTCACTTTCTCTTTAATCTCACTTTCTTCCTCTCTTCTCACTGTTCTCCCTATTTTCAACACTCTCTTTCCTCCATCTTATTGTCTCTGTCTTTGCCCTCTGCTTCCTCCCTTACTATTTTCTTTTCATTCTTTCTCAGTTCCTTTCTTTCATTTCCCATTTCTTTTCTTCTGTTAGACAATCTTCACTGGAGATTTCAATAAATTTTAAGATTGCTTTTATGATACTTGGCAATGAACAATGCAGAATTGGAGAACCATTTTTTATATTCATAAAGTCCAGGTTTTTTTTTTGTTTTTTTGCTTTCCTATTGAACCTTAAATTTTGAGCTTTAAACCTCTCATACCTGTTGTAAATCCATCTAATATTAATAAACCATGTTCTAATTCCTACTCGTTCCCACTTCACCTTCATTCTCTCTCTTTGCTCTCCCCCCCTCTCTCTTTGTTATTCATTGTCTTTTAGTTTCCCTCTTTTTGATACATTTCCAACATGTATCTTTTTGCCATAAGACTCAATACAAAAGCATGCAATTCTAAATGAACCAGTTCCTCCATTTCTTTTTAACTCTCTATTGCTCTCCTCTCTCTCTCTCTCTCTCTCTCTCACTCTCACTCTTCCTTTTTAGATGCTTACTCATCTTTCTTTTGCACACATAATACTTTATACAATTTATGAGTTTTCTTTTCTTCAATGTTCAATTATAAATCTGTCTTTTAAATACTATACTCTATCTAAAAGCATGAAAAAGTATCTTTCTGCCTCCATCTCAATACATACATTTGGATATTTAATAGATATTATTCTATACATAATGCTGGGTTGATGATACTTGTTACAACAGATTCAATCAGGAAAAAGAGATTTTCAATTTAAAGGGTCTTTTTCCTTGTAATTTCAAAGATGTCTCTTATCTTTGGTTTGGTACTGGAATGTCACTAAGCAATCCAGAAGAATGACTATTATTGTATATGACTTATTGAACTTGCTTTTTGTCACAAGCTTTTTTATTTATTTTTTTATTGTTTTCATTAATAGTCGTTGGAGTGGCCTAAAATCGGTAGCAGCCAATCAGCGAGGGAGTCTATCCCCTTTTTACTAGTGCTAGACCAAGGAGATTGTTTTTGCATCTGAGGTGGAGCGCCACACCTACCATCAACTCCTTTACTGCACAGATCCCTGTGCTACTCATACACCGAGTTGGCGAGGGCCAGTATCGAACTAGGAACCTTGTGGTTTCTAGCCGAACGCTCTACCGACTGAGCTAACCCAGCCCTTTTCATTAATACTACTGGTATATTACCCATAAAAATCCCAGTCTTTCAAAGTAAAATGTTATTAACCAGGGTTGTAGAGTCAGAAGTTATAAGGTTCAATTCTTAGTATTCCTACAATGTCAACTCTGACGTCTTAACATCATTGTCACTTGACATATGCTCTACACTATGATGTGAGCCAGGTTCTATTTCTCACTAATCTTAAGGGTCCTTCATTTTTTTATAAGATAAATTTGTAAAATCATTTTTTATAAATTTATATATCTGTAAATCTGTAAAAGAAAATGTGTTTAATGCAAATGTAAATAAAAATTGCGATATCTTCATTCACAATAAAGTTCTAGTTAGTAAAGAACAAGGTTGCAGATTCGGAACACATAAGGTCCGACTTTCACACCTACTACTCCTATAATGCCAACTCTGACTCCATCCAAAACCTATGCCACTGATTCTGCAGCCCTGGTATTGTAAATAATTATTTGAACTTTGGACTCTTCTTGCCCTGTTGGTAGGGTTTAGAATATGCTGACTGTACCCACTACAGGGAGTTAAGATACCACCCCATAGTACCTGTGCTTTGCTGTAACATTTTTTTAAAGATGGGATTTCAATTTGCAATCAGGCTAAAAACAAAAAAACAACCCTGATTGATTTCAGTTTCAGATTTTTGTACGCAAATCCACCCTCATCCGACCAAACTAATAAAACCTGAGTTAGATGATATGAAAATAAAGGATGTTACTACATTTCTGCATGTGCATGAGTGGGTGTTTGTTTTATTTTGATTTAGTCATCACAAAAAATTTTGTTAATTTCTCATTTTGTGCATTTCCTTGTGTGCACATCTGTGTTGATGGTGTATTTTTCAAAGGCAATTAAAAAAAAACTAAACATTAATATACATTGCAAATTGTGCCCCTTCAATTAAACTCAATAAAATTAAAATAACTTTTTAACTTTCAGAGACTTTAGTGCAAATCAGTTAGGGCCTATATCCCCTTTCACTAGTACTAGACGCAGCAGATTTTTTATCTGAGGTGGAGCACCACACCTACCGTTAGCTCCCCACTTTACCACACAGATCAGATTACCTAATCTCATGCACCGAGTTGGCAGGGACTAGTATTAAACCAGGAACCCTGCAATTCCTAGGTAGAAGTTCTACTAACAGAGTTAAACCATTCCTTTAGTGCAAATACCCTTGGGAAAGGTATGAGTCCAACCGTTCTCCCTTCCAGGTGTGAGTAAATAGGAGGGTGTAGTGGCTAACATACTGGACTGTGAACACATTCGAACTCCAGTCATGCTATTATATTCACTTTTGGACTAATACTTTTGGGAAAGGTATGAACCCTCTCATCACCATTATACAATCAGAGATGCTGATAAGTATGCATCCTGCATCACTGATGGACAAAAATCTAAAAGGATGCAGTAAAATTGCATCAATGCGTCCCAGTGTTTTTCTTTTTCTTCCCTCAACATTTCAGCTAACTGTAAATAAATACATTTCAATCATTTCTTAGAAATGAATTACACAGGATAGGTTACAAGGTAGGAGTTAGCCGGCTTTAGTTGGGACCCATCAAATTTCCCAGGGACTCATTCAAAGCAAATGTGTGCATCCCAGGATGCACTAAATCAAAAATCTATCAGCATCACTTTGCTACAATGATAGCTCTAGCATTCAATAACCCACAAATGTTGATATGCCATTAAACACAGAAACCAAAAATCAATATCAACACTCAAAGGCGTGAACTGCTATTGACAGGTTATCATTCATACGGAAACCTCACCCCTCTGATAAAATAAAATGGGAATTCTTCAAAGCTGTAGCTGAGTTAGTACTACTGTATAGTTGCACTAGTTTGACTCAGATGAAACAAGTGGAGACAAAGCTAGACAGGGACTAGATGAGAATGACACAAGGATGCTGCATGCTGTATTTGAAGTAGCACATCACAAATAAGCAGCTGTATGGCCACCTACCTCTCATCTCACAGACCATTCAAGAAAGATGAAGACATACTGGCAACTGCTCGAGAATCAAAGAGGAACTCATAAGCAACATTCTCCTGTGAACCAGTTTTGGCCAACCAGCAAAAACTTACAGTTATCACATCTGTGTGAACACTGGATGCTGTGTAGAAGACCTGCCAAGAGCAATGTACAATAGTGATGGATGGCAAGAGAGTCTAGTGTATCTGTGCTATCAACACAACTTAATGATGGTTTTAAATTGGATCTTAAAGTTCTTAGAGCCACTTGAAGTATTTGGGAAGTGTGAGAAAATGAAACAATATTAAAATGTACTGTCCCAAACTGGTTTAAGAGAAATAGAGGACAATCACTAATCAATCATGATGGAATTATTTCATGTTGAATATTATACACTTATGTACTTAATCTATAACATTCATTTTTCAAAACTCCTCTTTTTCTACTAAACGCATAGATAGGAACCTAACAGGCACTACTGTTATATATTCATAGGGTACTGTTGGTTTTTAGACAGTGTATAAACAGGTTTGAGTTCAAGTGTCATTAAAATCTGAACCATTAGATGATTGACCCAAGATAACTTTAGCTTAATCCTCGCTTTCCAGTTACAAAGCAAGCAGTAGAAATAAAGTTTTTTTCAGTTAGCCCTCATAATGTAAGAATGGACTTGGCATTGGCCCCTGCATCTGTGTGAGAAATCCTTAAGATTTAAGGTCTGAATAAAATGAGATCACAAAAAGACCATACACCTTGAATTTGTCATAAAAAAATTATAACAACCTTGGCTTATTTTAAGAACCAGATAACCTTACTAGAACAGTCAACAAAAGATCAGACTGATAGAAAAAAATACAGAAAGTAGAATACTGGCTCAGCTACATTCAAGAAACAGAAGACAGAAGAAATACAAGCCATAAAGACAGCTACTCAAAAAGTAAGTAGAAGATTATATATGGGAGATATAACCACGGATATCTCCCATAATACAAGAAGAAATAGACTATTAAATATGAGGTCACTCCTCTCAGAATATATATCCAGAATGGGTATATGACACTACCTCTCCAGGTTAGGGTGAACCTGGGAGTAATGGTGATGTACAATGTTAAAACTTGTGAGAATGAGAGGTCTCAAAAAGAAAAAATATAAAAGCTAGCAAGGTGAGAGATGAAAAAAATAGAGGGAAATCTAGTTAGCATTCTTTTGTCTTGTTGCCATGACAACAAATTTGGTCTGATAATCAGTCAGTGTATCAACCAAGCTTCATTGCTATCTGATGCTGTGCATCCACTCTCTTTCTCTCTCTCACAATTGGCAACTCTCTTTTCCCTTTCACCATCTCTTAGAGATTGGCTGAGGTTCTGATTCAATGATGGCAATTTCTAATTGAACTTCAAACGTCCGAGTGCAGTATGAAGTGCAAAGCAACTTGTATGGTTACACCCCCAAAACTAACTTGTCTCAGGGGTACTTATTTGCTTAATATATATATATATATATATATATACTGGGATTATATTCTGTTCACAAAACATGAAAGCTTCTCTCTGTGCCTCCTTTTTTGTTTCACCCTTTTCGTCCTCTTTTTCTCTCTTTCCTTTTTCTTTCTTCCCTCTTTCCTTTTTCTTTCTTCTCTCTTTCTTTCTTCTCTTTTTCTTTTTTCTTTCTTCTCTCTTTCCTTTTTTCTTTCTTCTCTCTTTCCTTTTTTCTTTCTTCTCTCTTTCCTTTTTTTCTTTCTTCTCTTTTTCCTTTCTTCTCTCTCTCTCTTTCTTCTCCCCTCATTTCCAACTTGTGCATTTCTATTTTAAGTATCCTCTTTTCTCCTTTTCAACACTATGATAATTATAATTTTCATTATAATCATTTTTACCAGAAAACTATAAACTCTGCTCTGTCAGTGTGGTTAAAAATATGCTGACTGCATCCCTTATGAAGAGCTACAACCCTTCCCCCCAAAGAATATTGATAGACTGGACTCTTTAACCTTGGTTAGGCAATTTTTCTTTTTTAGACAACTAATCTTGAAGAAGGAAAAGTCTGTACTGAAACATGTTAAACTCTGCTTAAGAAATTGACCTTGTGTCTTATTCAACTCATGTAGAGGGGTTGGTAAATATGTACTCTCAATCCTGGGTTATTTCCTATAATTCCAACATAAACAAAGGAGAACCACTCTTGACTGATAAATTATTTATTTATTTTTCCCATTAAACTAACCCTAACCCTAACCCCGTTTTCTTTTTTCCTAGTAGATCAATAAATAAATAATTTATCAGTCAAGAGTGGTTCCCCTTTGTTTATGTTGGACTTATAAGAAATAACCCAATGCTGTTTTTTTTTTTTAAATGCTATTCATACATAATTTCTTATCAACTTTGACCAATAATTTGATAAGAGTTGGTATCTTCTTATCACAAAGCCAACCAATTTATCTGCTCATTTAGCTTTGTTTTTGCTCACACTGCAACTATTGATTACTAGCGAGACCTGTGGATATAATACAGCATGATAATTTAATTATTACAATATTTGATATGTTTACTTAAGAGCTATTGTGAAATAGTTTAATATATATAAAGTATGTTAATCCTGATTTTAACCCTCTCACTTTTTTTTTTCTTACCCTCTTTTCATTATGTTCAATTGAAACCGATTAGTGCTCACTCCCTCTCTATATATTTTCCCTGATCTTTTTTTCTTATTATATTTTTCTGTTTAGTATGTCCTTTTTCTTCCCTTTTTTCCTTTATAATAAAAAATGGAATGGTCCCTTATTTAGATGAGGGGACAACACCTATAAGAAATAAGAATTCAGTGGATAAGCAACAGTAGATTTTCAGGATTTAGATTTGTGTATTTCATCTTGGACAATTTGGACAGTCTCATTTTTAGCCAGAGAGTGTTGGAAGATGATAACGGTTGTACTTTTAAGGAACAAGAGTATTAATATACAAATATTGCATACAACTGTTGTTGTTGGTTTTGTTACTGACACTGATTTTCATAGTTGTACTTTATTATTTTGAATTGTGCCTTTTTGTTACTGCTTCACTGTTCACATAAACACACACTCTCACATACATACATAAACACACTCTCACATACATACATAAACACACACTCTCACATACATACATACATACATACATAAACACACTCTCACATGCATACATACATACATACATAAACACACACTCTCACATACATACATACATACACACTCTCACATACATACATACATATATAAACACACACTCTCACATACATACATACATACATAAACACACACTCTCACATACATACATACACACACACTCTCACATACATACATACATACATACATCACACTCTCACATACATACATACATAAACACACACTCTCACATACATACATACATACATACACATATAAACTCACACTCTCACATACATACATACATACATATATAAACTCACACTCTCACATACATACATACATACATATATAAACACACACTCTCACATACATACATACATACATAAACACACATTCTCACATACATACATAAACACACATCACATACATACATACATACATAAACACACACACATACATACATACATACATACATACATACATACATACATAAACACACACTCTCACATACATACATACATAAACACACACTCTCACATACATACATACATACATAAACACACACTCTCACATACATACATACATACATACACACATCACATACATACATACATACATACATACATACATACATACATACACATACACATACATACATACATACATACATACATACATACATAAACACACACTCTCACAGACATACATACATACATACATAAAAAACACACTCTCACAGACATACATACATACATAAACACACATTCTCACATACATACATACATACATAAACACACACTCTCACAGACATACATACATACATACTCTCACAGACATACATACATACATACTCTCACATACATACATACATACATACATACATACATAAACACACACTCTCACATACATACATACATACATACATACATAAACTTTTTGAAATGGAACAAGTTCCAGATTTTTATTCACCACAGAACCTTGAAAGTAATAGCTAATTTCCTCTGAACACTCATGAACTTATTTCTTTCACCTGAAAACTGTGCAGTTTGAAGATGAAACATCACTAAATATGGTTGATAGAAAAGTGGCAATTTTATGCATCTCTATGTCTGCGTGGAAAACATGTATTTCAATACATAAAAGTTTATAGTTTTATCTCTATGCACACTTCTCTATGACTGTGTGCATGTGATATATATATATAATTTGGCAGCATTTTTTTCTTTCAAAGATATTTGGTTAAACTGTGCAGACATTTTTTGTCTACAAATTTTGTTCATGATCCTTTCTAGTTGCTGAATAGATGATAAAATATCAGGCTGAAATTGGCTGATGTATTTGTCATAACTTACTTGTTCCCAAGTACAGTACTTTCTGCCCCTTCATGGGCCATCATCAGGGGGAAATGTAAAAAAAAATACAACCTTAAATTGTTCTATTTATATTGGTGTTCTATTTACACTAGTTTTATGTTTTTTATTTATATATATATATATATTATAATAATAATGGACTCTCCCGTCGATTTTCGACGTATGAGGGTTCATACAGACAATGAACATCCACACAGTGACTTGTTTATAGTGGTGAAGGCTTGTGTTGGACCATCCACACTTTTTGGCACAGACGATAGGAAAGAATTGGTGCATCAAGGGTTGCCACAAACCCAATCAACGACCGACCTCAGGAATTTTGAATTCAGGGTTATCCCTGTCCTAGACTGGTTACCTATATATATATATATATATATTTGTGTGTGCATGCACATCTACAGAAACACATATGTACATGCATACATATATACACAAATATGCCCTGTTAGGTGTTCTTAGTATGATACTAACCTGCATCTAATGGTAAGGCAAGGCTTGTTCAACCTACTTGGATCATTTGTAAGATGGTAGGTAAGTGGTCATATATATATATATATATATATTCACACACATACACAATCGAACCCTCTGCACTAGCAAGATGTGACACAAGGTCAAATCCTTAAGCAGAGTTTAACAGGTTTGAATTTAGAATTTTCCTGCTCATAGACCGTTTACCTAGCCAAAGTTAAAGAGCCCAGTCTGTCCTACTATTTACCCATAGCCGGAGGGAGTAGCTGGATGCATAATTTTCCCAAAAGTATTAGCACTATGTGAAATACAAACAGCCTCATACTGGATTTGAACTCCAGTTGACAAGTCCATTTCCTACAACTCTAATCATTACACCATTAGCCTCCTGTGACCATGCTGCTTCCAGGATTTGTTCAAAAGAGTACACAACATCCTTGTGGAGTTCCCATCTAGATTTCAGAATGTTTTCTCTCATCAAACAGTCAACTCAAAAGAAATGATTGTCTTCAATATTCCACTGTAAGGAAAGCATCTACATTAGACTAGCAAGACCTGTGAATATACTACAGTATGATTATTAAATTATTACAACATTTGATATGTTTACTCAAGAGCTTTGTCAAATAGTTCAATATGTATAAAGCGTAATAATCTTAATTTAAATCTCTCACTATTTTTTTTTTGTTTGTTTCTTTCTTTCTTTTCATTATGTTTGATTGAAACAGATTAGCATTATCACTCTCTATCTTTAACCTACTCTCTTTCTTTGTAATTATATTTTTTTCTGTGTAACATATCCTTTTCTTCCCTTATGATAAAAACCGAATGTTCATAATTCAGCTGAGGTAATAACTCATAAGAAATAAGAATTCAACAAATAAGCTACAGCAGATAATCAGGATTTACATTTTTGCATTTCGTCTTGGAAGATTTGAAAGGCCTCATTTTTAACCAGAGGGTGTTGCAAGATAACAATCAGAAGATTAAGGAACAAGAGTATTAATATATAGGTGATATCAGTTTTATTCATTGCACATAAATCTGAATTTATAATACAAGAAGGTGCTAAAAAGTTCTAAGAATAGAATGAATTAGTGCTATGAAACATACATTCACTATTCTATATATTACTTCTTCAACTTCAAAGCCCTGTCAGCTGTGACTTTAAAATACAATAATTGCACCTCTGCAGAGGGATAAGACCCCACCCCTCTGAATGGCTGTGGGTGGCAACCCGTGATGCTTAACAATGTAACTTTGGTGGCTGAACAGTTCATGATATGCAACACTTTGGCCCTTAGGCTAGACGGGCGGTCTGAAAGGCCCTCTCCGATCAATTGTCTGCTCATGTCAAGCCCTAGCATCAATATGATTATCCCAACCCTATTACCCTTATGGCAAACCCCCAAACTTTTTAACCATATATGTGCTAGAACATGGTGGCTGAGTGTCTTAATGTCCTGGGTATGACGTTAAACTGTCTGATGGTGAAGTTCTGATTCTGGAGCTCTGGGGAATATGGAGTACTCCTTCATCACTATTACTCCTAGGTCCAATGAATTAAATAGATAAACATGAGTTTTTTTTTAAATGTGAGTACCCATCAAGAATAAATAAATAAAATAAAAACGTCTTTGTCATAAAAATGACCCAATGGGTTGACATTCCGTAGAACCCAACCAACTAAAAGTTCAGCACACTTGGCACATCAGTTCCCAAGTTTCTTTAGCCCTTCCTTTTCCAATCCTCTGAATTCAAAACCTGAGGAATGTTGTTCAGAGAATCTCTCACTAGTGCCTCGTTCTTTTATCAAAAAAGGGTGGCTGGATGTACACAAGACTTCACCACTAAGAAAAGGTATGAGCACCTTCATCCCTCCCCCCAGCTATGGATTAAATAGTACCACTATTGTTCTTCTACAAGTATAGCTATGTCATTAAATAACTCACAAATGTTGATGTGCCATTAAACAAAAAAATCAAACCAAACCAAATAAGAACACTATTGATTGATTTTTATAGCTGTTAGAATCTTTTGGGCCATCGTGGAGTCCTTAAGCAAGAGCACTTATCCAGTGGAATTGGATACTTGATAAAGAGTCTTGGGTATTGGTAAAGATCTGGTGATCCTGTAAGTCCATTTTCAATGAGTGCAGTTAGAATTATGTCCAATGTGGGGGGTTTAAGTATTGTATCAGCCATGCAGTATTGCTAGTGATTGACTGCAAGGATAACTCACGTGACCTTGGCTAGTCTATAAATCCAGGTGGGGAATTAGAGCACACCTTATATACAAAATTATTCCAACAATAGCATATCAACCCCTCTAGGGCTATTTTATGCTTTGTGAGTAGGGAATTTCACTTATTGTATGTTATTTAATGCTAAAGCCATCCTTGCAAAAGAAAAGTAGTGGTACTATTTAATCCATAGTCATGGGAATAAAGAGGGTTCATACTTTTCCTAAGGGTATTTAGGTCCGAAAGTGAACATAATAGCACGACTTTGGTTTGAACTTGCTTACTATGATGTTGCAGTCTAGCACATTAACCACTGTTCACAGGGACTCCACCTCCTCACCCCCCCCAACAAGAAGGAAGGGGGTTACTTATTTATGGGCAATACTGTATATATAATAATGTATAATATTACATGTTTATAATTATAGTGTGTACCATAAGTTGAAACATGGATTTATCATTTCCTCAAAATTCAACTACTGAATCTGTTTCCTGTACTTGTTAGCTTCCTGAGCTCTGTGTGTGTGTGTGTGTATGTGTGTGAGCCTGTCTACTTGGGGGGAAACAATTTGAAAAATTACTTTTAAAAGAATTTGTTGACTTTTGTCATTAACATTCTAAAACTTTTCATTCCTTTTCATCTGGTAAGCAAAATTTCAAAATGGGTTAGGGGTGGGCAATAAAAGAAACAAACAAAAAAAAACACAACAAAAAACTTAATGACAAAAATAAATAAGAAAAAAAATTAATAAATTGTTTAAAAATGAAAAAAAGAAAGTAAAAGCAAAACCAGCTAAAAAATGTCAAAGTATTTAAACCGGACCAAAATTTTTTTTTTTTTGAAAGTGATATTTATTCTAGATTAAATGGTGGGATTATGAATATAATAGAAGAATTATTATTTTCCATTGAATATGAAAAATAGTAAAGAAAAAAAAAGGGGGGAGTCTGATGTTTACTCAGTGCATTTTAAATTGAATTTTTATGTTTAACTCTTTACCAAACCAAATTTAACTCTGAACCCAAATATCCTGTACTTGAACTCACTAAATTTTCCCACAAAAGATTGATCATAAAACCCATTCAAAAATTTGACCCAGAGTGTATGTTTTTACCCAACCCCTTTACACGGACAGAATGTGACGCAATCAAATTTTGTGTTTTCCTTCACCTGGATTGGTTGCCATACCAAGGTTAAAAATTCCAGTCTGACTCACTATTTATCCATAATTGGAGGGAAAACAGTTGTCTAAGGGTATTAGTGCAATATGAAATGCAACCAGCCTCGTCCAGGATTTGAAATCTGTTCACCATTTCCTACAATAACCATTACACCGTATGCATCTTGATCCAGAGTGTAGAAATCTTTTTATAAGCTATCCCATCATTCCATTAAATTGGTTGATTATTTTGTTTAATACTTAAATCTAATGTTATCATTTATTAATACACATGAAATTAATGAAAAATCTAAGAAACGACTTCATATGTATTAATAAACTAGTGGTTGACCCTCAGCCACCAACTTCTAGCACCAATATGATAAAAAGTTTTAAGTGTTTGCCATAAGAGGAATTTGCAGAATATGGCTGGGACAATCATATAGGTGCTAGGGCTTGACATGATCATCCAACTGATTGGAAAGGGTCTCTGACCACTCATCTAGCCCAAGTAAGGGCTGAAGAGGAGTTTTGCATGCCATGGAACTATGTAGTACTCGGGTTGCAGACAACAGCACTGCAATCCTGTCCTCAGGCATTACAGGTTGCCACCCATGGCATATTCTACAGCCAGAACCAACAGAGTGGTCGTATTTAATTCATAGCTGGGAGAATAAGGGGATTCATACCTTTCCTAAGGATTTTAGTCTGAAAGTGAGTGTAATAGCAAGACTAGAATTTTAACTACCTTATTACAATGTTGCAGTCCAGCACATTAGCCACTAGGCTATGTGGACTCACCTGTTCTTATTTGGCTTAATTTGACCACCAATGTTTCATGTGTCTTGTTTCTCTTACTTGGATGGTTTGTCCAACCACTTTTCTCATATCATTAAAAAAGATATATACCCATGTCACCATTATTTTTATCTGATGAAGAGTATGCCTATATATCTAATAATGATTAATAATTATATATATATATATATATATATATGATGACTGTATTATTTTAAACGTCGACTAAATTTCTAAGTATTTTAAAATCATCTTCATAACTCTTATTTTTCAAATTTATTACTTTTCCACATACTATTGGATTTATTTCCATTTCTTTCTAGCACAATCACATATATATTCTCATTGTCTCACTGGCAAGATCACATTTAGCCTCTAAACCATCAAATGTGATTTTTTATGGCATTGTCAAAAAACTGATTAAAGAAGCACACCTCTGCTTTAAAATCTTTTATCCCAATTCTTTCTCACAAAAAGCAATCTAAAAAAAAATCCTTAAAAGGTGAATGAAGTTGTTTGTTTCTTTTATGTAATATCATCATCATGTTGTTCTGTCTGTATGGATTCCTATGACACTCTCTTGCCACCCATCCATTCTACTCATCACTCTTGGAAAATCATCTTCTTGACAATGAATTCATGTAGCATAGTGGCTAACAGACTGTACTGCAATATTGTAGTAAGTTCAAATTCCAGTTTTGCTATTACATTCGTTTTCAGACTAATACTCTTGGGAAGGGTATGAACCCTCTTATTCAAAAGCATATATTGATATTCCTTTTTGTATTATTTGTCTGTATTTTTTAGATGAGGCTTGATGTGAATAGTTTTGATGTTTTAGATTGTTGTCCTCATCTTTTTTATGTATAAACATAACATTTCGGTTGCTGTATCCTGAGGAAGGCCAGAGGATTCAGTGGCTGAAATGTTGTGTTCATGCATACCACAATAAAGATGAGGACAACAGTCCGAAAATATCAAAATTATTCCTTTTTGTAGATGAGATATTACTATCTAATTATATGAAATGGTCTTTGGATGAATTAATTGAATAAAAGTTAAAAACTTTAAATTTTATTTCAAACATGATAAAGATTTATTGAGTAAAATTGAATTAGTAGACAATAGATTATAATTTGGCCTTTTAAACATAAAATATTTTATTTCTTACTCTTGACCATAGAGATCAAATAATTTCAGTGTTTACAGTCTGTGAGAATTTTTGATCATTTCTCTTAATCTTTACTTATTTTAATGACCATTTAAGGAATCAATGCCTTTACCAGATAAGTCAGTAAATATACACCTGCTTTTAATTAGTTGACTTATTTCCAGTTGGACACATGGTGCAATGGATACAGGTGTTGGGTAAATACAGTTCTAAGTGACTATCATCTCTGTTAAATCCTGGCCAAGGGTGTTAGTAACATAGAATAATTAACACAGCTTAACACTTGTATCTGGACATGGTTAATAAAATGAGAATAGTCTACTCTCATGGATTGAATAAAGGGTTCAAATTATCAAGCCTCATCTAAAAAAAATTCAGAAAAATAAAACCATTTTTTTCTTATTCCTGACCATAGAGATCAAATAATCTCGGTGTTTACCGTCTGTGAGAATTTTTGATAATTTCTCCTAATCCCTTACTTAAGCCATTAATGACCAATTCAAGAATCAATGCTTTTACCAGATAAGTCAGAAAACATACACCTGCTTTTGTTTAGTTTACTTGTTATTTTTCTAACTGTTTCCCATATAGAAAAACATTGCTCTCTCTCTCTCTCTCTCTCTCTCTCTCTCTCTCATATTGGCTCATTCCTTGGCGGCATTACCATTCCAAACATAGTTCCATTCCAAACACATGTGTGTATATGAGTAATTTTCTGCTTCATGACGACTTTGAGAACAATATCAGGTCTGGTGACAAAGTCAGGTGGTCTCTAGAGAACTCTACAAATCATTATGTAAGCCAAATCCAAAAATGACTTTTTCATATTTTTTCTATTTTTTCTTCTCTTTTGGGTTCACTTGAGTAGAAGGAATTTTTTTTTTTTTAGTGTTGGTCGGTGGGTGGATGGAGAGGGGCTTAATGCAAACTTTTTTTTCTCTGTTTAATTAAAACAAGAAGAAATCTGATACTATAGGATATATAAATTTGATTAGTGGTTTTATTAATATATATGGAGGGGTCAAAAATGGTATATACTAAAATTAGCTTAGTCTGGTTGAAAGTCTGAAATAGTATGACAGCTATTTAAGATCAAAGTAACAAGCAATGCTAATATATAATAATTGTTACTTAATCATCTTTCTACCAAATGAGTGTACACATATAGACATATATTAATAGACCTTTTCATATATATATATATATATTTATATATATGTGTGTGGGTGTGTAAAAAATTGAATAATGTACACAGTTACATTCAATTAATGGTTTTAAATCTGTTGGTTTTAAAGGCTTCATCAGAATGAAGTTTTATAGTTTTAAAACAGAATCATATATAAACGATGAAAAGTTAAAAGGAAAATGTTAGGGAAGGCAATAAGGAAGGCGATGATCCTTCTATCCCCCCACCTGATCATGTTGAACTACATACACCTGTGGCAACCCCTTCCAATCTCCTCCTTCTATATCACCTTCCATCACCTCTTCTTTTAACTTTTCATCGTCTATATATAATGTCAGCACAACATAATAATCTTATTTGCCTTATTGATGGCTACTTTGAAAATAAAGAACCTAACTAGTTGATTCTAATAGGAATGCTTAGTAAAATCAACCAATTAGGTACTGTACTTTCAAAAAAGTCATCAATAATGCAAATCAAATGTATAAAACTTTCTTTAAAAATCTTTAAAGTGCTCTGAGCACGAAAAAGCAGAGCACTATCACAATATACTTAAGATATAAAATTGGATAAAAACTCACAATTTAGAGTTGTTGAAACTCAGGTAAGCTTGTTGGTGTTTACCCAATCCATTTACCATGGCACAAAGCATCCTTTAAGGATCAGTAATAATGGATCTGCAAGATGAACTTGTTAACCATTACACCATAATGGGATGCCCTTCCTAAGGTAGTACTGAAAAAATCTTGAATACTAGCTTACCTAAGGAGCTACAATGGGGAAACTCTGAGTAATGACTTTTTTTTTATCCTGTTTTATTACCGCCCTGTCGGTGGGGCATTAGAATGCAATGACTGCACCTCTGCAGAGGGGTAAGACTCCCCCAAATGGGGCCACCTGTTGGCCGTGGGTGCGACCCGTGCTGCTTAAGGACGAGTCTTGGTGGCTAAGCAGTTATGACCTGAACACTCCCCTTAGGCTAGACAGGGGTTGGAGAGGCCTCCTCCAATCAATTGGCTTGTCACATCAAGCCCTAGCACCTATATGATTTCCCCAACCCTATTGCCCTTATGGCAAGCCCCACCCTTTTCATCATATGTGCTAGAAGGGTGGCTAAGGGACTACATGTCTGGGAATGACATTAAACTCTATCTGATGGTGAGCTTCCAGTTTTGGATGTTTGGGGAATGTGGAGCACCCCTTCATCACCATTCTCCCTGGTCACTCTGACCTGGAGTGGTAGTACCTGTTAGGGTCCATCTACGGGTTAAATAGAAAAATGTATTTATAAAAAAAATTGTGTATCTATTAAGAATTAATTTATTTCAAAACTTTATCAGCATTAAATGACCCACTGAGGTTGATATGCCATAAAACAAACCAAACCTGTTTTATTATTTTATACAAATATTTTGTGTATATATATATATATATATACATCCACCCACACACAAACATTTGAAAATACAAATATCTATACATCTCTCTCTTTCTTATATATATATATATATATATATATATATATATATATATATATTAGGGTAGCGATAAGACGTCAACAGCATTTGGTAATTGACAGTTTGTTGCAGTGGCATTTGTAAATTATCCAAAAATGCTCAATATATCATAAACATAGGGCAATAACAGTAATAGTGGAAAACAGTTATAAGTGTACCATGGTTTCAATCTAAATGATCTCATCAGGACCCTACCTTATACTTGACTAATTTGATGTAATTACTGAGATAAACATTTTCTGACAGTTGAACTCTGTTAGTTCATATTTTTTCAATTGCTATATGTGGCTTATTCTGTTCATTTATTTATTCCTTAGTTTTCATTTTGTATTGTTATTAACTTAATTCTAATTTATATATATATATATATATATATATATATATATATATATATAAAAGTCGATGGGGCGACCTAATGTTGGTATCAGCCTATCAGCGAGGGAGTCTATCCCCTTTTCAATAGCGCTAGACCAAGAAGATTGTTTTTTTTAGCATCTGAGTCGGGGTGCCACACCTACCATCAGCTCCTTACTTTACCGCACAGATCCCTGTGCTACTCATACGCTGAGTTGGCAAGGACTGGTATCGAACTAGGAACCTTGTGGTTTCTAGCCGAATGCTCAATTCTAATCCCATATATATATAGAAATTAGATTCATGTATTTATAAATACAATTGTACCAAAATATACAAACTTATATTAACATAATTAAACAAAAGACAAAAATATTCATTGACACCATTCTTCAGATATTGGTGTTTATATAAGATATATAATATGTATATATGCCTTTTATATATATATATATATATATATATATATATATATATACTTATATTCTATAAGATAGACATGCAGGAGTATACATGCACCATGAAACACTTACATTCATTCATTCATTATGCATGTTTAGTGTATATATATATAAATGACAGAAGGATTTAATAGCCAATCAGAAAACCTGTTTTTCTGTTTGAAGAAAGATTTAGGGAATGCTTGAAGCCTGTGAGCACCAAGTGCATTCAAAACAAATGCCGAATCATTGAGTGCCGTGGCTGACAATAAAACGTATCATTTCAAGTCATGACACAAAAGCTTTAAACAAGCCAATAGGGAAACACCTCATTACCCACATATTCCCAATGTGAGTTTACCCGCTGACTCTGCATTTTCATGAATGCCAAGGATTTAGAAATAAAGAACTATCTCCACCCCTTACCAAAAAACAAAAACCTCCAAGAATGTTAGAAAAAAAAAGAGTTTCAGACCAACCAGAAAGATGGGGTCATAAGTTGCGTTTTTTAAGAAGTCACCCAAAATGTCTTCTTTGACAGAAGTTTGGGAACAAAAAGAGAAGAAAATGAAACGAGCAAAAATGTGAATATATTTGGCCATTTTGCATTTTGAGGTTGGGTGGGGTTTTATTATTGGTTTATGTTTTTCCTTTTTGTTGATCACAGCTTTTATTATGTTTTTTTTGTTTTGTTTTTTCCTTTTTTAAATGTAAACACATTTTCAGGAAGTTTGATGTCTTTATTAATTAAGGCAGAGCTTTGTTTATTGTAGTTCTTAATTATCAAATGCTTCGTTTTTTTCTGGTCGACTTTATCATCATCATAATGTCAGGCTAGTAGAACAGATATCCATGACAATCTCTTGCCAACTATCATTCATTGCCCTCAGGAGATCTTCTGCACAGCATCCAGTATCCAAGCAGAGCTGGTTAATGTAGTGACCTGCACTGGCATGCCCATGTAATGGTTTCCACAGGAGGACATTGCTTATGAGTTCATCCTTTTTAAAGAATTTTCCAAAAAATTTCTTTTTTGACAGATGTTTATGAACAAAAAAAGAAATTTTTAAATAAAAGAAAAAGAAACGAGCAAAAATGTGAAGATATTTGGTCATTTTGCAGTTGGGAGGGGTTTTATTATTGGTTTTTCCTTTAGTTCTTAATTATCTAGTGCTTTATTCTTTTTTCTGGTTGACCTCATCATATCAGGCTAGTAGCATGGATATCCATGACAATCTCTTACCAAACATTCCTATCATTCATTGCCCTCAGTAGGTCCTTTGCACAGCATCCAGTATCCATACAGAGCTGGTCAATGAAGTTTTTTGCTGGGCAGCCCGCACTAGCATACCCATGTTCTGGTTTCCATAGGAGAATGTCACTTATGAGTTCATCCTTGCTTTTCCAGTTTCCAGCAATACCCAGCATGTTTTATTCATCTCACTCAGATGGTTTTTGTGATGGGGGCAGGTGGCTCTACAGCTGTTTTCTAGTGGCGTATTATTTCCACGATTTGTTTAAGATCACACATAGCATTCTTGTGCAGCCCCATCCAATTTATTCTCGAGACGCTTCAATAGGGTCCAAGTGGTGCAGCCATACAGTTGCACTGACACAACTACTGCTTGGGAGAATTGTTGCTTTTGCTTGTCAGTGAGATCAGATTGAAAAAGTTAAGAGAAATGTTTCTTCAAACCTTGTCAGCAGGATTGAGTAAACATGAGTTCAACACTTGGGGAAGACTATCTAATAAATAAATCCTAAATTTTATCCATTGTTTATAATGTTATTCAACATGACTTGTGCTTAACAATCCTTACCAAGTTGATCACAAAAAAAGATAGTCTCTAACTTTCTGTTTATTTATTCTTTACTTTTAAAATATTATCTCCATATAAATTAGTTCAGTCGGTAGAGCGTTCGGCTAGAAACCACAAGGTTCCTAGTTCAATACCGGTCCTCGCCAACTCAGCGTTATGAGTAGCACAGGGATCTGTGCGGTAAAGTAAGGAGCTGATGGTAGGTGTGGCGCTCCACCTCAGATGCTAAAACAATCTCCTTGGTCTAGCACTATTGAAAAGGGGATAGACTCCTCGTTGATTGGCTGATACTGACTTTAGGCCGCCCCGTCGACTTTACTTTTTTTAAAATTCCCTTTGGCTTGATATTTGGCTTTACAAACCCAAAGTGTTTTTTTTTAAAAGCTTTTAGTGAACTATTTAGTCTGCACTAGATAGAAGCCGCTAGCCAGCATTGTCTGGGTATGGGGTGGGGGCAAAAAAAACCTGGTTTATTAATTTGTTTACTTTTAAGATTTACAAATGCTGGACATCTTTAAGTAGAATTTTAATACTATTTCTATGTATAAATCAAATCTTCATAATTTTTGCTCAAAAAGCAAGAACTGGTGATATTTAATGTGTATATACATTTGCTTTGTTGTTAATTGTTTTATTTTCGTAGTTTCATCCAGACATACACACCAACTGCTCTTTATATATGTACAAGAAATGGCTACCCATTATCAACTAGGCAGAGGGATGGGGGAAAAAAAATCCTGGTGTATTGATTTGTTTATTTTTGAGATTTACAAATGTTGGAAATTTTAAAGTAGAATTTCAATGCTATTTCTATGTATATTTCTATTTTTAAATACCTTCGAATATAAATCAAATCTTCATAATTTTGACAAAATGCAAGAACTGGTGATATTCAATGTGCATATATATATATATATATATATATATATATATATATATTTGTTGTTAATTGTTTTATTTTCGTAGTTTCATCCGGACATACAAATACTCCAACTACCCTTTATATATGTATAGATAGATTAAATACTTCTTTCCATAAAAGATTTGGCAGCACATTTATATTAACATATATTATCATCTGTTTTTTTGGGTTTTTTTTGGGGGGAGGGGGGCGTGTTGGGGTGGGGTAGTTCAATATGAAGTTAACTGAGCTTTATACAATTCAAACAATAAAGTTAAAATAATAAAAAAATCTTAATTCAAAATCTTTTATATACAGTGGTACCTAGACTTCTGAATGACCCAACTTAGGAGTTTTCCTGTCAATATTTTTTGCTTTGTGTTGAGAGCTAGAATCTGAGGAACGAGTGAGCTTCAGATATGCTTATGTTAATAAGTTCACTAAAAACATTTAAGTATCAAAATCTATTAAGCCAAAGAAAAAATAAACAAACATATAATTAGCATATAATTCATTATATTCTATCTTATGTTTTTATACAATACAATGCTATAAAAAAAAAATAAAAAAAAGAATACCTTGGGGGCTAGAAGAGATTAATAGCATTTCAGTTGGGAAAATTGATTTGATATATCAGGAAATTGAGTTTACAAAATTAAACTCATAAGTCAAGGTACCACCCAAATTCCCCTCCTCACGATTGGATGCAACACATGCATGATTTCTTAAGCAGAGTTTAACTGGTTTGAATCCAGAGTTTTCTTTTTCCTAGACTCGTTTCCTAACCAAGATTAAAGAGCCCAGTCTACCCTACTATTTACCTATAGCTAGAGGGAGAATAGCTCTATGCATACTGTTAAGTTTTAAATGCCATCCTTGGCCAGTTGAAAAGGGCTTAAAGTAAGTAAGTCCTGAGTTATGGAATCCTTTGGTAAGCGAATAAGTCCTATCCTGCGTATTTTTAAAGGTCCAGTGATTTAATCCTAAATTCGTTGTCCATGAAAGTCAAAGTAGTCATGAGTAGTTATGGCCAGTACTGCCGGTATATATATTTACCAACCCCTCCTCATGAGCAGAATGCGACACAAGGTCAAATTCTTAAGCAGAGTTTAACTGGTTTGAATTCAGAGTTTTCCTTCTCCTAGACTGGTTACCTAGCCATGGTTAAAGAGACCAGTCTGCCCTCTTATTTACCCATAGCTGGAGGGAGAATAGGATTCATACTTTTCCCAAAGGTATTAGCGCTATGTGAAATGCCAACAACTTCGTCCAGGAATTGAACTCGCATTGACGAGTCCATTTCCTACGACTCTAACCATTAGACCACACACCTCCTAGTACTGCTGGTATAAGTATTGTATCAGCAGCAGAGTACTGCCAGTGATTGGCCAAGAGTATGATCATATGGTTATCGCCGAGTCTATAAATAGGAGTGGGTATCTAGCATGCACCTTATATAGAAAATTTCTCTGGGCACCTCATATGGTGTAATGGTTTGCAAGCTAGATTAGCAGACCATTGTTAGTGAGTTCGATTCTCAGTGGGCGCCCCATACTCTGGCCTTGTGCCACATCTAAGCAAAGCTTAGTAAATAACTATATAGAAAATTTCTCAACAAGGTGAAGCATTATATAAAATTCAAATAGAAATCAATGAAGAGCATCAGAATTTTTTACTTTCTCCTGTTTTAAATTGGACAATATTAGCCATTTATGAAATAATTCTTGTGCATCATTTGCTTATCAACTGAGAAGATCTGTAAAGATGGAATAGCAACACTAAAGAATGTTAACCCACTTCCTACTGCCAGATGAATGAACGAGGGAAGGAGCAATATTTTTTTCCATTTTCACAACAATTACTGAGTCAGAATTCAGTTTCCTGGAAGAGAAAAAACAAAAACAAATCAGTTCTAAATTTCAAAAGTTCTGTATAATCATTCAAAGAATTTAACTCTACATAAATCTCATCAGAACTGTTCAGCTCAGTTTACAAAGTTATCAATCATCCCTCGTGTTTTGAAAGAGTTGAGAAACAATTTTATTACGTTCTCCAGATAAGGTTCTCTGACTTTAAAATTCTGTTGAACAAGTTTCTCAACACATTCTTTTTCTGCCCTGTCAATGGCCTTTGAATATGCAGAATGCATCCGCTGAAGACAAGTAAGACCACATCCCATCCACCCACTCTCCTCAAAAAAAGAGAGGTGTACTTTGTATGATATTGTACTGCATTCAGTTGTGGGGCTCCAGTTTCTGAACTCTGGGATGTCTAGAGTACCCATTGATTGCCATAACTCTCAGGTGCATTCTGGGACCCAGAGTGGTAGTAACTCTTTGGGTCCCATCTATAGATCTGTTCAAATTATTTGTATTAAGAATAGTTTCTTGAAGTTATAAGTACTAACAATTATTATAATTGGTTTGGTTTTATTTAACGGCATATCAACCCTGTGGGTTATTTGATGCTAAATCTTTTTATTCATTTATATCAGATTCTGGCAAAACAGGTGAGGCTCTGAGAATTTCAAATACATATTTCTGAAGTAATAATTCCTTTGAAAATTGATGCAATATCTTTCAGCTCTCTAGTTCTTCTTATTTCTCTGTCTGCAGGGTTGAAAATATGCCCAGCAGAGGGAATAAGACCCCCTTCCAAAAAAGGGTGTCCTTAGTTTAACTCTAAACTGTATCTGATGGTAAGGCTCCAGTTCAGGGGATCTGGAGATTGTGTAGAACCCCTTCATTGGCATTACTTCAAGGTATACTCTGCCGCAGAGTGGTAGTACCTGTTAGTGTCCAATTCCTGGGTCAAATAGATCTGTTTAAAAATTATTTGTATTTGATAGGACAAAGCGTAAAAAAAACATAAAAAAAACACAAAAAATGTAAATATGAATGTACAATCAATAAGATCCCCTTGCATCTAGGCATAAAATAACCCTAGACAGTTTAACGTGCTATTAAAATCAGTCATATAATCATTCTTTTTGAGGCGCATGGGAGAATAGGAAATGGACTCGTTGACCCCAGTTCAAATCATGAATTCATTGTTGTTTGCATTTCACATAGTGCTAATACCCTTGTATGCATCCAACTATTCTCCCTCCAGCTATAAGTAAATAGTAGGGCAGACTGGGTTGTTTAACCTTGGCTATGTAACAATTTAGAAGAAAAACTCTTAGCAAGAAACCTGAGAGACATCTTTAAGAATACAAACCCTGAAAACATTTTAAATTTTATTTTTTAAAAAAAAAAGCAACCTTTTCAACAAAATATAATAGAACATAACCAATTATCTCCATAGAACCTCTACTTTAAAGACTGAAATCCAAAATAACCTTTTTGGCATTAAATGACCCAAAGAGGTTGATATGCCGTTAAACAAAACTCAAACTCAAAACTCTTAATTCAAACCTGTTAAACTTTGTGTCACATCCTGCTCATGTGGAGTGGTTGGTAAATATATATAACCATTCTTTTTCTTTCTTTTTTCTTTTTATTTTGATTAAGCTTCTTTTTTTTTTATTGGTAGCAAATAATCCAAATCTGTTCATCATATGGATGCTTGTTGATTTAGGGCTAACTTGTTGCTAAGTCATTAATGGGACCAACTTAAGACGTTATTGGGCCGCATCTCAAAGATGAAGAAGGAAAAGAAGGGACTGATTACTCATTATCTTTGTAAATTCAATCATCAAATTATCTTCAATGACAAATCAAATTGTAATTTCTGGGGATTACAGCCCTTAAAAATACAAAATTGATTTCACTGAAATTATACTCCAAGGCAACCTTCATCAGTTATAAACAAACATTAGTTGATGCTTTTTTTTTTTTTTTTTTTTTTTTTTTTTTTTTTTTTTTTTTTTTTCATTTTTCTTTAATTTTTCATTTAAATTTTTTTTTTAATATAGCTGTTGTAAATGGACGATGGTGTGGAGGGATTTTGTTGTATGTTTATTTTGATTTTTTTGTTTGTTTAGGGAAATGCTTTATTCGGTCAATTAGCCTGAAGAAGAATTAAGCATAATTATTTTTTGAAAAAGTCACAAATAATGAAAAATTCAACTAAATTATGACTATTACTCTTACTGTATTCTTTTCTCTTCATTATATTACATGTTATTTATTTTAATTCATCAAATTTTTGTATTTCCTTTTATCATCTCTTTCTTTTCATATTAATTTTACATTATTCATACAAAAAAAAATACTGTTATTCACATTTCAACTTTCTCTTACTCATGTCAGAGGGGCTGATAGACTGATATCTGGGTTCTTAATAAAATGTCACTGAGAAGTTCTTGACCCAACCAAGGGGATGATCTAGAATTATGAAATATATATACTATTCTACATAATCATACTTACCTGGGCTTTTAATCTTGTCTTTGATGGCTTTGGACATTGGACTGGTAAGATACATAATACTAGATGGATCTCAGGGGCCATCCTTCCAGGCAACACAAGTCACTTCAATTTAAATGGACAAGGGTGGATTTATTGCTCAATGCCTCAGGCACCTCAAAAGAGGAATGCCAAAGGAATACCCACAGTTTTTAACATTGGCCACTGCATGAGCTTTGGTTTGTGTGTGGCTCCCCACAATAATTGGATTTTGTGTTCATCTGACATGGTAGGATATCATAAAATACTATTCCATATAATCATCCTGCAGTTGGCTCATCATTTTTCAATATGTTTTAGCCCTGATTTTTTTATTGTTAGCAAATAATCCAAATCTGTTCATTGTATGCATGCTTGTTGATTTATGGCTAACATATTGCTAAGTCATTAATGGGACAAACTTGCAAAACAATTCTAGATTTTTAAAAAATTCCTACTTGATTGGCCAAGAACTTTTCAGCACCTTCTCATATATATATATATATATAAATGGACTCTCTCGTCGATTTTCGACGCATGAGTGTTCATCCAGTGTACAACCAATGCAGTGATTTGTTTATAGTGGTGAAGGCTTGTGTAGGACCATTCCACACTTTTTGGCACAGTCGATAGGAAAGAATTGGTGCATCAAGGAATGCCATGAACCCAATCAATGACTGACCTCAGGAATTTTGAATTCAGAGTTATTCCTCTCCTAGACTGGTTACCTACCCAAGGCTAAAGGGCCCAGTCTGCCCTACTATTTAACCCATAGCTGGAGGGAGAATATATGGATTCATACCTTTCCCAAGGGTATTAGCACTATGTGAAATGCCAACAGCTTCGTCTAGGAATTGAACTCGAACCGACGAGTCCATTTTCCACGACTCTAACCACTAGCCTACGTGCCACCATATATATATATATATATATATATAGAGAGAGAGAGAGATAGTAGTGTAGACACATTCAATGGTGCTTGGTGACTGTCAGTTTATCCCCTATGCAATCACCAGACTAGTACTTTTTCATGATGTTGGTATCCCTTTATATATTGTAGTTTGGGGTATTCTGGGAAGGGTGGTTTAGTGTCTGGTGCATTCTGGGAAGTTTGGTCTAGTTTATAATGTGGGATTATTCATGTTGCTGTACTAAATTTGTTATGTGATTTGTTGATTTATTTACTTTATTATCTTTAATTTATTATTTCCAATAGTCAGTGATATATTTCATTAGTTCGTTAAGTGACTATGCAACCACTGCATAAAAAAAAACAATTTCCACTACATACACAAGCTAAATAAACTTTAAAAAGTTCTAGTGTATATTTTAATATTTATAATGAATGTTATTGAAATTTTTTAACCGTATCAATTGATATTATTCTCTTTGAGAGATGTGCTATCAATGCTATTCTACGTAAGTATCTCATACTGTATTTTTTTTTAAGTGCTGTATATAATATATATATATATATATATATATATATATATATATATGTATTAAAAACACACATTTAATTCCGAAACCTCTGAAGATGGGATTTTATCCCGAAAATTTAGGAACCAGTAAATAAAGATCAATTTCATCACCTATCATTTTTCCATTACATTGTCAATAGCCCTCTAATTTCTATTTTATTTTCTTATATATATATATATATAAAAAGGAGAAAAAAATTAAATATGTTTTTCAACATAAATTTGCATTATTTTGCCTTCAAAAATATATTATTACATTTTAATTAATGCTTCTAATACACTATAAAAATAAAAAAAATCTTTATATATATATATATATATATATATATATATATATATTATTTACATTATGATCATATCTACTGATATTTACATATTAATTGCATATTGTTCCATGAGGAATAATAAAATACTGGCATTTTTTGTTTAGGAGAAATCAGTTTTTTATTAAATAAATTGTTTGGGGTGTAATTTTAGATAGATGATTTTGAGGGTGAAATTTTAGATAGATGATTTTGAGGGTGTAATTTTAGATAGATGATTTTGGGGGTGTATTTGTAGATAGATGATTTTTTGTAGATAGATGATTTTTGTATTGTAGATAGATGATTTTGGGGTGTATTTGTAGATAGATGACTTTTGGGGTGTATGACTTTGGGGTGTATTTGTAGATAGATGATGACTTTTGGGGTGTATTTGTAGATTGCAGATGGATAATATTCAGGGTGTAATTGCAGATGGATAATATTCAGGGTGTAATTGCAGATGGATAATATTCAGGGTGTAATTGCAGATATATTATATTTGGGGGTGTAATTGTATATAGAATTGTGCTTATATTTGTGATTCTATCTGTATGTGTTTACATGACGTGAGGAAAAGGCAAAGAATCCATCACTTGTTCTTCCTGAGCAGATTTCTTTTTTATTGATCTTGAAACAGGTTACAAATTTTAAGCTTGTTTTCTGAACAGGCGACTCTGCTCTTCTGTCAGTTGTTTTCTTCTAGTGACGATGACATTTTGCCCCATTATGCTTGGATAGAATCAGAGTCTGGTGGTGGTGGTGGTTAGATGAGTCCGTGATGGTGGCACAGATGGGGGGAGGGGTGATAAGCGGGAGGAGTGGGGTGGTTGCTGGTGAAGTGAGAATCCCTATAACAGATTTTCATTTTTATTGAGTCATTCCTTTCTAAATCTCTTGAAACAGAGGAATAAAGACCTGTTGATTCCCCTTCACTTCACTCTCCATAAAAAGAAAGCAAGATGATAATATTAATAATAAAGACAAGATAAAGATGCACATCTCTTCCTCCTCCTCCTCCTCCTGACTCCATTTTATTTTTCTGCTGAGATGCTTTCAATTTGGCAAACCATTCTTTTCTCAAAGACATCTTTGTTCCTTTCTTGCCATCTTATTCTCTTCTGCCAACTTTTCCCTTTTTGTACCAAAATTGTATTTTCATTTCAGCGCCACCATTTTGTTTCAAAGACCCCCTTCTCTTTTAATCAACACTTGCTTTGGGAGATGAAATAAAATCTTCAACTCAGTTGCCACCCTTCACCTCTCAAAAAAAAAAGGGTGGGGATAATAGTAAAATAGGATGGGGCTCTCTGAAAAAAAGAAAAAAAATATTTCTTTTTTTTTTTTAAATTTGAATTGGTAACAAAAAATGTATTTTATTTTAGTTTCTTTTAGGATTTGGATACTTAAAAAAAAAGGAGTATTTCTTAATCTTTTTCTCTATTCTCATTTGAAAAAATGTATCTTCTGCTTCTTTGAATTTTTCTTTAGTTCATAAACTCTTTGCCAATGTATTTATCATTTTGAATTGTTTACTCACCTTTTTATTCAAAAAAATTCAAATATCTTCCGATTCCTTTCTATACAGTACTTCCTATTATAACTGACTTTATTCTATGTTTAATATCATTTACTTCTGATTCTTTTGTATTCAGTACTTCCAATTATAATGGACTTTATTTTTATGCTTGATATTTACTTCTGATTCTTACACTGTAATCCATCAAATTAATAATTCCCATCACCAGTATCATTTCCTTTCATCATCATCACCATCTTTTCTTTATTAATATTAGGATTATTATTTCATTATGTTTTATTATGATACTGTTTAATATTCTTTTTATATTATCATTGTTAAATTTATTACATTTTTTTTTTAAACTACCAACCCTCATGATTCATTCTGGAGAAAAAAATGGGATAAGATAAAATAAATTTTGCTCTTTTGTCCATATTTATATACAATGTTAAGGAGGGTGGCAGAACAAAACAAAAAAAAAATGGTTAAAGTCAGTTTTAAAAAAATGCAGAATTACAACATCTTTGATTCTTTTCTTTCCTATTCTACAACCATAAACCCAATTTTTCCTTCCTTCTCCATTTTTTGCATGTCTCTTAATTCTTCTTCATTTTGCTTCTTTCTTGATTTTTCATTACATCTTTATTCATTTTAGTAGACAGTTTTTCTTTTTTCTGTTTAGTCTGTTTTTTTATTTCAATTTTTTTAAAAAGTGTCTTCCCTTTCATCTTATTTTATCCATATTTTCTTTTTCATATGTGCATTCTTTTAAAGGCTTTTCTTTTATTCTTTTTTTTTTGCATTCTTAAATTTTTTTCACTGTCATTGTCCATTATTTATTTGTTAATTTTACAATTTTTAAAAAATAGCTTCTCTTTCTTTAAAACATTTTTTATTTCTTCTTTTCTTTATTTTTCGTGTCATTCATTATACTTACATTCATTTTCAAACAAACTGTTTTTTTTTTCTTTTTTGATCTTTTTTCTTTTTTGATCACTACTGAATAGACAACATAGACAAAAAAATACATAATTTTCCTCGACATAGACAATGAAATTTTTTTCTCACAGCAATGATACATTGCTTTTCTTCTTGTATCTATTTTGTTTTTTGTCTTTGTTTTCGGGGGGGGGGGGGACACAAAATTCTCCATATATGTCTCATATTTTCTTTAAACATCATTCTGTGTCTTCCTTATCTTGATATGACCTGAGTGCTTGGCACCAAGTTTTAAGGATTTCTCTGTAGAATCCTCTCTGCAGTATCCAAGAAATTTTGTTTAGACTTAATTTCACAAAGACATCCTAAATTTAATCTCTATTCTTTCATCATTCTTATTTTTTGTCCCTTTCTCCATTGTTGCACTTTTGCAGTAGCATCAATAATGCCCTTATTACACGTTTTTCTTTCTTTCTCCTTATTCTTTATTTAGTCATTTATTTTTCCAACTATTCCACATAACTAGATACATTAATGCACATTAATACACGTATAGGAAAGGCATGGGCAGCTATAAATAAATTATCGGTCATATGGAAATCCAATCTCACAGACAAGTTAAAGAGACAGTTCTTCCAGGCCGTTGTCGTATCAGTGCTGCTGTATGGCTGCACCACCTGGATCCTAACTAAGCGACTAGAGAATAAACTAGATAATCCGAGTAAGACTCGCGGGACACTGCTGGAGAAGCAAGGACGAACTCATAAGTGACATCCTCCTGTGGAAGCCAACACATGGGCATGCCAGCAAAGATGTACATTGATCAGCTCTGTGCGGATACAGGATGCTACATAGAGGACCTCCCGAGAATGATGAGCGATAGGGACGGATGGAGAGAGATTGTCATGGATATGCACGCTGACAGCGTGAGATGATGATGATGAATATGTAGAACTGTGATCAAAAAATATTGAGACTGAAGCATTAAATTTTTCAGTTCAAACTTTGAGTGAGGACATGCTCAGCTAAGCAACTTATATAGTAAAGTAATGATATCTAGACATCTGCACAGTTGAGCAACATATATAATAAAGGATGATGTCTAGACATTTAGATTACTGTTGAGACATATGCATAGCTGAGTAACTTGTTTAATAAAGTGATGATATCTTGATGTCTAGATTACTGTCTAGAGGTGTGCACAACAGAGCAACTTATATGATAAAGTGATGATGTGTAGACATTTAGATTACTATCTGGATGAGTGTACAGCTGAGCAACCTATTGTGATAAAGTGATGAGCACCTCACATGGTGTAATGGTTGGCAAGCTAGATTTGCAGACCATTATTAGTGAGTTTGATTCTCACTCGGCGCCCCATACTTCTGGACTTGTGCCACAGCTTAGCTTAGTAAATACCTATATGATAAGATGATGATGCCTTAACATCTCCATTACTGTATAGATATGCACACAGCTGAGTAACCTATATGATAAAGTGATGTCTAGACATCTAGATTACTGTCTAGATGTGTACAAAGCTGAGCAACTAATATAATAAAGTGATGTATAGACGTCTGCGCAACTCCAGCTATGCGTAAATAGTAGGGCAGAAATCACTGTCTAGATGTGTACAAAGCTGAGCAACTAATATAATAAAGTGATGTCTAGACGTCTGCGCAACTCCAGCTATGGGTAAATAGTAGGGCAGAAATCACTGTCTAGATGAGTTTACAGCTGGGCAATGTATATAATAAAGTAATCATGTCTAGATGTCTGTCCAGTTGGGCAACCTATGTGATAAAGTGAAGATGTCTAGACTTCTATTTTGCTGTCTAGCTGTATGCATAGCTGAGAACTTATATAATAAAGTGTACATCTAGATGTCTAGGTTACTGTCTAGATATGTGCACAGTTGAGCAACTTATATGATAAAGTGATGATGTCTAGATATCTAGATTACTGTCTAGAAGTGTACACAGCTGAGCATAATGAAGTGATGATGTCTAGACATCATCTTGTCAAGTCAGTGGTTATTCAAAAGAAAATTATGAAACCTGTATCAATACTTTTTGAACAGTGATTTTTGGCAAAACACAAGATTGTGCATATTCAGCAGCCTCCATACTCACCAAGCCTCTCCTCCTCACTTAAAAGGGGTGAGAACTGGGTTTATTGCCCTGATGACTGTGGTGATGCTTCATGAAGAAGAATGCCAATGGGACCATACATTTTTGGCACTGGCCACACATAAGCTTTGGTTTGTGTGTGGCTCCCCATGATAAAAAGAATTCATGTTAATCCAGCCTGGTGTGAGGTCAGAAAAATCACTCACCAAACCTAGCCCACATATGATTTTTTCAATGCTAAACTAGAACAGGCTACCCAGCGTTGACTGGGTAGAAGGTGGGAAAAAAAAACTAGTGTATTGATTTGATTACTTTTAAGATTTGAAAATGGTGGATATTTTTTAGTAGAATTTCAATGCTATTTCTATGTATATTTTGATTTTTAAATATCTTTGAATATAAATCAAATCTTCATGATTTTTGCATAAAAAGCAAGAACTGGTGATATTTAATGTGTTTATAATATATATTTACTTTGTTGTTAATTCTTTTATTTTCATAGTTTCATCCATACATTCATAGACACCAACTGCCCTATATATATGTACAAGAAGTAGCTACCTGGCACCACCTAGGTAGAAGAGGTGGGGGTGGAGGGCAAAAAGTTAGTCTCGCAGTTCCATTATTGTTGAATTGTGAGTTGGATCCTTGCAGGATGCCCTATTAAAATCCCTTCGTACAAAGACCTTGCATGGGGGTGTCAGAAAAGAAAAAGTACACAGACATTCTGAAAAGAAAAATCAGTATCTCCTATTTACAATATTAAATGCAAAAAAAATCTATGCTGTTACTATCAAAATTTTATTATTTTAATTATCTTCATGAATATAAATCAAATCTTCATTATTTTTGCTCAAAAAGCATGATCTGGTGATAGTGAATGTGTATATATATCTACTTTGTCTTAATTGTTTTATTTTCATTGTTTCCTCCAGATTATATACCCATATATACATACACACAACTTCCCTTAATATATGTATAGATAGATTATGTGCTGTCAGTGGGGCTTAGAATACACTGACTGTATTCTCTGCAGTGGGGTAAGAATCATTTACCCCCAAAAAGCTCCATCTAATGGAGTTCTAGAGATCCTCAGAGTCATTGCAATTGCTCTTTGATCCACTTTAGTGTATGGATCAAATAGAACTGTTTTAAAATTTGTCTGAATTTTTCCTGAGTTCAACAAGAAACACCCGAAGGAGCTCGGAGCCCACATTGGCTGAAACGTATATATAACAATTATTATGAAGACAACAGTCCGAAAAATCCAAATAATACGAAAGTTTGAAAATTATTCATATTCAATAGGACCGAGTGCTCCCCCTAAAAAAACTCATAAGAAACTAAACAAAAAATATAAATATGAATGATTCTCTGACCACTAGGAATAGAATAACCTTAGAAGAGTTGATATGCCATTAAAGTCATTTTTCTAAACTGAAAATTAAACAGGAGTATAAGATTTAAGGATGCAGAGGACATTAAATGAAAATCAATAATGCAGCTTCACACCAGGAGAGTTTTAAAGATGCTTCAACCAATGAAAAACTCTGTGGAATGAATGTATTGCATGCTAATGGGACTATTTTGAAGAAAGTTAATGTTTAATTCATTGTTAATTTCTCTCTTGGCAAATACATCTTCATTCGAGATATTTTTGAATATACATTTTATATATGATTTTTAGAATTTTCTTGCAAAAAAAAAGGTTGGTTAGTTAGTTGGATTTTACGACATGTTAACCCTTGTTGGGTTATTTCATGCTGAAGACGTATTGTCTTTCTTGATGGGTACTCAATTTTTTTAAACACATTTTTTCTATTTAATCCATAAATACTAGCAGGTACTACCACTCCCAGAGAGAGTGGACCCGGGTGTAATGGTGATGAAGGGGTACACCACACTCTCCAGAGCTCCAGAATTGGGACTTCACTAGCAGATAGTTTAACGTCAAACCCAGGACATTAAGAGCCTCAGCCACTTGCCTTCTAGCACATATATGATAAAAAGGGTTGGGGGTTTGCCATTAGGAGCGATTGGGTCGGGACTATCATATAGGTGCTTTGGCTTGTAGTGACCAGCAGATTGATTGGAGGGGCCTCTCTGATCACCCGTCAAGCCTAAGTAAAGGCCAAAGTGGAGTGTTGCATGTTATGGACTACTCAGACACGAGGAATCCGTCCTTCAGCATCACAGGTCACAATCCATGGACAACAGGTGACCACATTGGGGATGGGTCTTACCCCTCTGCAGAGGTGCAGTCGGCGATTTCTGTCGACAGGTGGGAAAAAGGGGGAAAGCGGATTGTTATATATGAGAATATAAGAAAAAACATTGTTGGAGACATCTTTTTTTTAATTTGTTTTTGTTTGTTTGTTACTTATTAAAATATCAGGATAGCTTCAGCCACTAAACATAGCACTATGCAAGGGGACCATAGGATTTTATAAGTTCCAGTTAGTTTGACTCAATGTCAAAAGATGACCTCTTGATTCTTTCATCTTTTCTTATTTCATTTTTCCCTTTCTTTCTTTCTTTCATTTTACTTCTATCTCCTCTTTCTTTCCTCTTTTTCCCTTGTTTCTTTTTTCTATTCTCTTTCTTTTTATTCTTTTGTTCTTTCCTCACCTTTCATTTCTTTTGTTTTTTCCTCACATTTCTTTTCTTTCATTTTTTTCTCCTTTTACCTCTTTTTTCTTTCTTTTTTCTCTTTTCTTTCTTTCTTCATTTTCCACTTTTCCCCTCTTCATTCTTTTCACTCTTTTTTTCTTTTCCCTCTTTTCTTTCTTCACTCCTTTTCCATTTTTCTTTCTTTCTTTTCTCCTTTTCCTCTTTTCTTTATTTTTATCTTTTTCCACTTTTTCTTTTTCTACTTTCTTCCTTTTCCTCCTTTTTCATCTTTCTTTTTTTTACTTCTTTTTCCCTTTCTCTTTTTTCTCTTTTCTCTCTTTTCTCTTTCTCTCTTCTCTCTCTCTCTTTCTTCTTTTCTCTCTCTCTCTTCTCTCTCCTCTTTTTTCTTTCATTCTCTCTCTCTCTCTCTCTCTCTCTCTCTCTCTCTCCTCTTTCTTTCTTCTCTTTTCCTTTTTTCTTTCTTTTCCACATGATTTCTTGACTTCTTAGTGTTTTTTTTTTTATTTTTTTTTTTTTTTTTACTTCCAATCAAATCCAATCTATTTTTTCTCCCTTTTATTTTCTGAACGACTTCTTTCCCATTTTTTTAGGTTTTGATCCTTCACCCTTTCCAGATTCCATCCCCAATTTTCCCCCCATTTTTCTTCTCTCTTTCTTCTTCCTCCCCAGTCCATTGTCTCCTTTTTTTTCTCCCCCTTTATTTTTCCATTTTTATGCTTAATACAAAACTTGTTCAGCTCAAACAGTTGCTGCACCTCCAACTTGGTTCACTGCCCACATCCTTTCTTTTCTCCCCTCCCCCAACCTATCACCCAGGTTCCCTAACCTCACACCCTGGCCTTGCTTTGTCCATACACAGACCAACCCTAGCCTGACCAGTCTGATTGTTAGCTATCCTCAACAATTCACCATGGACAGTTTCTTCTTTATCTCTCTCTCTCTCTCACACATTATCTATCTCTATCTCTCCTTTCCTATTGAGGCAATAGCCACCCCCTCACTAAATATTGACACCAACATCTATCTATATGATCTATATTCATTATCTTTCTTTTCCTCTTTACACTAAATATGAAAACATTGCGACCATCTTTGAATTATACACAAAATAACTTTTTTCTCTCTTTTCTTCATTTCAGTGTACAACGTCTATTCTGTCTGTTCTATTTTTTCGTTATCTTCTATTATTCTCATCTTCTTTTTCTGATTGCACTTCTATTTTTCATTCTTACTTTTCTTCTCTTGCATTTGTGCACACACATATGCACCCAACACCATGGTTCCTCATTCTACCCTTGACTCACAATTGCACCCTCACTTGCACCTACAAATAATATCCCTATTTTCACCTTCTTCCCCTCTGCACCCAACAATAAAACTACTCTCTCTGAATTTTTTGCATCTTGCACTAATCTCTCTCTCTCTCTCTCTCTCTCTCTCTCTCTCTCTCTCTCTCTCTCTCTCTCTCTAATCCTGTCATCTTTTCTTTTTCTTCTTTCCCCATCTTTCTGTCACCTTCCCACTCACTCAAATATTAAACTTTCTCTCTTTTTTTTTCCATTTCTAATTCAAGTTTTTTCATTTCTTTCTCTCTCTCTCTCTCTCCCCTTCTCTTCTCCTAATCTCTCTGTCACACTCTCTCCGTCACACTCTCTCTCTCTCTCTCTTCTCTCTCTCTCTCTCTCTCTCTCTCTCTCTCTCTCTCTCTCTCTCTCTCTCTCTCTCTCTCCTCTCTCTCTCTCTCCTTCTCTCTCTCTCTCTTCTCTCTCTCTCTCTCTCTCTCTCTCTCTCTCTCTCTCTTCTCTCTCTTTCTCTCTTTCTCTCTTTCTCTCTTTCTCCTCTCTCTCTTTCTCTCTCTCTTCTCTTCTTCTCTCTCTTGCCTTCTCTCTTTCTCTCTCTCGCCTTCTCTTTTTCTCTCTTTCTCCCTCTCTCTTTTTCTCTTTCTCCCTCTCTCCTTTTCTTCTCTCCTTTTTTTCTCTCTCTCTTTTTCTCTTTCTCTTTTCTCTCTTTTCTCTTTCTCTTCTCTCTCTTTCTTTCTCTTTTCTCTTTCTCTTCTCTTTCTCTTTTCTCTCTCTCTTTCTCTTTCTCTTTTCTCTCTTTCTCTTTCTCTTTCTCTCTCTCTTTCTCTCTCTCTCTCTCTTTCTCTTCTCTTTTCTCTCTCTCTCTTTCTCTTTCTCTTTCTCTCTTCTCTTTTCTCTTTCTCTTTCTCTCTCTTTCTCTTCTTTTTCTCTCTCTCTCTTTTCCTCTTTCTCTCTCTCTCTCTCTCTCTCTCTCTCTCTCTCTCTCTCTCTCTCTCTTTCTCTCTTTCTCTTTCTCTCTTTTCTCTTTCTTTTTTCTCTCTTTTCTCTTTTCTCTTTCTCTCTCTCACGCACAAAAGCTTTCAATTTACCCCTTCCCTCTACAATCCTTTTCTGCCTCTTCATCAAATCTCCTCTTGAATTGCACACTGTTCTCTTCCCCATCTTTTAAAACTCACTCACACCCATCCCCACAATGTAATGCACCCACCTCCTCCAACACAATCACCCTTGCCATTGCAGCCACCCACCCTACCCAATGCTTGCCTCCACCCCCAATACACACAGCCACCCCAAACACCACCACCGCCCCCATCGTCGTGTAGCTGTATAAGAGGCAATAGGAATTAATTGCATTCTCTTGGTCTTTGAGTTGAATTCCTCTCGAGCAATGACTCAGTAGCGTTAATCATGGTCTTACAATAGGCTGTCCTTTCCGTGGACTGGTCCCATGCATTGGAATGTCGTGTCGGTATTGATCCTGCCGGCAGATAATACGCCCGTTGATGAGTCAATTAAATCGCATTGTGTTGTCCTGGCCTACCTTTCTATATTAAGCAGGCACACACCAGATTTTCCATGAATGAAATTATGATGTCCATTCTCTTGCAATCAATTCCGCGCTTGGCTCTCAGATGACAAAGAATGCCTTTGGTCGGCCTATTGTGACTGGCGCTGGGGAAAAGTGAAAAATTGGCCCTGTTCGTTCCTGTGGTGCCATAGTGTTCTTTCTTTTACACTCATAGATACACAACACTCGCATACTTATATGTGCATGCACACATGCACATACACACGCACACTTCTTAACACCAGTGGATGGAGAGGTATTGTTTGCACAGAGTGCGGCTAAGTTTTTTTTGTTTTTTTTTTATATCTTTTTTTTTTTTGCTTTTGCTTTTTTTTACCATTGTTTCCTTTTTATCTTTCCTTGTTAATTTAGTCCAGCTCTGACTGACAGGCTGGCTGACTATTTGGTGTCGGAATCGAAGAATCGAAAGAGGAAAATAAAACTAAACTTACAAAGCACGACCATATGCGAGAAAAGGCAAAGTGTACACACTACCAACACCCTCGCCGCCACCCCTACTGCCGCCGTCGCCCCTTAATGCAATGTTGTCCTCCCCGACCTTCTCATCATATCTTGCCTTGATTTCCCTTGTCTTCATCCCCAAGCCTCACTTTCCCTTTCTTTTTCCCGCCACAATACTCTTCTGACAGCATCAGTCACACGCCTAGCAAGCAGCTATTGTTGATAAAACCTCCAGACGAAATAAATTGAGCAGCCCCTTCATGTTTTTTACCTTAAAATTCTAGAACTGCAAAGGATCTCTCTCATCGAGAAAAAATACAGTTACCTTGCAAATTGAGAGCTATTTACCATTTGATCTACACAGGATAGCTACAGGAAACGTACATATATATATATATGTATAGGTACCAATATATTTTCATTTGTCGAAACTTTAGAAATTTTTTTACTCTTATTCTAAATACGTGAAAAAAAAAGAAATTACTACATAAATACTTCATAGATAAAAAGAAAAAAAACGAAAAAACAAAAAACAAAAGAACACTAAGAAACAGATGAGTGATTTATTTAATGGCTTTTACCTTTTTTGACTCATTTTATTTACAAATATTATTAAAAATAAATATATAAATATATATATGCATATATTTATTTATTTTATCTAAGTGGGTTGCAACAGATGTGAGTACTTGTTTTTCTTTTTTCTTTTCTTCTTCTTCCTCCTTTTCCTTATCATCCCATTGCTTGTTTATTGTGAGAACTTATGTGATCCTATGACAGGTTGTTGCTCTCATTTAGGGCTTTGTATTACTGCAGATCACTAGACTGTTACCGATCATTTCTGTGTGCATGCCTGTCCCCTCCCCATCCCTCTTGTATACATATATGTGCACATGTGCGTATCTACACCATAACGATATACAGTTGGTTTTTGGGAGGGTGGGGGAGAAAGAATTTGTATAACAATGTTAATTCTATTTAATTTTATTTTGATTTATTAAAATATTACAATGGAAATATTGATAAAATTGATATATCAATAGAAATATTTTTCTGGTATAATAATTTATAGATTCATTAAAGAAGACTAAAAAAATTTTAAACACTTTGTTTACAATAACAACAAACATTACTAATACTACTACTAGTAATAATGATAATAATAATAATTGTAATAATGAATTATTTGAATAATGATTTTTTTTAAATATGATATTTTGATAATTTTTAGAATAATCATATCTGAATCCATGTAAAAGTTTGGTTATTCCAGTTGAAGTATGCAAATATCCCCAGAAGATTTTTTTTTTAATTCTGCTAAAAGTGTATAAACTAGGGAAGTAATTCTCTAAGGAACCATTTTACATTTCTTATATAATTTTCTTTCCGTAAGTTGCAAGTGAAAATATAAACCATGTCCGAATAAGATTAGCTGAGACTTCTAAACAGCTGTCCTTTCTACTTTCAGTTGTCTTGCTATTACTCTATCTACTGAATTTTATGACTCCTTTTTTTTTCTTATAAATTGTCTTATAACATTAATGACTTTTTTTTTAACTTAGCGATCTTAACACGAGGAAATATTTGAAAATTCACTAAGTTACATTTTCAGAGAGCATTTTTCTTTCTTTGAAAAAAAAAAAAAAAAAAAAAAAAAAATAGGCTCTCATGAGACAAAATACTATTCCCTTCCCTGAATGTTATTTAATACTATTTGTGAAGATTTGACATTGTTGGCTATGAATTAAAATTTTTCCAATTTATTTTTATTTTACATTTCACAACAGTTTTTTTAGTACTTTGTTTTACTATGTAAATGTGTATCATTAGAAACCTGATATATCAATAAAAAGTATTTATGTTCGATAAGAAAAAAAAGTGTTGTTCATTAATTTTTTTCTCTTTATCCATTTAATTTCTGCCTACCTTTCACTTTAGATTATAATCTAGTTTCACTTTCACTTTAGATTATAATCTAGTTTCACTTTCACTTTTTCGACAATCCATTGGTTGGCATAATGCAAATAACTTGGAGAGCTATGTAAACAAACAAGACAAAAACAAAGGTATTTCAACATGATCCTTGATTTTCGCGGTCATTTTAAGAAAGATCCAAATTCCTAGCTGATACGTCATAAAGTCACATGTACACACTCCAAAACATGTGGAATACGGCAGTTAGCTTACAGAAAACCACTTGTGTTGTTATCATTGTTATTGTCTGTGCCGTTCTCCTTTCTCTCTTCTTCTTGCTTCGTTTTGCTTCAACCCCTGCTGCTGTCACTGCTGCTGCTGTGATAGCACTCATCGTCTGCAGGATTTTCTGGACTTAGGGAATTTTCTATCAATATCAGCAATGTTATTGTTGACATTTCTCCAACATGACATTTAAGAACCTTTTGTTTTAAATGAACGATTTATTGGTGATATTTAAAAATTATGATCATTGTTTCAGTGGTGGGAGTTATTTTCCTGTTCAAAACTTTTTTCTAATGTTAAGCATTGTAATTATTATCATTTCTTTATAAATTGTCAGTATTGTTATTGATATTATTTTCATAATAATCACAATTAGACGAATTGATAACATTTCCGAGAGAGCTGTTTTAAAATCCTTGATATCATAATGATTACTATTGAATTCAGTGGATGTTTTGTTGTTATTAACCTTTGTTTTAACCTATCTTGTTATTCCATATGCTATTTGCTATTAGAACTATTGTTAGTATTTTATCTGCAAAATTCATATTACTAATACAGTTGATATTGTTAATGATTAATCGCAAACAGGTGCACTTATCTACTTTTATCATCATTATTATTATACTTGTCAATTCAGACACATTTACTTTTATATATATATATATATATATATATATTTATTGTGTGTGTGAAACTGCATTAATTGCACCAATGTTATAAACAGGAGACCAGTCACTATAGTACAATAAAATGATAATAAAATGTACAAATTTTCTTGTTTTAAATTCCCAGAAGATGCATTTTTAAAATAAATAGTGTGTCTTAGGACTATTTTAGCTCAGTTAGTAGAGCATCTGACAAGAAACTACAAGATTCTAGGTTCAATAACAGCCCTCACCAATTCAGCGCATGAGTATCACAGCATTTATCTGTGCAGTGAAATGTGGAGCTGCTGGTAGGTGTGGTGTTTCACCTCTGACACAAAAAAATCTCCCTTGTCTAGCACTAGTGAAAAAGGGATAGATTCCCTCACTGATACCACCAATAGGCCACTCCACCAACTTACTATATGTAAATTCATCTTATATATATATATATATATATATATATATATATTGGAGGTGCATGGTGTAATGGTTGCCATTGTAGGAAATGGATATGAGACGAATTCAAATCCTGGATGAGGCTGTTTGTATTTCACATAGCGCTAATACATTTGGGAAAGGTATGAATCCAACTATAGGTAAATAGTTGGGCAGACTGGGCTCTTTAACCTTGGTTAGGCATCCAGTCTAGGAGAAGGAAAATTCTGAATTCAAACCTGTTAAACTCCAATTAGGAAATTGATCTTGTGTCACATTCTATTCATGCAGAGGGGTTGGTATATATATATATATACATATATAATATTTCTTAATCATCAAAAAATTCAAAGTTATGATAATTATAACAAATTTTATGAATTATCTTTTGTGTTTATTGTTTATATGATGATGTATTTGTTAATTGTAAAAGGATTTCTGTTTTTAAATCCAAGCACATACAAAATAAAAACGTATATTGTTTAATCTCATCAGGTAAACAAAGTTAACTAATTTTGATTTTCAGACTGTTGTCCTCGTCTTTATTGTGGTATGTATAAACAACATACTGGCTACTGTATCCTTCACCCTTCCCAGGCGTTCCCTCTGTATAGTAATGATTTAACCTGTGGAAAACATTTTTAATAGTTTGACCGTTGATTAGACAGGTATCAAATAACTTTTGAAGATCTCATTCAAATAATGACATCATTGGTTTTTTTTGCACACCTCTCATTCCAACAGGTGTCACAAGAAAAATTATAGACAAAAAATAAAGGTAGCATTAAGTACCCAATAATCTTGACTTTACATTTACTTGTTTATAAAAAATCATTGACAAATGACCACTCATCTTCTCATATAAGATTTATCTATATACATACACCTCCACTCACACAAGCCATCTGGATATACAGAGTTTTCTGTGTGGATGTATGTGTACAAATAATTATTTTAATGACTTACTCGTAATTCTCAAAATTATGATATGATAAATTAAAGCAACATAAGTTTTACATTCCAGTTTCTCTTCTTCTCTCTCCCAACATAAATAAGGTTCCATTATATATTTATACATAATTAGACAGGTTCCCAAAAGTCTATCTCGTTTTCCTCATCTAGACATGTCCATTTGCATCTATCATCCTGTATCTCATATATGTGGTGGTATACATACATACACATATATATATATATATATATATTATATATGCGGTGTTTTGTGTGTGTGTATGTATGCGGTGGGTTTTTGTGTGTGTATGTATGTGGTGTTTGTGTGTGTGTATGTATGCGGTGGTGTTTGTGTGTATGTATGCGTGGTGGTGTGTGTGTGTGTGTGTGTGTGTGTATGCAGTGGTTGTGTGTGTGTGTGTATGTATGTGGTGTATATGTGTGAGTGCATATGTATATATATATATATATATATGTGTGTGTGTATAAAAGTATAATGTGACTGAAAAATATTAAACAGTTTAAAAAAAGCAAAGTAGCTGACTCCAACTCAAAATATTGGATTTCACTAGAATTAATCCAAACTGAAGATTTTATAGCCCATTTCAATTTTGGAATATCAACGTGGGAATAAAAATGATCCAAGTTAACAGACCTTAGCTGGCTAAGACAATGTTAACCGTTTATATAAAACGATGCATGTTTCATATTTCGCTTGTAGTTATTCTAGGATATATTCTAAATGTATTTTAAAATTTTGAATATGTTTCAACTGATTTTTTTTCTTTAGACATTATCAGCCTTTTGTTGTTATTTAACTTTATGGCGGAGAAACTTATGCAGTGATGTGAAAAGCTACAAACGGATATACACGTGTCTGTGCAGGCGAACACGTGGTTGTATGCTTTGATAGATAAAAACATAAGCACATGTTTTCGGTGATAAAAATACATGCATAACTATTATTCTTTCTTTTGAGATTTTTTTGAATTTCAATATGGAACCTCAATATTTTCCATTGGAAATAATCTGCTTGATTCAAAATAAAAAAAAGAAGTATGTTAATAAATGCTGTGGCTATAATTATCATTATTTCGATAGTATCAATATTATTCTTTTTTTTTTCTGGGATTTTACAATATGTCAGCCCTTGTTGGGTTATTTTATTCTGTAGATGTTTTGTTATATTCGTTCTTGATGGGTATTAAAAATTCTTAACTTGAACTCAATTTTGTATAAACAAATTTTTGTTAACTCCTTTTTTTCTATTTAACCCATAGATGGGACCTTAACAGGTACTACCACTCCATGGTGGACCTGGGAGTAATGGTAATGAAGGGTAACTCCACACTCCCCAGAGCTCCAGAATTGGAACTTCACTATAAGATATAGTTTAATGTCATACCCAGGATACAATAATATTGTTATTACTATAGTAGTTAGTCATTGTAGTATAGTAGTCTAAATAAACCACTGCAATAAACTAAATTAATTTATGTAGCCCTGTTGATGGGGCTTAGAATATGCTATCTGTATCGACTGCAGAGGGGTAAGCCCCCCCCCCCTCCTGACAAAAAAAGTATGTAGTTGGTAAGACACTAAACTGAATGTGAAAGTGAGGCTCCAGTTCTGGAAATCTGAGGAGTATAGAGTACCCCTTTATTGCTTTTACTCCCAGGTTCACTCTGACCTGGAATGGTAGTACGTTAGAGTACCATTCATCGGTCAAATAGATCGGTTTCAAAAGTTATTTGCATTTGATAGGACTGTGTGCAAAAAAACAAAAATCCTTGAAGAAACTACAACAAAAAATGTAAATGATAATTTATATGATTCACTAACATCTAGGCATAAATTAACCCTAGAAGAGTTGACATGCCATTAGGAATTAAGGGGTAGGTTTAGCTCTAGTAAGTGCAAGGTTCCAGGTTCCATACCGGTCCCCGCCAACTCAGCACATGAGTAGCACAGATTGGGTAATCTGATCTGTATGTTAAAGAGGGGAGCTAATGGTAGATGTTGCGCTCCACCTCAGCAAAAAACAATCTTCCATGTCCAGTGCTAGGAAAAAGGGGATAGACTCCCTTGCTGTCTGGTTGATATCGACAATAGGTCACTCCACCACCACTTTAAATTTTTTTTCTAGGATAATTAACTCTCATAAAACCTCCTTGTTTAATTTTTAATTAATTCCTTTTGATTTGAACATTTTGTTGTTGATAAGGGGGTTACTGTTTATTTATTATATTCTCATGTTTGTCTTAGAAAATTTAGCAACATTGTTAATATTCTGAGCACTGAAATTCCACAGTCTTAAAGATATTTAAATTAGTTAATAGTTGTTAGAGGGTCAAACTCTCTCAATTATAGTCTTAATTAATGCTGTATACAATTGATAAAAAGTTATATCCAAAACATGAGATATCATGAAATCATCAAGATTTATTATGTCATTAAAATTGCAATTATTATCCAATAATTAGCAAAAAGTTAATTTGAAAATCAATTTTAATCTTTGTAATTAGATTGTCATCATAACCCTTTATTAAGGCATTATCATTATTACACTAAAACTTATTAAAAAAAAATAAATTAATGATTAATTATTATTAAATTAAGAGGCTGGTTTAGCTCAGTTTGTAGAGGATTCACCCTAAGAATGGTGAGGTTTTGAGTCAATAAAGATCCTTGCCAACTCAAGGTATTGTTGGTTGATTTTTGTTAAAACTCTTAACATCCTGTTGAGAATTTCAGAGCACCATTCCTATAAGGATTTTTTTTTTTAAATGTCTAAAATGGCCTTTTCATTTAAAGTTACCTGAGTTATTTCTCTTAAATTAAAAACTTCTAGATATATTTGATATTACATTTAAACAAAGGCTATCATTTGGGGTGGATTAGGAAAATGAATGTGACTTCTGGCCGGGTGGAATGAGGTGGTATAGGACATTAAGAGTTAAAACATGTCAACCCTTTTTGGGTTATTCTCAGCCAAAGACATTTTGTTTAATTCATTCTTGATGGGTATTTTTTTGTTAACTCAATTTTTTTAACATATTTTTAAAAACTCATTTTTTATCTATTTAAACCATAGATGAGACTCTACTACTCCTGGTCAGAGGAGTAATGGCAATGAAAGGGTATTCCACACTTCCAAAAAGCTCCAGAATTGGAACTTCACCACTTGTCTCTTTAACCTTGGCTATGTAACCTGTCTAGAATTCAAACCTATAAAACTCTGCCTAAGAAATTGACCTTGTGTCACATCCAGCTCATGCAGAGGGGTTGATAAATATATATATAATGTGTGTATTTGTGTGTTAGGGGCATACTTATTAAAGGGGGATACTGTATATTATACTAAGATTTGTTAAAACATCTATTATGTAAATGCAAAGCTAAAGCATTGTCACGGGTCAAGAATTCATTGAAATATTATTGAAAGAAACAGTAATTATATGCATAATTTTTTCATTCAACTATTTTTTCTTCATATTAGATCTGATGAATTAAAAGTTTCATTTCATTCTATCCTATTCTATTTTTATACAATACAGTGCTATTTTTTCTTATTAAAAAAATAAAGAAAATTAAGTTACGAGCGGAACAAATTAAACTCGTTAGTCAAGGTCCCACTGTGGAAGACAGAGTTGGAAAGATAATCCACTGGGAATTGTGCATTCTTTTATCTTCTTATAGAAGTCTGTTGCTGACGATAATGATGTCGCTCCATGTCTTCAACAGTTGTGGACCCTCTGGTGCCAGTTAGTCCAATTCTGGACTTGCAGATGCGGTCACACACATTGCAAGGGAAATTCCCATCTGCATTTGGTGGTTTATGACGACAAAGACGTCACCACTCTGTAGCCCTGTTAATCTCGATACTGAGCTGTTCAGCTCCTGTGCGGCACGTGTCTTGCAAACCCTGTCTGTTGGAGGCCAAATCTTCCAGGCTTTGAAGGTGTGATGGTGCATTTCTTCAGCGTCATCTTAATATTGTCTTTGGACCACTTTGGGGGCCTCCTGTCCTCCGTGTGCCATCTGTGAGTTCACCATAAAGTATTTTTTTACGGGGGAGTCTGTCTGCAAGCATGCAGATGATGTGACCCAATCATCGCAGTTGGCATTGCAATAGGGTGGTTTCAATCGGGTCAATGCATGTTCTGCTTCAAATTTCTGAGCGGGGGATTTTGTGCCATCACTTTAAGCCCAGTATGCATTGGAGGTAGTTCATGTGGAATACCTCCAGTTTCACTGCAATAGATCATACTACCAAATGGTGTATATGTATACAACCAGAATGCTCCTAAAACAATGAGGCCAATAACATTTGCAGGGATTGTGAGATACAAACAGATCACCCAATCCCAGTCAGAAGACCAAATCTAGTGTTGATTAACAAGATGATCCAATGTTTTACATGTGACATTTAAACGAGCCACTTGCTCGCTCTAATATTGTGTAGAAAGAGGTTATAGAATTTTGAGTAGATTTAGTGAAATAATTATTATTCTGCAAGTTAAAAATGAATATTTTGAGTCTTGATAACAAGGCAGTTTAGATTTTTTTTTATTGCTTAATGAAAGATCTTAAGATTATTAATATTCAGATCTTACAAAAGTGAGTTGTCACTCTCTCTCTCGAAAAGGGAAAGCTGAGAGGCTCATGGAGGAATCATACAAGTAAAAATAAATCTTGTACATGTCGACTTTGCTAATCTGGTATCATTCATATGCCAAAAAAATGAATCTGTTTAACTTGTAGCTGATTCTGCTAATCCCTAAAATTAGATGCACATTCCTTTAAAAAAAAGAAAAAGAAAAGTAACTTTTCCTGATGTGCTGAACAGTTTAGGTAAAGATGTGAACTACTAGACTGATAGTAGTATTTACCTTGCAAGAGAACAGCAAGTCTCAAAAACACCTAGAAATGGACTGTCCCATTAAGTAATGGGGGCTTCTAAACTATACAATTTACCTCCTCCAATACTATATAAGAACCTGGCTTTTAGAGGCCAGGGGACTAGTATTCAAATTGAATGCTTAGAAGTATCTAAGTGTAAGTACTAATACTATGACTCCTACTTCTTTGTTGTTGCTGCACGTTAAAATATCCCCGGGAACTACAAAAGATACCGTTAGTACAATATCTTGGTTGGTTGGTTGGATTTTACGGCATGTCAACCTTGTTGGGTTATTTCATGCCAAAGATATTTTGTTCAATTCATTCTTGATGGGTATTCAAAATTTTTAACTCAATTTTTTTTAAAACAATTTTTTAAACTCATATTTTTCTATTTAACCCATTGTTGGGACTCATTGTATTATCACTCTGAGTCCGTGGAACTTGGAGTAATGGCAATAAAGGGGTACACACACTCCCAAAAGCTTCAGAATTGGAACTTCACAATCAGTTTAATGTCAAACCCACAACACTAAGATCCTCAGCCACCACCTTCTAGCACATATATGATAAAAATGGGCTTGCCATGAGGTCAATAGATTTCAATCATATAGGTGCTATGGCTTGACATGACCAGCCGATTGACCACGTGGCCTAAGTAAGGGCCAAAGTGGAGTGTTGAATGTTCCATCCTCAAGTACCATGGGTTGCCATTCACGGCCAACAGGTGGCCCCATTGGGGTGGTCTTACCCTCTGCAGTCGGTGTATTCTAAAGCCCCAGTCAACAGGCCTGGGCTACAGAGAGTGATTAACAAATACATATTACAATCTTTAAGAAATTTAAAAGTAGATTTAAAACTTTTGGTCAAATTTTAGAATTTTAGTATCTGCATGTAAGGATCCTCCAAATTTTGAAGCCTATACTTTTCAACTCTTTTCAGAGATTTCTGGTTAGAATCAGATTTTTAAAAACAACAAAAAAATAAGTGGGGAGGGCACACACAGTTCTTTACTATCTTATGTATCTTCCCACAAAAAAAAAAAAAAAGGATTTATCAATTTTTCCCTTTTAACTAAATATGACAGTTAATTGCGTTTCTCTCTGTAGATTTTCTTTTTGTTTCTTTTCTCTTATAAGCAAGAAACAGCTGTTTAACAATCTGCTGTATTCATTCCTATCTCATCTTCTGTTTTTATAAGATAAAAGATGTCAATGCAAAGCTTCTTTGAAACTTTTTTTAATGTTTTTCTTTTCTTTTTTTTCATGCAATTGTTTTGACCATAAGAGTTAAGTTATCAATAGTATGTTTGATTTACATTTCAAACCAAACTATCGACATCTGTCTTTAAATATTACTTCTTTTTTTTAGGGACCTTCTGGTTAAGAATTGCTTTATCAGACCTAAAATTATAAGGTTTCATGAATACCCTGTTAGTAATAATTCTTTGGGATAGTTTTGCAAGGCCTCCCTAAAAGTGTTATATATATAATATACCAAACTTGTTGGTAAACCCTTGCAGTAAGAAAAAGCCCAGCAAATAGTTTGATTGTAAAAATATACTACAAACATCACCTGGGGAGAAAAAAATATTTCGGAAAAAAGAAAAGACCAAGATAGTTGTACCAACCGAAAATAATGGGTTGATACTATAATACTTGGCCAAAAGAAAAAAAACAATTTATATGTATATATAAATGAGAAATATATATAGATATAAAAACCGCCAGGATATACTAAGGCTAATAAGTAAAGAGTGCTCAATACCTAAGAAGAGCAAATAATAAAGATAAATCTAATGAGTCAGATATACCTACTAAAAGTTTCACAGTGCTCTTCAGGGCTAAGATCTCAGAGTCAGATCTTAGCTCTGAAGAGCACTAAGAAAAACTTTTAGTAGGTATATCTGACTCATTAGGTTTATCTTTATTATATATATATATATATATATAAAAAAAATACAAGTTTCATTGACGAGTGATGTTTAATAAGCTGATGCTGCAATGTTTAGGTTTGTTTTACAAAGCTTTGTCAAGGCCCTCATTTGTTTAAAGAAGAAGAAATTATCAAATGAAGGCCTTGTAACTCCTGATTATCTGGAGTTGCTAATCCGCCAAATTCTTATTTCTCATGAATCATCAAAGGGAAGAAAACAGACATGCTGCACAGAAATAATATAAGAAAGAGAGTATGGGAAAGATAGAGAGATGGGGTGAGCATGCAGAAGTGATGATGCTAATCTGTTTCAATTGAACATAGTGAAAAGATGAAAAGAAGGAAAAAAAAGTCAGTTAAATCAAGATTATTATACTTTTTACATATTAAACTATTTAGCAATAGCTCTTAAGTAAACATATCACATGTTGTTATAATTAAATCCTCATACTGTGGTATATCCACAGGTCCCTCTAGTGTGTGTATGTATGTATATATATATATATATTTTGGCAGCATTTTTTCTTTTAAACTTATTTTGTTAAAATCTACTGACGATTCTTGTCGGATGAGTTTTTGTTCAATCCTTTCTAAATGTCTGGCCATCTTTTTAATGTCAGGGTGGGATTGGTGTAGCAATCCACCAAAGGTTTCTTCACGAGCACTTTCGGCATGTCCCTGTGCCATCTTCAGGTGTGAAACTGTTAGAATGTTTCTGTTGTCTCGCTTTTAAAACGAGCAGTAGCAGTAGGAATTAGTAGTGGGCGGAGTTCACAGGTTCCATTTAAACGAACAGTGGTAGTAGAGATTTGTAGGAGGGGTGGGGGGCTCACTAGTTTGTAAGAAAATAAGGGGAATGGTGGAAGGAGGATTGGCAGGAAATTATAGGCATTTCAGGACATGTTGACTAGTTTCAAAGTTGATCTTGTTTAAGGTAGGTTTGTTTTGTTTGATATATAGGGCTTCGATTATTTGAAGTTTTTTTTTTTTTTTTCTTTGTGCAGTGTGAGTGTATTTTCAGTTAAAATTATATATATATATTTACCAACTGCTCCACATAAGCAGGATGTGACAAAAGGTCAATTTCTTAAATAAAGTTTAACAGGTTGGAATTCAGAGTTTTCCTTCTCCTAGACTAGTTGCCAACCCAAGGTTAAAAAGTGCAGACTACCCTACTATTTATCCATAGATGGAGGGAGAATAGTTGGATTCATATCTTTCTGAAGAGTATTAGCACTATGTGAAATACAAACACCCTTGTCCAGGATTTGAACTTGTCTCATCTTTTCAATTTCCTATGGGGGTAACCATTATACCACGCACCTCCTAAAAGTGTAATTACAAGTTTAATTTGTTCCACTCATAACTCAATTTCCTTATATATCAAATCAATTTTCTCTACTGAAATGCCATTAATCTATTCCAGGCTTACCAAAAACACCCTATTTTTTTTTGTTATGTTTATGAATGAAAACTAGCACTGTATTGTATAAAAACATATTAAAATAGAATAATTAATTATGTGCTGTAAAAAAAGGAAAATAGTCATGGTGGCCTATTGTTGGTATCAGCCACATAGTGAGGGAGTTGTGCTCCTTTTCATTCCCACAAGACCAAGGAGATAGGTTTTTTCCACCTGACTTGAAGCACTACACCTACCATCAGCTCCCAACTTTACCACACAGATCCAAGCTGTGTTACATGAGTTGAGTTGGCAATGGCCAATACCAAACCTTGTGGTTGTTAGCTAAATCAATTGTTTTTTTTTGCAATTGGAAACTTCAATGTTTTTAGTAAGTGTATCTGAAGCTCACTCATACATCAAATTTTAGCTCACAACTCAAAGGAAAAAATTGGATTAGTAGTAACTGTTAGGGTCCCATTTATGGGTTAATTTAGAAAATTTAGTTAAGAAAAATTGAGTTTAAAAAGAAATTTGAGTACCCATCAAGGATGAATAAAACAAAATGTCTTTGGCATGAAATAACCCAACCAGGGTTGATATGCCATAAAATCCAACCAACCAAGCAACAAACATCAACTGAGTGATAGCTCGTAACTTGAAAAGTTAGGAAACTTGTAAATCAAGGTACCACTGTACATGCAATACACAAATCTTTGAATTTCCTAGATGAAAGTACAGAATGCAACCATATATGTGGCAAATCATATTAACTTCTTTGTAAGTAAAGTAAAGTCATCGGGGCGGCCTAGAGTCAGTATCAACCAGTCAGCAAGGGAGTCTATCCCCTTTTCAATAGCGCTAGACCAAGGAGATTGTTTGGGCGTCTGAGGTGGAGTGCCACACCTACCATCAGCTCCTTACTTTACCACACAGATCCCTGTGCTACTCATAGGCTGAGTTGGTAAGGACTGGTATCAAACTAGGAACCTTGTGGTTTCTAGCCGAACGCTCTACCAACTGAGCTAACCCGGTCATGAAAAATAGTAGGTAATCCAGTGTGTGATGGTCACCTTCAAAGCAATTTTCTGGGCAAGTGAGTAAAATTTTTGGTGTCATCATCAAGAACTCCAGCAACTAACAATGATAGCCAGTGGTTTAGTTTATGTCCACTCTCAGCTACAGGGAATTTATCAAACAAATACAGAACTTATTTTCAATCTTCAAAAGAAAAACAATCAAATCATTCATCCTACTAAAATGTATTACACAAATTCACATTGAATTAACCATTATTAATTAGGTCTATAAATAGTTCTTCAAGATAGAGATATAAGATAATTACATAGTAATACTGCTTACTGTCCGCTCGTGCTGTAGAATATGCTGACTGGACCTCTGTAAAGGGGTAAGACCCCACCCCCCCAATGGAGCCACCTTTTGGACAGAATTTTTTTTTCCATTTAAATGTGTACTTAGGGGAAATTTCATGTTAAATTCATCTCTTAAAAGTCTGTAAGATTTATATGAAAATATGTTAAACCTTGAAAAAATAACAGCAAATACAACATTGAGGACTGGATTCTCGAATGAGGCTAGCACATGACTCAATCATTCCAACTGCTAAATACTGTTGTCTCCTAATGCAGTTCTTATCTGACTAATATCATCATCTTCTGAGAAAAGCAATGATTCAACCTGGAAAGTCATTTTGAATAATTTGTCTGTTGAACAAACAAGAATTTATGAAGATCTCTTTCAAATAATGATTCAAAATGATTTCCCACATTGAATCATTGCTCACGCAGATAAGGTACTCCTGATGAAGGTCAGAGGGTGCAACTGCCAAAACATTGTGTTTTTATGTATCACAATAAAGATCAAGACAATGGTCCCAAAAATCAAAATAATTCATATGAAGCCTCATCTAAAAAATTCAGCACACATAGAGTAAAATGTAGCACAACCATTGAATAATAATCATACTAGTTCCAATTACCGTCAAATTGGTAAGACAAGGCAGCAAGTAGTTGTAACTGAATATGAACCTATCTTGCTGCAATACCACTGCAAAATGCCAGGTTATTTTTGAAGCCTCATAACATCATAAAAAACCAAGCAGGACTCAGGAATGGAATCACCCAAATGCAAGAATGGACTATACTTGATTTCAATAAGTACCAACTGTCTTGGCACTGGTTCAATTGTGCTTAGCTAGTAGCGAACCAACAGTACACTGACTCACTTCAACAACCATCAACACTGACAGTAATTTTACTTTTTCACCTTGCACTCACAGATCCACACAAATAAAACTATACACCCTCTTCACTAGTGACAACTAAACTTACTTTACATTAACTACACCACCCTGTCAGCTGGGGCAGTTGAATATGCCAACTACACCTCTGCAGCTCAGTCTCATGGGGCATCCTGCTGGCCATGAGTGATGAACCATGATGCTTAACGATGAAACCTGGTGGCTGAGCCATCCATGGCATGCAACACTTCACTTTGGCCCTTACAGCCCTGTCGGCTGCAGCTTTATAATACACTGACTGTACCTCTGTAGAAGGGTAAGACTCCCCAATGGGGCAGCTGTTGGCCGTGAGTGGCGGCCCATGATGCTTAAGCATGGAACCTAGTTGGTTGAGCAGTCCATGACATGCAATGCACCACTTTGGTCCTTACTTGGGCTAGATGGGCAGTCAGAGAGGCCCCCTCCAATCAATCGGCTGGTCACGTCAAGCCCTAGCACCTATATGATTGCCCCAACCCTATTGCCCTTATGGGAAGCCCAACCCTTTTTATCATTCGGCTGCTAGAAGTGGTGGCTGAGGGTCTTCATGTCCTGGGAATGACATTAATCTCTATCTGATTGTGAGGTTCCAGTTTTGAAGGTTTGGGGAATATGGAGTACCCCTTCATTACTATTGCCCCCAGGTCCATTCTGACTCATAGTGGTAGTTCCTGTTAGAGTCAAATCTATGGGTTAAATAGAAAAACATGAGTTTATAAACAAAATTGATTATCCATTAAGAATGAATTTATTTCAAAACTTTGTTGGGATTAAATGACCCACTGAGGTTGATATGCCATAAAACAAATCAAACCTCCAATCAATCAGCTGGTTATGTCAAGCCCCAGCACCTATATGATTGTCCCAACCCTATTGTCCTTATGGCAAACCCCAACCTTTTTTATCATGTGCGGTAGAAGGTGGTGGCTTAAGGGTCTTAATGTCCAAGGTCTGACATTGAAATCTATCTGATGGTGGAGTACCAATTCTTGAGATCTGGGGAATATGGAGTACCCTTCATCACCATTGCTCCCAGGTCCACTCTGACTCATAGTGATAGTTCCTGTTAGGGTCCCATCTATGGGTTGAATAGAAAAAATGAGTTGGTAAAAAATGTGTTTAAAAAAAATTGAGTACCAATGAAGAATGCATAAAACAATGTCTTCAGCATAAAATAGCCCAACAAGGGTTGACATGCTGTAGAATCTAACCAACTATTTAAAAACTTTGTCAGCATTAAATGACCCATAAAACAAAGCAAACAAATAAACACTAACTACACTTGTTATACAATTGATGGGTAGCCTGTTAATTATGTACAATAGTGTGTATTTTAAAGTAATGGTTAATGGAAAGATACAGGAGGGATGATGGACATCCCTTAACCCTGTTTTGATCTACACTTCCAGTTGCAAGTTCAAACCATGTGAAATGAGTTTAGTTTGGTTAACCATTAAATGAAATGAATGCAATGACGTCACCTGTTCAATTAGCCAAGTTCTTACACATGTGATTGTGATCTGGATCTTAAGAAAAGAAAATATATGTGAGTTCAAAAACAGAATAATGTCTTATAGATCCTGAATAACAGAAGATACATCTAAAGCCAACAGCTAAGAAGATTCCAGCCCAGAGATAGAAGACAACAAGTTAAAAGAAATATAAGAAGTATCTAAGTAAAGATCACTGAAGTTAAGCAGCCATGAGCTTGTTCAATATTGCTTGGGAAACCACTTAAACAACAGCAGTTACTGTAAGTAACCTTTCTTGATCAAAATGACTTGAAAAGGTTGATTATGCCAAAACCAACCAATCTTCAGCCCAGTTGGTGTACTTAATACAACAGAAAAACATATTCCACAATTGAGTGAAATAGCCATACAATTAGAGAAGCAATCCAACCCTATTGGTTAGGGCTTTAGAATACACCAACTGCACCTCTGCAGAGAGGTAAGACTCTCCCCCAATGCGGACTTCTGTTGGCTATGGGTGGTGAACCGTGATGCTCAAGGATGGAACCCTGGTGGCTGAGCAGTCCATGACCTTCAACAATACACTGTGGCCTTTAGGCTAGAAAGGTGATTGGAGAGACCTCATCTGATCAATTGGCTGGTCATGTCAAGCTCTAGCACCTATATGATTATCTTGACCCTATGCCCTTATGGCAAGCCCCAACCTTTTTTATCATATAGGTGCTAGAAGGTGGTAGCTGGGCCCTTAGTCTATGATGTGAAGTTCCAATCTGGAATTCTGGGGAATGTGGATTACCTCTTCATCACCATTACTCCCAGATCCACTCTAAACTGGAGTGGTAGTATGTGTTAGGGTTCCATATATGGTGGTTTTAAAAAATTGAGTACCCATCAAGAATGAATAAAACAAAAACGTCTTCAGTATAAAATGACCCAATGTGTTGAAATGCTGTGAAACCAAACAATCAAGCAACTAACTGACCGGGAGTGGTAGTACCTGTTTGTGTCCCATATATGGGTTGAATAAAAAATATTATTGAGTTAAAAAAATTGTGAAAAAAAAATTTGAGTTTAAAGAGAACATCAAGAATAAAACAAACTTTTTTGGCATAAAATAACACAAGGATTGACATGCCGTAAAATCCAACCAACCAACCAAAATTGAGTGAAATGGCTGTACAAATAGAGTAGCAATCAACAGATTAAAGCCAGCTTATGAAACGATGAGTCAACAAAAATATTAGAACACAAATAAGGCCAACATGTTTATTGGCCCAGTAAACACAAATCCTATCTAAAATACTGATCACTCTGCGACTCTCTGAGTGAACGGTGTAAAATATTCTTGGGCAAGATTTTCCCTACATCAAAGAACTTTTAGTCAGTAATCTGTTAGTCATTTGTTGGTTTTCCAAGGTAGTCCCTATGGTGTTGTGGAGGGGTAGTACCTGTTAGGGTCCCATCTATAGGTTATATAGAAAAAAATGTTTAAAACAAATTGACTAACCATCAAGAAAGAATAAAACATTCAGCATAAAATGATCCAATGGGTTGACATGCTGTAAAATCCAATCAACCAGCCCATGGTGTTGTGGCTAACATGCTTGACTGTGATATTGTAGTAAGTGAGTTCAAACATTATTACATTCATGCTCAGACTAATACTCTTGTGAAAGGTATGAACCCCCTCATCCACCCAACACTAGAGACCACAAGGTTTCTAGTTCGGCAACCTCAGATGCTAAAATAATCTCCTTGGTCTAGCGCTGATGGCTGATACCGACTTTGTTACTACTGTTCTTCTACAAGGATGAATTTAGCATTATATGTTGACTACTTATTGGTACACATATGTTCCACTATGTATATTACTGATGTACGTTGTGGTGTATATTTTTACCATTGCAAATATTTCACTTCCTTTTTTTAAAACAATATTTAGAAGATATAAGTCGTGGGGGTGGCCTAAAGTCAACATCAGTTGAATGAAAAGTTGTTGAGGTTGGTGGCACTAATTAGGCCATTAGTGCCACCAACCTCAACAACTTTTCACACCTACATAAAAACTGATGGTCTAATTTCGTTGCCACCATCCCTACATCTTTTTCCATTACTATCCCCACTCTCCATGCAATAAATCAAAAAACTCTATCCTGACCAACCATGAATTTTAACCCACTTCTTCCTACCATCTCCCTTTCCTAACAAGCACCTAGCAACCTCCTCATCTTATCTCCTGAACAAACTACAATCCTCTGATCTTTCCCCCTCCACTTTCCATGATAGATATCCTCTGTCCAACCAAATCTTCACAAACTTTCCCTTCCCCTTAATTCATCACCAAACTCACTTTCTCTTCTATAAATACAAATGTATGTATTGTTTTGAATAAACAGGCTGATGAAGTTCCCCGCTTAAAGCAGAACGAAATATATCTCTCCTACATCTACTTGTTTGAGTTATTATTTTTTGTCCCTTTTCCTTTTTCCTTACCTCATACTGTCGGATTTACTCCAACCCTCCTATCTTCATATATATATATATAATCTGTGTGTGTTTAGTAAGGAAAAATGCTTAAATATCAGTCAGATTAGCTATTATAGATCTCTTTCTACCCAAACATATGAGTTTCATCAGACTGTTAATTTTATTCTGCTGAAACTCATATGTATATAAATATACATATGGGTAGAAATAGGTCTATAACTGCTAATATAACTGATATTTAAGCCTTTTTCTTTACCAAATATATTGCACTGTACAAAATCATTGAACATTGAGCTCTCAACTTAGACCAAACTAACTTTGCATTGTAAAAACAAAACAAGGCCCACCTTAGAATCATCCTAATACCAACTATTCTGGTGATTTACCAATTGATATATAATCAGCAAAGAAAACACACTACCCCTTTTCTTTTTCTAAACTTAAATAGTTTACAAAACCAGACTTATTTTGAATATAATTTATGCATTCTATAAATGATTTCTCACAAAAGTTTAAAACAAAGATATTTAAAGAATAAAAAAGAAGGAAAAAACATTTGAAAAACGACAAAATATCAGATTGATATGGAATATGTTATAAGATTAGTCCTTGATTTTTTTCACTTTCCTTTCTTCTGAAAATTATTCATTATAGATTTTTGGCTGATCTCAAAGAGACTATAATCATATTTGCTATATATATATATATATATATATATATATATATATTATATATACACACACACACACAACACCTCTGCATGAGTACAATGTAACACAAGATAAATTTCGTAAGCAGAATTTAACAGGTTTGAATTCAGAGTTTTTCTTTTCTAAGACTAGTTGCCTAACCAAGGTTAAAGAGCCCAATCTACCATAATAATTACTCATAGCTGGAGGGCGAATAATTAGATTCACACCTTTTCCAAGGGTATTAGTTCCTATGTGAAATGTAAGCAGCCTTATCCTGGATTTGAACTCCTCTCGCTATGTCTATTTCATACGATGGTAACCATTACACCATGTGCCTGACCTTGATTGCTATTAAATGATATTCTAATATGAAACCAATTAGAAATATTGAAAATCTTTTTATTATGTAGTTAACAACAAGAGACTTATTTTGAATATAACTTTTTTCTTTTCTTTTTCAGGTGATTTTTAATCATTAACTCTTGAAAAGTTAAACGTTCTTTAAATCAACAGTAATGACCAAACTTTCAGTCATGTAAGTTTTTACCATTTTTATTAAATTTCTTGTTTCATTCTTGTTTTAAAATTTAACTGATGGGATGCCAATTTGAAGTGATTATGTAACCTGAGCAGGTTGATATGGAGGATGAGCTATTGCCCAAGCAGTAGGCCTCCCTTCCACACTGGTGTTGTGGTCCAAAGGAAAGCTAAAAAAAACAATGCAGTTTGGCTACAATAGTGTCATAGGAGTTGCTGGATAGTGCTGAAGTTCAGCATCACACCACCTTAGGTACTCTAGCTCCAGATTTGATTTTGGGGTTTACTCCCCTAGCCTTTACTTGGAATTGATGTGGGTGTGTGGACACCCAGCATCACTAAAAATGAGAGCTATCAGTGGATGAGCTCCAAGGGAGCTAACCAACAGTAGTATGATTGGGGTATTTACTACTCACATAAATTCCAAATGGGGTAGGTGGGGCTCCTTAGCCTAGGACGGCAATCCATTAGACAAGGAAAAGTCTGTCATAAACCTCCTCTGCCTAGCAGCTATAACCAATAAAAAATATATACCTTATAAAAATATATTCAATACCTTAGTACAGTGTTTCTTAACTGGTGCGCAAAGACACACTAGTGTGCCCTGAAAGGTTCCTAGACACACACCAAATTTTCTTTTTTGTTATGAAAGATTAATTGAATTATTTAGATTTTTTGGACTGTTGTCCATATCCGTATTGTTATAGACAGAACATTTCAGCCAATGTGCCCTCTGATCCTCTTCAGGTGCTTCTTATTGAACTTGGGAACCTTTATGTCTGTGAAGGTTTCCAATTTTGACAAGGTTTCCAAGTTCAACAATAAATACCTGAATTGGTTGAAATGTATATATAGCAATATGATACAAATTATCTAGCCTCATCTAAAAAAAATTCAGAGAGATTAAATTATGAATTTTGTTTACAAATCTGTATTTTTTAAAGGATACAAATACCAAGCACATATTTTAATATCTTAAAGATAAATACTTATGTATTAGTTGGATTTTTTTGGGGGGTGGGGGCTGTTCTTTTTATTTTTATATTCACAAGGTTTTGGCCTTGTGACTTCTGGCCTTCTTCAGGTGATTTGAAGTTCCATGAAGGCTCCTGATTATGACAAGAAACACCTGGAGAAGACAAGAGAGCACATTAACTGAAAATGTATATAACAATAAAGATTAAGATAATCATTCAAAAATTCTAAAAAAAACCTTTTTTAAATGCAAATTGTTAGGCCTCAGCTCAAAAATTCAGACATAAAGATTAATTTATGAATTTTGTTTATATTAAACAAATCTGTATTTTTGAAAGAATACAGATACCAAACACATCTTTAAAATAAATGCTTATTTCAAGAATTCTATTTGCTTATTTTTCAATTTCATGACTAATTTTATTATAATGAAATTCAAAGTCAACCCTAGATTTTTAATAACTGTACATGTGTGCCCTGAAATTAAAAAAAAAATGGTTGAATAGTAGAGGCCTTAGTAGATCCATTAACGATAAATTCTTAAAGAATGAAGAAGAAATGGATAGAAAGTGGTAAATTCAAACCATCATAATTTGTTTTAATTATATTGAATAATATTTAAAGAACTATTAACACTGTGTGTTGCACTCAAAATATGATGGAAGTACATTAATGCTAAAATTATTGGCTGGGTTAGCCCAGTTGGTAGCGCGTTCGGCTAGAAACCACAAGGTTCCTAGTTCGATACCAGCCCTCGCCAACTCAGCGTATGAGTAGCACAGGGATCTGTGCGGTAAAGGAGCTGATGGTAGATGTGGTGCTCCACCTCAGATGCTAAAAACAATCTCCTTGGTCTAGTGCTAGGAAAAATGGGATAGACTCCCTCGCTGATTGACTGGTATCAACTTTAGGCCAACCTGACGACAGTGGATGATACTCTTTAAAGAGATTTAATCTGATTTAATCTAAGAAGTGTTTTTAGACCTTAGAAGATAAAGTCAATTGAGCTAGATTGCTTTAACCCTTTATCTACCAGGTGGGCTGGTATTAAATACACTCCCACAGCCAGTCAGTCAGCTTGAAAACCACACTCAGCATCCTTTAAATTATGAAGAATGGTAGTTCCATTGAAGTCTTCTACTGCAAACTTGTTTGCAACAGATTTTTCTCAAAGAACTATTACAAAATAGTTCAATATTTAAAAAGTATTACAATCTTGATTTAACTCTTTCTCTTTCTTTCTTTCATTATGTTCGATTGAAACATATTAGCATTATCGCCTCTGGGCACTCACCCCCTCTCTATCTATCCTATTATATTTTTCTGTGTAGCATGTCCATTTACATTCCTTTTTTTCATTATGATATAAACAGAATGGTTCATTATTTTGCTGAGGTGATGGCATACATAAAAAATAAGAATTTGGCAAATAAGCAACTCCAGATAATCAGGATTTATATTTTTGCATTTCATCTTTGACTATTTTGACACTCATTTTTAACCAGAGAGTATTGTAAAATGATAAGGATCATACAATTAAGGAACATGAGTATTAATATATAGATTATTTATTATTTATCCTTAATCATCTCGATCACCACATAACCTACACTTGGTATTCTTCTGCATATTATCAATTTTTGCTTTTATATTTGGTTCTTATGGCATTTTTTTTATTTGCTATTTAGATTCAGTTTCTCACTTGAGGTGTCCTCTTAACCATGTCTATGTCATCTCATGTGCTATTATGAGTTTTTCACACCAACATTAGCTGATGGTTTTTCACTGGAGTTTGAGTGACAAGTTTTCTCAGATCTCCAGGACTCTACTGAGCATTCTAGCTGTTGCAATGCAATGCTGTTGTCTGGATGCTCTCAATTCTTCCTCTGATTTCCATTTCCTCTTGTTTCTTTTCTAAGCTTTTGGGACTGATCCAAGTGCCCCAACTACAATTGTTTCACTTTCAGTGTCATATTCCACAGTTTTTTTCAATTCTCTAGCAAGGTCTAGGTATTATTATTATATAATAATGAAGTATTAGTGTTGGACTTTTTGGCACTGAATAGTCAGTTACATAGAAGGTAAAAATGAATCAAATTGCATTTGAGAGGAAGAGAATGATAAAAAATAGATTTTTAAAAATAAGAGATGATTTAAAAAAAAATAAAGTCTTTTGTAAAAGAAAAGAGGAAAATAGAGGAAATAGAAAAAAGAAAAAGACACAGAACCTTCCACAGCTTGAACTGCTTCGGTCATGTGATATGTTCACTGCAAACTAACACATACTAAAATATTGCAAAACTTTTGACTCACCCTAGTACATTGTATAGTGACAGAGAAATAAAAAAAGAGAGGGTTAAAAAAAATGTGTATCTAAATGAAAGAGAAAAATAGAGGAAGTAGAAGGTATAGATAGAGTGTAGAGGGGAAAAGAGAATGAAATTGTAGTTTTTACATTTATTTGTCCAATATAGAAAATTAATATGAAAAAAGAGAAGAGGGAGGAAAGGTAAGCGAGAGATGAGGAACTTTCCAGAAATTAAGAAACAGAGTTGGGTGCTTTTCATCAGATATTTACAACTGATTATCAAAACACAGATTAGAAATCACTCCTAATGATGTCTCAGTCTTAGATTATTCATGGGGTCCTGAGAACAGATGTTACAGCAGGGACAAACATCCTTCTGGCTATAAAGGAACCCACACTTTTCCATCTACTCTACCATCCACCTCTCACCCCTCTCCCACTCACTCTCACTCACTTTCTTTCCCTCCTACTAATTTCCAAATCTTCACCCTCCATGGCCTTGCTTAACCAAAATCCCTTGGGAGGATTTTCTTCTTTTTTTTTTTTTTTCTTTTTTTTCTTTTTTGTCATTGTGGGTATGGGGAGGTATTAATAAGGATTATGCTCTTTTTTTTTCTGATTTGAAAAATTTCTTTATCATCTATTTCTCCTTGACATCAGAGCTGAAACCCAACTCTTTAATTTCTTTGGAGTAACTTTATCAGCAATCATATTTTTAAAGAAATAAATAGAATAAAAAATTAATATAAAATGAAAATCTAGATAAGATAATATAAAATATAATGAGTAATGAGAATCTTAGATCAGGTGGGTAAGGGTAAGAAGATTTGGGCTTCTTTATAGTAATATATTTTTTATGCCATTTCAAACAAAGAACTCTGAAATCTAAAAAACTGATAACATGCATTTTATCACTAAGATTTATGAATTTTCTTACATCCATTAACTTACTTTTAAAAAAGTAACAAACACAACATTTATTAGACTTTTATATTTTACTAGAAGTGACTACCCAGCATCACCTGGGTAGAGAGGGAGAACTTTGGTGTATTTATTTATTTACTTTTGAGATTTACAAATGCTGAACATTTTTAGTAGTATTTCAATGCTATTTCTATGTATATTTTAATCTTTAAATATAAATTAAGTCTTCATAATTTTTGCCCAAAAAGCACAAACTGGTGATATTTAATGTGTAATTATATATATATATATATATATATATATTTACTTTTTCATTGTTGTATTTTTGTAGTTTCCTCCGGAGATACATATATACATATCAACTGCCCTTTATATATGTACTAGAAGTGGCTACCCAGAATCGCCTGGGTAGAAGGTGGGCAAAAAACTCTGGTGTATTCATTTTACTTTTGAGGTTTACAGATTCTGTATATTTTTATGTAGAATTTCAATGCTACTTCTATGTATATCTTAATTTTTAAATATCTTCGAATATAAATCAAATCTTCATAATTTTTCACAAAAAGCAAGAACAGATGACATTTAATATATACATATCTTGGTTTGTAGGTTGATTTTGAAGGCTATCACAATGCAGGTGTAAAGAATAAGGTAACAATGGTGTTGTGTGTTAAACTGTATTTTATTCTTGAATTTTCGAGATAAAATCTCTTTTTCAGAAGATCACTGGAACTGAAGTCATCTTGTTATGCATTTCTAGTTAAATGACATTTTTTTTTTTTTTGTAAATGATGGTATTTTTTATAACTATATTCTCGTGTTGCATGTTTATGTGAATGCGTTTTTTTGTTGTTACAAACAAAACAAAACGCATTCACGTAAACATGCAACACGAGAATACAGTCATAAAAAATATCATCATTTTCAAAAAAAAAAAAAAAAAATGTCATTTAACTAGAAATGCCATAACAAAAAGAGATTTTATCTCGAAAATTCAAGAATAAAATACAGGTTAACACACAACACCATCAGTCTTGGATGCAGTTGTTAGCATGTCACATCGTTACGCATAATTAGTAGGAGTTGATTATTATTGCTGAGTTGTATGTGAAATTGAGGACAATTTCGCATCCAAATTCAACAATAATAATCAACTTCCATTCCTTGATGTATTGATTGACACAAATAACAACACTTTCAACACTTATCCATATAAATAGTAGGGCAGATTAGGCCCTTTTAACTGTAGTATGGCAACCAGTCTAGGAGAAAAAACTCTGAATTTAACCAAATGGGCTCTCTTCTTGTTAGTCAAAATTACTTGAAATGCTCCTCTTCCCCCTTCCTTCTCCTCTCTTCCCTTCCTCTCCTTATCTATTTAGTTGGTCTTGGCTTTCTCACTCAAATCACCAAGACTAAAAGTTTTACCAATTCAACTAGAGGAAGTCCCCGTGGCAAAGTGGCTTAACATGCTGGACCATTACATCATAGTGAGTTCACAGCCATGAGTCATGCTATTACGTTGACTTTCAAACTAATACGCTTGCGAGAGGTGTGGTACTAATTAACCCATAGCTGGAGGGATGGGGGGATTCATACCTTTTCCAAGAGTATTAATTCAATAAGCATGACTGGGCTTTGAACTCACTTTCCAGCACATCACAAGGAGTTCCCTGTTCCAGATACAATATCAACAAGAAAAATATTGTAGGGTATTAATGTGACTTGCTGTCACTTGACCACAAGTGAAAGCTATCAGATTGATTTATTGATTTAAATGGCACTTCTATCCAATTACGATTGAGGTTAGTGAATTGTGTTCATTGCAGATTTCTATCAAATACAAATACTTATGTTTTCAAGTAATTATTCATATTTAATAATAGACATTTGTTTGCACAGTTATATGGTTTTAAGTAACTAATAATAATAATAATCCGTAGTAAACAATTACAGCTACAAGTAATTGTTTTTAATATGAATAACTCAAAGTTATATGGCATCAAGTATTCCTCCACCCTGTCAGCTGGGGCATTAGAATGCACTGACTGCACCTCTGCAGAGGGGTAAGACTCCCCCAATGGGGCCACCTTTTGGCCATGGGTAGCAACCCGTGATGCTTAAGGATAGAACCCAGGTGGATGAGCAGTTCATGACTTGCACTACTCCACTTTGGCCCTATCTTGGGCTAGACGGGCGGTTGGAGAGGCCCCCTCCAATCAATCGGCTGGTCACGTCAAGCCCTAGCACCTATATTATTTTCCCAACCCTATTGCCCTATTGGCAACCCCAACCCTTATATATATATATATATGTATAATATATATAATATATATATATATGAGGGGGTAAATAAAGGAAATACAAAGTCAAATTTTTTTTTAAATACTCGATATTCCATAAGTAGAGCAATATACAAGAAATTTTAAATCTCATGAAAATTGTCCTACTATTCAAGTTTCCCAAATGTCGATCAGCTGAAAAGCAAATAGAATTAAATTCATTTTGTTGCAGTTTGTAAATCCTAAATAATAGGAAAATGTTTGCTAATTTATATATATTTATATATTACGTGCGATCACAATTGGGATTCAAAGACATGTGCACAATTGGGCTATCTAGACTATCACCTAGATATGTGAGCACCAATTTCTGTTACTTTTGACTCTATCTGATGGTGAGGTTCCAGTTTTGGAGGTTTGGGGAATGTAAAGCACCCCTTCATCACCATTGCTCCCTGGTCCACTCTGACCCGGAGTGGTAGTACCTGTTAAGGTCCCATCTATGGGTTAAATAGAAAAATGTATTTATTAAAAAATTGTATTATCTATTAAGAATTGATTTATTTCAAAACTTTATTGGCATTAAAACCCACTGAGGTTGATATTAAAACAAAACAAAACCAAACCAAGTACAACTGATTTTTAAACAAACCCATAGATTGGACCCTAACAAGTACTACAACTCAGAGTGGACTTGAGGGTAATGGCAGTAAAGGGGTATTCACCATCAGATGCAGTTTAGTGTCATACTCAGGACACCCCTTGTGGGGGGGGGGTATTACAACTCTGCAGGAGATAGTATATTCTATGCCTCACAACCAGAGCAGAAAGTTACTAGACGTAAAAACTCAAGCAGTATAGAATAGTAAACAGCCAAACATAAATAGTAAAAAAATATGTAAACTCAGCAGCTAAATGATCCCTTTAATAGATACTAGAAGCAGCTACTTGGCATTGCCTGGGTAGAGCAGGGAGATGAAAATGTTAGTCTCACAAATTCATTGATTGTTTTGGTCTTACATAATTGATTTGTCTATGTTTTTAATCACAAACACCAACAATGACTTTCCTTTCTCTTACTATTCAAATTCTAATTTTTTAATATCTTCACAAATCTAAAAGAAATCTTCATTATTTTTGCACAAAAAGGCAACCTCTGGTGATATTTAATGTGTATATATATTTACTTTGTCATTAATTGTTTTATTTTTGGACTTACACATCAACTGTCCTTTATATAGTAATAGATATAATGTAAATCATTCATATATACATACACACACACATGCACACGCTTCATTTAAAATTAAAAGGTTTGTATTAAACTGATTGTTACCAAAATGACCAGAGACAAGAAACAAGTCAGTCAAATACAAAATTTTGAAGAGGAGGAATATAGCTCTTTGAAATATCAGTAAATAAATAGAATTTTGAACATGATATTCAACTCAGTTCTTCATTTATTTCACTCATTTCTTTCATGGTTCTAAACATCCAAAAATTATTTTCCTCATAAATATATATGTATGTATGTGTATATATATATATATATATATATATATATATATATTATTATATATATATATATATATATAGAGAGAGAAGAGAGAGAGAGAGAGAGAGAGAGAGATAGATAGATAGATAGATAGTCTTGTAGTTGATTGTTTTATTTTAGTTTTCACCAGACATACATACATACACACCAAATGCCTTTATATAAGTATAGATTAAACTGTTATTGATAAGAGAAAGTAGGGATAAATGAATCGGATGTGTATGTTCTGTACATTGGAGATATTCATATCCAAGGTGAGGATGTCTGCATTTCACATAGCTTTAATACTCTTGGGAAATGTATGAATCTAATTATTCTCTCACCAGCTATGGATAAATAGAAGAGCAGACTTGAATCTTTAACTTTGGCAAGGCAACCAGTCTAAAAGTAGTAAAACTCTGAATTCGAACCTGTTAAAATTACTTAAAATTGACCTTGTGTCACATCCTTCTCGTGCGAAGGGATTGGTAAAGGCATACATAGTTTGAAGTCAATTTCTTCATTCTTAAAAGTTAAATTCTTTACTTATCCTTATCCAACATCTTTAATCTCCACCCTATCTCATCTAATCCTGCAGTCCTGGGGATTTAGAATACACTGACTGCACCTCTGCAGAGGGGTAAGACTCCTCCAATGGGGCCACCTGTTGGCCGTGGGTGGTGACCCATGATGCTTAAGGATAGAACCCAGGTGGATGAGCATGACTTGCAATACTCCACTTTGGCCCTATCTTGGGCTAGACGGGTGGTCGGAGAGGCCCCCTCTGATCAATCAGCTGGTCACATCAACCCCTAGCACCTATGTGATTTTCCCAATCCTATTGCCCTTATGGCAATCCCCAACCCTTTTTATCATATAGGTGCTAGAAGGCGTTGACTGCGGGTCTACATGTCCTGGGAATGACGTTAAACTCTATCTGATGGTGAGGTTCCAGTTTTGGGGAATGTGGAGCACCCCTTCATTACCATTGCTCCCTGGTCCTCTCTGGCTCGGAGTGGTAGTACCTGTTAGGGTTCCATCTATGGGTCAAATAGAAAACATGAGTTTATAAAAAAAATTGTATTATCCATTAAAAATGAAATTATTTCAAACATTGTTAGCATTAAACATTTTTTTACCAATAGAAGTATTTGGCATAAAATAACCCAAGGGGTTGACATGCCATAAAATCCAACCAACCAAACCCAATGGTTAGCCGTGGGTGGTAACCTATGATGCTCAAGAGTGGAATCTTGGTGGATGAGCAGTCTATGACAGTTTAGACGGGTGGTTAGAGAGGCCTCCTCAGAACAATCGGCTAGTTACATCAAGCCCTAGTACCTCTATGATTGTCCCAACCCTATTGTGCCCTTATGGCAACCCCAACTCTTTTTATCATATATGTACTAGAAGGCGGTGACTGAGTGTATTTAGTGCCCTGGGTATGACATTAAACTCTATCTGATGGTGAAGTTCCAATTCTCTAGCTCTTGGGAATGTGGAGTACCCCTTCATCACCATTACTCCCAGGTTGACTTTGACCCAGAGTGGTGTAGTACCTGTTAGGTTCCCATCTATTAGTTAAATAGAAAAACATGAGTTATAAAAGAATGTGAGTACCAATCAAGAATGAATAAAACATAACATCTTTGACATAAAATAAACCAACAAGGGTTGACATGCCGTAAAATCCAAATAACCAACATCTTATCCCACATCAAAATGCCTTAAATCTTGTCTGAACCAACACTTGTGAAATCTGTGAAACCAAATTAGTATAATTAAATACTGTATTCATAGAGTTTGGTCAGCAACCATTGGAATGACTTGTTTGGTTGGTGGGTGGGTGGTGGTTGTTGATAAAGAACAAAACACAACCCAGCAACAACAAAAAAAAATAGAGAAAACACAACCTAATCTTCCAGCTGATCAACCCCTACCCATGGTTTCAACCACTACCCCCTCCACATTCCCCAGAGTAGCTTTAGTCTTGCAACTTTTATTGTTTGGTCCAAATTACTCATGTTCTTTTATCACTCGACACTTTGTCTTTTTTTTTTCTCTGTTGACAGATAGGTCACCTTAGGAAGGAGAAGGTCTTCTATGGAGGGGTAAGCATATCCTTTTAGACTCTATTGGCCTTTACAAAAACTTGATCAATAGACCAAAATCAGCCTATTGTCTGAGCATGTGCCTTGTTTTGCCCATTGTACCTGGTGTTGTGCTTTTTCTAAAGGCGTTGCCAGTTTCTGCCATGAACCACTTACCAATGTAAACTTGACCAACAATAGGTGCTGATATGAAAAGTTATCTGGGCTGGTTGCAGGTGGGAGGAGAAGATGAAGGTGGGGAGGGAGTTGTGGAGTTGGTGGGGAGGTGATTCTTAAGTCAATATTCCAAGTTTTTATTTTCTGCATTTTTTTTTTTTTTTTTAGTTTTTATTTTTTTTTTTTTTTTTTTTTTTAAAAGCTCCTTGAAGCATGACTTAGCATTTGTCAATGTCCCGGAAAAAAGATATTGCTGCAATAAATATACAACAGGGTCTAAAGGTTGTAAATTTTGTAGTTTGACTCTATTCTTTTCTTTTATGACTTATATTTTAGGTCGAGAAGATAATGTCATCGAGACCAGTGCTCTCTCGTTCTTCTAACATACAGCTATGTGTGTGTTCTAATACTTTGAACTGTGCACACAGGTGCATTTTTCATTTTCTATATCCAATCAATTGGCTGGTCACATCAAGCCCTAGTATCTATATGCCTGTCCCAACCCTATTGCCCTTATGGCAAGCCCAACCCATTTTATCATGTATGTGCTAGAAGGCAGTGGCTGAGGATCTTAATGTCCTGGGTATGTTAAACTGCATCTAATGGTGAAGTTCCAATTCTGGAGCTCTGGGTAGTGTGGAGTACCCCTTCCATGTCATTACTCCCAGATCCACTCTGACCTAGAGGGGTAGTACCTGTTAGTGTCTAAGCTATGAGTTTTTAAAAGTGTGTTTTAAAAAAATTGAGTACCATCAAGAATGAACGAGACCAAATGTTATCGGCATAAAATAACCAAACAAAGGTTTATATGCCAACCAACCAACCTGTTCCTCTATTAATGCTTGGAACTCGGCCCTAAAAATAATGATTTGGTTGGTTGGTTGGTTGATCTTATGTCTTGTCAACCCTTGTATTATTTTATGCCAAAGACGTTTTTGTTTTATTCATTGTTGTATCCATCTTTATTTTATTCATTTTTTTAAAACACATCTTTTTAAAAACATTTAACTCATAGATGGAATTGTTTAGTAGTTATCTCTTGAGATTATTATGATTGTGATTGACTGTAAATACAGAACCACAATTATTATTATTATTATCAGAAATTGCCTTATTTTTGGACACTGACAAAAATCTTACTATAATCTGACTGGATGGGGCAATGAATTTAGTTTCTTTATTTAATGGCATATCAACAGGTGGTGACCCATTATGCTTTTTAAATTTGACTACACTCCATTACAAAAATGATAGGCTATGCCTATTCATTTATGTAACACTTGGTGGGCAACCATTCTCAGGGAAATTCAAAACTGCAACAGGTTTGACAGGCTGGCAATGGATAGAATATTTCCCAAATAGGAGAGAATAGATTGTTGAATCCATCTTCCAGTGACACCTTCCCAAGTACAAGCGGTTAAAACAAAAAACATTCTCCACTGTTAAAGAGTGTGCTTTTCCATCAAACCAGATTGACAAACAAGAGGTGTAAAGTTTCATTTAAAGTAAGAAGATTTATTACTACTTGCTCTTCTTGAACAACAGAATGTGTAATTTAAAGCAAATGTCTTCTTTCTTCGGCAACAACAACGCTTTTAAAAGATCAACAATACCTACTGGGGTAATATCATCAGCTAAAATGCTAACCTTACAACAATATTTTTACTCTATGTACTTTTGTTATGTTTAGTTGAGATGTTGTGTTTTTATTGTTTATTGTCTTTTTTTGTTGTTTTTTGTTTCCTTCTGTTATTGCTTTGGGGGTGGGGGGTAGGAAAGGTCCTTCGGTGCCACTTATACCAAGTAACAACGCACGTTCCACTTGGCACTCACATGAATTAAGTCATAAAGCACAATAACAAAAATACCAGACCATTACTTGTTTCATTCCAACCATTCTATCTCTTTTTTTTTCTTTTTTTTTTTTTTGTTTTGTTGTGGGACAATGCAATGATATTTTCCTCTGACGGATTCGGATTCTTCGCTGTTCTTTTTTGAAGACAGAAGAAACACACTGTAACAATTCAGTCTAGTTATGTTACCCCCCAATAGACTTTTTGATCTCTAAATAAATTCTTTGTACGCTCCCCTCCCCCTTTCCCTGCTTGCTTCTCCTCACTCTAGTGTTCCTTACCCCCCCCCTCGATTATATTTTGATGGCACCATTGGTTCTTCAGTGCCTTGAAATGCCCAAGCACCAATTCTTGCCCTCACCCCACCCCCCAACAAAAGCATTCTTGGCATTGTGTGTATGATCCGTAGACGATTCTTACACTGTTTTCAAAACAAACTGATAGCTTGACACAAAGTTTAAGCACCTGGCTCAAAAATGAAGAGGGCATGGCTCCTCTTGGGGATGGGGGGAATCCTACACAACATTATTAAACAAGTTCCATGACATAACCTTAGCAATTACGAGCTATTTTCTTAAAGTGGGAGCATGAATGTGTGTAAAGAGGATCCTTTTTTTTTTGTTTTTGTTTTATTTTTATTTATTTATTTTTTTTTTGCATTTTAACATTTTTATTGTCACCGTTTCACTTCTTTATTTTTCTTTCTCTTTTATATTTTTTTTTTTCTCATAGAAAATTTACTTACTCTTGGAGTCTTTTCTCAAAGTAAACAGATAAAATAACCATCAGACAATTCAAGAATCAAAAATAAAGAAAATTTCTGGTATTCAGTTAAAATTATATAAGTGTGGAAAAGTGTGCAGTTAGGATACTTCCCCAATCAAACAACAATTCCCTCAATTCTGATCCTCAAAATATAATTGTGCCGTCAGCTGGGCTTAGAATATAAAGACTATATATAAGAGTCTCCCACCCCCACTTTTTTCACTATTTAGTTTCAGTAGTTGATTGTCTGGTTGGTTGGATTTTACAGCATGTCAACCCTTGGGTTATTTTATGCTGAAGACATTTTGTTTTATTTATTCTTGATGTGTACTCAATTTTCTTTCCTAAAATCATTTTTTTAATATTTAACCCATTGATGGGACCCTAGTAAGTACTACCACTCCGGGTCAGAGTGGTCTAGGGAACAATGGTGATGAAGGGGTGCTCCACATTCCTCAGACCTCAAGAACTGGAACTTCATCAGATAGAGTTTAACATCAATCATTCCAAGGACATGAAGACCCTCAGCCAACACCTTCTAGCACATATATGATAAAAAGGTTTGGGGATTGCTATAAAGGCAATAGGGTTGGGACAATCATATAGGTACAAGGGCTTGACACAACCAGCCCACTGATTAGAGGGGACCTCTCCGACCACCTGTCTAGCCTAAGTAAGGGCCAAAGTAGATTGTTGCATGTCATGTGTATATTAAAGATAATATGGGTGCTATATTTATAAGTAAACTGTGCTCAATATCATTGATAGAGTATTTATATTTAAGTTATAGTGTGGACATGGAGTCAATGGTGCCTGGTTACTCACAGCCAAGAAACTATCAATAACCAGGCACCATTAACTCTATGTCCATGCTACCTTAACTTATATATAAAGTTTGTGACAAATGTTATTAATGTTTCAGGTAGATCTTATTATAATGAAGATTGTGTGTTTTCCTGTCTGTAACCGAAACTATATTACTAATCGAGTCACAATTAACATAGTTATTTACATCACATTCTCCATGATTTTATTTATATTTAAACCTGAATTATTAATAAAATTGCTTCACCTTTTTATTAGTGTTGTCCATATCCACATACAAATAATATGCAATTGTATTTATATATACAACAAATAGCGGTTTGCAGTGTGAATGGGAAGGCTAATTTGCATATTGATATTAAAAATGTGATTTTATTAAATATTTGCTTAGTATTATTGATTTTTAATTGTTTGGTTTTATTTTAATGAATATAAGCAAAAATCTCTTCAATGAATCTTAAATGAAATCCATTAACAAGAAAAAATAACTGTCATTTTATTCTTTATTTCCTAATTTAACTAAATAGTTAAATAAGTAAAATTCAGCAATCAAAGACGGGAGTGATGGAAGAGTAAGTTTCATTTCTATTTTTCTATTATACCCCCATTCTGTTACATATCTTTTTATCTGCCTTCTTATTAGACTTTCTAATTTAATACAATATTTCATTACATTTAAACTTAAATACTTGCACCCGGAGGGTGCATATATTTGCTAGTATTAATAATATTTGATCTATTGTAAATCTTCAGTAAAGAATAATTTACTCACTTATTTTCTTAAACTCACTCTACATGTATGTATTTTTTTATATTTATTATCTTGACTCATGATTACTTTTTCTTGATCTGTCTAAATTAATCAGTATTTTATTTTTTATTTTCGTCCTGTCAAGTCTTTCAGCCAAAATTTGAATATATATTATAGATAATATAGGTGCTATATTAAACTGTTTAATATCGTTGATAGAGCATTTATATTTAAGTTAAAGTAGTGTTGACATGTAGTCAACGGTACCTGGTTACAGTCAGTTTCTTACTTGGTGTAAAGGTCACATAGATGAGAAACTATTAATAACCAGGTGTCATTGACTCCATGTCCTTGCCAGCTTAACTTTATATAAAGTTTGAGACAGATGTTATTTATGTTTCAGGTAGATATTAATAATATTTTATCTATCATAAGATTCAGTAAAGAATAATTTGCTCACTTAGTAATTTCAAAGTGAAATAGTCATTATCAGGTCATTAAGCAAATCAAAAATTCTAGACTAACTGTTACTGTCCTTCACGAAAATACCAAAAATCAAAAACTGATCCCATCTGTAAAAACTGAGATATTGTCTAATTAAACAGCTATCCAGTTGTGCAAAATTTCTCGTCACATTTATGAATGAACAGTGTTTGGGTGTAGTGCAATGTTTGATACTAATTTCTGATTAGTCATGGCTATGTGCACAAGAAAAGCTGAGTGAATGGTGATAGAATCATATTGGAGATGTAAAAACTTTGCTTACTAAATGAAACGTGAAATTACAAATGGAATTCACATTTGTTGAAACGAACATTACATTTCTGAATGAACAAGTCAACCATGTAATTAACAGTGAAATTTCAGGAGCACCCCTCTCCCCTCCCCCCACGGATAAAAATAGGAAGAAGAAAAAGAAAAGGAAAATATGCTTTGAGTTTTGTTTTGTTTCTTGATGAGAAATGACTAATGAATTGGATTGTGGGAAGATGTCAGTATTAATTCGACTGAAGATGATGAAAAATTAAAGATGTGTGTTAGTGTCTTTGTTTACTGTTTGTTTGTTGTTGTTTTTTTATTTATTTGTTCTTGTAAGACATTTGAAATAGAGAATCTTTGTGGGGGTGAGATTGGCTGAAAATGTGAGTGACCAGAATTTTTTAAAGACAGGAAAAGAGGATGATGGAAAAAAAACAAAAGACAAATCAGACAAATGTGTGATAAATACAAAAGTTAATGAAACAGGTGATGAAGATGGAAGAACATTTTTTTTAAATGAGAGAATCATGTGATGGTATTAAAAATGGAGAAATATGAAGAGATGAAGATGAAAAAGGTTTGAGAGAAGAGATGAAGATTGAAAAGGTATTGAAAGAAAAGATGAAGATGAAAAGGTATTGAGAGAAGAGATGAAGATGAAAAGGTATTGAGAGAAGAGATGAAGATGAAAAGGTATTGAGAGAAGAGATGAAGATTGTAAAAGTTTTGAAAGAAGAGATGAAGATTGTAAAAGTTTTGAAAGAGATGAAAAAGTCTTCATGGGTACTCAATCTTTTTAACTCAATATATTTTAAAGTTTTTTTTGTTTTTTTTCTATTAAACCCAGAATGGACCCTAACCAGTACTACCACTCTGTGTCAGAGTGTAGCTGGGAGTAATGGTGATGAAGGGGTACTCTACATTCCCCAGAGCTCCAGCATTGGAATTTCACCATCAGATAAAGTTTAACTATACTCATGACACTAAAGACCCTCAGCCACCACTTTCTAGGGCATATATTATAAAAAGGGTCAGGGGTTATCCATAAGGGCAATAGGACTGGAACAATCATATAAGTGCTATGGCTTGATGTGACCAGTCGATTGATCAGGGAGACCTCTAGTGCCCATCTAGCTTAAGTAAGGACCAAAATGAAGTGTTGCATGTCATGGACTGCTCAGCCACCAGGGCTCTATTCTTTGGTATCATGGGTCACTACCCATGACCAGCAGATGGACCCATTGGGTGGGGGAGTCTTACCCATCTGCAGGGGTGCAGTTGGTGTATTCTAAAGCCCTAGCCAACAGGACTGTCTGAAATAGATAAAAGGTGTTTTGTTGGTTTTACAGCATGTCATCCCTAGTTAGTGTATTTTTTGCCAAAGTCAGTCTTCTTTTTTTTTTCTTTAAGTAATTATGACTAAGTAGCTAATGACAATAATCATTTATAGACAATTATACTTCAAGTAAATATTCTTCCACCCGGTCGGCTGGGGCGTTAGACTGCACCTCTGCAGAGGGGTAAGACTCCTCCAATGGGGCCACCTGTTGGCCGTGGGTGGCGACCCATGATGCTTAAGGATAGAACCCAGGTGGATGAGCAGTCCATGACTTGCAATATTCCACTTTAGGCTTTTCTTGGGCTAGGTGGGCGGTCGGAGAGGCCCCCTCCAATTAATCGGCTGGTCACGTCAAGCCCTAGCATCTATATGATTTTCCCAACCCTATTGCCCTTATGGCAATCCCCAACCCTTTTTATCATATGGGTGCTAGAAGGCGGTGACTGAGGTTCTACATGTCCTGGGAATGACGTTAAACTCTCTCTGATGGTGAGGTTCCAGTTCTGGAGGTTTGGGGAATGTGGAGCACCCCTTCATCGCCATTGCTCCCTGGTCCACTCTGACCTGGATTGGTAGTACCTGTTAGGGTCCCATCTATGGGTTAAATAGAAAAACATGAGTTGATAAACAAAATTGTATTATGCATTAGGAATGAATGTATTTCACAACTTTGTCAGCATTAAATGACCCACCGAGGTTGATATGCCGTAAAATGAAACAAACCAAACCAAACATTCTTAACACAATTTGCAAATGGTTATATGGTTTTAAGTATTTTTATCTAATACCAATAATTCATGCATTATTATATAGTTTCAACCTATCTAATATTAACAATCTAAAAGATCTATTTGATCCGTAGATTGGATCCTAGCAGATACTACTATTCTGGGTCAGAGTTGACCTGGGAGTAACGATAACAAAGAGATACTCCACATTCCCCAGAGCATTAGAACTGGAGCCCCAATACCAAATTTAGTATAGTATCATACCTAGGACACCCCTTTTTAGTTGGGGTCTTACGACTCTGCAAGAGATGCTGCTGGTGCATTTATAGCCCATCTGACTGTGGGGTGAAAAGTGGAATAAAGGTATGAAGGGCTAAAAGAAGTGATAAAGATAAAAAAGGTTGAAGGAAGATATAAAGGAATGGCAAAAATGTGCACCATTTGTCTCTCTAGTAGAGTGCAACACCTACCATCAGCTCCCCACTTTACTGCACAGATCCAAGCTGTGCTACTGAAGTGCTGGATTGGCAATAGCAGGTATTGAAACCAGAACCTTGTATTTCCTAGGAAGAGGCTCTACTGACTATGCTGAATAAGTATTTAGGTGTGTGTGTGTATATATATATATATATATACATATATATGTTTATTTCAAATCAAGGAATACTAGAATATAAGGAATAAGATTATATTAAACACTGAAAAAGGGAAAAACAATATAAATGGAAGACAAGGAGGAAGAGATAAACATATATGTGGAAAAAAATGGAGACAAATCGGGTAGAAAAAGAAAACTTTTTCAATGGTGAGACAGCAAAGATATAAAGATAACAAAAACTTTGCAAAAAAGAGAAATGAAAATCATACAAGAAAGAAGACAGTAAAATGCAAAGAAGAAAACAAAAAACAACAACAAAAAGATGTAGAATGAGAGAGAGAGAGACAGACAGACAGACAGATGTGAATCAATGATATATGCAAATCATTATTGCCTTGATATTAAGATGAAAAAAAAAAAGAAAGAAAATAAGTTGTCTGTACATTTGTCGAAATAAGATGCTATTTGATATTCATATCCCAATCTTAAAAGCTTTAAAACATTAATATACATAACTAAATTTTTCTAGAAAGAGAGAGAAAAAAAGTAATAATAATAAAAAGAAATATGAAGATGCATACATAAAGAAACAATATATTTACAATGGCATCTTTTGCTAGTTTTTCTTTTCTTTTTAAGTTAAGAAAGAAAGAACTGATGAGAAGTAGATGGGGGACTGTGGATGGTGCTGAGGCTTAAGAGACTTAATTCTTAATTGAGTCCTTGTTGGAAAATCTTTGATATTACACCTCGTTAAAGACTAATCTCTGATTGACTAATCGCATTGAGTCTTGTTACAATAACAATGATTAATTTGCATTAGTCATCAAATTTGCTCCAATGGTTTCAAATGAAAAGAAGAGGAGGGATAGGAAGAGAAGTGGAAGAAGATGTAAAGAGGAGGAGGAAGAGAGGAAGTGCAGGAAGATGTAAAGGGGTGGAGAGGAAGTGATTGGAGGAGAAGAGAGAGTGCAGGAAGATGTAAAAGAGGGGGATAGAAAGAAGAGGAGGAGAAGAAGGAGGAAGAGATAAGAGAAACTGTGAAACAAATTGGAACTTTTCTCCCATTCCATTGCAGTCTGTTTTGTAGATGGTTTCATATTTTTACCACGTGTTGGCCTATTGAAGGGAAATACCCTATTAGTTCATTGTTGCACTTTTTAAAAGGAACAAGAATGTAAAATTAAAAAAGAAAAATGAAAAATAAATTGCATTACAAATCTGGGAAATTCCAAAGCTTTACATATTTTTAAGCTATGTCATTTTTAGATATTCAATGGATTTTTTTTTTTTTTTTTGGTGGGGAGGGGGTCCTAGATTTTTTTGCCCATTTTTCTTTACTCTATTTTCTTTTACTCTATTTTCTTTAATTTATTTAATTTTATTCAAATTAGGCATACTTTTCTTTCTTTTTTAATAAAGCAAGCAGTCCTCGAACCCTTATTCATTCCACCTGCCTTTCTCATGTTTTCTCTCTCTTTTTATATTCAAGAACAAAAAACAGCAGTGGCCACTGCCAGGAGGAAAGGGAGAAGTAGCTTTTTTTTTTTTTTTTTTTTTTTTTTAATAAAAAAAGAATTTTGATTAGAAATCTTTTCCAGAACCAGATTTGGTCAAATTAAAATTGCATCACAGATAGACGTCACACATGGCTTGTTAATCGGTTAAATCATTACAATTTCAATAGTGGCCAATTGTTGGTATCAGCCAGACAGTGAAGGAGTCTATCCTCTTTTCACTATTGCTGAGGTGAAGCACCACACCTACGTCAGCTTCCCACTTTATCACACAGATCAGATTACCAAAGTTGTGCTACTCATACGCTAATTTGGCGGGGACTGACATCAAACCCAGAACCTTGCAATTCCTGTGCTCTAATGACTGAGCTAAACCGGCCCCTATGATGTAATGCAAAAGATTTAAATTTACTGCTTAACCATAAGATTTCATGAAAAAATCACCTAAAAGTTTGAAAGACAAACTTTGACCCCCGAGGTCATTCAAATTGTCTTTGCTGATATGCTTAGGAGGATCATGTGACCAGGCCAATCTATGAGAAAGTTAAAATAATAGAGAATCGTTAAGAGAGCCTTGGGGATAGATGCCTAATGATGTCTCTGCTATACTTCCATGTGCATATTAAAGCTGAAGCTCAGGTAATAAAGATGTGTACACCAAAAAGAATTAAGTCTCTGTGTTCTCGATTTTAAAGGAATAACAAAGATGGAAACAGAAAGCAATACAACACTAGATAATTTTAATATGACTGATGAAGAAAAATCTAGAAGATGTCCTTAACACAGCCAGAAGAGAAGATAGCTGAAGTAGAAAATTGAACATTAGAACTTAATAATAATGACTAGTAGGACCTGTGGATATACCAGAGTATGATAAATTGATTTTTCCAGTATTTGATATGTTTACAGAGCTATTGCAAATAGTTCAATATTTAAAATGTATAATAATCTTGATTTAACTCTCTCTCTTTCATTCTTTCCTTCTTTTCATTCTATTCAGATTAGCATTATTGCTTCTGTGTGCTCACCCCCTCTCTATATTTCACCTACTCTCTTTCTCCTCTTTCTTTTTTTCTTATTATATTTTTCTGTGTAGCCTGTCCTTTTTCATACCTTTCCTTCTTTATAATAAAACAGGATTAGTCCATCATTTACATAAGGTGATGACGCCCATAAGAAATAAGAATTCGGTGAATAAGCAACATCAGATAATCAGATTTACAATTTTTGCATTTCATCTTAGGTGATAAAAAAGCAGCTGTATGGTCACTTGCCTCCTATCTTGCAAACCATCCAAATAAGCTATACTGGGCATGGTCGGAGAAGCAGGGATGAACTCCTAAGTGACATTCACACATAGACACACCAGTGGGTATTTACCCAACCAATTCACTATGGGTAGGATATGACACAAGTAAGAGCATCCAGCAAGAATTGAACTCACTATTCAGATGTAATAGATCTGCGAGACTAGCTTGCTAAAAAGCACAATGTAGATACTATCAGATTTAAGCAAAAGATTTTATTCAAATTCTATCAATTTATATTGAAGGTAATCTTAAAAACTGATTTTTTTTTCATTGTTATTCGACTGAGAACCAGAAGGTTCTGGGTTCAATATTGGCCCTCACCAACTCAGCATATGAGTAGCACAGCTTGGATCTGTGCAGTAAAGTAGGGAGCTGATGGCAGGTGTAGTTCTCCACCTCCGATGCAAAAACAATTTCCCTGGCCTAGCACTAGCGAAAAGGGGATAGACTTCCTCATGTCTGGCTGATGCCAACCATAAACCACTCCATCTGCTTTACTTATTTACAGTGTTTTTGGAGGATATGTGCTTAATTGAAGTCATACCTAATTTTGAAAATTAATTAGTTAATAATTGATGAATTTAGGCAGGCATATATGTTCATATATGTTATTTACAGTGTGTAAATGAGATAATTAGTCAATAGAAGTTTATTTTATAAACCAACCATTAGAAATTGATTGATGACTGACATAATTGACATGATTACTCATAGCAAACAAGAATTCAAACTAGTTGGTAGATTATTTGATGTTTGGTTGCACATTTAAACAAAAGTACATTTTTCCAAATTTACTCATTGTAAAATGATTTATTCAAGCTTACTTTTTTATGACTGATTTCTAAAACTCAAACAATTTTGCATGAAAAACAGTATTTATAAGGAAATTGTGTGTGCGTGTGTGTTTTTTTATATATATGTATATGAATAAGATATAATGAAAAAACAAACGATGTTTACAACTGAAATAGGCTCATCAGAAGAGAAAGTGTGCAAACCGTTTCGGGGCCAATTCTCTTGACGGTTTTAAAAAGCAACACTCGGCCCATCCTCAACTAATATGAGGACCCTATTGCATTATAATGTATCAACCGCACGTGGGTCGGTCATCAACAAAAACAAGACGGGAAAAAGACCGTTAGTAAAAACAGAACGCTGCTAGTTAAACGTTGGAATTAATCAAAAAAAATAAAATTGTGCTGTCTGCATTAATTTTGAGAATTGGCCCCGAAACGGTTTGCACACTTTCTCTTCTGATGAGCCTATTTCAGTTGTAAACATCGTTTGTTTTTTCATTATATCTTATTCATACTGTCGGATTAATTTCCATTTTATTTTCACATATATGTATATATATGTGTGTGTGTGTGTGTGTGTGTGTGTATATATATATGTGTGTGTGTGTGTGTGTGTGTGTGTATATATATATATATGTGTGTGTGTGTGTGTGTGTGTATATGTGTGTGTGTGTGTGTGTATATATATATATATATATATATATATATATATAAGTAGTAGCTTACCGGTGGGTATGAGTACGATCGTTGGAAGCGCACAGTATCCAGGGGTTAAGACTGAGAAAAAACAAATACAAAGTGCTCAATCAATATATATATATATATATATATATATATATATATATATATATATATATAATCCAAAGATCGGGTGTAGAAATCTTCTTCAAAGTGCTCAATCAATATATATATATATATATAATATATATAATCCAAAGATCGGGTGTAGAAATCTTCCTTACAACATACTAGTTTTTTAAAATGCCGTAGTTTGCAGAGCTCAATGAGTGCTTTTATTGTCACAGAGCAAAATTATATCGGGAAAAAATAACAGGAAATTTAAATTTTTACCATTATAGACTTCTTCTGTTATTTTTTCCTTATATATAGTCATCCACATACAGTCCTGTTTTGGTGTATCACATTTCTTCAGTGCAGCTAAACTTAGCTGGCTACTTTGAGCTGGGATTAAAACTCGACTGATTTTTTATCAGTCCCTAACCACCGGGCTATCATCATGACCCTACCAGTGGAAGACAAATTTACTGATATATACATATATAGTGTCAGAGAGAGTCTGATTCATTTTTAAGTTGAGTCTTGCAATATATATATATATATATATATATATATATATATATATATATGTTGTTATGGAGTCTACGAATACTTCTTTGTAGATATATGTGTTGGATGTTGGGAAAGGAAAGAGACAGGAACAGTCAGTCTAAAAGAAAACTTTTGATAAAGGTTAAGGGGCCTGAAATATGAAAGATTATGAACACAATATTCCTTGCTTTGGTTTTTATTCAGCATATTTTTCCATGCTTCTAAGACAACCAAAATTTTTCCCCCACATTCATCACACACACACACACACACACACACACACACATATATATATATATATATATATATATATATATATATATATATATATATACAATTCCATCCTATCTCATTTTGGGATGGGAATTCCCCAGGGTGAAATTGATCATGTGCTATACTGCAACATCATAGTAAAAGAGTTGAACTACAGTTATCCTATTACATTTACTTTTTTACTAATATCCTTTAGAAAAGTATGAACCTCCTTCATCCCCCCAGCTATGGCTTAAATAGTACCAATGCTCATCTACAAGGATGGCTTTGGCATTCAATAACCCACTATGGTTGATATACCATTAAATAAAGAAACCAAACCAAACTCATTAGCCTTTTTCTCAGTCTCCTTATAAGACTATGACCTTCCTGAAGGTCTGTAACATATGAGGAGTAATGGGCTTTATTCGGCCAAACTGGCTCATGATATTTTGCTAAGAGGTCTGAATTAAGAGCGCTACGTTTCCTATATCAGTTGCTCTACCAAGGTTAGAGAACCCAGTCTGACCTACTATTTTACCCATAGATGAATTCATGTCTTTTTCAAGGAAACAACCTCAGCTGGAATTTGAACTTGGTTTGCCAATTCCATTTTCCATGCCAATGACCATTAAGCCACACATATATCCATGTATATATATATATATATATATATATATATATATATAATATATATATATATGTGTGTGTGTGTGTGTTATAGTTATTTACTAAGCTTAGATGTGGCACAAGGCCAGATGTATGTGACACCCAATGAGAATCAAACTCACTAACAATGGTCTGCAAATCTAGCTTGCTAACCATTACACCACGTGAGATGCCCAATGTATGTGTTTGTGTATATGTACTTATATATATATATCTATATATATACACATACACACAAACACATATATTGTGTGTGTGTGTGTCAGTGTGCCATCCAGCAAAGACCTACATTGACCAGCTCTGTGCGGATACTGGATACTGTGCAAAGAACCTCTCTAGAGCACAGAATGACAGAGATGATTGGCAAGAGGTTGTCATGGATATATGTGCTGCTAGTGATGATGATGATAATGAAATCTAACTGAACACAGGAAACCAAAACAATATCTAATATGATTATTATTGATAAAATTCCCTATAGTATTACTTACTTATTACTTATATCTGCAAATAAAAATGATAATGATAAAAGTTAAGTTCTCAAAATTCTTTTAGAAATTCTTGCACCCTTCAACCTGTCTCAATTCCCAATTCAAGGAATTTTCGATATAATAATCATGCAACTACAACAACTATAAAAAAAGAACAAAAAATAAATGGAACAAGACAAATAACAATGAGCAAATATTTCCCTCAATATATTTTAAGCCCAAAATACGTATACATGTCTATATAATTGTAAACACCTAAAAATAAAAACCTGATCAAAAACTAACATAATAATTATAACAATAATATGAACTTTCTATATAATAATCATGCAACTACAACAGCTCTAAAAATAAAATAAAACAAATAACAATAAGCACATATTTCCTAATATTATTTTAAGCCAAAAAAAAAAAAAATCATATACATGTCTATAAAATTGTAAACATCTAAAAATAAAAATATGATCAAAAACTTATACAATAATTATAACAAGAATAATAATTACTCTTATATGTTCAATATGCAATATTTTAAAATGTTCTGATTATGATAATAGCATTAAAAATAATAATGAGTTTAATGCTTTTATTTTTTAATAAAGCTTTGTTACTCCTACATTCTTAACCTTATTTTATTTATTTATTTATTTAATTTTTTGTGAATGTCGAACTCATGAAATTTTTCTTATAATAATAATTATTATTATTATTTTTCTCATAATAATAATAATAATTATTATTATTATTTTTCTCATAATAATAATAATAATTATATTATTATTTTCTCATAATAATAATAATAATTATTATTATTATTATTTTTCTCATAATAATAAATTATTATTATTATTATTTTCTCATAATAATAAATTATTATTATTATTATTATTATTTTCTAATAATGATTATTATTTTTTTTTCTAATAATAATTTTTTTTTCTAATAATAATAATAATTATTATTTTTCTAATAATAATAATTATTATTATTAATTTTCTCATTTTTCTCATAATAGTAATAATAATTATTATTATTTTTCTCATTTTTCTCATAATAATAATAATTATTATTATTATCATTTTTCTCATAATAATTATTATTATTATTATTATTATTATTATTATTATTATTTTTCTCATGATAATGATAATATTATTTGTCTGATAATAATAACAAAAAATATTATTTTTCTCATTATTATAATAATAATAAATATTTTTCTCATAATAACAATAACAACAATAATAATAATAACAATAAATATTATTTTTCTCATAATAACAAATGATGAAGCCAAGAATGATTCTAATTCAAAGGTATCTGCTGCCTAGATCCTTAATCCTCAACCTTCCAACTCTTCCACAACCAAATATTCAAATTCTTTCCAGAAAATTCCTTTGTTTTCTTCATGCAATCAATCAAAAATAATACGCTTCATAACATTACTTATTTCTTTGTTAGCATTCTTATTTATTTATTCATTTATTATTTTTTGACCAGCCAACTCTTCCATTCTTCCAATCCCCCTACCCACAACCCTGCTTATCAAGTAAGCTTCATGGAAACAGGGAATTTTTTAAAAAATAGAAAATAATTTTCTTTTTTTTTTCTTTTCATATTGAAGAGGAGGATTCCTAAGGAAAGTGAACAGTAAAGGCAGACACAAAATAATAAACTCAGATATAAATATAAAATGGTCTATCAGTCGTTGAATCTTTCAATTCTTTTGTAGAGTGTGTCCTGAATGTGAATTGTCCTGTAGACTTTATCACGCAACCTGATTGGTGAGTCTTTCAAAAAGAATGTTAATGGAGATGGAAGCTTAAAACTTTAATAAAATCTAAACATTTTTTTCTTTTATTTCACCAAAAATATTAAAACAAAACAAAGAAACAAAAAATAAAAGGGAAAGAATAGAAACAAAAGAATAAGATAAGAACAGTTCAAGAATTTTTAAAGATTAGATATCAGGATTCTAGCTTTTGTTTCCTGAGGTTATATTCTTCCATATTATTATTACAATCCATTTTTTTTTCTAAATTCCTTCTTCCTTATTATGGCTCTTACTAATATTATCATCATTATTATTTATATTCAATTCTATAAAAAATTAATCCAGATTTTTATTTAATTTGCCTTGAATTTCATATATTTTGATATACTCGCTTAAGAGCCTCCTTATCAAGTGGCAATTAAGCTAGTTCCTGTGGTAAGCTCAATAATGACATTTCATGCATTTGAGTATATATCAAATTTTATTGAACTTTATTGCACAATATTTATCAAACAAGTTTTCATCAAAACAATGTTATAATTTGTCTATTTGGAACTTATTACAAAGCTGTGTGATAAACAACACCTCAATTTTGATTATTCTCAAATTTCTCTGAATGTTTGAGATGAAGCTTGAAGATTAGTATTATCTGCATTATTCGGACTATTGTCCCCATCTTCATTGTTATCTGTACAACGTTTCGGCCGATATACCCTCCGGCCTTCTTCAGGTATTTCTTGTTGGACTCGGGAACCTTCTTTTCAAACTCGGGAACTTTCTTGTCGTATTCGGGAGCCATCACGGAACTTTGAACCTAACCCTTTATTTATTCCACTGGGGTATCCTGTTCTCATTCCACTAACCATAGCTGGGGTACAGATAACAATGAAGATGGGGACAATAGTCCGAATAACTAATACTCAAATTTATTTCCAAGTTAGGAAAATTGTTATCATACCAAAATATTGATTACAAAAAATTATCCAAAACAATCTCCATGATCAAAACTTGGCAATACAAAATTTCCGGATTACTTGTCCAGATTCTGCCAGAAAAGTTTTTAATTTACTCATGATGGACCTAATCCCGAAATGGTATGATATGTTTGGCTACTGCCTCTTGGAATAAAGTTTAAAACTATGACACATTTATTAGAGAAGTACTTCATATCAATATTTTTAAAAAATGAATTAATTTCTTGTAATTTTTTAAAAAATTTCTGGCAATTCAATTTATTGTCTTCATGCTTGTCTATTGATTTAAGACTAGCTGGACCTGTGAATATACCTCAGTATCATAATTTAATTATTACAATGTTGGATATGGTTACATAAGAGCTATTACAAATAGTTCAATATGTAAAAAGTATAATGATCTTGATTTAACTCTCTCCCACTCTTTTTTTTTCTTTCTATCCTTCTTTTCATTATTTTCAATTGAAACAGATTGGCATTATTGCTTCAGGGTGCTCTAATCCCCTCTCTCTATCTTCCCCAGCTCTCTTCCTTTCTTATTATATTTTCTGTATTGCTTGTCCGTTTTCTTCCCTTTCTTTCTTTCTTATTATATTTTCTGTATTGCTTGTCCTTTTTCTTCCCTTTCTTTCTTTATATTAAAAACGAAATGGTCCATTATTTCAATGACATGATGACACCCGTAACAAATAAGAATTCAATGGATAAGCAGCACCAGATAATCGATATTTACATTTTTTGCATTTCATCTTGGATGATTTGTACAGTCTTATTTTTAACCCAAGGGTGTTGCAAAATGATAATGGTCGTACATGATGATTAAGGAACATCTTTTTATAATGGGAATCGGTGTCTGTCTGTAACCAAAACTTCATCACTGCTTACATTACAATACCCTCAGGAATTGTGTAAGTTTATGAATGAGTATCTAATTTATAGTAAAATTCAGTAATACATAGAATAGATCCTATTTATTAATGGTGTCTCTATAAAAATCTGTTAGATTTGCCTCAAAACCGCCCATGTTATTAATGTATTTAAAATCCTGCAATATTTCTTATATAGCACTAAGGAATGAAGGTTTACATAATATATGGTGTGGTTAATTTGCATACTGGGTTTAACAAAACCGGATTTAATAAATACCTACTTGGTTTTATTGATCTCTAATATTATTGTTTTATTCTCCAACATATTAAAATCAATCCTATGAATGATTTTATATCAAAATATAATTAAAATAAGTGTAATCTTTTTATATGCATTCTTATTTAATTTTGATAGTCTTTCTAATTTGATATATTTCATTGCATTAGAACTTAAATAATTAAGCCTGGAGGCTATATATTCTTGCTAGTTCTGTAAATTTTTCAGTTTTACCAATCAAATCTTTTTCCAAATCCCCAGCCACAAAAGTGATGTTAGAATTGCCGTTCATGCAAGCTATTGATAGTGAACTAGTTTCTTCCTGACAGTTTTATAAATATGACCTTGGATCTGTCCAACAAAGACCTTATTATGGATAATATGATGGTCAGGGTTTTGTCAGCCGAGCTTTCTTTGTGTCTTGTACACGCCACAGACATCGCGACTATTGTCTCATTACTATTATACTGTAGTGGTCAACAAGAAAAGGGACAGGGAATTGAGTACATGGACTATCCATATCTTCTGTGATTTCCTATAGCAGGAAATGGCTGTAAAAATAGTTATAATTTTTATTTACAATCAAAGACCTTACTGTTCTTCTACTACAGCAATTATATAAAGTCGATGGGGCGACCTAAAGTCGGTACCAGCCAGTCAGTGAGGGAGTATATCCCCTTTTCAATAGTGCTAGACCAAGGAGATTGTTTTTTTAGCATCTGAGGTGGAGCCACACCTACCATTAGCTCCTTACTTTACCGCACAGATCCCTGTGCTACTCATACGCTGAGTTGGCGGGGACCAGTATCGAACTAGGAACCTTGTGGTTTCTAGCCGAACGCTCTACCGACTGAGCTAACCCTGCCCCTTATAATTGCATATATTTCTTGTTATCTCATCTTTGTTGTTTATAGTATTAGCTTTCAGCCAATACATTCTTCTAACCTTCCTCAGCTGAGCAGTCCATGACATGCAACACTCCACTTTGGCCCTTACTTAGGCTAGACAGGCGGTCAGAGAGGCCCCCTCTGATCAATTGGCTGCATATATAGCAACTATATGATTGTCCCAACCCTATTGTCCTTATGGTAAACCCTCAACTCTTTTTATCATATATGTACTAGAAGGTGATGGCTGAGAGTTTCAGAGTCCTGTGTATGATATTAAACTGCATCTAGTCGTGAAGTTCCAATTCTGGAGCTTTGGGGGTGTAAAGTACCACTTCATGGCCATTACTCTCAGATACACTGACACAGAGTGGTAGTACCTATTAGGGTCCCATTTATGAGTTAAATAGAAAAACATGAGTTAAAAAAGAAATGAGTTTAAAAAAATGAGTACCCACCAAGAATGAATAAAACAAAAACATCTTTGGCATAAAATGACCCAATGGGTTGGCATGTCGCAAAGCCCAACCAATTTCTAAGCTGCCTCAGCTGAGAAGTCACCTGGGGCAGAAAAATAGACCGACTGCACCTTTGCAGATGTGTAAAATAAGAATGGAATCCTGGTATCTAAGCAGTCTGTGACATGCAACACTCCACTTTGTCCCTTTTCTCTTCCTCATTTTTTTTTTTTTTTCAGTGGTGGAGAAATTAATGAGTTTAGTTAAACCGAAGATTTTACTGTTACCATATTAATATGCAGGACCTAAAGAAGTAAGTATTTTCCTGACCTCTCACCAGGCCGTATTGACACAACACACAAAAACTGGTCAGTGCAAAAAGTGCATGACATTCCCACTTTTGGGGTGCTCAGGCACCAGGCAATAAACTGGGCCATGCCTCTTTCAAACAAGGGGGCAGGTATTGCCTGGAGGGATGGCTCATTGAATTATTAATCCAGGACCTCAAGAAGTATCCTGCCCTCTCAGCTGAGCTTGGAATATGCTATTTCCTGTAAAGAGGTAAAGACATATCTCCTTAAAAGAGGTGTCCTGGATATGACACTAAACTGTATCCAGTGGTGAGGCTGCTGTTCTGGATCTATGTGTGGAGTACCCCTTCATTACTATTACTCCCATGTTTACTCTAACCTGGAGTGGTAGTACATTTTAGTCCCATTTTGGTTAAAAATGAGTAAAATATGATACAATCCGAAATTGTAGAAAATGATTTAATTTTTAAAGAGTTTCTTTTAGAGGTAAAATATTTGCATAACTTAGGTTATTAAAACAAAAAGTAATGAAATTTAAAACAATATGAAGGGGTGACAAGACTTTCAGACCACCCTGTAGGTCAAGATTGGTTTGTTTTACCAAAATGATTAACTCAGAGTTTTTCATTATTGTGATACTTTATAGATGTGTTCTGTTGTTTAATTATTAACCAACTTTCCATTGAGTTATTACTTTTTTTATATACTTTTTAATGTTATATTTGGCTTGTCTAACTGGATTTAATGTGTCACAAAAAATGTAATTTAAAGTTTGTCATCTATGTTGAAAAATAAAACCTCCAAGATGGAAATCTAAGGTGAACTTTGAAATATCCCATCATACAGGTAAAAAAAAAGCACCAAGAAAATTTGGTACAGCCATGGGGAATGAGTTAAAGCATATCATCAATGTTTAAAGTTAATTAGTAGTTTTTCAATAAGTCCATTTTGTAAGAATAAAACCTACAAAATGGAATTGGTATTTAGTCTCGGCATTCGGTCTTAAAGAAATTTAAAGAGAATGATACAAGAAAGGAACAAGGGAAGAAGAAATCTAACAAAAGAAAAAGGAAAACATTTAGGGATTCCGTCTTTGAAATTCTTCATAATATTCTTCCATTGGCAGTCAGAGAGAGGCCCCTTTGATCAATTGGCTAGTTACATCAAGCCCTAGCACCTATATAATTGTCCCAATGCAGTTGCCCTTATGGCAAGTCCCAAAACCTTTTTATCATATATATGCTAGAAGGCAGTGGCTGAGTCTCTTAGTATCCTGGGTATGATGTTAAATTCTATCTGATGGTAAGATTCCAATTCTGGTGCTGGAGGGAATGTGGAGTATCATCACTATTACTCACAGGTCCAGTCTGATCCAGAGTAGTATCTGTTAGATAAGAAATGGTTTAGATAAAAAAAAAATGAGTTTGAAATAAAAAAATTAATAAAACAAATATCTTCAGCATAGAATAACCCAACGAGCGTTAACATGCCATAAAATCCAGTAGACCAAACCAAACCAAGATGGAATTGGTATTTAGTCTTAGCATTTGGTCTTAAAGAAATTTGAAGTGAAGAACCCCAAAATGGCCATTCCATCAACAATGCAAGAAAGAAACAAGTGAAAAAGAAAACAACAACAAAAGAAAAAGAAGAAAAAAAAAAGGAAAACATTTTCAAGATTCCGTCTTTGCAATTCTTCATAATATTCTTAAATGGCATCTTTGCTTCCATTGTTGTTGCAGCTTCTTCTTCTCGAAGAATATTACTCTTAACAATTATGTCTGGATTAGTAGCAAAAGGGTTTCAGATGAAGGGAAAAAGGGGATAGTATTGGTGAGTCAGGATGCTTTGGAATGTGGTATTTGTGGGGGGTGGGGGGCTGCTTTATAACAAGACATGAAGACAAGCAATTAAGCTAGCGGACACACAAAAGTTGGATGTAATCGGAACTGAGAAGACAGCAAAATGGAATTATTCTTCACTTGGGTCAGTCAGAATTAAGAGGGCACGGAAAAATATTACTGCTAATGATGATTATAGTAGATAGAAACTTTAATGACTCTAATGGCAATAATTAGGGTAATGATGATGATATAATAATAATGGTGGAAATAATAGTTGTCACTACAATGACGGCAATAGTAACAATAATTATCTAGAGAGATAGTAATAATAAGAGACATGGTAATAGTAATAACCTAAGTAAAAATAGTAATAGTTGTATTAGTTATAATGCTGATGACAAGAATTATTATATTGCAATGATGTTAGTAGTACTAATTAATAATTAGCTGGACATGTGGATATGCCACAGTATGATAATTTAATTATTATGATGTTTGATATGCTTATTTAAGTGCTATTGCCAAATAGTTCAATGTGTAAAAAGTATGATAATCTTGATTTAACATTCTCACTCTTTTTTTTCTTTCTTTCCTCTTTTTCATTATGTTTGATTGAAACAGATTAACATAATCGTTTACATGCACTCCCTCTTCTCCCTGTCTTTCCCCTACTCTTTGTTGTTATATTTTTTGTGTAGCATGCCCCTTTTCTTCCCTTTTTTTATAATAAAAAAGAATGGTCTATTTATTATTTAGCTGAGGTGACAGCACTCATAAGAAATAAGAATTTGGTAGATAAGCAACAACAGATAATCAGGATTGAAATTTTTGCATTTCATCTTGGAAGATTTGGACAGTCTCATTTTTAATCAGTAGGTGTTGCAAGATGATAACGGTTGTATAATTAAGGAACACTAGTATTAATACTTAAATGCTAACAGCAGTGAGGAAAATGATGACTAACTTTTGATATAAGCTCATGTCTTGTCCTACTCATGACCTTGTTTCATACACAACTATGCTTAGTAGATATTTCATAATTAAGGTAAAAATGATGAAAATATCATTATTCATTAAGCTGCTCCTTACCTCCTAGCACAATAAAGTGTCATGAGAATAGTAATAACACAAGTAGTTCCCAACACCTACTCTTGAAGGTAAGAGAAGAACAAAAGTAACTGCCGGTTTCTGGTGCAGACGCTTCTTGAAATTTTCAACAGAGCCCCTTTGGACAGGTTGTGTCCCTAATACCACTGGGTGCCAGACCTGTCTCCTTTGGTGGCCCTACCTGGAACTTAAGTTCCGGACAGCATGGCTCAGACACTACCCTGTTTACACCATCCTGCAGTGATGAGGGACTTTAAAAATAGTGTGCTTGATGACCATTGAGCAAAGAGCTTCCTCTGCCCTCTTATGGACACTCCAGTGTTTGCTTTGCAACACAACCTTACAACGGATATGTGCTGACACTAGATTCTGTACTGAGGGCCAGAGCGATAACTGATAGGGATTGGTGGTGAGAAAGTCATTGGAATCCATGACCTAATGATGGTTGTTTTTATGATCACTCTGTCCTGTAATAGTTGTCACATTTAGTGCTTGAAATATATAAGTAATTGGAGCAACTATTATGGGACAGAAGCAGATTTGGTTTGTTTTTTTGGTTGAATTTTCCTATACCCTTTCACTGTGTGAAAGATATTCTAAACAATCTAGAATAAGAGATATTTTCTCCAAATTTCTTTGGAAACAAGAATTGAACTCTTTTATGGTCGGTTCTACTTTAATATGATTATTACAATTATTATCATTCAATGGAAGAACATCTGCTGCATTTTATTGAAATTTGTGGAGGAATGAAGAAAAATTCCAGGGAATTGAGGGAGCAAAAAAGATTATCAACATAGAGAAATATTATTTGAAAGAGAGTCAGAGAATAAAAGGAAGAGGCAGGGCAGAAATAACAATGTTAGGGAGAAGGTTTCCTAGAATATGAACGAAGGAAAAAAAGGGAGAATTATTGGAAGATTGTTAAAGAAGAGAAAATAATTGAAAAAGAGGCTTTAAACAGAAAAAGAAACTGAGAAATATTATTATGAATAAGGAAGAATTAAGAAGCAGAGAAAAGTTTATGTAAAACACATAAAGAGGGAAAAGGAATTGATAGAGAGAGAAATCAGAAGAAAGGTAGGACAGACAGAAAAGAATAATTAAGAAAGGGTAAGCAAAATAAATTGTTGGAATGGTTGTGCAAGAAAGAAAGAAAGAAAGTGCTAGAAGAGTGGTGCAAGAAAGAAAGGGATAAAGTGCTAGAAGGGTTTTTCAAGATAGAAAGTGTTAAAATGGTTGTACAAGAAAGAATATATTTCAAAGGTTGTGAAAGAAAGAAAGTACTAGAATGGTTGTACAAGACATAAAGGGTATAGGGATTTGGCCCCTATATTTTTACGGCATGTGGAATTGACCAAATTAAAATAATTAAGTTTTCTTAAATAACTAGTTTTACAATTATATAAGCTAAGTTTAGAAAGATGTAAACAAAAGAGAATCAAAAAAATATTAGTTTAGAAATATTTTAACAACAATAGAAACAATGGTTTAAATTCCATGGGAAAATATGTACGCCATCGGAATGTACCAAAATCATTCGATATTGCATCATTGCAAATCACCTGATATTTGATGAATATTTTAGCTTAATGATCACGTAGACAATGACAAAAAAAAATTATAAAAAAGCCCATAGAGCTAAAAAACAACATACAGTGGGAGCTTATGCTCTTCCCGACTCAACAGAGTTGGGGTGAATGTTCTCTAACTCGACAGTAGGAGCGAAAGTTCTCCCCCAATATTGACACAATGGGGAGAAGTCGCTGCCCAGAGACACAAAATGATATATCAGGTTGGTCTCGTATTTTCGTTTCCAATTTTCTCTCTCTCGCTCAACAACAACAAATTTCAATCACAGACAAAACTGCAACAATGTTGACACAACCATTTGCACAAATATAAATCATACATGTCACACACAACTACGTACAGACACATACAGTCGGCAACATAACTAAAAGAACAATTGAATATACCAATTGTAAATTAATGTATATAAAGTTTGTTTCCTTTATCAATTTTGTCTTTTGTTTTCTATGGAAACTTCATTTCCGTAGTCTTATACATTTAAATTGTGGGGATCAAAACTCGGATCTTCTTCAACTTCTCAACTAAACACTCACCAAACAACTACGGTCCCTACAAGGGTTAGAAGGGCTGTGAAAGAAAGAAAGTACTAGAATGGTTGTACAAGACATAAAGGGTTAGAAGGGTGTGAAAGAAAGAAAGTACTAAATGGTTGTACAAGACATAAAGGGTTAGAAGGGTTGTGAAAGAAAGAAAGTACTAAAATGGTTGTACAAGACATAAATGGTTAGATGGGTTGTGCAAAAAAGAAGGAAAATTTAATGGATTAACAAAGAAAGAAAGAAAGATAAGATGTATTCAAAATGGCCATCAAACCAGACCAAGTTCTACCAAGTAAAAAGACAACCATTTACTTTGTTGTTGAAACTGTCATTATGACAGTTGTTGTTATTATAGACCCCATTAAAAACAAAAATAAAAAAGGTGATTAGGGTTTGAAATGTCAGAAGGTATAAAGATTTGTTCCCTACCCACACTCTTCACACAGCTCTTTCAAATATCTTCAAGTTACTTTGCACATTGTGGATTTTTTTTTCTTTTAACAGTGGATTAAAATCATAAATATTCTTTCTTTTTTTCTTAATTCTTTGATGTTGCTGTCATTTTTCTCTTTTCTTTCTCTTCAATTTTTTCCTTCTTTTTTGTTTGAATAAATTGCTAGTGTGACTAATATCCATTCACTTTCTTAATCTTCTTCCAGGTTTAGTGTACTAATAACTGACAATGCACAAAATAAGAAGTGATATGATGCTTAGAAATGCTATATCTATCTATCTATCTATCTATCTATATATATATATATATATATATAAAGTAGTAAGTAAAGTCGACAGGGCGGCCTGAAGTCGGTATCAGCCAGTCAGCAAGGGAGTCTATTCCCTTTTCAATAGTGCTAGACCAAGGAGATTGTTTTTAGCATCTGAGGTGCAGTGCCATACCTACCATTAGCTCCTTACTTTACCACACAGACCCCTGTGCTACTCATACGTTGAGTTGGCGAGGACCGGTATCGAACTAGGAACCTTGTGGTCTCTAGCCGAATGCTCTACCGACTGAGCTAACCCGGCCCCTATATATATATATATATATATATATATATATATATATATATATATATATAAAGGGCAGTTGTGTGTATGTATGTCCGGCTGAAACTATGAAAATAAAACAATTAGCAACAAAGTAAATATACATTCACTATCACCAGATCTTGGTTTTTGAGCAAAACTAGTGAATATTTGTTTTATATTCGTGAAGATAATTAAAAAATATAATTCAAATAGTAACAGCATAGATTTCTTTTGCATTTAATATTCTAAATAGGAGACACTGATTTTTTTCAGAGGGTCTGTGAAAAATAAAATTCAAAGAGGATGGTTTAGCTCAGTTGGTAGAGTACCTGCCTAGCTAATGAGTGGCATAGATTGGGTAATCTGATCTGTGCAGTAAAGTGGGAAGATGACGGTAGGTCTTGTGCTCCACCTCAGGGAAAAGAGTATAGACTCCCTCGTTGTCTAGCTGATACATACAATTGGTCACTCCGCCAACTTTTCTTTTACTTAAGTGTTAAATATGTAATATTGGTCAGTATTTTATATTTAAGTTCATTTTAATACAATTTTTTATCATAATGTTAAACATAAAAATAAAATTATTTCAAACAAAGACTTTAACATATACAAAAGTATGAATAGTTTTACACAATGCAAAACATCCTAATATGTATCTACTCAACCCCTCCACACAAGCAGGATGTGACTGTTGACTTTTTTCTATATAAGGTGTGTGCCTGATGCCCGCTCCTACTTATAGACTTGCAAGAACCATGTGATCAAGCTCTTGGTCAATCACTGGCAGTACTCTGCTGCTGAGACAATACTTAAACTGAGCATATTGAGCATACCATAATTGCTTTGAACCTTTGTGGACGACAGACATAGTGATTAAATCACTGGACCTTTAACACTACGCAGGATAGGACTTATTCACTTACCAAAGGATTCCACAACTTAGGACTTACTTACTCTAAGCCCTTTTCAACTGGCCAAGGATGGCATTTAAAAACTTAACAGTGACCCAAGGTTAATTTTAAATGGAGTTTAAAAGGTTTTCTCTCTCCTAGATTGATTACCATACCAAGATTAAAGAGTCAGTCTACCCTACTATTTTACCCATAGCTGGACAGAGAATAATTGAACTATGTGTCAAACTAACAGTTTCATTGCCATAAGTGAGTGATGTCAAATTTCATACTATGTATGGTTACTGGTCTGCAATTACCTGACCTCCTGTAGATATTTCCTGGTGATTTAAAAGGGTTAAAGTAATTTGTGTTAGAAAAGGTGTGACAAAAAAGCATTTAAATTGAATCTTTACATATTCCCCAACACCTCCACACAAACAGGATGTAATATAAAGGCCATTTTAAATGGAGTTTAACAGGTTTGAATTCAGTTTTCCTTTCCAAGACCAATTACCATACAAAGGTTAAAGAGCCCAGTCTGCCCTACAATTTTATGTATAGTTGGAGGGAGAATATTTGGAGGCATACCTTTCCCAAGGGTATTACCGCTATATGAAATGCAATCAGCCCTGTATAGGATTTGAATGCAGATCGCCATATCCATTTTCTATAACAATAACCATTATGTTACGGGTGCCTCCACAGGTATCTCTATGCAATTGATAAAAAGATTCTAATTTACAAATTTCTGGGAACTTACGTAAGTGTGCTTCTCTGCAAAAGAAATGGAAGGTGTTTTTTTTTTGGGGGGGGGGTATTGCTTCCACTATTTGTTCAAAGCACCATGTAGTATCCTTGTATAGTTCCTATCTTTTTCTCCAAGCATTTTGTTAAAGTGGTTCAACCATACAGTAACACTGACATGGCTACTTGGAAGAATTCTCACTTTATCTTATCAGAGAGATCAGATTTCCATACAATCAATAATCTGTCATTATATATATATATATATATATATGAGAGAGAGAGAGAGTTTCATATATCACTAGTATTTTTGTTTTGTTTTTTCATCAACTCATAGTTCATGAGGGACCTACCAAGAGTTTTTCTGTATATTTATTCAAGCTTATGTAATGTTCAACATATGGCGTCTTTCAATGATCAGAGCTCTTTTAAAAATTTTCAAGTGCTGGTAATCAGGCTCTCCTCTACGTTGCTTCTTAAATCATCATAATCAGAAACTCGTAATCATTCAGTTTTTGGTCTTTACCTCAAAAGACATGGCTCTGAAAAGGTTTTAACCACTTTTAGGTGACATAGGTGTTCTTTCACTTCCTGAATTCAGCTTTAGGACTTTCAGATCCAATCTATATATTAATACTTGTGTTACTTAAAAGTATGACCGTTATCATCTTGCAACACCCTCTGGTTAAAAACAAAACCTTTCAAATCATCAAGATGAAATACAAAAATGTAAATCCTGATTATCTGGTGTTGATTATCTGCCGAATTTTTATTTCTTATGAGTGTTGTCACTTCAGCTAAATAATGGATCATTCTGTTTTTATTATAAAGAAAGTGAAGAAAAAGGACATGCTACATAGAAAAAATATAAGAAAGAAAAATGTGTAGGGGAAAGATAAGGAGAGTGGGTGAGTGTGCAGAAGCGTTAAAGCAAATCTGTTTCAATCGAACATAAGTTCAAAGAAAAAAAAGTTAGTTAAATCAAGATTCTTATGCTTTTTCCAAAGGCAGTGCAAAAAAAAAAAATGAAAAAAAAAAAAGAGAGAGAGAAGCATAGCACCATTGGCATTCTCCAATTTAGGGTGGGCTTAATTCAGAAATTAAGCTTGAATCTGACCCACCCCCATCCATTTTAAATAGGGGGGCAAATAAGGATTTGTTTTATTTACTTTTACAACTTTGCCCTGTTATGATTTCCGCTTACCTGATTAAAAAAAAAAGGATACTCTGTTTTATGCGTATTTTGTGTAAGCAGCCACTTTGTAATGTGAGAAGTGTGCATAATTAAATAGAAAAAATGAGCTGAAAACAATTGTTTAAAAAAATTGAGTTTAAATGAAAAATTTTAAATACCCAACACAAGAATGAATAAAACAAAGTATCTTTGGCATAAAATAACCCAAGGGTTGGCATGTCGTAAAATCCAACTAATCAACAGATCTAACCCACTTTTTATTCTAAACAGTGTTATTATTATTATTATTAATCAATGCAGACCACAAATAACAGTCACACCATATTAGAGCCTTATTTTACATTTCTTTCTGTCATATTTTTGAAGTGTAAAGCTGCACTTAATGGAATTCCCAGAATTTAACAGATTCCACTCTTTGGAGATTTGACAAGACCAAACAATCAAAAACACTTTTTTAACAATTCTTGTCAATTTCTTTTCTTTTTTTCTTTACATCTTTCTTGCTTGCTTGGTTCTTCAATTTTTTCCCAACATTTTCCGGCTAACACATGAATTCCTTTCTTCTTATGAATATATAATAGAATATGCCAATATGTATATGTACCTAAGTATATATATTTACCACCCCCTCCGCATGAGCAGGATGTGACACAAGGTCAATTTCTTAAGCGGAGTTTAACAGGTTTTAAATTCAGAGTTTTCCTTCTCCTAGACCGGTTGCCTAACCAAGGTTAAAGAGCCCTGTCTGCCCTACTATTTATCCATAGCTGGAGGGAGAGTAGAATTCATACCTTTCCAAGGGTATTAGCGCTAAGTGAATGTATATGTACCTAAGTATAGAAGAAAATACAATCACCCTTAATAGATTACATATGAACACACATATTCCAACTTTTAATTATAAATTTATTTTGGCAGGTAACTCAATAAATGAGCCCAATTTTGTCAGACAACCATTACATAATATCCAAGAAAATATGCTAAAATTGAGAAAAATACACTTTCTTGAAGAGCCCAGTGTATGCCCCACTATTTACCCATAGCTGGAGAGACACTAGTTCGATGCATACCTTTCCCAAGGGTTTTAGTGCTATGTGAAATGCAAACAGCCTTGTTCAGTATTTGAACTCTGGTCGACGAGTCCATTTATGGGTATATAGTAGGGCAGACCAGGCTCTTTAACCTAGGCAACTTGTCTAGGAGAAGGAAAACTCTAAATTCAAACCTGCTAAACTCCACTTTAGAATTGACCTTGTGTCACATCCTGCTTGTGTGACGGGGTTGGTAAATATATAAGAAAACTCTGAATTCAGACCTGTTAAACTCCACTTAAGAAATTGACCTGTGGTGCACCCTGCTCATGTGAAGGGGTTGATAAATATATATACATTGGTAAATACATACTAATATCTGATTAAGTAAGTAGTTAGCGGGAAGTGGTTTACTCATGTACTCACTCACTTATTCTTTTCTCTGTCAACTATTGTGGCATATATATATATATATATATATACACACCTTAAACTGTTGGATGTGATTCCATTTTATATATATATATATGCCACAATAGTTGACAGAGAAAAGAATGAGTGAGTGAGTACATGAGTAAACCACTTTCCACTAACTACTTACTTAATCAGATATTAGTATGTATTTACCATATATATATATATATATATATATATATACCTTAAACTGTTGGATTTTATTCCTTTATATATATATATATATATGTATGTATATATATATATGACCAAGTAAATTTGTCTGCATACCTTTGCTAACTCCCAAATATTGACAAACATTTTTCTACTGACAGGAGAAAAGGTTGTTTTATGATTATATGTTAAAGAGATTGATTGTTTACCAAGACATTTTCTTATGAGAAATGTTGGTTGATATTCTGAGGAGCATTAAATAGACAATGATTAATGTTTTCAGCAAATAGAATCTGAAAATTTGACTCTTTGCTGAAACATCTCAAAGATCATGCACCATTTAACAATCACTCTTACACATTCAAATATTTAAGAAAACAACAACAAAAAAGGAAAGATTTTTAAGGAGGGACCAAGAAAGAGAGACTTCTATTTTCTTTATTTTTTCATGTTTTTTTGCACAAATACTGACTATGCAACACTCCACTCATGCCCTTACGTAGGCTAGATGAGCAGTCAGAGAGGCCCAATCCAATCAATCAGCAAGCCCTAGCACCTATATGATTGTCTCAACCCTATTGCCCTTCTGCAGTTGTGGGGAATGTGGAGCACCCCTTCATCACCGTTGCTCCCAGGTCCATTTTGACCCGGAGTGGTAGTACCTGTTAGGGTCCCATCTATGGGTTAAATAGATAAAAAATGAGTTTAAAAAATGTTTCAAAAAATTGAATACCCAACAAGAATGAATAAAACAAAATGTCTTTGGCATGAAATAACTCAACAAGGGTTAACATGTCATAAAATCCAACCCACATTTAATCTGATTGGTACAACTTCATGTTCCATAGTTTTCTCATTTTTCTGGCAAATTTTGGATATTATTCAATCTTTTTGCTTTTCTTTAGTTTAGGAGGACTAAGTCCACTAGCTGACAAGTTATTTTCTTTGAACATCTACTAATACTACTATCTATGTATTACTAATCATGGGTGGAGTATGGTGCAATGGCTACTGTCATAGGAAACGGACACAACAAGACGAGTTCAAATCCCGGACAAGGCTGTTTGCATTTCACACAGCACTAATACCCTTGGGAAAGGTATTCTCCTTCTAGCTATGGGTAAATAATAGGACCGTCTTGGCTCTTTAACCTTGGTTAGGCAACCAGTCTAGGAGTAGGAAATCTCTGAATTCAAAGCTGTTAAACTAGGCAGCTTGGCAGCAAGTCTCCTCTAAATATTCAAGCTGATTTTAACAATACAGTTCATCCAGTCTCTTTTCTTGGCCTTTGGAGCCTTGTCAGCTGGAACTTTAGAATTCACCAACTGCACCTCTGCAGAGGGGTATGTCCCCCAAATTGGGCCACCTCTTGGCTATTGGTGGCGATCCATGATACTTAAGGACGGAATCTTTGTGGCTGAGCAGTCCATGACATGCAACATTTCCCTTTGATCCTTACTTAGGCTAGATGGTGGGCAGAGAGGCTCCCTAGCACCTATATGATTGTTCCAACCCTATTGCCTTACTGGCAACCCCAAAACCCTTTTTATCATATATGTGTTCAAAAGGCAGTGCCTTAGTGTCCTGGGTATGACATTAAACTCTATCTGATGGTGAGGTTCCAATTCCAGAGCTCTGGGGAATGTGAAATACCATTTCATCACCAATACTCAACGGTGTGTTAAAAAAATTGAGTACCCATCAAGAATGAATAAAATAAAATGTTTCCAGCATAAAATAATTCAACAAGGGTTAACATGCTGTAAAATCCAACTAATTATCTTCATTTTAATCTACCTTCACTTCTTCATACTTTTTTGTCTACATTTTCACAGGTAATTAATTGTTGATCTCTCAAAATTAACAACAGAAAATTGTATTTACCTAACAATGGGCAGGATGTGACACAAGGTCAGTTCTTAAGCAGAGTAAAACTGGTCTGAATTCAGAGTTTTCCTTCCCCTACACTGATTGCTTAACCAATGCTAAATAACCCTGTTTGCCCTATTATTTACCAATACTTATTTACCCAACCTCCCCACATGAGCAGGATGTGAGCCAAGGCCATATTTTCCTTCTCCTAGATTTGTTGCCATACCAACGTTGAAGAGCCCAGTCTGCCCTACTATTTACCTATAGGAAGAAAAATTGGATTACCTTTCCCAAGGGCATTAGTGCTATGTGAAATGCTATCAACCTTGTTCAGGATTTTAACACAGTTTGCCATATCCATTTGCTATGATTCTAATCATTACACCTCAAACACCTATTAATTACACATGGCTAGAGGGAGGAAAGATAAATTTATGCCTTTCCCAAGGGCATTAGCATAAACAGAAATGCAAAGAGCTGCTTTAATGATCGAAATTCAGGTCACCATGTCTATTTCCTATGACAGTAACTGATATGCCACATCAGCTGGAAATTTATTATCTCACAACTGTATTAGCCTTGTGTCAGACATGATTGATAATTGTTATTGATATTCTGTCTCCATCATTTACTCCTACTTCTTTTCTAGTTTTTGCCAAAAGGTAGAAAAAAGGATTTGAAAAAAAAAAAGAATTCCCTTTTCGATTTCCAGCTCAATCCTATGGAAGTCATAATCATCATCGTCATAATCCTTTCTTTCAATGCCTTTTCTTAAATCATTTAAGAAATTCCATTTTCCGCCACCCCCTCCCCATTGTCCCGACCACATCAGAAGCAGCAGCAGCAGCAGCAGCGTCATTGTTTCAACTTGGTGAACACACTGGCCAGATATGATTGAAGACAGTGACGGACAGAGACCAGTCCAACCACCAAGCCGCCAAAATCACCCTCAACAACAACAACAACAACAACATCTCAGTCATTATCATTATTATCATTATCCAGTGGCACCTTCTCTTTTTCGTCCTCTCTAGTGACAACAGGGGGTCGGGCGGGAGGAACGAATGCACATGAGGGTATTTGCCAAAGGAGGAGAATTAAGGAGAGAAGATGCAATGACGGCGCGGGGTGGGGAGAGGGAGATTGTTGGGGGGGGGTAGGGGTCGTATTTTTCATGTGTCATTCTTCAGTATGTGTGCATGTTCAGTGGAAGGTGGGTAAGGGATGATCATTCTCCCTTGCAGAAGGGAACAGGTGTCAGGGTTGGCAGTGGTGGGGGTATTGGATGGTGGTGAGTCGGGTGGATAACGGCGGGTGGGGGTGGGCTGATGAGTTTAAGGAAGGAACGAATAAGAATTGGGGGGGGGGAGATGTGTGGATCGGCCTGGAAATGGGGCGTGTGGGGGAGAGAAGAATGATGTCAGATCAGAGAAGTGGGATGGAGTTGAAGAAGAGACATAGAACAGACAAGCAAGCAGATTGGGAGATTGGCTCTTTCTTTTATCGGTGAGGGGTGGGGGGCCGATTCATTTTGTTGCTATTGTCATTGCCATCATCATCATCATCATCATTATGAAAGAATAACCAGAATCAAATAAACAAAAATGAGAGTTGGGGTGAGGCGGGGTAGGAAAAAAAAGCTTTTTATTCATTCAGTCATTTACTTTCTGTCTTGTCTGCTCATCAGCTTAAGTGACCTGTTTGTCCATTGGAATTTCTTTATGAATGAATTTTAGGGCGAAGGAAAACGAAAAGAGTTGTAGATAGATTGATAGAAATAAATGAATGAAAAAAGAAAGATAGACACAGAATACTGAAAAGAATTTTCTGAATGAATTTCGGTAAGAAGGAAATATAACAATAACAAAAGAAAAGAAAAAATATTGAAAAAATGAAACTCTCTGGAATGTCATTATGAATTAATTTAGGGGAGAAGGAAAACGCAAAAATTTATAGATAGAAATAAATGAATGAAAAAAAAATAGGAAGAAAGACACATAATACTGAAAGAATTATAGTATTTTTTTCTTTTTTTTGAGGAACCTAACTTTCTGAATGAATTTCAGTAAGAAGGAAATATGATGATAAAAAAATAAAAGAAAATACTGAAAAAACGAAGTCTCTAAATTAATTTGAAAATAGAATTAAATTGATTGAGAGAAATTAAGGAAATTTAAAATATAAACAAAAAAACAAACTGAATGAAAGTGACCTGTTTGTCCATTGGAATTTCTTCATGAATGAATTTCAGAGAGAAGGAAAACGCAAAGATTTATAGATATAAATAAATAAATGAAAAGAAAAATAGACACAGAATAATGAAAGAATTATAAGAAAAATTAAAAAAGAAAAAATAACTTTCTGAATGAATTTCAGTAAGAAGGAAATAGATAATGAGATAGCAGCAAGAACAAAATAGAAATACTGAAAAATGAACTCCCTGAATGAATTTAAAAAAGAATGAAAGTGATTGAGAGAAATAGAATACTGAAGTAATTGAAAGAAATAAAAAAACAAAAAACACCCTGAATGAATTTAAAAAAGAATGAAAGTGATTGAGAGAAATAGAATACTGAAGTAATTTGAAAGAAATTTAAAAAAAACAACAACCTGAATGAATTTAAAAAAGAATGAAAGTGATTGAGAGAAATAGAATACTGGAGTAATTGAAAGAAATTTTTTAAAAAACAACACCCTGAATGAGTTTAAAAAGAATGAAAGTGATTGAGAGAAATAGAATACTGGAGTAATTGAAAGAAATTAAAAAAAAACAACACCCTGAATGAGTTTAAAAAAGAATGAAAGTGATCGTGAGAAATAGAATACTGAAGTAATTGAAAGAAATTAAATTAAAAAAAACAACACCCTGAATGAATTTAAAAAAGAATGAAAGTGATTGAGAGAAATAGAATACTGAAGTAATTGAAAGAAATTTAAAAAAAAACACTCTGAATGAATTTGATGAAAAATAAAAGTGAACAAAAAAAGGAAAGAAGGAAGGAATTGTAAGAAATTTTGAGAATTTAAAAAATAACAAAAGTGAACGAAAGAGAAATAAAATAACGAACCAATTGTAAGAAAGGTAAAGAAACAAACTTTCTGGATAAAATTCAATGAGAAAAAAAGATATTGCTAGACAGACAAAAAAAGAATCATAAGGGGGAGGGGTAATGAATTTCTGTGCAAAGGAAAAAAGTTATGAAAGATATTGCAAAAAATAAAGATAGACAGAGAATAATGAAGGAATTGTAAGAAAAATAACAAAAAGAATATCAGAATGAGTCAGTAATTTATTTTTTCATTCATTCACTTGGGCTTTTGTTCATTTGTTTGCTTAAGAGCTTACCCATTCAAATGAATTTCAGTAAATAAAAAAAATAAAAAAGATAACGAGTAAAGAAAAAAAAAAACAAAGAAAAAAATTTTTCATTTATTAACTCATTCATTTTCCCTCTCTCTATCATTCTTTCTTTTTTCCCTAATATTCATATGTTTCATTTGTTCTCTTGGCTCATCAGAAGATGAAACCCTCACCCCCCCTTCTCGCCCAAAAAAAAAACACAAAATTATGTTAAAGAATGCATCTCAACGAAACCTGATGAATGACAGAGTTCTTACAATGGCAGTCAAGTTCACACAACATTTTGTATGACACGATTGCACAGCGGCAGTGGTGCATGCCAGAGCCAACGGCAGCCGAGGGGAGCAGAGAAGGGACCCGACCAGGCTGAGGGACAGTCGGGGAGAAAGAATCAAGCTAGGGCCCCAGTCCTCACAGGCTAGGTCCCCTAGCTGCTTTGTCTGAGTCATAGGCATAGTGTGTGAATTAACCACTTTAGATATTCAATCAGAGGATGACAGCAGTGCTTTATTACATGCACTCTGCCAGGGACACACATTAGATTCAAAATTCACATCATCTTGTCTTTTTGCTATTTCTTTGTCTGTCTGTCTTTCTCTCTCTCTCTGTCTCTCCGTAAGCCTTCCATGTCGTCTCTGGGATCCTATATTCTCTTTGCTCCTCTAAATCATTCTCTCTCATTGCTTTTCTTATGTTCTAATGATTTCTTTGTCTTTCTCTCTCTTCTTTCTCTCTCTTCTTTCTCTCTCTCTGTCTTTCTTCTCTCTCTCTTCTTTCTCTCTCTCTTCCTTACTTTATCTCTCTCTCCTTACTTTTATCTCTCTCTCTCCTTACTTTATCTCTCTCTCTCCTTTCTTTCTCTCTCTCTCTTTCTTCTCTCTCTTCCTTTCTTTCTCTATCTACCTTCCTCTCTCTCTCTTCCTCTTTCTCTATCTCACCTTCCTCTTTCTCTATCTCACCTTCCTTTCTCTCTATCTCATCCTCTATCTCTCTTTCTCTCTTAACCTCCTTTCTCTCTATCCTTTCTTTTCTCTCTATCTCTCTCTCTTCTCTTTCTCTCTCTACTCTCTCTCTTTCTTCCTTCTCTCTCTTCCTTCTCTCTCTCTTCTCTCTCTTACCTTCCTCTTTCTCTCTCTTTCTCTCTCTCTCTCTCTTACCTTCCTTTTCTCTCCTCTTTCTCTTACCTTCCTTCTCCTTCTCTTTCTCTCTTCTCTCCTCTTTACCTTCCTTTCTCTCTCTTCCTCTCTCTCTCTCTTACCTTCTCTTCTCTCTCTCTTTCTCTCTCTCTCTCTCTCTCTTACCTTCCTTTCTCTCTCTCTTCTCTCTCTCTTCTTACCTTCCTTTCTCTTTCTCTCTTACCTTCCTTCTCTTTCTTCTCTTCCTTCCTTTCTCTTTCTCTCTTACCTTCCTTTCTCTTTTCTCTCTCTTCTCTCTTTACCTCCCTTTCTCTTTTCTCTCTTACCTCCCTTTCTCTTCTCTCTCTCTTACCTCCCTTTCTCTCTTCTCTCTCTTTCTCTTTCTCTCTCTCTCTTACCTTCCTTTCTCTTTCTCTCTCTCTTCTTCCTTTCTCTTTCTCTCTCTCTTACCTTCCTTTCTCTTTCTCTCTCTCTTCTCTTTCTCTTTCTCTCTCTCTCTCTCTTTACCTTCCTTTCTCTTTCTCTCTCTCTCTCTTACCTTCCTTCCTTTCTCTCTCTCACCTTCCTTCTTTCTCTCTCTCTACCTTCCTTTCTCTTTCTATCTCTTCTTACCTTCCTTTCTCTTTCTTCTCTTACCTTCCTTTCTCTTTCTTCTCTCTTATCTTTCTCTTAACTCTCTTCTCTTTTCTCTCTCTCTACTCTTCTCTTCTCTCTCTTACCTTTCCTTCTCTTCTCTTCCTCTCTCTTACCTTCTCCTCTTCTCTCCTTCTCTTTCTCTTTCCTCTCTTCTTCTTCCTTTTCTTTCTCTCTCTCTCTCTCTCTACCTTCTTTTCTCTTTCCCTCTTCTCTCTCTTCCTTCCTTTCCTTTTCCTTCTCCTCTTCCTCCTCTCTCTCTCTACCTTCCTTCCTTTCTCTCTCTCTTACCTTCCTTTCTCTTTCTCTCTCTCTTCTTCCTTTCTCTTTCTCTCTCTTACCTTCCTTTCTCTTCTCTCCTTATTCCCTTTCCTCTTTTCTCTTTCCTTCTTCCTTTCTCTTTCTCTTACCTTCTCTCTTCTCTTCCTTCCTTTCTTTCTCTCTCAACCTTCCTTTCTCTTCTCCCTTCCTTTCTCTTTCTCTCTCACCTTCCTTTCTCTTTCTCTCTCACCTTCCTTTCTCTTTCTCTCTCCTTCTCTCTTTTCCTCTCCTTCCTTTCTCTTTCTCTTTCTCTCTCTCCTTCTTCTTTCTCTTTCTCTCTCTCTTACCTTCATTTCCTCTCTCTCTCTCTTCTTCCTCTTCTCTCTCTCTCTCTCTCTCTTACTTCTTTTCTCTCTCTCTTCTTTCTCTTCTCTCTCTCTCCTCTCTCTTCCTTCCTTTCCTCTTCTCTCTCTCTCTCTCTCTTCTTCCTTCCTTTCTCTCTCTCTCTCTCTCTCTTTCTTTTCTTTCTTCTCTCTCCTTTCCTCTCTTCTCTCTCCTTCCCCTTCCTCTTCTCTCTCTCCCCCCTTTCCTTCCCTTTCTCTCTCTCACCTTCCTTCCCCCTCTCTCTCACCTTCCTTCCCCTCTCTCTTCTTCTCTCACGTTCCTTCCCCCCTCTCTCTCACTTTCTTCACTTCTCTCACCCTCCTCCCCCCTCTCTCTTTCTAACTCTCTTCTTTTCTCTTTCTTTGGTCTCCTCTCTAATTATGTCTCTCCCTTTCCTTCTTGTTTTCTCCCTTTATTTGTTTCCTTCTATATATCCTTTCTCCCTTTCTATCTTTTTATGCTGTTTCTCTCTGTCTTCTCTCTTTCTTTCTTTTCCATCCTTCTCTTTTCTTTCTTTTTGCCTTGTCTGTCCCTTGTCTTATTTCTTTCATCTCTTTTCTTCTTTCTTTCTAAATTATCTGTCCTTCTCTTTTTTTCTTGTTTCTTTGTCTCCTCTTTAATTATGCTTTTTCTCTTTTTTTTTCTTTATTCTTTCTTTATTTCTTTCTTTCTTTCTTTTCTTTCTTTTTCTCTTTTTTTTCTTTTTTCTTTTCTCTTTTTCTTTTTCTTTCTTTTTCTTCTTCTCTTTTTCTCTTTTCCTTCTCTTTCTTCTTTTTCTTCTCTCTCTTTTTCTTTCTTTCTTTTTTTTCTTTCTTTCTTTCTCTCTCTTTTTCTCTTTTTCTTTTCTCTCTTTTTTTTTCTTTTTTTCTCTTTACTTTGTCTTTTTCTTTCTCACTTTCTTTTTCCTTAACTTTTGTTTTTCTTTCTTTTATCTTTCTCTTTCTTTCTTATTGTCTCTTTCTTTAATTTTTCTTTCTCTTTTTATTTTCCTTTGTTTCCTCTCTTCTTCCTTCAAATCTTCCTCCCTCTCTTTCTCTCCCTTCTTTCCTGCCCACCTACCTACCAACCCCTCGTTTTCTAATACACCAGACCCCCCCCCCTGTCCCTGCACACAGCCAATTCCTTTTACCTGCCAATCCTCTCCCTTACCAAACTCCCAATCCCTGGCTATTTCCATCCTACACTTCACCCATGGATGACTGCCACCCTCACCATGAGACATAATTTGACTATGTCCTTCCTATTGCATGCAGTGGTGACCCATCAGCAAAAAAAAGAAAGACAGCAAGTTTCCTCTCCCTGACAATGATGACAAAGGCTCGACATGCACATTCTTCCTCTCCCCGTATCAACAAACACACAGACACACTGCGGAGAGAAGACAACAGAATGATACCGACGTTCATTGATTGAAGTCCAGATACGGACATTCAAATACAGAAATGCAGAAGAAGAGCAAATTCTGATTTTTATGGTAAAAAGATGCACATGATAATATGCAAGTTGCGGACACTGCGTGTTCCTTGCTGGATCCGTGCATCTCACCCCCCCCTTTTTTTTTTTCATTTCTAGAATGAGAAGTGATGAATTTTTAGCTCTTTCACCGATGCAACCAGATATTTTGTTGAGGGTTTTATAATACCTTTTATTACTGAAGATGATTTTACGTATTTATTTAAACATATTTACGGCTCTCTCCATTACAGTGTTGGGTATGAGCCATCTCCTAAAATTTCCATATAGAATGTTTAATACCTCAGTGCATCTTTTCATTGCCAACAAACAACATATATGTCATAAATGATAAGTTATGGTATATTTAATACATTGTATAATTATGTAATAAAAAAAGTAAAAAGTAAAGTCGTCAGGGTGGCCTAAAGTCCAGTCAGCTGTCCTCTTTTCACTAGTGCAAGACCAAAGAGATTGTTTTTGCATCTGAGGTGGAGTGCCACACCTGCCATCAGCTCCTTACTTTATCACACAGTTATGGTTCCTAGGCTGATGCTCTACTGACTGAGCTAAACCGCCCCTGTAAGAGCCTAATTATATAATCTCTATATATTAATATTCATGTTCATTAATAGTATGACCTTTATCATCTTGCAACACCTTCTGGTTAAAAATGAGACCGTCCAAATCGTCCAAGATGAAATGCAGAAATGTAAATCCTGTTTATCTGGTGTTGCTTATCCACTGAATACTTATTTCTTATGAGTGTCATTACCTCAGCTAAATAATGGACTTTTTTTTTATTTATAAAGAAAGAAAGGAAACAGAGAAAGAGTTAATTCAAGATTATTATACTTTTTACATATTGAAATATAGCAATAGCTCTTAAGTTAACATTTCAAATGACATAATAATCAAATTATCATCAGCAGTGTTATATCCCCAGGTCCTACTTGTCTAATACCTATATAATATATGATATTATAATAAAAAAGTGAAGTTGGCAAAGTGGCTTTTTGTCCATGTCAGTCGGACAGAGAGGGAGTCTATCCCCCTTTTCGCTAGTACTAGACCAGGGAGATTTTTTCTGAGATGGAGCGCCACACCTATCGTCTGCTCCCCAGTTTACCCTATATACTACTCATGCACTGAGTTTCAGGGGATTGGTATCAAACCCAGAACCTTGTGATTTTGAGGTTGGTGCTCTACCAACTGAGCTAAACCAACCCTTTATCATAGATTATAAGATTGATCATAGTTGTAATCAAAGGCCTAAATATCCTTTAATTTCATCATTTTCAATATGATCCCCGCAAAGAAAACTTTCAGCATTTATTTATACTAGTACAAAATAAAAAACACCCTGCGGGCGATGTAAAAATAGATTTTTTAAACATATTGCCTGAGGGGTGGGAGTTAAAAAAAATCAATGTCAGCGAGTTTGTACCCGAAGTAAGTAAAATCATCAAATTCGTTAAAGGATTAAAAAATAAAACAATTTGAAATGTAAACTTTAAGTATGTATTAAAATAAAACTAACTATATATAGATATATAATACCAGTCATGTATTTATTTAAACTTGTTTTAAAAAACAATGAGGACTGTCTAATGTTGCATGTTCAAATTTTCAGTGTATTTATTCTATGTTATGAAAATTACATCACTGCTTACGTCACATAAGCAGTGACGTACTTTTTGTTACAGACAAAAACCGGAAGCGAATCTCTATTATTAATAGATTGTGTATGGAAGAGAAATTATTGGAAATCTAAGAAGAGCTTTATGGATGTCCTTCATGATGCATAGTAAAGAATATAGATTCATGATATAACTTTGTATCAATATCTAAAAACAATATCTCCATGCTTTTGGGTAGAATAAACATATCCTTGCACTTGCATGGACAACTGGATTATTGCATGAGGCTAAATTTAAATTGACAGGATTTGAGGAAAGCATTCTAAATATAAAAGTGATGGGACACACAAGCCAAGAAATATATCAATAAAAATATATAACAATAGACTGACCTAAATAAAAGAAAAATGCACAAACTTAAAATATACATTCATATTTCATGCATATGCATATGCATGTTCATACAGGTGTACAAATTTTCATATTATGTATATATAAGAGGTATGTATGGAATGTATCCTGTTATTTTGAATATCTCAAGAACGAATTATGCTACCTTGATGTAACTGGGTGGTCAATCTGACAGGACCTTACTGTATTTAAGGGAACAGACACTCTCCCATGGGGTAACTCGGGGAGGTGCCTTTGAGTTTTCTCTCTGTAGTTATGTTCAAGTTATATCTCATGTAAAAAAAAAATAAAGTATGCAGAGTGCGAGGGAGCCTATCCCTTTTTTGCTAGTGCTACACCAACAAGATTGTTTTTGCTGAAACCACACAGATCAGATTACCCAAGCTGTGCTACTTGTGTGAGGATTTTGAAATTCTTAATTGAATGCAAACCGCCTTGTCCAGGCTTTGAACTTGTCTTGTGTCTATTTCCTATGACGGTAACCATTACACCTCATGATATCTAACACTCTACTTAAACCCTTACTTAGGCTAGATGGGTGGTAGGAGAGGCCCCCTCTGATCAATCAGCTGGTCATGTCAAGCCCTAACACCTATATGATTGTTTCAAACTAATTGCCCTTAAACCAAGTCCCAACCATTTTTATTATATGTGCTCAAGGTGGTGACTGAGGATCTTCATGTCCTGAGAATGACATTAAACTCTATCTCATGGTGAAGTTACAATTCTGGAGCTTTGAGGAATATAGAGTACTCCTTCATCACCATTACTCCCAGGTTCACTCTGACCCAGAGTGGTAGTACCTGTTAGGGTCTCATCTATGTGTTGAATGGAAAAAAGAGTTTTAAAAATCTGTTTTAAAACAAGATTGAGTTTTTTAAAAAAAGAATGTCAATGCCCATCAAGAATGAATAAAATAAATTTCTTTAGCATAAAATAACCCAACAATAGTTGGCATGTCGTAAAATCAAACCAAACAAAATTATCTTTAGTTACTTGAAACTATATAATTGCTGTCAAAAAAGTGACTTCAGCATTAAATAACCCAACAAGTTTGATATGCCATTTAACAAAGAAACCAAACCAAATGATCTTTAATTACTTGAAACTAATTTCTGTCAAAAACGTGAGTGACTTCAGCATTAAATATAGCCCCGTTGGCTGGGGCTTTAGAATACACCAACTGCACCTCTGCAGAGGGGTAAGACCTCCCAATGGGACCACCTGTTGGCTGTGGGTGGCGAGAATGGAACCCTGGTAGCTGAGCTTTCCATGACATGCAACACTCCTCTTTGGCCCTTACTTAGGCGGGACGGACTATTGGAGAGTCCCCTCTGATCAATCAGCTGGTCATGTCAAGCCACAGCACCTATATGATTGTCCCAACCCTATTGCCCTTATGACAAGCCCCTTTTTATCATATATGTGCTAGAAGGTGGTGGCTGAGTGTCTTAATGTCCTGGGTATGACGTTAAACTCTATCTGATAGTGAAGTACAAATTCTGGATCTTTGAGGAATATAGAGCCCCTATCAAGAAGGAATTTATTTTAAAACTTTGTCGGCATTAAATGACCCACCGAGGTTGATATGCTGTAAAACAAACAAACAATCCATGGTCCTTTATAGGGAAATCCTTAGGAAAGTTGTTGCTGGTGAACCCAGACCCTAAATATTCAAGCAAATTGATCCAAGGGATCTCTTCTGAAGTGATATCTCTCAAGAACAAAGCCTCCAACTGAATGAGTTTAGATTTTTCATTCGGTTCCTCTTATTGTCTTTTTTTTTTTTCTGATATTTCCTTTGAATTTTTCACTGCATCTTGGATTCATCTAAAATTACCAAATTCCTCAGGATTTTTACCTCTTTTCTTTTTATTTTCCTCTTTTCTTTCTTTTTTCTCTTTTCTTTCTTTTTTCATATACTCCCCCCCCAAAAAAAAGACATGATATAAATTTGAAATAAAATCATAATATAAAAAAGTAAATAGAAAATAAAGTCAAACTGAATGAGTTATTGAGGGTGTGGACAGAGAAGATATTTTTATGTCTCATTTCAGTGAATTTTATTTTAATTTCAGATTTAATTTTTTTATTCAAATTCTAAATATTACGGTCTTCTGTTGTGTTCTACTTCGCTATCTCTTTCTACCCCTCTCCTATCTCTTTCTACCCCCTCTCCCTATCTCTTTCTACCCCTCTCCTATCTCTTTTCTACCCCCTCTATCAGTTTTGTTTTTCTATCTCTCATACCTGATTTATTTCTCTCCCTTTCTGTTACTTTCTTTTTCACTTTATATATATCATGTTGCTTTCTATTGTCTCTCTCTCTATTCTTTACTTTCCCATTTTCTCTGTTTTTCTACTGCTTTCTCTATCCTTATCTTGTCTTCTTTCTCTTTCTATTGCCCCTCTCTCTATTTTTCTACTGTTTCTCTCTCTCTCTCTCTCTTTCTTTCTTTCTTTCTCTCCCTATTTCTCGGTTTTGTTTTTCTATCTACCATCCACGTTTTTCTCTCTTTCTGTTGCTTTATTTTTCTTCTCTTTCACATGTTTCTTTCTATTGCCGACCCCCCTCTGTTTTCTTTTCTTTCTCCTTTTTTCATGATGCAGTCTCTCTTTTTGTTCTTTTCTTTTCTTTCTCCTTTTTCTTGGTGTGTTGTTTCTGTCACTTCTTTATCTCTCTCTGTTTTTTCTACTGCTTTCTTTCTCTCTTTCTATTGCCCCTTCTATCTCTCTCTCTCAATCTGTTTTTCTTCTCCTTTCTCTCTTTCTACTTTCTCTCTTTCTCTACTTTCTCTTTCTTCTCTTCTTTCTACTTTTCTCTCTTTCTCTCTTTTTCTTTTTCTTTTTTCTCTCTTCTCTTTCTCTTTCTCTTCTTTCTTTCTCTCTCCTTTCTTTTTCCCTTTCTCTTCTTTTCTCCTTTCTCTTGCTTTCTTTCTCTTTCTTGCTTTCTTTCTCCCTTTCTCTTGCTTTCTTTCTCTTTCTCTTCTTTCTTTCTTTCTCTTTCTTTCTTTCTTTCTTTCTCTTTCTCTTGCTTCTTTCTCTCTTTCTCTTGCCTTCTTTTCTCTTTCTCTTGCCTTCTTTCTCTCTTTCTCTTGCCTTCTTTCTCTCTTTCTCTTGCCTTCTTTCTCTCTTTCATTGTTTCTTTCTCTCTTTCCATTGTCTTTCTCTTCTTTCTTCTCTTTTTTCTCTTCTCTTCCTTTCTTTCTCTCGCTCTCATTTTCATTTTTCAGTCTTTCTCATTTTTTTAAATAGTTATTTGTTACATTGGTTTTGGAATGTCAGTATTTTCTTTTCTTTTTTTTTTTTTTGGGGGGGGGCACTTTTTGTGAGCTATAAGATCTTCAAAAATAGGCAATTTATTCATTAGACATTCAATTTTCTTTTTCCCATAAACACTTTCTCTCTCTCTCTCTCTCTCCATCTTATCTTCTCCATCTTTCTCCCCTTTCTCATTCTTGTTGCTTTTTTCTTCTCCTTTTCCAACCCCCACCCCTCTCCATTTCTTTCTTCTTATAAATATAATACAATAAATTAATATTAATCAGAATAAATAATACATTCATTTATTGCCGCTCATTTTCTCCTCTGGTTTTCTCTCTTGCTTCATTATAACTTCTGTTTCTTTCCTTTTTTTCCTTTCTTTCTCTCTATCGTTTCTTTTTTCTTCCCTCGTTTCTTTTTTCTCTCTTTTCTTTTTTCTTCTCTCTCTTTTTACTTGTTCCTTCTCTCTATTCTCCCTCTTCCACTTTCTTTCACTTTTTATTTCTATTTTTTAAACTTTCTTCTTTTCTAATTTTCCTCTCTTTTTTCTTCACTCTCTTTTTTCTTCACTCTCTTTTTTCTTCACTCTCTTTTTTCTTCTCTCTTTTTTCTTCACTCTCTTTTTTCTTCTCACTCTTTTTTTCTTCACTCTCTTTTTTCTTCACTCTCTTTTTTCTTCTCTTTTTCTTCTCTCTCTTTTCTATTCTCTCTCTTATCTAGCTCTTATCTTCTCTCCTCTCCCTATTCTTTTAGTCTATCTTCCTTTCAAATTTTCTCTTTTTTTTGTCTCTTCTCTCTTTTCTCTCTCGCTTCTCTTTACCTTCTTTTCTCTTGCTTTATCTTCCCACCTCTCCCTTTTACTGTTCTTTTAGTCTTTCTACCTTTCTAATTTTATTCTCTCTCTTTTCTCTTTTTGCTTATCTTCTTCTCTGCTCTCTCTCTCTCTCTCTTTCTATTCTTTTAATCTTTCCCCCTTTCTAATTCTCCTCTTTCCATTCTTTTTCTCTCCTCTCTTATCCAATATCTTAATACAAAAGATGAATTTTATTCTTGTCAAGTTATAATACCTTTTATTTTAGGGGAAAGGGAATTCATAAATTTATTGAAACCTGAAAGAATGTATTAGATTTTTTTTTTTCCTTTTTTTAAATTTTTCTTCTATTTATTTTATTCCAAATCAGAAAAAAATATATAAATCAAACATATGAGTGTTTTGACTAAAAATAATATTTTTTTTAAATTGATTTTTTATTCATGAGCACTTGATAGTGTTTCAAGTGCAAGACATTTGTATTCAGAAAAGATGAAACTCTTATAAAACCTCATCTTCAAAATCCTGTCTGCACCCCTCACTTCAACAATCCCCACCCACACACTAGAAAATACAGTCACTATAATAATACCAAATTTTAATTATTTTGATTCAAGTTAATTTGGGCCTCCTCTCTTTTTTTTTTTTTGTTTTTTTGTTGTTTTTTTATTATTTTTTTTTTATTTTTGTTTTGTTTTATTGGTGGGCTTTTTTTTTTCTTTTTACTTTTTTTTCTTTTCTTCTTACTTTTTTATTTTTCTTTCTGTTATTATTTGGAACAATTTTTTATTGTTTCAATATTTTTTTTTTTTGTTTTAAAATCTTTTTAAAAATTATTTTCGTTCATTCATTTTTTCAGTTATTATTCAGAAACATTTTAAAAAATTCATTACTCATTTTTTGTTGTGTTTTTTAGGATAGATTGTAAAATTTGCTGTTTCAACAAAAATAGATTTAACCTTAAGCCATAGCCTGACTTAGGTGCAAAAATGATTTTTATCTCAATTAACAGTGGGTTCATTTAACTCTTAGTTAATACTTCATCATCATGTCATGCTGGCAGTACAGATATCCATGACTATATGTTATTGTTCCCGACAGGTCCTCTATACAGCATCCAGAATCCACACAGAGTTGATCAATGTAGGTCTTTGCTGGAGAAGCAGTGACAAACTCATGTGACATTCTCCTGTGCACACCAGCACATGAATATGCCAGTGTGGGCCATCCAGCAAGGACTGTGACAACTTCTTCCACCTCCTTTCCTCCTCCATCCAACCCCACCTTTCCTATCACCTTCCCTCACCTCTTCCTTATACCTTTTCATTGTCTATGTATCATTCTGTTTTAAAACAAAACTTTATTCTGATGAAGCCTTTAAGACCAACAGAGATGAAATATTAATTGAATGTAACTGTCTGTGTTTGTTATTCACTTTTTTCCATATCTTTTCCTCACATATGTGTGTGCACTGATTTAAATTTTATCATAGTGTACTAATAATATACTAGTCATTCTCTATATCAAATCCATAAGAAATAAACTAATGATTAAACAAAAAAGAATATTTTTTCTTATATACAAGACTTAAAATTCAAAATGTAAGACATTCTACTAACTTTATTGTAACATTGATTTTTTTTACAGATGTTCCATCATTGAATTTTCTTTTCAAAAATGTAAAATTCATTTGGCTTCACAAAAAAATTATATAGAAATTTATAGTTCCATATGGAGAAGGCAGGGTCAATGTATGAAACAAAAACTAACAAAAAAAAATTACTTAGCCCATTGAATTTAGAGGAAACATTTACTAAAATAAAAGTTCTTATATATATATATATATATATATATATATATACCAACAATTTTATTAAAATTGGCTAATTAGTTCATTTTTTTATGTTTTGAAGGATTTCCAGTGATCCCTTTATTGCAAGGTGCTTGTTCATACCTGCATATATATATATATATATATATATATATATATATGTGTGTGTGTGTGTGTGTGTGTTCAAACAAATATTATTTAACAAAACAGAATCCTCATAATTTTCAAGTTTTTTATTTTATCTTTCAAACTTCCTAATAATTCTTTTGATGTAACAGTCTTAAAAGGCATTTTCTCTGACATTTTCTCCAAAAGAGCCATTATTGGCAAACCAAGTACTTTTGGTTCTTATCAAAACCATTATCAAGGTGTATATCTGTCTATCATTATTAAAACTGTTTAATATTTAACTATTGTTTTGTTTTTGTCACCAAGGTGATACTAAGAAACTGGCAGTTTATTTTTTAAATATTTCTATTAAGCTAGGCAAATGTAATTTAGAATAAATTTTTTTAAAATCTATTTTAGGTATTTTGCAATATATATATATATATATATATATGTATATGTAATACATATTTATATAGGGATTTTTTAGTTGGAGGAAGGAAAATATAGTGCTTGATTACAATTGTAAAAGCTATATTTATCATAATCTATAAATTTAATGGCTGATTCATTACCATTGGTTTCAAAGCATTATATGCTTATCTTCAGACAATTCGCCTTGTAATTGACATCCAAATAAATGTATGTTATGAATAGCATACTCACTTTATTTGACCGTGTGTCATCCTTTGTGTGTGTGTGTGTGTGTGATGTTAAAATAACACACTTGAAAGAAAAAAGTGTGTGTATGTATGTGTGTGTGTGTGTGTGTGTACTGATTTAAATTTTATCATAGTGCATTTAATCATTCTTTATGATCCATTCATTCAAGAAAATCACCTCATCAATTTTATTTTCCTTTCTTTCTTTATTTTAAAATTCTTCTGTTCTTTACTAAAAAGATATCTCAAGTGTATTATCACATTCAAAACAAGATATTGAATACCAAGACAATTTGCACCCTCATCCCTATCTGAAGTCAACCATCTTCCAAATACCAAATTTTAATTCCTCATCATCTCTTACCCAGCCACCATTAGAAAATCTATTGGATTAGTATAGATCATCATAGATGATTTGTGTGACACCAAAAAAGAAAACAAAAGCACTCATCTCAATTTGTTGTGAAGCCAGCAAGCTGACCTTTTTGATATAATTTTTCAATTTAAGTTTCTTTTTTCTGAGATATTTTTCTTTTGTATTTGCTTTATTTTTTTTTAAGTATCTATTTATAGAATCATTTATTTTTAACTGTTAAATTTTAAAAGAAAGAAGTAACTGTAAAAAAGGGAATTTTCCTATAAAAAATCGTGTTTGATGTTTATCAAAATTTTAACACTTTCTTAAAAGAAGCGGAAAAAAAAATCTAAGAAAAAGAAAAATAGTTACATAATCTTTTTCACTAATTCTGAACTTTATAAAAGTTGAGTGACTCTAATTTTGAAGTTTTATTTTTTTTTTTCCTTTTTTTTTTTAAGTAATTTCTTTTGTTTAGTATTTATTTGTTTTTTCTTTCTTTATTTTTTTTTTTGGGGGGTAAGGGTTTAATGAATTTTCATTCTTCTGTTTTTTGGGTTTTTTTCAGAATCATTTGAATATTCTTTCAATCATTTTTTTGTTCATTATATTTTTTTTAATTCTTTATTTTTCTTGATAACCATCGTTTTATTAGCAAAATCAATTAATTCTTATTGGATTAAGATAAAGCTTGTGACAAGTTCATTTTAATTTATAGTTATAATGCAAATACTTGGATCACATATTTGGGAAAAGATCCATGTATAGGTACGCACACATACACATATATAGATAGATAGATTGATAGATAGATGACAGGGTTATACAAAATAAATGTACTGTACTTTTTTCTTTTTTTTAATTTCTTTTTTCAAAGCATGAAAGAATATTGAAACTAGGATTCAAATGGGCTAACGCTAAAGAAATACAGCTAACTCGTGTAAATTAATCTGAACAAAATAGGTAAGTTAGTGGTGTTTCTTGAACGTTAACCGATTTGAATCCTTAGTTTTAATATTCTTCCATGCTTCAAAAAACAAAAACAAAAACAGAACATTTATTTTCTACAATCTTGTCATCTACTATATGAAGCATATGCAAGACCCTTATCATTTTTAGAAAAAAAAAATATAATAAAATAAATATATAAAGGTTTTACATATCTATTTATTTGGTGACAAAGGAACATTCACCTGATGATTGCTATTGCATGAAACCAAAATGGTCAAGAATGTTCCTTTGTCACCAATAAATAGATATGTAAAACCTTTATATATTTATCTTATCATATTATATAACAGCTCTATTTTATATTGAGCACTCTACCAATAATACTGTGTTTAGCACACCGTTCCAGTAAAAGCTAAAACAGTGACAATCCCACACTATATATATATATATATATATATGCACACACACACAAACATGTCTATATACAAGGTAGGTTTAAAGAGTTATGAAGATTGAAGCTGTATTTACCAAGATAGAAATAAACAATGAATGAAATATTCATTTTCTTCAAAATAGTCCGCTTGACATTTAAACAAATTATTCTACTTAGGTTATTCTATTAAAGCAGTTCTGAAATTTTTTTTTTTTTTTTTTTTTTTTTTTTTTTGATTGTTTTGATATTCTTGATAATCCCCTCCACAACCTCAAATATTTCAGTTAAGGAAAATGGTAGAAAAAAAATTTCCACTGAACTAGATCAAGTAAGTTTGGTGTATGCTGCACTTGCACAAACCTGTGTTTTACCAAATATTGATGATCAAAAAAACAAAAAGGCTGGTATTCATAATTTTCTTTAAAATCAATTCAGATTCATTTGATCTCTCTTTAAACAACTGCATCATTTCATTAAAAAATTCTAAGCTGTACACACATCTTCATTTTAATTTAAAAATTTAAATCTTTAGTTTCTTTTTTATACTTTTTTTACTAAAATTGTGGTAGATGCAGGAATCTATATACACATTTAATTGTAGATATCAGTACATGTGAATATTTATAGTAGTATTCATACGCATACAAATAAATACACTCATATATGTGTGTGCATGTTATGATAACTAGGTTTTCATATTAAATTCAGATCAAATATATATATATATATATATATATATGAGAGTACGTAAATAAACAATGTGTTTATTTAATATGGCTTTTAGCTGACAACTTTTGGAGGATATGTGCTTAATTGAAGTCATACCTAATTTTGAAAATTAATTAGTTAATAATTAATATTCAATAAAATTTTCAATAAACAAAAATATTTAACAGTTACATTAACATTAGTTAAACAGATTTAATACTGAAAGACACGCATACTCTACCTTGATAATGGTTTCGGATGTGAACCGAAAGTCCTCAGCCAATCAAATATGGCTCTTTTGGAGAAATTATTAATGTTTTTCAAGATTGTGAGATCAAAAGAATCATTAGGAAGCTTGAAAAGAAGTATAAAAAACTTGAAAATAATAAGGATTGTTTTTTTTTAATGAAATTTGTTTGAAAGAAAAGATACTACCCAAATACACACACACACACACACACACACACACACATATATATATATATATATATATGTGTGTGTGTGTGTGTGTGTGTGTGTATGCTTGGGTAGAAAAGACATGAAGTCAATGGCACTTAGTAACTGATAGTTTCTTGATTTTGCAATTTTCAAACCATTTTTGAAAGTTGCAAAAGTAAGAAACCGACACTTACCAAGCACAGTTGAGTTCATGTTTCACTACCCTAACTTAGATACATGGTCTGTCAATGATATTGAGCACTCTTGACTTATCAACTATATTATCAATATATATATATATATATATATATATGTGTGTGTGTGTGTGTATGTTTTTGTGTATGCATATACATATAAAAATGAATTTACATACACACCTGTGTATATTTTTCTATCTATACATACATAAATATTATGCACAGTGTTATAAATACATATTTATAGAAAATGTATCTATATTTTGTACCCTGGCATATAGGAACACAAACGTTTTTCCTAGACAGAAAAGATTATAAAAACAAACAAAAATCTCTCTATAAAATGTATTCTCTTTCTTTTTTTTCTTTCTCTCTTTATCTCTCACTCTCAACACATCTCTGCTTTTGCCTTTTCTTTCTCTGTTGGGTCTTTTTCTTTTCTTTTTTTTCTTTCTTGTTTCCCCTCAAACCTGTATAGGTGTGCCTAACTTGGCTAGTTTTCAGGAACAAACAGTACAAAAAAAGAACTTAGTAGGAATGATGACGGATCCTCTTGCCACTTGGACTATTCAGCAGAATTCCAGTTTGCACAAAAATGACTAAAACAGACAAACAGTTCTCTAGAAAACACTCTCCTTCGAAAACAAAGATACAGAAAGAAGTAAACAAAAAAACACAAGAAAATACAAAAGGAAAAAAAAGATAAAATAAATAATAAAAAGTTATCGTTTGTCTAGAGAATGTAATATATCAGTTGCTCTTTAAAAATCCAGTTTCCGACAGACCAGTATTTCTTGTCTGTTGAGAAAGAGGCACACTCATGAAAGATCATTATTGGTTCATCTTAGGGAATAAAAAAAATAAAAAATAGGCTCTCTTTTGAGACAGCCTTGTGCACACTGTTTCTAAAAAGAAAAAGAAAACAAGGGTTAGAAAAATGAAGCTAAGTTATTTGATTGCAATAAAAAAAAAAGTCATCATCATCATTATGTTGTGCTAGTGGAACAGATATCCATGACAATATCTCCCCAACCATCCCTATCATTCATTGTCCTCGGGTCTTCTATGCAGTATCTAGTATCCATGTAGAGCTGATAAATGTAAGTCTTTGCTGGACAGCCTGCACTGGCATGTTCATGTGCTGGTTTCCACAGGAGAATGTGAAACGGCTTTGTGCACAGGTTTTTTTGCTTTTTTTTTTAAAGGGGATTCGGAAAATGAAACTAAGTAAATTGTATACTAATACTTTTTCTTATTTATGAGATGAGGCTGTTCAATAAGTCTAGTGGCATTTATGCTACTTGGAGCCCTCTTTGAATGAGTGGTATGATTTTTAGCTCTGAAGCCACATTTGAATGAGTTTAAAAAATGTTTAAACATTGAAAACCCATCAAGAATGATTAAAACAAAAACATCTTTGGCATAAAATAACCCAATGGGTTGTGATGCCGTAGAACCCAACCAAGCACGTTATCAGTTTTATTAAATCACTCAAAAAATCTCCAAATTTTTCCATTCATTAAAATTCTACAGACAAAACTAAAATCATTTACATTGACTAATAACTGCTGATGAAGCTGTTAGATAACTCAAAGCCTCTTAAATTTGTTTTATTTGTATATTTTCTTTTTCAAAAACAAGAAAGAAATTTTCTGATTTGTTTTGGGGAAGATTTCAAAACCAATTAATTAATTAAACCTCATTAGTTTTTAGATCTTGTTTCCATTTTATATTCAATTCTAAACTTTTTTTCTTTATTTATTTGTAACAGATAAAGTAATTTTGATTATTTACGACTTTTTAAAAAAATTTTCTTCAAAATATATTTTTCTTGATTCCCCTCCCAATTCTCACTAACTACATCTATGAAAATACACCCAAAAAGGAAACTTGAATACAAACTTTTATCTCACACAGATTTTGGCATTAAATAAACCCCAGGGTTATTATAGCATTAAACAAAACAAACCAAATGAAGTTAATGAAAATTATTTATACCAATTTGAAGATATTAAGAACTTGAAACATAAAAACTTTTATCAAAATGGCTTGTTTTGTTATTGAATGACCTGAAAAGGGTTGATATGCCATAAAACAAACAAACCAAACCTTAACTACTGGACTTTGACATTTAAACAAAAAATATTTTTCTCCGGTATCTTTAAGATAGTCACCTTTTGTAAAAGACCAAATTGCTTTGTTGAGATCATCTGTAATGCTAATTAACAAAAATATGTCACTTTGAAATTCTATAAAAATTTAAAGAAAAAAACTCTTATAAATATTGTGGAAATGTATTTCCTGTGGAAACACACTGAATTCATCTGACCTACAAAAGAAAAATGACTTTGATGGCATTTGAACTCACGACCATTTTCTCATTATTGCTTTATACTTTGCAATAATTATTTTGATAATGATATGGGTTAAAAGAAGAAAAATAGGATTTTTTGACAAAGCCATCTTTGGCACAGTTGAATTCATAATGACCCCAGTGAAGAACACTCTCAATCATTCTTCAGTAGATTGTTTATAATGACAATTACAGACAATTTTAAGGGATAAAATAGCTGTAAAAATAATAAGTGTAATAATAATACTTATAATGATAATGCAAAGGATATTGACCTTATAATTGACATTGTCTTAAAAATAAAAAATAAAAAGATTATACTAATATAAAGTATTAGACAAAAAAAAACAGTGAAAAAACTGAACCATTTTTGTTATCATTGCTACAAATCATATTGAAATGTCATTGGTTTAGATCAGAGTTTTTCAACCTTTTTCATCTCACGGCACAGTGAGCTGGGCAATAAATTGATCGAGGTACACCATCAGTATATAAACATATAATTATTTTATCATTTAAATTTTAAAAGAAAAGGAATAGTGAAAATGTGCTACAAGTGTAAAATAAAACAATGTTATTTTATTTCTGAAGGTATATTTTTAATCAATTAAAACAAAAAATATTAAAGTAATAGAATATAAATATAAGAGGAATATCAACTGTCCTCAACACTCACGGCACACCCACGGAAGCTTCACGGTACACTAGTGTGCCGTGGCACACCGGTTGGAAAAACTCTGGTTTAGACACACATAGGAAGTGATTATTTTCTAGGTTTATTGTTGTCAAAGTTCCCTTAGTTGTAACAGATAGTCATTAGAAAAGGATTAATCCAAAATTAGGATATTCAATCAAGAAAAGAAAATTCTAAGAAATTTTATATTTTTGGAAAATGAAAACTTTTTGATACAACTATGGGAATTTTGATAACAATAATCAAGGAAAATAATCACTTCCTATGTGTGTCTAAACCATTGAAGTTTCATTTGTGACAATAATAAAAAATGGTTCAATTTTTTCTGTCTGATTTCTTTTATCTAATACCATATATATTTACTGATTTTGTAAAAAGGGAAAGAAAAGGAAAAAAAGTTTTCTTTTTTCTCCATTTTAGCATATTTTCTTAGTTATTATGTAATGTCTATCTGACAAAAATAGGCTCATTTATTGAGTTACTGGACTAAATAAATTTATAATAGCCAAATTATAGTTTAAATTTTTCTTTCTTATTGAAAGTGTAAATAGTGCTCTGTATATAATTATTTTATTAATCATCATACATTGAGCTCTCTTAGGGATTTGAAATTATCACTGTACAAATCTATAGGTGTGCATCTTCATGGGAATGCATTGTGGATATATGGAGGTATAGATGATCCCAAATAGAATCATCCCCAACTTACCAGTTGATTTTGGATACTTTTCACCTTTATATATACATATAGGGACGGGTTAGCTCTTTCAGTAGAGCGTTTGGCTAGCAACCACAAGGTTCTTAGTTCGATATCGGCCCTCGCTAACTCAGTGTATGAGTAGCACAGAGATATGTGCGGTAAAGTAAGGAGTTGATGGTAGATGTGGTGCTCCACTTCAGACGCAAAAACAATCTCCTTTGTCTAGTGCTATTGAAAAGCGGATAGACTCCTTTGCTGATTGGCTGATAACGACTTTAGGCCACCCCGACTACTTTTTTTTACTTCATATATATATATATATATATAATTTTTTCATGAGGATTAATATTGATATGAATTAAAGACAAGTCATCAACTAACTCTAACACATCCAGTTACAAATAATATACCTACAAATGTAATAAATAGATTTTTTTGTATATATATATATATATATTATATATATATATATATATATTATATATATATATATTATATTTTTTTTTTTTTTTTTCAGATTTACTCCTATTTAGGTAAGACTCTTTTTGATTTTCTGTTTTTATGGGGTTCAGAGATTTTGACTAGTTTTTATAAATTAGTCTTATTTTACTTGTTAGGATTTTTTACAAGATTATTTTTCTGTGGGTTTAGGAAAACAGCTTAATTCGCACAGGGCACATTTCCAGCTGGGAATTTTGTGTAAGAAACAAATGCACAGATCTGTAATTTCACTCTCTCTCTCTCTCTCTCTCTTTCTCTTTCTCTTTCTCTCTCTCTCTTTCTCTTTCTCTCTCTCTCTTTCTCTTTTTTTTTCTCTCTCTCTCGCTTTCTCTCTCTCTCTTCTGATGACATAAACAGGCTTAAATGCAACTAGTGACGGCCTTTTTGTGAACGAAATAAATGAGTGGGAATTGTGATGATGAAAAAAGCAACTCTTGACACTGGCAAAGGATATTTCGGTGTGGAATCCTGGGATATGCATAAATACACATACACACTAATGTATCCAGAAAGCCACATGTGGACTTGGAAAAATATGCATACGGAAATTCATTAATATACAGAGAGATATTAATTCATTGGTCCATACACCTAAATATATATATACACACACACACACAAAACAAACCTAGGGTATATATTATATATATATATACACACACACGCACACACACACACACACACATATATATATATATATAATATATATATATAATGTGCCATGTCTATGAGTATAGCACTGAACTGCATCCGATGATGAGGCTCCAGTCCTTGGGAATGTGGAGGTTTCCCTCAATAACATTACTCCTGGGTCCATTCTGTTCCTATGAGTGATATTACCTGTTAGGGTATCACCTATGGGTCAAAACGATCTGTTTGAACAATATAAATACATTGGCTCTTAAACATTAATATTGCAACTCAGTATGAAGTGTTTTCTAGATTAAAATTATTATGAACTACAATATTTCATTGTCTATTAAATTGTACATATTTTGAGACCATAATTGTTAAACTAGTTTTGAGTCTTCCTGGCCACCCATCTTTATCAACTACTCCTGCTGGCAAGTCCAAGGCATCCAGTATCTGAGTATATCTAATTGATGTAGTTTTTTTGCTGATTAACTCACACCATGTGCATAGATAATATCACTTATGAGCTTGTCCTTACTTCTCCAGCAGTGTCCAGCATGTCTTGTTCATCTTACCTGGTTGATTTGTGTGATAAGAGGGAAGTGGTTGTACAACTACCCTTTTGTGGGGTGCTGCTTCCAAAGTTTGTTCAAGATTGCTCATAGCATCCTTGTACAGCTCCCATCCAGCTTTTCCCCAAAATGTTTTGTTAAACTCCAGGTGGTGCTACCATAGAGTATCACCAACACAGCTACAGCTTAGAAGAATTCTTGCTTTGTCTTATCAGCAAGATCAGATTTTCATATGATTGATAATGCCCTAATATATATCAAAAGACTTACTAGCCAACCAACATTGCCTGTGATATGAATAATATACTAGAAGAACCTGGGGTTACTTGGTATAACAATAAAGTTGGAGGCATGTGGTGTAATGGTTAGAATCATAGGAAATAAACTTGTCAAGTTCAAATCCTGGATGGGGCTGTTTGCATTTCACATAGTGCTAATACTCTTGCAAAAGGTATGTATCCAGCTACACTCCCTTCAGTTATGGGTAAATAGTAAGGCACACTGGGCTCTTTAACCTAGGCTAGGTAACCACTCTAAGAGAAAGAAAACTAAAATCAAACCTTTCAATCTCTGCTTAAGAAATTGACCTTGTGTCACATCCTGCTTATGCAAAGGTTTTTTTAAAAATATATATAACAATATTGCGCATTTTATCAAACAAAAATAGATTCAATTCACTTTTATAGGAGTCTTATAAAATTCCTTTGTGAGTTTTGTAGTTGGAAGTTTTGCAGATGACAATTCTATTTGCCTTTTGAATGAATTAGACCTTCCTGATTAATTTTAAGTTAAAATGTTCTGGGAACCTCTGGAAGGTGGGTGTAAAGTGAAGTGTCTACTCCTGCAGATACCTTTAAAACACTCCCTGTTGTTAAGGGAGTTACCATGCTGAGTTTTGTCAAGATTTACCCATTAGCCAAAGAACCTCTAGGTAGAATGAATAATTTCTGAGTAATCTCTCTCTTTCTCTCTCTCTCTTCTTTTTCTCTCTCTCTCTCTCTCTCTTCTTTTTCTTTCTCCTTTCTCTCTTGTGTTTATCTTTTTCCTTTTCTTTTTCTTTCTCTTTCTTTCTTTTCTTTTTCCTCACAAATCCAGCCCTCCCATACAATGGAGGCATTCCTGGGGGTGCCAATTTTATTTGTTTTCTGGGTGAATTAGACATTCTGGATCAATTTTAAACTAAAATTTCAGAGCACTCCCGGCAGCTGGGATAGTAGAATGTCCCACCTCTTGTGGATGCATTTTAAATACACCACCTTGACGTCAAAGGAGTTCATATGCCAAAGTCAATTCCAGACTGAGCCAAGGTGTCTGCAAGTAAAAAAACACTTATTAATTATATATAATATGATAATATAATTAATTATATAAAAGTATCCAATCGACTGGTAAGTTGGGGACGATTCTATTTGGGATCATCTATATCCTTCGTATATCCACAATGCATTCCCATGCAGATGCACACCTATAGATTTATACAAGGATTATTTCAAATCCCTGAGAAAACTCAATGTAAGATTATAAATTAATTATATATAGAACAATAAGAAAGAAAAACTTAACAAACCGTCATTTGGCTATAATAAATTTATTTCAACCAGTAAGTCAATAAATGAGTTCACTAATAATTGTCTGCTAGTCTAGCTTGCTAACTGTTATGTCAAGATGATAATAAATGTATAATTTTATATCCGGTTTTATTATCTTATTTTATTCTTAAAATATATTGGGATATTTATCTGCATTAAAGATTTTACAAATTACAGATGCTTTTAACATCTAATTTTAATCATAATTGTATATGTATATAAACCTGATTGCTGGGGATCCCCCCTAAAAAACCCAGAAAAAACTGTTTGCAAATAAAATAAAACAAATACATACTGATACCTGGAGAAAAAAATATATATAAAGGAATAAAAGGCCAAAGCATCTGTACTGCCTAAAAATAATCAACCAGTTTCATAATGAAATGGCCAAAAGAAAAAACACCAAAAGAGTTTCCAATGTTAAATGTGTAAGAGTACTCAATGCACCAAGTAAAACAAAACTATAAAGCCTAAAGAGTCAGAAACTATTTACTTTGGTTTCACCTAACGGATCATCAGGATACTTCTGAATTATCCTTATGATCCATTAGGTGAAACCTAGGCTGGTAGTTTCTGATGACACTTTAGGCTTTATATATATATATATATATATATATATATATATATATATATATATGTGTGCGCATGTATATGAAATAAATAAATATATCAAGTCAACATATCATATGGCATTCTATTCAGATATAGTATTTAAATTTCTTGACATTTTCAGTATCACTTTATTATATTGACACCATTCTATATATAAGTAAGTAAAGTTGTCGGGGTGGCCTAAAGTCGGTATCAGCCAATCAGCGAGGGAGTCTATCCCCTTTTCAATAGCGCTAGACCAAGGAGATTGTTTTGGCATCTGAGGTGGAGCGCCACACCTACCATCAGCTCCTTACTTTACCGTACAGATCCCTGTGCTACTGATACACTGAGTTGGCGAGGACCAGAATCGAACTAGGAACCATGTGGTTTCTAGCCTAACGCTCTACCGACTGAGCTAACATATATATATAAGGAAGCGCGTGGTGTAATGGTTAAAGTCATGGGAAATGGACTCGTTGCGCCGAGTTCAAATCCTGGACATGGTAATTGGATTTCACTTAGCGCTAATACCCTTGGGAAAGATATGAATCCTACTCTCCCTCCAGCTATGGGTAAATAGTAGGGCAGATTGGGCTCTTAAACCATGGCTAGGTAACCAGTCTAGGAGAAGGAAAACTCTGAATTCAAACCAGTTAAACTCCGCTTAAGAAATTGACCTTGTGTCACATCCTGCTCATGCGGGGGTTGGTAAATACATATATATATATATATATATATATATATATATATGTATGTGTGTAGTAGTGTTGAATTTTTGTACTAAGGATATGTAAGTACACAAAAACACAAGTTTCCTGGTTTCCTACAAATAACAATATTCAAATTTATTTATGTACGTATATATCTTCCTTTAGATACACATCAGGTGATGAAAAAACAACACACAAACACACACACATATATATAATATATATATATATATATATATATATATATAAGTATATGACTGTTTATACATTTACATTGAACCCCTAAGCACAGGTGGAAATCATATGCACACGCTCATCATCACCCTTCATAAAAGGTAATCATATGATATGCATAAACATATATATTTGTAAGTAAAACAAAATACACTGACAGATTCTTGGAATAACACACAAAATTAAAACACTGAATAAATAAATGTGTGTGTGTGTGTGTGTGTGGTAATCAATACAATTGAACAACACATATAGATGTAAAAGTTTATCCCTCTTCAACTAAGTTTATATCCAAAAATATGTACAAGTCTATTATACATTCATACTCATATATATATATATATATATATATATATATATATATATATATATATATATATACACTCACATTTTATATATAAACACACACACATGCATGAACATAAATAAACAAGAAGGCATGTTCATTCATTTAACGACTCCTTGTATGTTTCACACAGATCAGGTGATTTTAATTTCTATCCAAGACACTGAATCTGATATATATATATATATATGTGTGTGTGTGTGTGTGTCTTATAGGATTCCATCTCTTGAATCAGGTGATTTTAATTCCCAAATAAAGAAACATGTGTACAAGCTATTACATATTTATACATATTTAGATAAGTATTTTTTGAACTGCCTCAGTGAAACATATGAACCTTGCCAAATTCAGTACCTTGACATTAATCATTGAGCTACTTATTGTACTACCATATGATTATCTCAATCTTTTATCATCATTTTATTGTTGCCATAATTTTTCTTATTATATATATTATATATATATATATATATATAGATATAGATATAGATATATATGAGGTTAAGTAAACAAACAAATGTGTTTATTTTTATATGGCTTTAAGCCGACAATTTTTGGAGGATTTGTGCTTAATTGAAGTCATGCCTAATTTTGAAAATTAATTAGTCACACACGGAGCAGTCTCCCATGTCTATAACCTTGCTGATGAGACCTAATAGGTCGAAATGTACATTCAGGGATTGACATTTTCTCGATTTGTTTAGCCTTACATTTGAACATATATGCCTGCCTAAATTCATTAATTATTAACTAATTAATTTTCAAAATTATGTATGCCTTCAATTAAGCACATATCCCCCAAATATATATATATATACACAGGGTGTTCGGGATGAATTTGACATTTATATCTGGTTATTTTTCTCACATATTTGGCCTCCGAACTCCCCAGATCTTAACCCCATGGATTATTATTTATGGTGGCGCTGTTGAGAAAGACACCAATCACTGTACCATTACTAGAAAACACCAGTTAATTGACAGAATTAAGGTAGTTTCTGAGACCCTTCTCAGGGAAACGGTAACATCAGCTTCCTCCAGGTTCCGGAGAAGGATTGAGGCTGTGATCAACACTAATGGTGGTTATTTTGAGTGAAACTTGTTGACAGTAGTGTAATTTCTATGCCTGTTGAATTTCTCTACAATCCATTAAATCTTGTAGTTAGCAAGCACTTTTTCTTTTTCCTTATGAAACTGTCAAATTTCTCCTGAACACCCTGTGTGTGTGTATGTATATATATATATATATATATATATAGTGGTTATGATGCCTGGTCTGGACTAATGGTTAGCAAAATAGTCTTGATTTACTCTTAGTGTAATAAGTTTGATGATTATCATCTTTTTCCTAATTTTTTAAATGTCTGCATATATGATTATTTGTAATTTGTTTACTAGCAGGACCTGTGCATATACCACAGTATGATGATTTAATTATTAAAATGTGTGATACATTTACTTAAAAGCTATTGCAAAATAGTTCAATATGTAAAAAGTATAATACTCTTGATTTAAGTCCCTCTCTTTTTTTGTTCTTTCCTTCTATCATTTTCATTAGGTTCAATTGAAACAGATTAGCTTATCACTTCTACGAACTCCCCCCCCCTGTATCTTTCCCGTACTTTCTTTCTCTCTTATTATATCTTTTCTGTGTAGCATGTCTTTTTCTTCACTTCATTTCTTTATAATAAAAATGGAATGGTTTATTATTTAGCTGAGGTGACAACACTCATAAGAAATAATTCAGCAGATAAGAAATACTAGATAATCAGGATTTACATTTTTACATTTCATCTTGAAAGATTTGATCAGTCTCATTTTTAACCAGAGGGTTGTAAGATAACGGTCGTTCAATTAACAAAAACAAGTATTAATAGCTGTTTAATATTATCACCTTTTCCCTGACTACGTTTATTAAACATCTGCACATATGATTATTTTTAATCATCAAGTATCTATTGTTTATGTAACTCTGATATATCACATTAAAAAGAGCAAAAAGAAAAAAAAACAGCAAAAAATGTGCTTTTTTGACAGATACAGATTTTAATTTATAAATTTTTTCCATTTAAAACTGTAAAACAAACCATTTTTATTTGTAATGTTGCGTCAGTAAAATGGTAATTCCTGTGTGTGGAGTTAAATGAGTGAGAGGCTTTCTGTGATTGGATATACCAATCATATGATGAGCCCAGAAGTTTTGGCACAAAATACCAAAATCCCCATAGAGAGGCCCCCTGACCAGTTCTGATGAGGCAGTGACTTTAAATCCTCTCCAAGAAATCCCCCTAAGATACCAGATATCTTCTCCAGCACACCAGTAATTCCCTTAAACTCAGCTTTATATACAGGAAGGACTTTATATTGTTACTCATTATTTTATTTGTTGTTAATAAATTGTTAGAATTAATTTTGAATTCATATATTTGATGCTGTTAGCTTAGAATTAAATGCTATGCTACACAATAGTAATTTTTAAAAATCCTTCCTCTTCATAATACAACAAAAATTTCCTTAAGTTCCATTGTTTTTTTTTTATTGATTTTATCCCCCTCCATCAATTAAAATTCATCTCTTGGTCTACTCTTACTGTAACAAGTTTGATATTTAATATTATCTTTTTCAAAATTAAGTTTGTTAAACATTTGCACATTTATTATACATTTTACAGTTATTATACATTTACTGTTTATTTAAATTGATTTGGATTTATTAAAGAAATCCAGCAACATTTTCATTCACACTAATGATATCACATTTCAGTGCACAGTTATAAATAGCAGTGTTGACTATGTAGGAAATAAAACAGTGTCTTGTAGCTGAAAAATTGCCCTATCCAATGATGCTATTGTGATTCCCTGTACCTTTTCCAATTTCAGTGGAAATAAAATAGATGTATTAACTTTGGAGCATCCCTTGTATGTTTCTTTGGATATGACTGTTTTCTTTGTTCACTATAACTCAAACGAAGAAGAAAAACCGCAGGAAAACTAAGAAGGGTCATTTATTTTTTACTTAGTATGACCCCCAATTTTATTCTTATTTTCAAGCCATAAATTTAAAGTGACCAGAGTTTGACTTTCCACTGAACCAGTACTAGAAACTCTTTCAAGGGTTTCTCTTGCTTGTCAGAGTTAGACATTGATCTGTTTTCAGTAAATATTTATTCTTTGTGTTATTATTGCTTTGCTAATCATAGAAAGACATTGGGGCATAGGACAGGGGCCGTACTGCATAATAGGATGCCTTGTGTCAAATGACAACACCAGCTGTTTAGAATAATCAGTAAGAAAAGAAAAAAATGAAGAGAAAGAAAACAGGGAGGTAAAAAACAGACAAAAAAAAGTTACCATCTGAGAAAATTAAAAAGTATTGTGCAATGAAAAGTAAATAGAAACATTTTTTCTGTTCTTTCTCCTGTTGCTGTTCTTGACAATAACATACATTGCTTAAGAAAAATTGTTTGTATTGAAAGTTGACAAAACGGAACCATGGCATTGATGAAGGTTATAATCTGGTTAGATGTGGCGGGGATTATTACAAAATTTATACACACACACACACACACACACACACACACACACACACACATATACATATATATATATATATATATATATATATAATAACAAGAATAAGGTCTCTAAAGTGCCAGGGACACAGAGAAACTGTTTGTGTGGCTATTGGTTACACTGTTGTGCAAGTGCTTGCACTTGTCTCTGTTCTGCCCTTACTCTTGTCTTGGCAGTCGATTCTGATGGAGATCCCAATAGACACTACTGCTACAAGTGTGAAGTTTGCACAGCTATTTGGTTTTAAGATGAAAATAAGAACTGATTCCCTGTATCTCAGCAATTAAAAAAAATTAATTGAAATTATTAATTATTACATATTCTCCTGATGATGGGTCAGAACTAGGTGGGGATTAAAATAAATCACATATATTTTATTTTTAAACTCTGACAGTGTAAAAAAAAAAAAAAAAAACTCCTGCCACTATAATTTGTAATTATGAAATACAAATCTATGCCTGGAAAAAAAAAAATCAAAAAAGGAAAAACCAAAACATATGCACCATCTAAAAAATAATCAGCCAGCACTACCGTAATGGTCAAAAGAAAAAATACCGAAATAATTGTCTAAGTTGAATATGCTAAAGTGAACAAATAATTATAGTTTCTGACTCTTTAGGCTTTACTATTATATATATATATATATATATATATATATAAAAAGAATGAAGAGAAAGAAAACAGAATATTATGTATTGTACATAATATGTAAGAATCAATGTGTTAGTAAATATACGTTTTTTCTTCAGATCCCTGGTGTCCCGTCGTGGTGTAATGGTTAGCAAGCTAGTCTCCCAAATCTGTTACTATTTCAACATAAGTTTTCAATGCTTTGACTTAAAAATAATTTAACTAAATTAAATCCTATTATGCTGTCTATAGGGATGTTCATGTAATCATTTCCACTCTGGATGGCAAGACTTTGAAATAAGTAGACCAGTTCATATACCTTGGTAGTAATATCTCTTCCACAGACAGAAATGTCAATATACGCACAGGAAAGGCATGGACTGCTATAGAAAGATTATCGATTATACAAAAATCTGATCTCTTGATAAGGTAAAGTGAGAATTCTTCCAAGCTGTAGCTGTATCAGTGCTACTGTATGGCTGCACTAGTTGGACTAAAAAATGCTTAGAAATATTTCAATAAAAAGAAGTACCGGGAAGACTTATCTTTGGATGAACACCAGAGGCTAACCACAGACATCTGAGTTATATATTACAATAGAAATTAACAGACTAGGATCATCACATGGATTCTGTGAACAACAACAGCACATCTGACCCCTAGATTGGTGCTAGATCACTGAAGTTAAGCAGCAATGAGCCTGTTCAATACTTAGATGGGTGACCATGTAAGCAACAGTAGTTACTGCCAGCAACCTGATATCAAAATGATTTGATCGGGCATTAAATTAGAAATGGGAACTTCTCTTGCTCTCTTGAACAAAAGAAGAAGCACTAAGCAAAAAACAACTGTATAGCCACTTGCCTCATATCACACACACCATCTCAGTAAGACGAACAAGACATATTGGACACTGCTGGAGAAGCAAGGATGAGCCCATAAGTGATGTTATCTTATGGGCACCTACATACCAATGTAGGCCAACCAGCAACAACCTACATCAATAAGCTCTGCATGGATACTGGATGCTGTGCAGAGGAGCGATAATCAATAGGGACGGGTGGTGAGGATGAATCATGGAGATCTGTGCTATTGGCATGAAGACAATGAGTACATGCATCGAAAGAATGCAGGTGTGTGATGTAATGGTTACTGTTGTTAGAAGTACTCGTCAACCCGAGTTCAAATCCTGGACGAAGCTTTCTGCATTTCACATAACACTAATACCATTAGGAAAAGTATGCATCCAACTATTCTCCTTCTAGTTATGGGTAAATAATAGGGCAGACTGGGCTCTTTAATCTTGGTTAGGCAACCAGTCTAGGAGAATGAAAACTTTGAATTCAAACTTGTTAAACTCTGCTTAAAGAATTGACCTTGTGTCACATCCTACTCATGTGTAGGGGTTGATGTATGTGTGTGTGTGTGTGTGTGTGTGTATATATATATATATATATATATATATATATATATATATATATAATTTATATACCAAGCGTGTTGGTAAATCCTTGCAGTGAGAAAAAAAAACAGCAAATAGTTTGATTGTAAAAATATACTACCAAACATCAACCAGGGAGAAAAAAATTTTTGAAAAAAAGAAAAGACCAAGATAGTCGTACCAACAAAAAATAATCTATTGGGATAGTATTTGGCCAAAAGAAAAAACAATTTATATGTATATATATGTATATAAGATATATATATATATATATTCATATAACCGCTAGGAGAAAGCTAATAAGTAAAAAGTGCTCGATACCTAAGTAGAGCCAATAATAAAGATAAATCTAATGAGTCAGACGAACCTACTATTAGTTTCACATAAAGCTCTTCAGGGCTAAAATCTGACTCAGTCAGATTTTAGCCCTGAAGAGCTTTATGCGAAACTAATAGTAGGTTCGTCTGACTCATTAGATTTATCTTTATATATATATATATATATATATATAAAAAGAGAGAGATAAACATCATGTGAAATCCAGTGATCTATAGACTATTTAGAATTTTTTTTTTTTTATTAATTTTTATGTCACATTTTCTTTTTGTAAAGGAAATTTTCTGATGGATTTTACTCATTGCCTTCTTATCATTTGGTTAAATTCCAAAAGAACGCACAGCAGAAGTTAGAACTCATCTTTTTTTTCCTGTTGGTATTAAAAGAAATCTCCAAGAATTCACTTGATAATAATGCATGATTATCATTTTGAAGAACTTTCTTCTAAAGTTGTCCTCGCAGAATTATAACTGAATTATTCCAATGGAATTGGACCATTTACTACTTTTTCATAAATATTATTATAGAACATTCATGTCTCCAGCATCATCTTTTTTAACCCATTCTATCTTTCTTTCATGATTCTTAGATAAACTTCTTGTAGCTATTCTTTTGGTCCTTAAGTTTACCATGACTATAGTGATCAGACAATATCTGTGACTTGTTAGCAAAGGAAAAACCATTCTTTGCATTTTACCGTATTCTGGTGTGCATGTCTTTTAATAAAATCACAACAAAAGCCAAAAGAAAGAAAGAAGTTACTAAGTGTAATGCCCACAGCACTAACAAACAAACACAAAAAAAAAAATGAAAATTATTATCTGCATTCTTTTATTTTTTTGAAAAAAGAAGATTCCTCTTTCCATGTTGCATGTTCTGTTTGCCTGTCTGTCTGTCAAGTCGATTGGTTAATGTCAGAGTGATTGAGACTCGATTCGTTCCCTTTATAGAATACAATGCAAAGGCAATTCCTGGAATTAAATTTTCGGCTGAAATTTGGCAGAAAAGATGGAAGCAACTTTTAATAATCGTATAAATGCAAGTGCATTTCCGTATCTATTCATCTATGTATGTGTGTAATATTTGTGTGAGACCTCTCTCTCTCTCTCTCACATATATATATATATATATATATATATATGTATATGTGTGTGTGTGTGTGCAATTTTCTGTGGGTTTCTGCACTCCTGTTAACATGAAAATGTTAACAATGCTTATACCATGTTGAAATCGCTGATACATATGATCCACTTGCACTATGGATTGTATGTATTAATAAATCACGTTCATCGCAGTTATGGGATATTTAATTTATATAAGGATTTTGAAAAATAATTGTCATGTGTTATTCATATTTTATTTTATTATATATATATATATATATTATATATATTATATATATATATGAGAAGTAAACAAACAAACAATGTGTTTTGAAGATGGCTTTTTTAGCCGACAATTTCTTGGAAATATGTGCTTAATTGAAGTTCGGACTATTGATGAGGCCTAATAGGCCGAAATGTACATACAGAGATTGATTTTTCTCGATTTTTTTAGCCTTACATTTGAATAGGTATGCCTGCCTAATTCATTAATTATTAATTTTCAAAATTAGGTACAACTTCAATTAAGCACATATTTCTCCCCCCCCCCAAAAAAAATATATATATAAGCTATAACGTTGTGTATAACTTTTATAAAAATCAATGATTAATGAAGGGATGCAATTTGCAATGCATATAGGGATTGGGTATTTGTATACAAAAATTTGAAACTGAAAACTTTTTTTTTTTGCATGACTACATGAATTTTATGAAGAAAAAATTTAATAAGAGCATATATATCAATAATTGTGTAGATCTGTGTCATATACACACACAAACAGGTCTAATTTACATATATGCATACATGTCAATAGACAGTTTCTAATATTCATTTACATTTTATTTATGTATATTTAAATCCTTTTAAATGAAGTTGGTGTGTGTATGTATGTATGTATAATTATAACTCCACTTAATTATATATATATATAGTGTGTGTGTGTGCATATCTATAGTTTTATCATTATCCCTATACTTATAAGTCAAATCCATGTATTACTTATCCTTTTATAATAAAGTATATCAATGCATATGTGACTGAATTAAAAGGTCTAATAATGTCATCAAGAAGAGAACATAACAGAAAAATAGCATCGGGATGTATTTCACTTCCAATTGTAAAGATTCCTGAAAGACACATTCATAATCACCAGAATTACACAAAATGAGGGGGAAAAATGGATGAAATAATCTCACCTATTTATCCCTCTACCCTTCACTCCAAACCTCTCATAATTGATTCTTGGAGATTTTTGTTAGAGAACCTGTTCTATTTTACCATTTTGATGCCAATGGTCAATTGCAAATTCTTATATTTTTATCTTTTTTTTAAATTTCTGAAGCATGTCCTCTCTGCATCCAATTTTAGAAGAATTGTTTCCTTTGTTGTTCACATAACCCAGTTCCATCCAATTACTTTGGATTAATTAATTGAATTATTGCAGTATTTAGTATAATTAAGATAACTTGACACTGTTTTGGTGTTATTATGTGTTATTATTATTGTATTATTATTATCATCGTAGGAAATGGATTTAACGATAGGAGTTCAAATCCTTTTTTCATCCTGATGGAGGTTTTAAAAAATGAAACGTTTTAATTTCAACTTCACCATCTAAATAAATTCATCTTTTTGCAGTACTTTGTTTTTTCTTATTTCTATATATGTATATGTGTGTACAATGAATGCAATCCCCCATTCTCAAGCATAAAATAACTCTAAATGGGTTAACACACAGTAAAAAAAAAAAATGAAGAAAATTAAATCCATATAATTGCTTACAAAAAAATAGGATGTGTGTGTGTGTCTCTGTGTGTGTGTGTGTGTGTGTGTGTACAATGTATTAAATTCCCTATCCTCTCATCATAAAATAACCCACGCTAGGGTTGTTTTAGAGAATAGGCCTAGATGGGTTAATATGCTTTAAAAAAAAAGAAAATTAAAACCATATAATTCCATATAATTCCTTAATGACTTTAGCATTAAATAACCCAACAAGAGTTGACATGCTGTAAAATCAACCTAGCAAATAGTTAAAGTATATTAGTGTATAATGAAGAATATTTTTGCTGTCATTATTATTATTGGTCTCGTTCAAATCAAAAGCTGTAAAACAGGCACCACCAACAGTTTGAGAAAACTCTTTAGGAGATACACCTCATGAATTTCACCATCTTGTGAAAGTATCTTTTTTCATTTTAGACTCTTTTAAAGAAATCTTAAAGCTTGTCTACCCAGGTGGGAAATGGTTTCAGCTTAAAGATTCCACCTGCCATGAATTTCAAGTCGGATAGATCCATCTCTTATACAATTTGAATTTAATCAACTTTCCTGATGGAGTTGTAGGGGATTTAACCACAGACTTCTCAGCTGTAGGCATAATGACTCAACCATTAAGCTACAACATAGATGCATTTTCTATCCACACAATAATATGTATTTACAACCCCCCCCCTGCAGAAGCAGGATGGTCAATTTCTTAAGCAAAGTTCAACAGGTTTAAATTCAGAGTTTTCCTTCTCTTAGACCAGTTGCCATATCAAGCCCAGTGCATGTTACTATTTACTCATAGCTAGAGGGAAAATAGTTAGAACCACACCTTTCCCAATTGTATTCACACTATATGAAAGGCAAACAGCTTTTTCCAGGATTTGAACTTGTGTTGCCAAATCCATTTCCAACAATGATGACAATTACTCAAAGTGCCTTACTACAGACTGCTCTACTATTTACCCATAGCAGGAGGGAGAATAGTTGAATTCACACCTTTCCCAAGTATATTAGCACTGTGTGAAATGCAAACAGCCTCGTCCAGGAATATAATTCTGTTTGCAGTTTCCATTTACTATGATGATAACCATTACACCACAAGCACCTCCCGACTTTACATGCATCGACATTTTCTTCTGCCACGGATCTTCATTAGGTTTGTGGATCTCGTGTTATCTCCCCTAATCCTATCAGACAGAGATTAACATATGCCACACCGTGTTTGCCAGGCCAGTGTTTGATTACTGATCTCCCAGAGGCAATTTTATTAATTTTATGCCAAATTAAATACTCAACACAAGTTCCCCCAAAGTCGCTGGCCAGTTTTATCTTCACCAATAATCAAAAGTACAATTCTTTTCTATATACTAAGTATATAAATGAAATATAAACAAACAGTCATGTATGTTTGTGATTGAGCCATTTTCCCCCCCCACTCCCCCCTACCCTGACTCAGAGTCACATTTTTGGATTGATGTTCAACTCCACCCTTGACTTTTAGTTTGTGCACCCCTAGTGAAACAATCTACCAACCAAGGTATGGACCAACAAAGAAATCAATGCAGTTTTTTTTTAAAGTAAACAACCATTTTGTTAAACTTTCTTCAAATGCATTGTCATTGCTGCTTTTATATATTTAAACAAATTCATTTTCTCTCTCTCTTTATCACTCTCTCTCTCTCTCTCTCCCCTTGCTTTCCAATTTCTTACTCTGTACACAACCTCATTATATAAAGTTTGTATGTGTATGCAAACACCCAAATACATTTATTATGTTCAGTATTTTTAAGATTCTTAAATTGTTCCTTTCTTTAGGATTGGACTCAAAAATATTGAACAATAGTTCAAAACACACACATATATATATATAACCATAGTGTATGGTTAACACTATCTTACTTGATGAGACAGAAGTAAGCCAATATATACAGTATTATTAGGTGAGTGCTCAATATCTGTGACAAATGTACATATATATAATATATATATATATTTTGTTTTCTACCAAATAATCGCTGTGAATCTATTTCAAAATTTTGTCAGAATTAAATGACCCACAAAGTTTGATGTGCCATAAATTAATTTCATTGCTTCTTTTATATTTCAACAAATTCATTTTCTGTCTCCCTACTCTCCCATTTCTAACACAGTACATAACCTCATATAAAGTGTGTGTGTGTTTGCATATATACATGAATACATTCATTAGGGTCAGTACTTTTAAGGTTGGTGGGTTGGATTTTATGGCATGACAACCCTTATTGGGTTATTTTATGCTGAAGAAGGTTTTGTTATATTCATCCTTGATGAGTACTCAACATTTATTTAAAACTTATAGATGGGATACTAACAGATATTACTTCTCTAGGTTAGGATTGTATTAAAAAATGAGTAATTGAACAATAGTTCAAATATATTACCATTTTCTTTCTCTCTGTCATTTCTCTCTCTATACATAACCTCAAAGTTTGCGTATGTATGCAAACACACAAATACACTCATTATATTCAGTACTTTTAAGATTCTTAAATTATTCCAGCCCTTTTAGCTGTGGCTGTAGAATACACTAACTGCACCTCTGAAGAGGTGTAAGACCCACCCCTAATGGAGCCACCTGTTGGTTGTGGTTTGGCTATTTTTATCTCAAGTGCCCAAAAATTGTATGTGTCTCTTTTTTTGGACATATTCTAATTTGTGCATATACCATTTGTCAACATGGCTAAACTTTATTCTCTTGTGTAATTCCCAGTGGATTACTTTTCCTACTCAGTCATGCCTATTATTGTATTCCTTTTATGTCAGTTTGTTGCATTTGCTTACTTAGTAGATAAATTGTTTTATCTATGTCACCACATAACCAACACATCCTATGTATTATCAATTTTTTGCTCTGACATAATTATTTCTTATGGTTTTGCCGCCCTGTCGGCTGGAGCATTAGAATGCACTGACTGCACCTCTGCAGAGGGGTAAGACTCCCCCGATGGGGCCACCTGTTGGCCATGGGTGGTGACCTGTGATGCTTAAGGATAGAACCCAGGTGATTAAACAGTCGATGTCTTACAATACTCCACTTTGGCCCTTTCTTGGCCTAGACAGGCGGTCAGAGAGACCCTCTCTGATTAATTGGCTGGTCACATCAAGCCCTAGCAACTATATGATTGCTCCAATCCTATTGCCAAGCCCCAATTCTTATCATATGGGTGCTAGAAGGCGGTGGCTGAGGGTCTACATGTCCTGGGAATGACATTAAACTCTATCTGATGGTGAGGTTCCAGTTCTGGAGATTTGGGGAATGTGGAGCACCCCTTCATCACCATTGCTCCCTGGTCCACTCTGACCCAGAGTGTTTGTACCTGTTAGGGTCCCATCTATAGGTTAAATAGAAAAATGTGTTTATAAACATATTGAGTATCAATTAAGAATGAATTCATTTCAAAATCCTGCCAGCATTAAATGACCAAAACAAAACAAACAAAAAAACAAAATCTTATGGCATTGTTTTGTATTATTATTATTATTGCTGGGTTTGAATGGAGATACATTGCATCTAAAACAGCAAGAAACATTAATTTGATGTTTGGGAAAGAATTATTAATGAGCAAATAATACGACTCTGGCTTCAGAAATGTTGGTTTGGAGATGAGAATATTAAAAAGGTGCCACAAGGAAGACCCACAAAAAAAGATGTCATCAGGGATGATCAATTGTGTAATATAACTAATAATAATTTGATCTGTTTGCAGCAAATTAAGACTTCCTTCTATGAAATGTTTCTTATTGTTTGGCTGCAGTCATAAAAGGGAACAAAAAAAATTAGACAAGCAGATTCTTCAAGAATTAATCCCATCTATGGGTTGGGTTAGCTCAGTTGATAGAGCGTTTGGCTAGAAACCACAAGGTTCCTAGTTCGATACTTGACCTCGCCAACTCACCGTATGAGTAGCACACCTCAGACACAAAAACAATCTCCTTGGTCTAGCACTATTGAAAAGGGGATAGACTCCCTCGCTGATTGGTTGATACCGACTTTAGGCCACCCTAACGACTTTTATGGGTTAAATAGAAAAATGTGATTATAAAAAAGTATCCATTAAGAATGGATTTATTTTAAAACTTTGTTGGCACTAAATGAGCCACTGAGGTTGATATTCCATAAAACAAAACTATCGCTACAAATCTTTTAAAACTTTGCTGGCATTAAATGACCCATTGTGGTTAATATGCCATAAAACAAAAACAAACAAATCAAGAATTAATAGAAAAGCCAAAGTTTTCAGGGCTGCTCAAAAGAAAAAGTCCATACACCAACTTGAAGCCCAAAATCAACAAATTCATCTATACAAAAAACCAACAATGTTGGTTTGGTTTATTGGATTTTAATGCATATCAACCCTTGTTGGGTTATTTTATGCCTAAGATGTTTTTTTTTTATTCATGTTTGATGGACCTGGGAGTAATTGTGAAGAAGGCAGTATTCCCCAGAGCTCCAGAATTGGAACTTCGCCATCACATACAGTTTAACATCATACCTAGGACATTAAGACCCTCAGCCACCATCTTATAGCACATATATGATAAAAAGTTTTGGGACTTGCCATAAGGGCAATAGGGATGGGAAAATCATATAGGTGCTAGGGTTTGACATGACCAGACTCATCAACTGCCAGTTAGCCTGAGTAAGGGCCAAAGTGAAGTGTTGTATCTCAGACAATGTTTGAATAACAACATGTACAATAAAACTTTCAGTTATTTATTATAAGTCTAACATAAACAAAGGGGAACCACTCTTGACTGATAAATTATTCATTTATTTATTGATCTACTAGGAAAAAAGAAAACGGGGTTAGGGTTTAGAGTTAGTTTAATGGGAAAATAAATAAATAATTTATCAGTTAAGAGTGGTTCCCCTTTGTTTATGTTGGACTTATAGGAAATAACCAACTTTTCTCCATAAAACCCATGCTAGGAGAATGGAAATCAGCTTTTAGAAAGTTTGGAAAGGAACAGGTCATTATATCCCAATTGTACATGGGTCACACAAGAACTTCTTTATATTCAAATAGTGTATGTCAAACACTCTACCCTGTAAACCATTATCTCATCAATTCCAGAAATTTGTACCGTACATTAAAGATTTTAATCTAAAAATAATTAAAAAAATAACTTCAACATCTTAAAGAGAAAAATATTTTTTTCTTAGATATTTGGTACAGTTTGAAAAATAACGAAAATAATTGATTTTAAATATTAGATAGAAAACACAGATATGTTAGTAACAAATTCAGCCAAATGTTAACAGCCTTGTTGGCTGGGGCTTTAGAATACACAAACTGCAACTCTGCAGAGGGGTAAGGCCCCCTCCTTCCAATGGGGCCACCTGTTGGCCATGGGTGGGGGACCTGTGATGCTTAATGATGGGATCCTAATAGCTGAGTAGTCCATTATATTCAACACTCCATGTTGGCCCTTATTTAACGGACAGTCGGAGAAGACCTATCCGATCAATCAGCTGGTCATGTCAACCCTAATTCCCTCATGGTAAACCCTCAAGAACTATTCAGTACTTCTTGTTGATACTTCCAAAACTTGTTATTTTGGTTTCTTTGTTTAATAGCATATCAACCTTTGAGTGTGTTTTTGATGCCAAAGCCATCCTTGTAGAACAAGTAGTAGTACTATTTAACCCATAGCTGCAGGGGTGAAAGAGTTCATACCTTTCCTGAGGGTATTAGTCCAAAAGCAAACATAATAGCATGACTGGAATTCAAACTTGATTACTATGATGTTGTATTCCAGCACATTAGCCACTATGCTACAAAAGACTCCCCCATCTTTTGGGCTGGGTATCTATGCATTCTTGTTTGTCAATTAATAAAACAAGACTTGTTGTTTTTTCTATACATCTTTTATTACACCCACCCCCCAAAAAAAACAAAAAAACAAAAGAAAAACGTGTGGATTGAGAAGCGACATCTTGAAAGAACATCTTCTGTCGCTGAGCAACTGGCCGCAACTGACTAAAATTAAAACTTCTGTCTCACACTTCTACTGGCGCGTTTTTCAAGGGGTCAAGTGAATGTCACCACATGTATATCTTAACCATAATGGTTAAAGTAGTTATCCACTCGACCCTCGTTATTTTGAATATAACGAACTCTGATTCAAAATTATCTAGCTACAGTACTTACATAATTCATAGGCTATCTATGAATTATGTAACACAAATGGCCATAGCATTCAACACTCCACTGTGACCCTTACTTGGATATAACAAGCCACATGGCTATTTTTTCCATGGCTACTACAGAACAAGAAGTAGTATGCTGACAACATTACCAATGTTATTTTAATGCCGTGCCCGCTAAATCAGTGACCACGTTACCCCATTATCTGTGAGTTCGAGTCCATCTTTCTGGCCTTGTATATATATTTACCAACCCCTCCGCACGAGCAGGATACGACACAAAGTCAATTTCTTAAGCGGAGTTTAACAGGTTTGAATTCAGGTTTTCCTTCTCCTAGACTGGTTGCCTAACCAAGGTTAAAGAGCCCGGTCTGCCCTACTATTTACCCATAGCTGGAGGGAGAGTAGGATTCATACCTTTCCCAAGGATATTAGCGCTTCTGGCCTTGTATAAGATCTAAGCCAAGCTTAGTAAATAACTATTGTATTGGGTTTTCTTGGGTTTTACAACCCTTGTTGTGGAAGAGTCAGGTAAATACATATATCATTCCATTGAATGTAAGTCATTTTACAATTAAAACAAGCAAAATAATGTGTTTTTTCTTTTAGTTATGCAGCAAGAAATGTTTTTAAAAAAAACCTCAGATCCTTTACAAAATGCAGAAAATGCAGCCAGTGCACAGCAAAATGTTAAACTGTTCTTGCGTTTTATGTTCCTCTGTTTGTGGCTTGCCGTCAATGAAACCTTTTGTCTGAGAAGAAACACTCAGCAATTATTATCCATTTTTAATTATTAATTTCTGCCGTGGATAATCAAATAAATTCATTGTTTATGGAATTATTTGATTTCAAGAATCAAGTTTATAACCCAAAATGACTTGACCTTTCTGATTTGATGAAGTGTTTAATTATATACAAATATCAGTGGGATGGGAATATTTTATCACAATTAAAAAGATAATTGTTTAAAAATACACATTAAAGAAACAATTAAGAATAAGGAGGATCAAAGATTAAAACTTGATAATTATAATCTTATCACTGATTATTTGGGGAGTGATGATGATGATGTAAGACTGGTGGTGGAGGTTGGAGGGTAAAAGGATATTGATATTAGCTTAATGGAAAGTTTGCTTGTGCTAGGTTTTGTCCTGTATTAAAGAAATCTTAGAAATGTCTTTGAGTTATATATATATATATATATATATATATATATATATATACTAAAAGTGGCTACCCAGTGTCATCTGGGTAGAAAGGGGTAAAAAACCCTAGTGTATTGATTTGTTTATTTTTGAGATTTACAAATGCTGGACATTTTTAAGTAGAATTTCAATGCTACTTCTATGAATATCTTAATGTTTTAATTAACTGATATTTAATGTGTATATATATATGGGAGTAAATATGGAAATAAATCTGACAATATTAAGAAATTTGAAAAACGAAGTGTTCCAAAAATAAGATGATTTTATTTATCGACGCTTAAATGTTTCGGTTTATTTAAACCTTCATCACGAAGGATTGAAGAAATTAATTGTTTTATTTTAGTAGTTTCATCCATACATACATAGATACATACCTACACACCAACTGCCCTTGTATGTGTATATATATATATATATATATATATTTACCAACCACTCCACATGAGCAGGATGCTACACAGGATCAATTTTTAAGTAGAGTTTAACAGGTTTAAATTTAAGTTTATCCTTCTCATAAACCAGTTGCCATATCAACTTTAAAGATCCCAGTCAGTCCTACTACTTATCCATAGCTGGAGGGAGAATAATTGGATGCATACCTTTCCCAAGTGTATTAGCACCATGGAACTGCAAACAGCTTTCTCCAGGATTTGAACTGGGTCAGCAAGTTCATTTCCTATGCCAGTAACCATTACAAATGAGCGTCTCAGGTAAACTTTAAAGTTTATATATCTCTTTGTTTGTAAATGCAAGACAATGTCAAACTCTATATAATGGTAAGGTTACAGTTCTGGGGGATGTGGAGCAGACCTTCATCACCATTGCTCCCAGGTTCACTCTGACACGGAGTAATAGTACCTGTTAGGGTCCCATCTATGTGTTAAACAGAAAAATGTGTTGAAAACAAATTGAGTACCCATAATGAATGAATAAAATAAAAACAACTTTGGCATAAAATAATCCGGCTGAACTTGCACAAAGGTGTCAAAATTAGGGTGACCCAGAAAAAACAGAACCCAAATTTTGTAATAAAACTGTTAATTTTAACTATGGGGGTCTAGGGTTAGGATTAGGGTTAGTTTAATGGGAAAATGAATAAATAATTTGGGTTCTTTTTTCTGGGTCACCCTGTATACGGTGAGCCAGAAAAAACAGAACCCACAAATTTTGTAATAAAACTGTTAATTTTAACTAGGGGTGTTTAGGGTTAGGGTCGGGGTTGGGGTCTAAGGTTAGTTTAATGGGAAAATAAATTAATAATTTGGGTTCTGTTTTTTCTGGGTCAATCTAATTTTGATACCTTTGTGCAAGTTCAGCCAATAATCCAACCATGAGAAATTAAAAACATTATTGGTCTCATCATCATCATATCACACAGGCAGCATGGATATCCATGACAATCTCTTGTCAACTTTCCCTATCATTCATTGCCCCCGGAAAGGTCTTCTGCACAGCAACCAGTATCCTCACATAGTTGGTCAATGTAGGTCCTTGGTGTGTGGCCCACATTAGCATGTCCATATGTTGACTTCCACAGGAGAATGTCGCTTATGAGCTCGTTCTTGATTCTCCAGCAGTGTCCTACATGCCTAGTCATCTTACTCGGATGGTTTGTGAGATGGGGGCAGGTGATTTTAATTACTGCAATTGTTTTTGGCAATTTTTTACAGGACATTTCATGACAAATCTTTTTGTACAATAACAAAAATACTGTTCAGATTTAATAGAATTTAATAGAAGTGCTCAATGTCTGAATTATTGAGAGCCCTCCACAGGATCTAGCTTAATTGCCACCCTATTGAGCAGCTTTTAAGCTAGTGAAAAATATATTTATTATGAGTATGCAAAATGAAGCGAATTATGGGTAGATTCAGGATAGACATTAATATCTCAACATAAATGAAAACTATTGAGAGAATAAGTTCTCATCTGTCTTTGTCATGATTCAAGGAGAATTATTACAAATTGCTAGAATGTCGAGAAACTTACCAAAGCCAAAGTGAGCAATTAAATAATTTGTTAGAAGAAGAGAAAAAGAGATTTTTCTGGTTAAGGAGGGTGACCAGTGATTTTGCTGGATGACAGTTTACCATCCATATCTTGCAAATGTGACACGGTAAATAATCATGGGGGATGGAATGGAAAGTTCTTTCATATGTGCCAAATTCTTCAGAACTGTCACTTTTAGTTTATTGTAATAGTCCTTATATAGATAATGGTTAGAGTTGAAAAATAGCACAATTCTTCAAAGAATTCAATAAAAACCAGAATCTCTATGTTATGCTGGAATACACAGTTTACTTGAAAGGATTTAATAAAACTAGCAGGACCTGTGGATACACCACAGTATGATAATTTGATTATTACGCTTGATATGTTTACTTAAGAGCTATTGCTAAATATTTCAATATGTAAAAAATATAATCATCTTGATTTAACTCTCTCACTCTTTCTTAAAAGTGGGATTGTAAAATATTTACATTGATTGCTGATAAAAATCTGGGGGGGGGGCGTTTAAAATATCTACATTAATTTGCTGTCAAAAAAGTGACTCAGAAAATATCTAAGTTAGGGCAGAAATTTGCCTGACACGGGTTCGCTAAAACATAGCGTAAATTAAGGCAGAAGGAGGGGACAACATAAGTACAAAATTAACAAAATATATTCTGTAATTCACGTAATTTCAATATTACAAATAAAAAAAACTTGTAACCTTTTTTTTTTTTTTTCAATTCATTTTTTTTTTTTTACAAGTGACTCAAGACCATTTGGAATGTTTCATTTTAAGAATTATGAGAAATAAAATGGGACAAATTAGAAATCTGCCATTAAGCGACACCAGATAATCAGGATCTACATTTTTGCATTGGATCTTGAAGATGGTCTCATTTTTAGCCAGAGGGTGTTGTAGGATGATAATGGTCGGAAGATTTAGGAACAAGCATATTAATATATATAGATCATAGAAAAGCACTGAGAATATTTTAAAAACTGAATGATGATGCTATGAATTTGTACAAATAAAATGATCTTGTCAAAAAACTGCAGAAAACTTTTGAAACCAACAACTAACCAACCAACCAATCTTGAATCCATATGATTGCTTGGAAAAAAGACCGACACCAGCATTAAATAATCCAACTAGGGTTGACATGCCATAAAGCAACTAACCAGTCAACCAATCTAATTACTTTATAACTGCTTTGGTTTAGCTCAGTCAGTAGAGCGTCCTAGGAATCACAAGGTTCCATGTTTGATACCGGCTCTCGCCCACTCAGCATGTAAGTAGCACAGGGATCTGTGTGGTAAAGTGAGGAGCTGAAGGTAGGTGTGACGCTCTACCTCAGACGCTGAAATAATTTCTGTGACACTTTGGTCTAGCACTAGAGAAAAGAGGATAGACTGATACTGACATTAGGCCACCCCACCTACTTTACTTTTACTTATATACATATATATATATATAATCCAAAAGTCCAGAGAAGAAATCTTGCTTATGACACAAGAGTTTTATTTAAAAAACCTGTCACAGTTTGAGAGCTCAATGTGTGCTCTTAATGTTAGAGTCACAGAGCAAATATATAAGTAAAGAAATAACAAAAGACTTAGGGATTTAGCGTTATAGTCTATTTCAGGGAGCTTAGACAAAGTGTCTAACTCTCCCGACTCATCAGATGCGAATGATGAATTCTTTATTACTTTAAAGGCATTTGAAAACAGATTTTTACTTTTTTATTTTTTTTATTTTTTAAATTTTATAGTCCTGTGATATGAATTCCAAATGAAATCCTTGATGTTGCAAAAAAAAAATTTATATTGTAGTTTCAAATATGAGTACTTCCGCCACAAAAAACTCGGTCAACAAAAAATGTATTTCTTAATGTATCTCTTATTTTGACAGCTCTCTGAAATAGACTATAAAGCTAAATCTCTAAGTCTTTTGTTATTTCTTTACTTATATATATATATAATGTGATTTTTTTAAAGTAAGATAGATTGGTTATAAATTAAAAGGTTGAATTGTTGAAAACATTTTTATTGCTTTTGTGGATGATAAAATCTTTTATAGAATAATTCCTTACCATTTTTCTGGCCCATATTTCAAGTTTCTGCACCCCTTATTACAGAAATTCTCTCATGACAAAATGAAAGATCTGTACTCTTCAAATGTCCTCACATATGCATGGCATGTATATATGCATTGACAGATGATGAGTTTTCAACATTTGGGTAGTCCTGTCTTTTCGTAAAAAGAGAAGGCAGTAGGATGGGCAAGAGAGGGGTAAAAAGAAGATCAGAGAGAAAAAGAAAGGAATAAAGAATGTTAGAGAGAAAGTATTAAAAGGAAAGAAAGGATAAGACAAATGAGTGAGCAAGAAAGAGAAATATGAATGGAAAAGCTGGAAGAGAGAGAGAAGGATGGACAGAAGATAAAATGCAGCAAAACGAAAGAAAAGAAAGAAGGATAAAAAAAAAAAGAGTAAGATTTTGTTAGTCTTGGGGAAAGTAGATATTGAGGGAGAGGGTGTAGGGAAATGGTAATTAAGAGTCAGAGAACACATTGTGTATTGGGATTAGAGAAAAGGAAATAAAAGGCGGTGGGGGGAAAAGAAAAAGAAAGGAATTAAGGGAGTAGTGAGGAAAAAGGTAGGAAAGAAAAAAAGGGGAAAAGATAGGAAATAAGGGAGGATAGAGGAAAAAGGAAGAAAAGAAAGAAAGGAATGAAGAAATAAGTAAAGAAAGGAAAGGAGGGGAAAAAGGAAGGAAAGAAAAGGAAGAAGAAATATTGATGATTATGATGTTGCAACCACAATCAAAAGGAAAGGATTGAAGAAGAAAAATGGAGGAACAAAAAAGAGGAAGAATAATGAATGAGAGAGAGAGAGAGCTGAGAAACTGAGGTATCATAGAGGGGTGGTGCTGAAAAACTGAATGATGAATGAGAGAAAGAGATCATGAAAAGAGAGGTGTCAGAGTAAAAGAGAGAAATAGAGATCAGAAAAAGAGAGAATATTCAGAGAGAGTGAGATCAGAAAAAGAGAGGTGTCAGAGAGAGAGAGAGAGAGAGAGAGAGAGAGAGAGAGAGAGAGAGTGAGAGAGAGAAATCAGAAAAAGAGGTGTCAGAGTGAGAGAGAAAGAGAGAGTGAGGTGTCAGAGTAAGAGAGAGTGAGTTGTCAGTGAGAGAGAGAGAGCAGAACGACCGAAATGTGTTAGAGAGAGAGAGAGAGAGAAGTGTAACAGAGATAGAGGTTATAGCGAGAGAGAGAGAGAGAGAGAGAGAGATTAGAAAAAGAGAGAGGTGTAACAGAGATAGAGGTTATAGCAAAAGAGAGAGAGAAATCAGAAAAAGAAAGGTGTCAGAGAGAGAAAGAAAGATTAGAAAACGAGATGTGTAAGAGAGCGAGAGAGATAGGGGTCAGAGAGAGAGAGAGAGAGAGAGAGATTTGTTTCTGAAGAAGAGTTGACAGAATCCTTTAAGAAACAATGATTAATACCATATGTATGGTAGATATATTAAGAGCCATAAAAAAAACTAAGACAAGTCAGTGTCATCTGTTGTGATGACCCCTTAAGTAAAAGGAGACCAAATCAGAAGAATCATCTTGTTGTTATGATGCTGCTTGTCATTGGAGCTTATAAAAGCTTTAACGTCGACCTGAAATGTTGAGACAACTGTAGGCACGCTCTTCTTCCTTTTAGCTCCACCCGAGTGCAGAACAGGCGGCTCGTGGCCGACCTAAGTACCTGGGGTGGGCACAAATATTGTTTATCTTCCCTTTTCTAAAACAGTGGGATGCAGGAGTGAGAGATCTGCAAGGAATGGGATGTATGGGGGAGAGGGGGGGTCTTAAAATATTTCTATCTTGCTTCTTGTTCTGCACTAGAAATAAAAAGATAAGACATAAATTCTTTGTCTTTTGAAAAAAAAAAACAGAAAAAAAAGAAGAAAGAAAGAAAAAAACAGGAACAAAAGTTCCATCTTTGTTGTCTCTCAAACAACAAAATAAAAACATGTTTTATAGACCAACAAAAACAAAATAAAAAAAACAAAACAAGTCGTTTTTTTTTTTTCTTTTCTTGCAACAAAAAATAGACAACATCTGCCCTGAAATAGTTGTTACATTTAGTGTAGGAAATGTATGTACAATTGTCACCGGGGGGGGGGGGTCAAAGTTTAGGTACCGAACATGTATGCTGAAAAGGGGAGAGAGACCATTAATGAAAAATTTTGATATTGTCAAAAAGTACCTGGTTTCTATTACTTAAGCATAACATTTAATATCTAGATGTAGAGATAATGTAAATAATTCATTCAAGCATCTGGATAATAAATTAGTATAATTTATTATAAACTATTTCAATGTCTTTTTTAAATGCATCTCACAATGTCATTGTTTCTATTAACTTTAACTTTTAACTTAAATAATCAAATCATTTTATGATTTGATAAAGATATACAGCTCATTCAACTGTGGCATATGGAAAATCTAATAGATTGCAATGGAGTTATCAGAATAATAATTGATTAGAATAATTATATTTTTGTTATTGTTAAAAAGAACTACAATTGTTGAATTACAAAAATACTAATAGTACCAGGTACTCGTTTGTTTACCTTATTTCAGGAATGAAGCTGCCTCCTTCATAAGTGCCAGATACTTTTTACAATATCACAATTTTTTTAAAGTTGACCCCCCTTTTCAGCATACTTGTCCAGTACCTAAACTTTGACCCCAACACTAGTATGAAATGTATGTACAAAGGTTACATCTATTATGGGATGTATAGTAAATCATAGATTGGGAAGTATTATATATGTTTTTAGAAATAAATTTAAATGTCAATGTTTGTTCAAAAACTTTAGATGCTATGAGTTTTATAATTTGTGCATATTGGTTTGGTGGTTGGTTTTGAAGGCTATTACAATGCAAGTGTAGAGAAAAATGAGGAAACTAGGATGTTTTTCATTTACCTTTGATTTGGAATGATATGAAGACATTATTAAACCGACACACAATTGATTCAGGCAGCAGTCACCATTTCCCTATAAGTCTCTAAACTTTCAGAAACCTTCTGACGAAGAGATTTTTTTCATCCCGAAATATTAAGAAAATAAACCACAGGTAAATAAACAACATCCTAATTACCTCAGTTTTCTTTAGATGCAATATTGTAATAAAAGGCTTTTTGTTCTATTTTGCAAACATAGCAATGTTTTTAAACCATAACCATACTATAAGTGTTTTTTTTATCACATGAAGTAGAGAAAGCCCTAAAGAAAAACCAAAACACATTTTGTAGAAATTGAGCCACAAGACTTCAGATTCTGTACAATAGGTTCAAGTAAAAAATTTAAAAAATCACAAGTCAACACTACTGTTTAAAGATTTCTCCAAGGCATTTGACTCCATATACAGGAAAGATGGAGCAAAAACTATTAGCATATGGTCTTCCCAAAGAAACTGTTACCACTATAAAAAACACTAAAGCCATGGTCTGTTCACCTGATTGAGGACACATAATTTTGCTGGAGTCCTACAAGGAAATACATTAGCACCATGTGTATTTATATTGTGCTTAGATTACATACATAAGTGTCATCAGATTTCATAAAAGAAAAAGGCATTACCCTATTAAAAAAGTTAAGAAGTCAGTGATTTCTTGCAAAGACAAATAGAGATGCAGAATACACTGATGATCTACCATACACCTACAGAACCAAATCTGCTGCATAGCCTAGATAATGCAGCAAGAAGCATTGACCTCTATGTGAACTTCAATAAAACTGAGTTCATGTGTTTTAAACAAGATAGAGGCATCTCTAAACTGGATGGCAAGCCTTTAAAATTAGTCGACCAGTTCACATACCTATCTCATCTTCAGAAAGCAATGCCAATGTACACATAGGAGAGGCATGGATTGCAGTAGACATATTGTTCATCTTATGCAAATGGTTTGTGTGATTGGAAGTGAGTGTCCATACAGCTGCCCTTTTGTGGTCTGCTGCTTCCAGTTTTTCTTTTTTTTCTAGAGAGCAAGCACAATCCTTGTGTAGTTGCCATCTAGCTTTTTCTCTAATGAGGCTGTTTGCATTTCACTTTGCATGAATCCATCTATTCTCCTCCCAGCTATCACTAAATAGTAGGGCAGACTGGGCTCTTTAACCTTGGTTAGGCAACCATTCTAGGAGAAGTAAAACCCTGAATTCAAACCTGTGAAACCACTCAAGAAATTGACCTTGTGTCTCATCCTGCTCATGTGGGGAGGTTAGTAGATATTTATAATTGGTTGTAAAGAAATGGTTAACATGCCACAAAACCAACAACCAATGATAACATATATACATATATAAAGGGTATTTGGTATGTATGTATGTCCAGATGAAACTACAAAAATAAAACAATTAACAACAAAGTAAATACATATACACATTAAATACCACCAGTTCTTGCTTTCTGTGCAATAAATATGAAGATTTGATTTATAATCGAAATATTTAAAAATATATATAGAAATAGCATTGAAATTCTACTTAAAATGTCCAGCATTTGTAAATCTCAAAAGTAAACAAATCAATACACCAGGGTTTTTTCCACACACACCCTCTACCCAGCTGATGCTGGGTAGCTGCTTCTAGTATTTTAATAAAAGGAAATGGACGAAGATAGAGCACATGGTTTAACTCACCATAACGACAAGAGTGAATGCTGATCTGCATACATGACTCCCCATATATCCAACATATGGAGTGAAGGGCTGACTTCTGGTTACAAATTTGGCAACTTGCCACAAAATCTGTGTTTATTTTTTTTATATTTAACTTGTGTGATTTAAATATGGCAGCCAAATGTCTGCAAATTGATAGACTTGTAGTACTGCATTTGTAGCACTGTTGCCTGTGTGATTTTTCACTGTGTACCAAAGTGGTGGTTTTTGATAAGGGAGTCAAAATGGAAGAACTGGTCTCCACAGAAGGAAACAAGATGTAAATTTTGTTGAAGAGAAACAAGATAAAGTATTTCTTTTTGAAACGAGCACTGGATACAAAATTTGCTTTTGAGATTGGGAACAAGAATTGAAATTAACATTCATTTAATCCTTTGTTGGATTCACAACTTTCTTTCAATGAAGCATTAATTTAGTCATGTAATACACACACCCATACACACACAAACACGTATCTGATGGTGAGGTTCCAGTTTTGGAGGTTTGGGGAATGTGGAGCACCCCTTCATCACCATTGCTCCCTGGTCCACTCTGACCCGGAGTGGTAGTACCTGTTAGGGTCCCATCTATGGGTTAAATAGAAAAATATATTTATAAAAAAATGTATTATCCATTAAGAATTGATTAATTTCAAAAACTTTATCGGCATTAGATGACCCACTGAGGTTGATATGCCGTAAAACAGAACAAACCAAACCAAACACAAACACGTATACATATCTTATTATAATGGAGATTTGGTGTCTGTCTGTAACACTCATGTATATATCTATATATCTTATTATAATGGAGATTTGGTGTCTGTCTGTAACACACACACACACATATATATATATATATATATATATATATATATATATATATATATATCTTATTATAATGGAGATTTGGTGTCAGACTGTAACACACACACATATATATATATCTTATCATAATGGAGATTTGGTGACTGTCTGTAACTAAAACTACATCACTGCATTCATCACAATACTCTCAGGAATTGTGTAAGTTTATCAATAATAGTCAGTCATTAATACATAGAATAATAAATCTTATTTATCAACAAGGTCTCTATGAAAATCTGAGTTACATTTACCTCAAAACTACCCATGTTATTTGTGCATTTAAAATCCTTCAATTCTTTTTCTATATCACTTAGAAATAAAGGTTTACATAATATATGGTGTGGTTAATTTGTTTTAATAAATAATAAATAATGAGGAACTTAACTGCACTCCACAAAAAGAAAGATGTAAATTTTGTTGAAGAGAAACAAGAAAAAAGTATTTCTTTTGAAATGAGCACTGGATACAAAATTTACTTTTAGTCTTGGAGACAAGATACAAATGTCTGTCTCTTTTATAAACACTAACAAAAATATCTACACTTTTAATGTAATAAGTAAAGTTTGCAGAGTGGCCTATTGGTGGATGCTCTACATCTGAGCTAAACCAGCTCTTTAATGTAATATTATATTAAGTTAGAAAGACTAATGTAACTAAATAAAAATGCATCTAAATAAGATTACACTTATTTTTGTTTTATTTCAATTCTATATTGGATTATACATAAAATTGCTTTAAAGACATATGAGAATAAAAGAAGGATATCAGAAATCAATAACACCAAGTTATCATTTATCAAACCCAGTTTTGTGAAAACCCATCCACACTGATTTATAGTTAAAATCTAATTTCTAACATCTAGTATTTTAGTCACCTGACTTTAAGATCCTCCAATGAGGATCTAGCTTTCAAACTACCATTAAAGGTCATTGCCTGTCAAAAAATCATAATTGTGGAGATTTAAAAAAAAAAAAGAAGATATGACATCTCAACAAAAGAAGGGTTACAAACATGTTTTGACCAATAGAAAACTTTGTGGAATAAATATATAGAATGCCAAGGGGACTATATTGAAGAGAATTAGTTTTCATTCATTGTTCATTTCTGTCTTTATAACTTCAACTTCAGTTGGTAAATAAAGAAATAATCAATAAGAATGTCAGTTTGTCTTAAACAATTTACACTTTGGAATTATCTATTTTTTGCTTTTTATTTATTTTGTATCTTTTAACTTTTTTTTTCTTCTTCTTCTTTTCTCTCCTCAATGTCTACTGGGTCATATAAATTAATTAATTCATCAATTAAACAGAAAAAAAAAACGAATAATGATCTCAACATTTTAACTGCACAACAAAATTTTTAAAATACTTTGAATTTAGTCCTTTTTTATTTTCTTTTTTTTTTCTTCTCCCCACTCTTCTTTATTTTAGTTTTTATTTGTATTTTTGATAAATATCAACTTTATCTTTTTTTTTTGATGAAATTTTACAAAAGCAGTTATAACAGCTCGGCTAATAGTAACACCATCACAATTGCTCAATAGGAGTAAGGAATGATAAACACTAAGTAATTTGTTATATTAAAATGAATGTGAGAATTACCTCTACCTGTTTTTTTTGGGGGTGAGGGGGGGTTGTTTACTTCTTTTTGCTTTCTGACATTGTTATCTCCCCTTTTTAAAGAGTTCCCACCAAAAGCTCAGCATCTCTCCCAATTGTCTTCAAGATCAATCCTGATAAGAAGCCATGATGCAATGTATAACGACTTTGCCAACATTTCACGCCCTTTCATGGTTCAAAACTTGTGAAATTAGCCAAGTAGATGGTTTTTCCATTTTTGCTGTGTTATCTGCGATAAAAATCAGGGATTTTACTAAACTCTCTCTTTTATAAAGTTCCTGCTTGATAACAAACAGAAGGTACCAAAATAAAATTTCTAAAAAATGCTAACTTTCACAATGTCGAGGATGATTAGAATTCCTTCATGAAAGAAAATAAAAGAAGGGAATAATCTATATATTAATAATCCTCTTCTTTAATTGTACAACTATTATCATCTTTAAACACCCTCTGCTTGTCAATGATTCCGTCCAAATCTTCCAAGATGAAATGCAAAAATGTAAATTCTGTTTATCTGGTGTTGCTTATCCGCCGTATTTTTATTTCTTATAAGTGTCATTACCGTAGCTAAATAATAATAGAAAAGTATCATGTTTATACATACAAATATAAATAAATATAATTAAAATACATTTTTGATGAAGTTTTGTTTTTTTTTACATTCTTTTTTTCTTTTATAGCATTCACTATGTCCGTATTTATTAACCACAAAAAATTAACTGATATTTTCATTTAATTGGGCACATGCTTTTTCCCCTTTTATTTGGTTTATATATATATATATATAATATATATATGGCCAGTTTAGCTCAGTCAGTAGACCATATAACTAGAAACCACGTTTCTGGGTTCAATACCAACTTTACTGCAGTAAGGTGAGGAGCTGAAGGTAGGTGTAGTGCTCCACTTCAGGTGCCAAAAACAATCTCCTTGATCTAGCATTACTGAAAAGGGGATAGACTCACTTGCTGTCTGGCTGATACCAACTTTAGCCCACCCCGATGACTTATATATATATATATATATATATATATATATTACTAAATTTTATTAAATTCAATTATTTATTTTTTTTATTGCAAGATCAAAACTATTGATAAAACTATTTGATTTCAGAAGTACATTAAATTTGTATGTAAATGATTTAATGTAAAAAATAAATAAATAAATGAATATATATATATATATATATTATATATATATATAATGTTATGTCTGTTTGTCCTGGTATGAATTCTAAATATAACTGTCACCAAAATAATGATTTATTTTAGCTATGAATAATATTCAGTCAAACATTCTATATATATTGACAATGATTGGTATAAAGTCCTAAAAGGACTACCAAATTTGCGTATTTTGCTTTAGAAATTGCTTATTAAAAAAAAAGCAAAAATGTTGATTTAAAAAGTTGGATTAAAAATAATTTTTTTAAAATACCTTTTCAATCTTATTTTTCAACATTAAACTGCATTTAATGGTGAAGTGCCAATTCTGGTGCTCTTAGTGTGTGGAGTGTGCTTTCATTGCTACATCTCCCTGGTCCACTCTGACCAAGAGTGTTAGTACCTGTTATGGGTTGAATAGAAAAAAATTGTTTTTAAAAAAATTGAGTTCAAATAAATAAAGAAATTTGAATACCTATCAAGAATGAATGAAACAAAATGTCTTCAGCATAAAATAACCCAACAAGAGTTGACATGCCATAAAATCCAACCAACCTAACCCAACATATTATTTGTCATTTTTTTAATAATCAATTTTTTTAATAATACTTGGCTGCAAAATTTTATTATAAACTTTTTACAAAAAAGAAAGTAAAAAACAAATGTTCAATTTTTCTATTCAAATTTACTTTATTACAAAGTTCATATTTCATTTTTTTTTTTTTTTTTTTTTTTTTGACAGGTATATGTGCTGATATTAATTCATCAAACTTTTTAAAAACATTTTAAAATGGACAGCCATCGACACCAGTTTATCTCAGAAGCTAGCCTGGACCCAAAGTTTATAGCAATGGGGTAAGTAGTTTTCCATCTTTTAATTTTTATTTCTGTTATTTTTTAAACAATGGAGATCCAAATAATAACATTTTATTTGTGTGTATCTATTATTTTAGAATATGCAATTTTCTTCCATTTTATTTTTTCTCTATCTAATCACATTTCTCTCAATTAATCTGGTGACATTTTTACTGCTTGCTTGAACTAGTGGTAATGATTTCAGATCCGAAACCACGTTTGAATTCAAGGTTGTCTGATTATGACAATAATAATGAGGACAACAGTCCGAAAAATCCAGATTATTAATAACATTTTAGTTTCATGAAATTTTAATTTGCAATGTCTGTTAATATTTTGATTTTTTGATTCGTCTTTGAAAAATCCTCCACCTACAGAGATGCATGCATATGAGTAAACACAGACACAAAATGAGAAATTTGGTAGAAATTGTTTTGTGATGACTAATGAAAACAAAAACCATAGACACACACAGCAAATCTATGGTAATGGTCTTCAGTTTCATGCAGCATCACTTACATTCTATTATTGGGCGGGGGGGGGAGATTTATAAAGAAATGACTGAAACCAAAATCAATCAGTTGGGGGGAGGGGTAATTTTCTCTGTCCTTTTTTTGTTTGTTTTGTTTTGTTTTTATTTTGCAACTTGAAACCTCAGCTTGAAAAAATATTGCAGCAAAGTTATGTGTGTGAGTGAGTTTTATATATATGTGTGTATATATATATGTTTATATATATGTGTGTGTGTATATATATATATATATATATATATATATATAGGGGGTGACTTAATGGAGAAGGTAAAATATCTGGTTAGTCGCATTTTTGATTGTTGATAAAATGATTAACCAAATTAGTTAAGGTTATGAATGAATATAAATGTGCTCGATATGTGGGTAGAGCAGGTTTGGTAAAATGTTGTAATCAGAAAGTCTACCAAGGTTTCACCATTCAGATCTTCAGGACTATCTGCGATGAATTAATTCATTAAAATTTGTAATTAATTCATCAAAGATAGTCCTCAAGATCTGAATGGTGAAACCTGGCCAAACTTTTTGACTGCATCATTTTACTATACATACACACACACACACACATATATATATATATATATATATATATATATATATATATATATAGGGAATGGTTCTATTTGGGGACCATCTATATCCTCCGTATATCCACAATGCATCCCTATGCAGATGTACACCTATAGATTTATACAAGGATTATTGGTTAAACTTGCAAATCGTCGTCACAATTAAAACAGAAAATATTGACTACGATTTGCAACAAATCATACTAAAGTCAGCTAAGTCAGGTTAGTAATTGTTTTATTTCATTTATTTAACAAATCTTGAAATATTTTCTAAACTGTACATAAATATTTTAGTTTAGAAAATATTTCAAGATTCTTTAAATAAATGATATAAAACAATTACTAACCTGACTTACGAAAAAAAAGGTCAAGTATTTTGAATCGTATTTATGATATTAATTTTAATTTCAAAATTTAGTTTGATGTGTTGCAAATCGTCGTCAAAATTTTCCATTTTAATTTTGAAGATGATTTGCAAGTCTAGCCGAATTATTTCCAATTCCTAAGAAAGCTCAAAGTAAAATAATTAATGAATTAATAATATACAGAGCATTATTTACACTTCCAATATAAATTTTGTAATGATGGCTATCTGATGAAACTGGACTCTTTTATGGAGTTAGTGGCTGAAATAAATTTATAATAGACAAATGATGGTCTGTTGAGTTTTTTTTTTCTCATTGGAAATGTGTGTATATATATATATATATATATATATTTAGGTGAATAGTATCAAATATTTCCTTGATAGGATTCAATCAAATTGGAGAACATATATATGAAGATTTTGCGTATATGCATATAAATGTGTGAGGAAGAATGAATAAAGAAAAGAAAGAGCATAATGGATAATAAATATGAATTTAATCAATATCACTTACACATGTTTCGGTCAGTTCATCTCCAAAACACATGTGTAAGTGATATTGATTAAATTCATCTTTTATTATCCATTCTACTCTTTCTTTTCTTTATTCATTCTTCCTCATATTGTCTGATTCATTTCCAATTCCATTTTTACATATAAATGTGTAAGTACATATAAATAGATGAAAACCAATTAAAATATAAAAAAATAAGTGTAATCTTTTTTATATGCATTCTTATTTAATTTTGTTAGTCTTTCTAATTTAATATATTTCATTACATTAAAACTTAAATACTTACACCCAGAGGGTGCATATTCTTGCTATTTTTTTTAATCATCAAAAATTCATCATGCGTCATTTCATATAAATTATAAATGAATAAATTTATAACAATAATGTAGACAAACTTGTTTCTTTTTATTCTTCTTATCAGGCATTGAAGATCTTATTCAAATAATTGTCCTCTGATGCCTGTTTGATCAAGTCAAAATATTAAAAATGATTTCCCAGGTTAGGTGATTGCTATGTATGGATACACAGGGGAACGCCCGACGAAGGCTGGAGGATACATCAACTGAAATTTTGTGTTTATACATACCAAGTCCAAAACATCAAAATTTTTCCCATCAAGCCTCATCTAAAAGATACAGACAAATAATTAAATGATAATTAGAATCTTTCTTAAAAAAGCATGAATATCATCATGGATTACTGTTACTATGGGAAACTAACATGTTCATGAGTCATCTCATAAATTAAAAATGAATAAATATATAACAATAATGTAGACAAGCTTGTTTCTTTTTATTGTTATCTGATTTAGAGAGATGTCAGTCTAATTCTACAAAGTCAATATGAACAATACTTAAATATCCTTTGGCAGCAAAGTGACACTTGCATTGTGTACAGATTATCAATTGTTAATAATTCTTTGTACAAACTTGAAGTGTTAATGGATTACTAGGTCAAGAAAGTGAACAATTGTTTCCATATATTGTTTTGACTAGTGTCAAAAAAAAAAAAAACAAGAGATGAAGATAATAATCCAAAAACAATATGGAATAAAAGAAAGACTTCAGAAAACCTAGTAGTTATTATTATAACAATAGGTATGGCCAAAATTTCAGGTTGCTTTTTACACCCCAACCTCCACCATGAATTAAGATACAACAAAACTCGGAAAAAAATAAATGAAACTTGTATTATGAAGAGGAAAGATTTTTTTAAAAATTCCATGTAAAAATTATTTGTTTTACAGTCTTTAAAACAGCAGAGTTTTATAAACTAAAATCTGTATCTGTCAAAATGGTGCTTTAAATATATATATATATATATATTTCGACCTATTAGGTCTCATCAGCAAGGTTATAGAAATGGGAGACTGCTCCGTGTGTGACTCGAAATCTCAACTGCCAAGCTGACAGGCAGGGACTCTAACCACTACACTAGCTGGCCATCCCAGATTCTTTGTTTGTTTTGAACTTATTTATATTCCACTTTTTATTGACTTGCTACACGAGAGTATAAGAGTAAGTAAACAAACAATGTGTTTATTTGATATGGCTTTTAGCTACAATTTTTGGAGGATATGTGCTTAATTGAAGTCATACCTAATTTTGAAAATTGATTAGTTAATAATCAATGAATTTAGGTGGGCGTATATATTTCATTTGTAGATTGTAGCTGACATGAGGTGAGAAAACAAATTATTTAAGGTTTTATCCTGCTCTACTGACCAGTATTTGATCCCTTTGTTTGATTTTAGAAAAATATTTTTATAACAATTTCTTCTTTCACCCATATATACAGAGTTGCTGACAGGTGCAAGTTCTAAGTCCCTGACTGATAAAAATCATATCCATGCATCCCAGTGTTTATTCCCCCCACCATTTCCAGCTAACTGTAAATACATTTCAGTATTTTCTTGGAAACAAATTACACTGTATGGGGTACAAGATAGGGTTAGACAGCTTTAGTTGTTCATAGATAAAAATCTAAACTTTATTAAGAAACTTTTGTTTGACCCATCAAATTTCCAGGGGATTCATTCAAATCAAATCCGTGTATCCCAGGATGCACTAAATTAAAAATTTATCAGCATCACTGTACATACATATATGTATAAGTGTATGCTATACTTAGACTAGTTGCAAAATATTCATACTTTAGTATATATATATATATATATATATATATATATATATATGTGTGTGTGTGTGTGTGTGTATATGTATCCAGAGGTACATATTTTTAGCTTTTGTTAAATTTTACAAACATTACATTTTTAAAAAAGTAATTCTTCTTTTAGTAGCTGTAACTCATGTACACATATACATATATATACGTCCCATCTATGGGTTAAATATAAAAACATGAGTTGATAAATAAAATTTGTTATCCATTAAGAATGAATTTATTTCAAAACTTTGTCGGCATTAAATGACCCACTGAGGTTGATATGCCGTAAACCAAACCAAACCAAACCTATATATACACCACCCAAATACACACACACACACACGTACCACACTCATGCACACACACACACACATATATATATATTGGGGTCGGGTTAGCTCAGTCGGTAGAGTGTTCGGCTAGAAACCACAAGGTTCCTAGTTCGATACCGGTCCCCGCCAACTCTGTGAGTAAAGTAAGGAGCTGATGGTAGGTGTGGCGCCCCACCTCAGATGCTAAAAACAATCTCCTTGGTCTAGCGCTATTGAAAAGGGGATAGACTCCCTCGCTGACTGGCTGATACCGACTTTAGGCCTCCCGTCGACTTTTACTATATATATATATATATATCCTATCACTTCAGTATTGGAATGCAGTATTTTTACTTTAACAATAAAAATATATGCAAATAATTTCCAGTCAGGATGATTCTTGTAAAGATATGGTCAACTAATAAACTTGTGGATAAAACAGAGAAATGTATTCTTACCTTTTATTTGGTCAGACAAAGAGTGAGAATAAAAGAGAAAGAATCACCTTGATACCTAACCCTTCATCCAGAATCTCCCCTCCTCTACCCCGACCATTCCGTGATTGTAAATGAGTAATGAAAGTACATTTTTCTTGTTGACAACTATTTCTGTTTCTTTTGAGGAAAATAATAATTTCCTATGCTGATTTACAGAATCAACCCCATCCATCTATCCCCTTGGTTCTCGGCTGGCTGCCTTGTTTCAATTAGAGGAGCCAGAGGCAAGGAGAAGATGGAGGACAAGAAGAGGGCACTCAATTTTAAAAAGCAGTAAGATTTCATTCAGTGACTGACAGACTTGCATCTATGCTTGTGTCTTCATATTGGTACACATATATTCATGTCTGCATTGAATATATGTGCATAGAAATGAGGACATTTTACAGGGAGTAAATATTGTGTTAATTGTTAAATATACACACATATATATATATATGTGTGTGTGCAAAATATTCAGTTTCAAATATTTCTCCTGTATTACTCGTTTAAAAATCAAAACACTCTGCCTTGATGATGACCTATTATTTACATGCTTAATTTTGTGTTTTTCTATTTTATTTTTTATCTAAAATAATTTTAAATAGAATACTGTATGTGTAAGCAAATTCTGGTCGAAACATATAATAAATTTCATCCATACTGAAATATGTATATTTCTCTTCCATTTATCTTTTGAATATATATACACACACACACACACACACACATATATATACAGACCATCTATATCCACACACACACACACATATATATATATATATATATATATATACAGACCATCTATACCACACACATATATATATATATATATATACAGACATCTATATCCACACACATGTATATATATATATATATATATATATATATATATATACAGACCACCTATATCCACACACATGTATATATATATATATATATATATATAAACCACCCACATGTACACTCACACACTCCTATCACACAAACCATCCATGTAACATGAACAAGACATACTAGATATTGCTGGAGAAGCAAAAACGAGCTCATAAGGGACATTCTCTTATGGTCACCTAGAAATGGACACACCAGTGTGGGTTGGCCAGCAAAAACCAACATTAATCAGCTCTTCACGGATACTGGATGCTGTGTAGAAAACCTTCCAGGAGCAATGGTCAATAGGGTCGGGTGGCAATGAAGGGTCATGGGGATCCATGCTATCAGCACAACTTGATGGTGATGTATATATAAATATATATATATATATATATATATATACACACACACACATGATGTTTCAGCCCTGAAACCATGCATGAACCCAGAGTCATCATCTGATAAGGGCTTTGTTGGCAGTGCAGCTGTTTTTTTG
>CM042137.1:40209689-40229689 GCA_023376005.1 Doryteuthis pealeii | reverse complement strand
GAATTCTAACAAATGATTCACCACTAGTTGGCTTCCCCCCCCCCCATTGCCTTGCTCTTACAGGTTCTCTTCAAATAGGATAATACTTCCACTATCACTATTTTAGTTTGTATTCCCCACCCCCTCTCTATCTGTATTTTTCCTCTTTTTGTGTGTGTACTCCCCTCCCCCTCTCTCTCTCTCATTTCCTTGTTTCTCTCTCTTTATCTCATATTCTGTCTTCCACTTTCACTTATTTCCTTTTCATTTTCTACTTTCACTTTCACTTTCGTAATCTTATGACAAAAAAGAATTAATTTTTTTCTTCCCTTCTTAAATTCTTTTATATTCATTTTCATTTTTAAATTTTGACATTTGAGAACATTGTTCTAAAGTGCAGGAATGAATGAAGTCAGAAAGCAGACTCCAGTAAAAAAATAAATAAATAAATAAAATTTGAAAAATAATAATAATAATAATGATTAAACTTATAATAAAATCCTTCCAATAATCATAACTCTAGTTTCAATATTAGTAGGACCCAGAATATGGAAAACCCATTTTTTTAGCCAATAATATTCTAATTTATTTCTTCAGTGTATTTATTTGTTGTGGAATCCAATATTCTAGCATAGTAATTAATTACTTCATTATTCTATAGAATTTAAGACATTACTTCCCAATTTCAACAACTATTAAAGCACTTTATATTTGGGCATAATTTTACAAAAGAATTTAGGAAGTATCATTTGGCTGAATCACTTTCAAGAGATAAATGATTTTAGAATAAATTTATCTAATTAAAATACCCCAGAAATATCTTTTTTTATAAAACCACTGTGGAATTTAAGGGTCAGAATAGATTTTTATGTTTTGTCAAAAATAGGAAAGTTCTAGTGAATTGATAAAATAGTCTATCAAATTCAATATTGCTGCCTTTGATAGTTTCAGAGCTGGTCAATATCGAATGTTTGTCATCATCATCATGCCAGCAGCAAAGATATCCATGACAATCTCTCACCAACTACTCCTATCTTTGCCCCTGGGAGGTCCTCTGCACAGCATCCAGAATCCATGCAGAGTTGATCGATGTAGGTCCTTGCTGGGCAGTCCACACTGGCATGCCCATGTACACGTTTCCACAGGAAAATTCACTGATGAGTTCATCCTTGCTTTTCCAGCAGTGTCCAGCATGCCTTGTTTATCTTACTCAAATAGTTTGTGTGATGCGAGCAAGTGGCCGTACAGCTGCTTTCTTGGGAATTGATACAATAATGCCACCTTTGATAGTTCCAGAGTTAGACAAGAGGGAATATTTGTAGCCTCATATTAAATTGTGTATTTGAGAAAAATCCATTTAATAATATGTGCATACACATATATTTTCCCCATTGGCTCTTTCCAAATTAATATTAAGACCTTCCTCAACATTCATAAGATGTGGAGAGAAATGAGCCTTAACTTGCCATGATGACTTAGGGTTGAAATCAGAGTTGTTTTTCTTTTAGGGTGTTTACCCCCTCCCACTAGGGCAGAGAACTATTTTGACATTCTTTTTATTCAAATCTGGGTAAAGAAGAGATGGTTTCATGCCTTTGCCAAACCCATTAGTGCAAAGTGAATCCAAACTGCCACAATTTGAATCTAATTTGCTTATTTAATTTTTTCATGTTAATAGTTACCAGTATGTTATATATATATATATATATATATATATATATATATATATATATATATAGAGAGAGAGAGAGAGAGAGAGAGAGTAGTGTAATGGTTATCATCATAGGAAATGGACTCAGATATTACTTTTTTATTTTTAAAAATTGGTAGGAGTGTGCTCTGTCAAAAATTGGTGGGAGTGTGCTCATTTTAAAATTGGTAAGAGTGTATTCATTCAAGGGCCTGAGGTGTCCATCATGGGGTAATGGTTAACAAGCTCATCTTGCCGATCCATTACAACTGAATAGGAAGTTCAATCCTTGCTAGATGCCCCCTACTTTTGATCTTGTCACATCCTACCTGTGATAATCAGCTTGAGTAAATACCTACTCATTTAAAAGCCATACTGTATATGTGCATATGAGAGAGAGAGAGAGAGAGAGAGAGAGAGACATGGCAGTAAATGCATGTGTGTGCATTAATAAAAACTGAACACTTTAGAATTGAATTAAAATCATAAAACCTTAAATGTGACGGAGAAGTTTATCTATTTGATTTAGAGTGGCATGAATAGTTATGATAATTTTTTTATCAATAATCTCAATGTTAACACAACAGAATTAACAAGTTGAAGAACTCGATCAATCAGAGCTTCTTCCCATTTGAAATAATATCATTAATGGTGTTAATGATTAATGCTAATTATGATAGTTCGTTGATGTCTAAAACTGAATCTGACTTAATCGCTTTGTCACTCTCTTCACAAGAAACCTTAGTGTCAGCATTGGTTGTTTTTTTGGGTTTTTTTTTGCTTTTTTCATGAAGAAGACGATGAGAGAAAATACAAAAACCTGGGGAAAAAAAGGTATTAAGAGTTTTGGATATAAAAAAAAAGAATTTAAAAAATATCTCTACTATTTGAAGAGACTCTAGATTTATTTTATGTATTTTGTTTATTTCTTTTTTTTTATATTTTTGGCTGATTGATTACTTGTTCTTGTGTTTTATCTCTTACTAATATTTTTTTTTGTTATTTTATACTTTATTTTAAATTTTTGTTGTTTTTTTTTTTGTAGTTTTTTTTTCTTGTTTATCATTTAAGTTTCTTTTTCTTTTTCTTATGATCTGATATATTTCTTTGTGTTTTTCACTTTTTTCTCTTTAACTTTATTTCATTCATTTTCTTTCTTTTTTTTTCATTGTTTTTTTTTTTTTTCTTTTTTTTTTTTTTTTTTTTTTCTTTGTTGTATTTTTGAAATTTTTTTACAGATTTTATTTAATTGATTTTTTGATTTTTTACTCTCTTTCAGAACCTTCTTTTTTCCTTCAATTTTTATATATATATATATTTTCTTTTTTAAAGATATTTTTTTCTTTCTGTTCATTCTATATTTAATTTCTGTGCCACTTTTTTTCTTCAATTTCTACCGTTCTTTTTTGTTCTTTCTCTTTCATTTTTTTCTTTCTTTTTTTTAAAACTCTTTTATCTTTGCTGGATCAGTGCAAAAGCAGATAAAACATTTTCTTTTTTCTTCTTCTGTCAATGTGCTAATGAGTTAGAAAGACTTGGTGATGAAAAATGTTAAATTAATTTGGGAATGGGCAGATTTTATTTTTCTCTTCTTTTTGGTGTTTTGTTATGATTTTAACTTTAAATAGGATTCTTTTCATTATCATCAGCAGCATTCTTCTAACAACTCATGTTTTATTGAAAAATAACTATTAATAATAAATAATAAGAAAATAACTGTACACAAATGAAAGTTGGGGGGGGGGGTTCAAGAAGAAAAATTGAATTCAATAAGAGAATAGTTCTAGATAGTTCTCAAGTGCATTTATATTAGTGAGATTAAATTACAAATGAGGATATATATATATATATATATATATATATATATAAGGTCATTGAAAAGTAACTCCTTATTTTAAACTATTTATAATTCTTTTATATGCAGTTACATTTTTCTCAATTAATACTTGGGAGAATATCAAAGACTTGATTTGTATGCAAGATGGTGATCCTCCACATTTAGCTATTGTTGTTGGTGAATGGCTGAATAACCATTTTTCTGGGAGATGGATGGATAGCTGTGGTCCACGTGAGTAGCCAGCTCAAAGCCCTGATTTAACACCCTGTAACTTCATTCTTTGGGATTGGTTGAGGAAGCAAGTCTACTCTATGAAAACAATGACTTTGGAAAAATTTGAAGGACAAATAGAATTTATTTCTGCCATTTCACAAAAGTTCCTGGAAAGATCAGTTGATGCAATTTCTGAACAGCTTGAGAGGCTAGAGGCAAATGCCAGTGTCCATGTAAAATTTTAAATAAAACTCTGTTATGTGTGTTCTTATAATATTCATTTTTATAAAAATAATAATTCAGAAATAAATTGATATTTTTAAAATAGGGAGTTACTTTACAATCACTGTAGAATAAATGTCAAGATAAATAGAGCAAGATACATAAATATAGACTTAAATCAACATAGAAGTTAACAATTGTGAATGAGTTAAGCATCAGCAAGTAAGTCAATTGCCTTCAGAAATTATATGAAGGATTCAATATGGCTGCCTGGTCATCTACAGAAACATGCAATAATCTTATTTGATTTGAATCTATCAAAAAATAAAGACATACAAATAATAACATTTTTTGGGGTAAAGAAAAAAAATCATGAAATTTCTTAGTAAATAAAAGAATTGCAGCCCCAAAATTGTTTGAAAAAGTAAATTGGAAATATAAACTATATTCTTCCTTTATCCAAGAAGCTGAATGAAGAGTTGAGTAAGTATGAATCAAGCAGAAAAAATGAAAAACAGAGTTTAAAAAAAGATAATATATAAAATGTGGTGGACAACATATTGTAAAGTAATTATATATATCTATATATAGAGAGAGTCCTTAAATCAATCTCGAGGTTAATAATTTTTCTCCTCTCCCAGTCTCTCCATTCTTTGTCATTTAATTAGATATTTATTTTGTCTGTGATTTTAAATCGTAAACCAAAGTTTCTTTTGAAAATTATCTTACAAGAGGCCCCCAAATTTCTTTTTTTTCTTTCTTTTACTACACATAGCATTATATAATCGAGTATGATTCCCCTTATGAAAATAGTTTAATCTATTTGCTATACCAAAAATTGATGTATATATAAACGTAGTAGAATTGCAATGATCAGTTAAACATTTTTAGGGGTGAGTTCCCACGGTGCACTTGCTAACAAGCTGGATTGCAATATCGTAGTAAGTTTGAACTCTAGTTGTGCTATTATGTTCACTTTCAGACTAATAGCCCCTCAACTATGTGTTAAATAGTACCACTACTGTTTTTCTACAAGAATGGCTATGGCATTAAATAACCATGAAGGTTTATATGCCAATAAACAAAGTAACCAAATCTAAACATTATTTGAATTAAGAAAAATGGTGCAGCTTTACACCTTATCAAAAAACGGGTTTAAGAGGTGCTTCAACCAATGGAAAGCTCCTTGGAATATGTGTGTTGAAAGCCAAAGAGACTATTTTGAAAAAAAGATTAATTTAATTCATTTTTTATGCTTTTATTTTACACACTTTCTATAAGTATCTAGTGTGTGTGTATGTGTGTCACTTTTTTTTACCAATATTTTATTCATTCATAAAAAAATATTTTTTATTTACCTTATCTGCATTTTTTTATCTAACTAGTCTACCTAGCGAGAATCTTCAGTCAAAAAGATTTCTTGATTCTCTATTCGTTAGATCTTCTGTAATAACAATTTTTCTCAAACGTTTTTTTATTTATATTTTTACCTTTTTTTTCTCCTTTTTTTTTTTTTTTTGATAATTTTTAATTTCTACTTCTTAACTGCATCTCGGCCAACAACTGCACGTGCAACCTTGTTCCTAATAAAGTTGTAGCTAAGACACTGCTTTTTGATATGCATAAGTTATGAAAGAATTCAAATTATCACTAGCATTGATCTATATAATAAAATCTATTCTTGCACTCTGCAAATTCTTCTCATAGACAATTTTCCTTCCCTGCCAGGTAATGCCCATACAAATTTCAAAAGACACGTTCCGATCATCATTCAATAAACTTTTCGTTTTTTTTATTCTTTTTTCTTTTTATTTATTGCAATGATCTCAATTCAGGATATATTTAGAAACCCACATCTGTTGAAATGCAAGTGAATATGCATGTCGATAGATGTGTGCACATGCACTCTGGAAAATAATTATTCATATACCTGCTCGTAATAAGCACATTGAAATATATTCATAGATGTCTGGCTAAAAGAAAAGCACATTAAAATGTATACATACAAATTTGAATGTATGGCTGAGTATACAGGGTGTTGGGGGTGGCAGTAAATGTAATAGGACAGTCTATATGTTGTTGTTATTGACTACCCTATTACTTCTGCCTATCACTAACACTCATATGTATGTATAGATAGCAATGGGAGAAAAGAGAAATAAAATGTGAAAGCCAATTTGGTAGATTATCAATATATACATATATATATATAATGAAGAATAGCTAATATGAAAAGTGTTTGCATACAAAAATGCTCAATGCTAAATTAGCAGAGCTGATTTAAAATCTCAGATACAATATTATGATACTATATATTATATCAGTACCATAATATTGTATTTAAGATCATATATATATATATATATATATATATAGAGAGAGAGAGAGAGAGAGAGAGATAAGATTTGATAGAGTATTTATATATATATTATATATATATATACATAATCACTTTCAGACTAATACCCTTGAGGAAAGTATGAACCCTTTCATCCCTCCAGGTATGGGCTAAAATAGTACTACTACTGTTCTTCTACAAGGATGGCTTTGTCATTGAGTAACCCATAAAGGTTGATGTACCATTAAACAAAAAAAAAGTATATGTTTTATATATTATATATACATTCCATATTCTATTTGATATAGAATATATATTCTTATGTATTTTATATGTATGGAGAAAAAAACACATCAGGAAAAATCTAACAAAATATGAGTAAAAGTAATGGAAAAGTGAATAACGAACACAATTACATTCAATTAATATTTATTTTCTGTTCGTTCTAAAACCAACAGAAGCAAAAATCTTTCCTTCTCTTCACATACATACATACATACACACATATATATATATATATATATATATATATATATAGAGAGAGAGAGAGAGAGTTGAAGGAGGCATTAAACTAAAGATAAATCTGTTTCTTTGTGAACCGATTCTTTTCTCCACTCAACCTGACTTGATAATGTATAGTGTGAATCAAATAAGCATGAAAATTGTCGAGATACACAAGTTAAATTCAAGTTCAAATTCACCTTTCAACTACCATCAAATACTTTGTTGTAACTCAAGGGCTGAATTTACAACACATCCATCAACTGTAGTCCTACTCCAAAATGGTTTCAGGTACCCTTCACTTTTCAAATAATCTGAGTGGTCTTTTTTTTTTTACCATAACTGTAACTTTATTTTCCTTTATTTATTTATTTTTCCTATTTTTCTCTTTTGTTTTCTTTGTTTCCTTTTCTTCTTTCTTCTCTGTTACTTCTACTAAAAAAAAAATTAAAAAATCGCAAACAAAAGAAAATTTCTTTTTTTTCATTTTGTTGAGGAATATTTTGGAATTTTTAAAAAAAAATATATATATATATAAATATATATATATATATATTGTCTTTTCACTGTTAACCTACTTTACATGTGTCCTTATGATGTTTTTGTCTTAAACTTCTCCTTACAAACCGTCTTTATTTTGCTTGAGACTTATTCTCAAGAGTCTCTCAAATTGACAATGAGTGACTAACAGAATTTTAAGAAATCTTAAAATTCCACCAAATAAACAAGCCCTAGCATCTATATGATTGTCTTAACCCTATTGCCTTTATGGCAACTCATAACACCTTTTATCATACATGTGCTAAAAGACAGTGACTGCGGGTCTAATCGTCCTGGGTATGATATTAAACTGCAGCTAATGGTGAATTCTGCAGCTCTGGGGAGTGTGGCGTACCCCTTCATTGCTATTACTCCCAGGTCGACCGTGACCCCAGAGTGGTAGTACTTGTTAGGGTCCCATCTATGGGTTAAATAGATTAAAAATGAGTTTTCAAAAAATGTGTTTAAAAAAAAAATGAATGAATGAATAAAACGAAATATTCAGCATGAAATAACCCAAGGGTTGACATGCCATCAAATCCAACCACCGACCCATCAAAAACATTGATCTATTCTTATTTACTACACTTAGTTTTGGCACAAGGCAAAAAGAGTGTATTTATCCAATCCCAGGATGCATCATAAGGTCAATTTTAAAGAGGAGTACAGCTGGTCTGATTTCTGAGTTTACCTTCTCAAACGGTTTCCCTGCCAACGCTATGTAGAATGTTGTATTATGTGATCAGTATTCAACACTATTGGAAGTAGAATCTTCACTGAGCATCAGCGTTGGTGGGTAACCACCCACCAACGCTGATATATACAGATTTGGGCTGTTTGATGCACTTTGGCCGAGTTCATTCACTGGATTCTTATTGGCTGCTGGTTTTCAGTGTAGACACTTTGATTTATAAATAACCGACACAGAGCTATGTTCTGGTAGTTAGTACAGGGCCTATATTCCGTTACAGCCAGTCCCTTTTTTTGTCTGGTGACTGGATGCTAGTTGAATCCTTCCTGTGAAGGTGAATATGATATGTTGATTCTACAAGCTAAAAAATACAGTCTTGATGCCATATTGTGTGATTACCAAGTAATCTGTACTATTGACACATCTTTATGATGATGACTCATGCGTAACTGCCAATGCAATTGCAAGGAAAATCATTATTAATCTTATCTATCAATTAATTATAATTGATCAATTATAATCAATAATCAGTATCCTAATATTTAACTGTACCTATCTTTATATCTATTTACAACATTGCTGTTATAATAATTAGAATTTGTGTGTTACAACTGTCATGTGTTGAACTGTTAAAATTCCACCAAGAAAACGAGAACATGATTTCTTCTTATTTACTACACTTAAGACAAAAGAGTGTATTTATCCAATCCCATGATGTAATATAAGGTCAGGTTTTAAGGGGAGAACAGCTGGTCTGAATTTTGAGTTTACTGTTGCCACTCATGTATCTGAGTTAAGAGAAATAATAGCTAGAAACATACATATTAAGGATTGGGGAAAGGTTTACTAAGCAAAGATATAAGGTGAACAGAGTAATTAGTGATTGCTAGGTTGAATTAACAAGTTTTTTTAAGGAAAAACAGATGATTCTATTCTTATTATTTAGGTATTATATGACCCATACTAATACTAAAGAGTCCAGCCTGTCCTACTATTAACCCAATGTTGGAGAGAAGAAGAGATGAATTCATGCTTTTCCCAAGAGCATTAGCGCAAAAGTGAACTGTAAAAAACCTCGTCTAGGATTTGAACCTGGCTTGCTGAGTTCATTTCCTACAATGATAACCATTACACTATTTTAAGTTTAGACCAGTCGGTAAAGCACCCACCTAGAATTTGCAAGGTTCCTGGTTCAATACCTGTCCCCACCAACTCAGTTCATAAGTAGCAAAGATTGGGTAATATGATCTGTGTGATAAAGTGGGTGTGGCGCTCCACCTCAGTAAAAAAGTCCCCCCTGGTCTAGTGCTAGCAGAAAGGGGATAGACTCCCTAACTGTCCGGCTGATACCAACAATAGGCCACTCTCTTAACTTTTCAAATTTTACACTGAGAATCAGACTCACAATTACTTTGGAGAATGCTGGGGTACAAATGAGGCTTGCTGTCTCTTGATCCCCTCTGAAAACTCCTTGAGTACTTGATAATAAATAAGAACAAAAGAAAGAAATCTTTATGGCAAAGATAAAGCCATTGTATCCAAATTGGAACAAGAGAACACTTGCACAGACAGGTTTACGTATTTGTGTACATTGAACAAGAACTGATTTAACACATTGTTTATCTTCTTTTAAATCTTGGGCTGAGCACTTAGACAATTATATACATACTTGATCGTGTTTATACAATAACACACACACACACACATTAGCACAGATTCGGATATGCAAAAAAAACAAAAACTGTAGACATATATAAGCATTTGTAAGAATCCAGATTGATACAAACAGTCGTGTTTCCAATTTCAGATACATACAAACACATACACACACACACTCATATGTGTGTGTATATGTATATGTTTTTATATGTATATATTTGTATATACATGTATGTGTATATATATATATATATATATATATATATATATATATATATATATATAATGTGCCACTATTGTACAGCTCTATACACTTATAGACATAAAGTTCTATATAGACACATACACAGATCATACACACAGCCTCAAGTAAACACAAATGTATCCACAATTCATATCAACTCCAATACATATTCAAAAAGTCATATTTTATTCTTTATATAAGCACACACACACACACACAGATGTGTAAACAATAAGTGCCAGGTACGTTTATGGTGAAATAGTCTTAGGGTGTATCAATTGTATTTCAATTGTATGATTTATTTTAAAGCTGATGTAATGCTTTATATATGAAACCTTTCAATTATCCTTGCTCTTTTGTCTAAACGTTTTTGAGTAATAATGGCCAGATTCTTTTCTACCTTTCAAAACATCATAATTAACAATTGACCAGTGGAACTGCAGCAACCCTTATTTTCTCTCTATCTATATATATAAAAGAAAGTTTGGTATGTACGTGTCGACGTAAAACTTAGAAAAGGGATGTCACTCAGATTCGAAATCTTGCATATACCTTAATATCCCTATAACTAAGAAACACACCAAAATTTGGTTATTGATTTCTACTGATTACAGGTTATAATTAATTGATTAAACAAAAATCAAACGATTTGCGATAATCGTGGCATGGCTGCTGCTGCTAATATAAAATAATATCTTAATAGAAAGAAAAAAATCCTAAAATAAACAAAAATTCTACCATACAAATTCTCGGCGATTTAAAAAAAAATTTGATAAATCATTTTTCTCTTGAATTCTCTCTTTTCATACACTCTCTGATGTTCCTAATTTTTTTTTAGTCTGGTCATGGACCGGGTACTTTTGCTAGTATATATATAATGGAAAAATAATTATTAAAACTAGCAAGAATATGCACCCTCCGAGCATAAGTATTTAAGTTTTAATGTAATGAAATATATTAAATTAGAAAAACTAATGAAATTAAATAAGAATGCATATAAAAAGATTGCACTTTAATTATATTTTAATTGGTTTCTATATAAAATCATTCATAGCATTGATTTTGATATGCTGGAGAATAAAACAATAATATTAGAGATCAATAACACCAAGTAATTATTTATTAAACCTGGTTTTGTTAAAACCAGTATTCAAATTAACCACACTATATGTTATGTAAATCTTTATTTTTTAGTGATATATAAGACCCAATGAAGGATTTTAAACATTAATAACATGGGCTGTTTTGAGGCAAATCTAACTCAGATTTTCATAGACATTGTTAATAAATATTTATTCTATAAAAGATTTTGACTATAAATTAGATACTCATTGATAAACTTTTGCAATTCCTGAGAATATTGTGACATAAGCCATGACATAGTTTCGGTTATAGACACCTAATCACCATTATAATAAGATTTGTAAAAGAATCCTTAACTTAATGTAAATAGTCAATTTCTCATTCCTAGAAAAAAAAGCTGAGTTCCAGTGATGGGGTATTTCCTTTGTTGTGTACATGTCTAAGAGGCAAGCAACTCAAGGAAGACAGAGCATTGTGATTCATGCATTGTCAATTTCATTCATTGTTAATTTCTGTCTTGCTAGATACAGCTTCAATCTCAATACTTTCTGAACACTACTTGCATATATTTGACAGCACAAAAAATGCATAGACATATTAGACCCCCCCCATTTTAGCAGAGCATATTAGACACCCCCCAATTCTGCAGGGCATATTAGACACCCCCCAATTCTGCAGGGCATATTAGACATCCCCCCATTTCTGTGGGGCATATGAGACCGTACCCTCATTTCAGCAGGGCATATTAGACACCCCCTATTTCTGAAGGGCAGATTAGACATTCCCCCCCCCCCATTTCAGCAGAGCATATTAGACTGTGCCCTCATTTCAGCAGGGTATATCAGCTCCCCACTCAACCCATTTCATTAGGGTATTTACCATAAATTTACAAAATCCTGATGTTTTTTCTGTGTGGATTAATGTTTTTGTGCATCTAGATAAACCCACCCATTTCATAAACCCATAAAAACCAACTACAAATCTCTGAAATACCCCTCATTCCTCTGCTAATCGCCTGCCCCCATTAATTAAAATTTTGGTTGAAACACTTCCCCCTAAATTTCACTCATATCCCACCCACTTTTTTATGCCATCCTTAAGTTCAGGCCAATGTGGGCTGGGGCAACAAAGGTTATGTTTATTTTTTTTTAGCTGTTTATACATATTTACCAACCCCTCCACATGAGTAGGATGTGACACAAGGTCAATTTCTTTTTATAGTTGATTTTCTTGCTGTCACCAAACATATCTTTTTTCTTTTTTTTTCAGTAGGTAGTGGGCCAAAAACACTTGTTGTTTTTAATGAATGATTTATTTTAATTTCTTGCCCCCTGCAGCCTTAGTCTTGAGGGTAAAATTCTGTATACTCAAACAGCACCGTTGGTGTAATATCAACTGGTACCAAGCAGTCCAGTCTATTTTGTTATGATCATGAATTCCTTGTACCGAGATGTCCATCCTGTGGTATGCACTCCAAATCCATGAACTGCCAACTGATCCTGATCCCTTTACCTTGGTGAATGGCATCCTAAATGGAGTGTGTCATCTAAATGCACTCACCATATGTAAACACATAGGCACCTCTTCACCAGTTACTCTTTAGCTGTTTCATATGATATATTTCTCTCTGGTTTTAATGTTATGTTTTTAAAGGTTAATTTTTTTATCTTACTCGTACAAGCAAGAATATTCGCCCTCCAGGCACAAATATTTAAGTTTTGATATGTTATGATGCTATATTAGATTAGAAAAACTAATGAAATCAAATATGAACACTAAAAAAGATTTTTTTTTTTAAAACTTTATTCTAATCGATTTCAATATAAAATCATACATACTTTTAATACGTTTGTGAATAAAACAATATTAGAAACCAATACCATCAAATAATTATTTATTAAACACAGTTTTCTTAAAACAGTATGCAAATTATTCACACCATATGCCATGTAAATATTTATTTCTGAATCTTTCATTATTATATTTATTTCTTAGATCTTAAACACATCAATAATATGGGATGTTTTGAGGGCAAATTTATCTCAGCTAGACCTTAATAGAAACATTGATTAATAAATGAATAATAATTAACATTAGATAATAAATATTTAATAACCATTAAGAATATAATGTAAAAAAATTAGGGGAATTGTGATGTTGGTGGTGACTTATTTTGGTTATCGATCAATGTATTATTCAATATTTACTTTTATGTGTATATTTATATATAAAACTAGATGTTGCACACATATATGGAGGTGCGTGGGCTAGTGGTTAAAGTCGTAGAAATGGATTCGTTGATTCGAATTCAATTCCTAGACAAAGCTGTTGGCATTTCACATAGTGCTAATACACTTGGGAAAGGTATGAATCCATATATTCTCCCTCCAGCTATGGGTTAAATAGTAGGGCAGACTGGGCTCTTTAAACTTGGGTAGGTAACCAGTCTAGGAGAGGGATAACTCAGAATTCAAAATTCTGAGGTCAGTCGTCGATGGGTTCATGGCATTCCTTGATGCACCAATTCTTTCCTATCGACTGTGCCAAAAAGTGTGGAATGGTCCAACACATGCCTTCACCCCTATAAACAAATCACTGTGTTGGTTGTTCACTGAATGAACACTCATGCGTTGAAAATTGACGAGAGTGTCCATTTTTTTTAAAAATACATACATATATATATATATATATATATAAGTAAAGTTACTTATAAATTTGCTCTGTTACTCTAACAATAAGAGCACACATTGAGCTCTCAAACTGCGACAGGTTGTTTAAAAAAAAAACTATGTCGTAAGGAAGATTTCTTCTCTGGACTTTTATATATATATATAATATATAAAACTTGATAATATATATATATATATATATATAATATATATATATTGATATATATATATATATATATATATATATAAACTTGATATTGCATATATATATAATATATATATATATATATATATAAACTTGATATTGCATATATATATATATATATATATATATATATATATATATATACATGCAATATCAAGTTTTATATATAATATATATATATAAAACTGATATTGCATGTATATATATATATATATATATATATATATAAAACTTGATATTGCATGTGTATATATATATATATATATATATATATATATATATTGCATGGGAGTCAATGTGGTGTAGTGGTTGATATGCTGGACTCAGACATATTAGTAAATATTGCATGATATTATTTGTATATACAAATAAAATGTGTGTGTATATATATATATATATATATATATATCATGATATTATTTTATATACTAAATAAAACATGTTCAACTAGTGTTTTATTATGATGCTGAGAATTCTCGTGCACTCAGCTAAATAATGCCCAAAGTCAATGTTGCTTAACTTTGTGATAACATAAATAAAGTCCAAAATCTTTTGTTGTGTGATCTATTGATTATTAAGAAATCAATAACTTAAGGGAAAAAAAATCCTGTAAAAAGAATTTCAATATTATGATCAACAGTCAAACTGTTAAAAATGATTTCCCGGGTTGGATCATTACCATGCTCAGATAAACAGGGAACACCTGAGAAAGGCTGGAGGATACAGCGGCTGAAACATTGTGTTTATACATACCACAATAAAGATGAGGACAACAGTAAAAAAAAAAAAAAAACTAAAAATTATTCCCATCAAACCTCATTTCAAAAATACAGACAAATAAAAAGAATTTTGTTTGTATTTTTTTTTTTTGTTTTGTTTTTATTTTCGAGAAATAAGGATCAGTTTTTGTGACTTGTGATTTTAATAATTTATTGTTATTTTTATGAATGAAATCCACGGAGAAATCAATTGATATTTTTTTGAAGGGTGTGGAATTGGTCTGAACACGAATTATCAGGAAATTCTTTTGAATTCCATGTTCTAATCAGTGAAGTGACTTGACCATTCCCAATTTTGAGTTGAGAGACAAAGATATACGAACAAATCGGACAGAAACTGATCAAAAATAAAAGCAATCAATAAAACTAAATAATTCATGAGAGATTATTGATTTTTTTATAGATAAATTGCCTGACAAATGACAGAAGAAATAAACTTACATACAACTTTCATGTTGATTTTTATCTCTGCATTATAGTAAATTTTAAATGAAAAAAAATAAACAATTACTTTTGTACATCTATACAGAGTGCTTTTCTTATTAATAACTCTTTAGTTTGATTTATGTGTTTAACTGCATATCAACTCCTTATGGATTATTTAATGCTGAAATAGGAAAGAAAGGGAAGAAAAAGGACTTGTTACACAGAAAAAATATAAGAGAGAGATGGGGAAATATATAGAGATATATACAGATGCGATAATGCTAATCTGTTTCAATCAAACATAATGAAAAGATATAAAGAAAAAAAGAGTAAGAGAGAGTTAAATTAAGATTATTATACTTTTTACATATTGAACTATTTGAATATTTATATGGATTCAAGTATTTAGGAAGTGCGTGGTGTAATGGTTAAAGTCATGGGAAATGGACTCGTCACCCCGAGTTCAAATCCTGGACATGATAATTGCATTTCACTTAGCACTAATACCCTTGGGAAAGGTATGAATTCTACTCTCCCTCCAGCTATGGGTAAATAGTAGGGCAGACTGGGCTCTTTAACCTTGGTTAGGTGACCGGTCTAGGAGAAAGAAAATTCTGAATTCAAACCTGTTAAACTCCGCTTAAGAAATTGACCTTGTGTCACATCCTACTCGTGCGGAGGGGTTGGTGAATATATATATGGTTTCAAGTATTCCTATCTAATAATACAGTAACTATTCCTATTTGATAATAATTTGTTTCCACATTTATATGATTTCAAGTATTTCACTCTAACACAAATAATTTGCAAGAAATTATTTCAGTGTTAAAAAAAAATTTTTTAAATTTTTATCTCAATTTTTATCAAACTACATAAAAGGATTTTTTTGCCACGTTCTTTGGTTTAAAAAAAAAATGTAAACAGATCTTTGAAATCTTATATTTTTTAAATAATAGACATAAAAATAATTTTCCTGTCAAAATTCAAATGCTTTCTTTCTAATAAAATCAAGTTTCTCACAGTTAAATTCAAATTAATTTAAACAAGATTGTTCTTTATTCTATGTATTGACGATTTTGGGTAATGTGACATAGTTTTGGTTAGACAAATAGACTGAAATTACATTATTAATAGATTTATATCTAATTATATTTGTCCTACATGGACTTTTTTCTTTTTCTTTTTTTTTTTAACATTTTTTGAAATATTTAGACATTCATATTTTGCTAAGCTGGAATTAATAATTGCACTATAAAGTTTCACTTTATATGTTTTCAGGTAATTAATAAAGATAATCATAAGTAAACAATTATTCCTTCAAGTAACTGTTCTTAATTCAAACAATCTCCATACAGTTAGATGGTTTCAAATATTCCTATCAAACATTAATACTCTTTTGGATAATATTTTGTATATATAGATATAGATAAGTATTCTGGAACAATTTGAATATGTCATATATATTCGTACACTGTATATCACAAGATAATTTTTCAGGGAGAAAATATGTTTCCTAATGGCTATCCAATATGGCAGCTGTTAGCTAACAATTTAAAAAGTATTTTTAGATTATTCAATATCTCAGCTCAGATGATTTAGGAAGAAATGGCTTCATACTTAAGCAAATCTTTTTAAGAATTGCTTCAGTCTTGAGAAATCCTTGTAAAACAGCTTAAAAGAATGTTTGTGTTGATTTTTTTTTCTTTCTGACAGATCAATACAATAAATATATTGAATCCCAATCTGTTTTATGATGATCCACTTTTTGTCATTATGCATTAACGTAATGCAACAAAACTAAGCACACTGCAGCAAGATTTTGACTTGGACAGTCACCTTAAACGATATAATTCTATGCAAAATATAAATAATTACTTGAAACCATGTGTGAAGTACTTCTTCATAACCATTACTCCCAGATCCACTTTATGGATCAAAGAAATCTGTTTCCAAATTATTAGTATTGGATATGAATTCTGAGCCCTACTGACTGTACGATAAATCTTTATATGTGAGACTACTTTTGTGTGCATTTACTACCTCCTCTGGAGGAAGAACAGTTGGATGCATATATTGTCCTTAAGGAAATTTACCCAACCCCTCTGCATGAGCAGGATGTGACACAATGCTAGTTTTTAAGCAGAGTTTAACAGGTTTAAATCCAGTTTTCTTTTTCCTAGACTGGTTGACCTACCAAGGTTAAAGAGCTCTGTCTGCCCTACTATTCACCCCTAGATGTATTTGAACTTTTCACTACATCCATTTCCTATGACAATAACTATTACAACATCTGGAACACAAAGTATATATATATATATATATATATATATATGTGTGTGTGTGTGTGTTTGTGATGGAGGCGCGTGGTCTAATGGTTAGAGTAATGGGAAATGGACTCGTCGACCTGAGTTCAATTCCTGGATGAAGCTGTTTGAATTTCACATAGCGCTAATACCTTTGGGAAAGGTATGAATCCGTATATTCTCCCTCTACCTATGGGTAAATAGTTGGGTAGACTGGGCTCTTTAACCTTGACTAGGTAACCAGTCTAGGAGAAGGAAAACTCAGAATTCAAACCTGTTAAACTCTGCTTAAGAAACTGACCTTGTGTCGCATCCTGCTCGTGCGGAGGGGTTGGTAAATATATATATGTGTGTGTGTATGTGTAGAAAAATTATGAAAAAGGTAATAATGGACACAAACAATTAAATTCAATTAATATTTGACCTCTATTAATCTCGGAAGTTTCTAAGACCAACAGAGGCAAAATCTAAATTGTTTGTGTTCGTTATTCACTTTTCCATAAATTTTCCTCACATTTTGACAGATTCTTCCTAATTTGTTATTTTCATATATATATATATATATATATATATATACATACATACATACATACCAACTCCTTCCCATAAGTAGGATGTGACTCAATATCAATTTCTTAAGCGGAGTTTAACAGTCTCCATATTGGAAATCCAGAATTGTCATGGTATTAAACAATAAATTCAAGGTGTATCATGGCCATAAAAATTATATTTCCTTTCTTTCTCCTCCCTATTTTTTCTTTGTTGTGTTTTTTTAATTTTTTTTTTTTTTTTTTAAAGTAAAAATTTTTTTTAACTTATTGAAATATTTTGCTTGCTATATAGGCTATACTTTTCAGTTCTTTTTCTTTAGCTTTTTTTCTTCTCTCAGATTAGGTAAATGCCCTCCGCCCCCATGCACATACACACAATTTTCCCACTAAATCACCTAAGTTAAGCAGCGATGAACTTGTTCAATACTTAGATAGGTGACCATTTAAGCAACAGCAGGTACAGCATGAAATGAGTTGATTCTGCATTCAATAACCTGAAAAGGGTTGATATACCGTAAAACACATGTCGCCCCGAGTTCAAATCCTGGATGTGGTGATTACATTTCACTTAGTGCTAATACCCTTGGGAAAGGTATGAATCCTACTCTCCCTCCAGCTATGGGTAAATTGTAGGGTAGACTGGGCTCTTTAACCTTGGTTAGGCAAACGGTCAAGGAGAAGGAAAACTCTGAATTTAAACCTGTTAAACTCAGCTTAAGAAATTGACCTTGTGTCGCATCCTGCTCGTGCGGAGGGGTTGGTAAATATATATATATGTATATATATACCGTAAAACACAACAACCGACCGACAGTCTCCATATTGGAAATCCAGAATTGTCATGGTTTCAAACAATAAATTTAATGTGTGTCATAGCCATAAAAAATAAATATTTCCTTTCTTTCTCCTCCCTAGTTTGATTTTTTGGTTTTTTTTTAATTTTTATTTTTATTTAGTTTAAAGTTTAATTTTCTTTTTAACTTATTGAAATGCTTTGCTCACAATATGTTCAATACTTTTCAGTTCTTTTTCTTTTTTTTTTTTTGTTTGTCTCGGATTAGGTAGATACCCCAACCACACACACCATTTTTTTTTCTTACCATTTATCCCTACCATTTCTATTCTCTGTGGTTTATTTGACAATCTACAATAAAGTTATGAACACATGTCTTATTGGATTGAATAACTTTTTGGAAAGTCCTTTGTTGAATGTCAACAAATGGAAAGAATAAAAATTTAATCAGAGATAAGCCAAGGGTTGCTGTGACTCTTACATGATTTATATATGTTTCCTTTCACCATAGCACAGAGACACAACAAAAGGTAACTAAAAAACAAATAAACAACCTTATCTTCTTCGTAGATTTTTAGGAAACCACTAATTTATCAAAGTACACCTATTTTTTCATAGGTGTGCATCAATAGACATAGGCAAGAATGAGTAAGTATACATATACCTACCCCTATTATTATTATTATTGTAATCTGTGTCCTTGTGCTCAGTTATATATATTTACCAACCCCTCCGCACGAGCAGGATGTGACACAAGGTCAATTTCTTAAGCGGAGTTCAACAGGTTTGAATTCAGAGTTTTCCTTCTCCTAGACCAGTTGCCTAACCAAGTTTAAAGAACCTAGTCTGCCCAACTATTTATCCATAGCTGGAGGGAGAGTAGGATTCATACCTTTCCCAAGGGTATTAGCGCTAAGTGAAATGCAATTACCACGTACAGGATTTGAACTTGGGGCGACGAGACCATTTCCCATGACTTTAACCATTACACCACGCGCTTCCTTGTGCTCAGTTATAATCAACTAACTAGCAGTAGCTTACAGCAAGATCACAGTGGTGCGAGAGCAACTGTGAGCGGCTTTAATTAGGCAAAAGGTTAAAGAGCCCAGTCCACCCTACTATTTACCCATAAATAGAAGGAGAATGGTTGGATTCCCAAGGGTATTAGTGTTATGTGAAATGCGAACAGCCTCATCCAGGATTTGAACTCTGTTCATCAAGTCCATTTCCTATGATGATAATCTATATATTAATACTCATATTCCTTAATTGCATGA
>CM042137.1:40202189-40204689 GCA_023376005.1 Doryteuthis pealeii | reverse complement strand
GGGGGTATCCTGTTCTCATTCCGCTGACCATCAGGTTCCCGAATCCGAGAAGGTTCCCGAGTCTGACAAGAAATACCTGAAGAAGGCCGAGTCCGACGAGAAATACCTGAAGAAGGTCGGAGGGCATATCAGCCGAAACGTTGTACAAATAACAATGAAGATGGGGACAATAGTCCGAATAACGTAGATAATACTAATCATCAAGCCTCATCTCAAACATTCAGAGAAATAAGAACGATTTTATTGCCTGAGCAAAACCGGTGCGAATTAAATACAAACATGACAAAGAGTGATAAGAAAAGTTAAATGCCCTAATATGAAGGGAGAGTCTTTAGTAGTAGTGGAGGTCTTGGTGTGTTGCTGGTACAGAATGAAAGTGTTAAGACTTACATGTTAAGCATAGACTATGAAATGATATCAATATTTCTGAAACACCGTCTATTTAACCAACTTTTCTGTCACGGCTAAGAGGTGACACAATGTCAATTTTTAAGCTGATTAAAACTGGTTTGAATTCAGTGTTTTCCTTCTCCGAAAATCAAATTTATCATTTAGTAGTTATGCATTTGCGAAATAGTTTGCTAACCATTTATACCATGATGGAACGCCTTTAGCCAATTTGACTGTAGATGTATATATTTACCCAACTCGTTTGCCACGGGTTGGATGTGACACAAGGTCGCAAGTAAGAGGCATCCAGCGAGGATCAAACTTGCTATTCAGTAGTAATGGATCTGCGAGACATTACATCACGATGGAACGCCTTTAGCAAGTTTGACTCTGTGTGTGTGTGTGAGAGAGAGAGAGGGGGGGAAGGGGTGGCTGAATGTGGAGAATTATGTTTTCTGTCCACTAAGCAATCCGCAGGGATGAAGATGTTTACGTAAATTTCAGAAAAACAATAAATATGCTCATCTCATAAATATAAAAATTGGAGATGGGCATCATTGCAACGGAAGTGGGATGATATTTCAGCTATAGACTTGTTGATTATAAGAAGAAAGAAATTGTTTCACTTGAAGTCATTTTCTGCCTTCTGGGAAGCAGAAAATGTCGGTTAAGAGAAAAGGGACATGTGTAAATTTCTAACGTCACTTTAACATGAGCAATTGATTCCCACAACTAAATATGTGTAAATTAAAGATAAACAAAAAATATATATATATTTGAATCAATACATGGGTTAAATAGATGTCTAAAACATTACTCGATAGAACCGTGTGCAAAAAAAAGAAGAAACTCTTAAAAAAACCCAACTAGCATAACATATACATATAAACATGCAAGGAAAGTCATTTCCTAACCTTGAGACATAAAACAACCCTGAACAAGTTGACATGCCGTTAAAATCAATCAATTCAGATAAAAGAACCTTCCGCTTAAGGCAACGATTTTTTTTAGAAATCTTTGTCGAATTTCTTGCTGTAAATTTCCGTTTGATATTGTTGCAAACATTTGTTTCTCAAAACGATTTCCTTTCATTTGTACATTTTAGGTATCTCTTCTCTCTCACCCTCTTTCTCCAAGAAAGAAAAGGATTTTTTTGAAACAAGGGTGACAATTTCTACTTAATGAATAACTGTTACTGGAGTTATTATTTCACTCCTTGCGAGTTTTTCACTGGAGTATGAGTAACAACGAGTTTTCTTGGCGTTTTTGTTTTTAGTTTGTGTGTTCAGAATGTTATTTGATCAATCTATATATCAATACGCCTGTTCCTTAATTTTACGACCATTATCATTTTGCAACACCCTCTGGTTAAAAATCAAAATTAAAAATGAGAACTTTCAAATTGTTCAAGATTAAATGCGAAAATATAAATCCTGATCATCTGGTATTGCTTATCCGCCGAATTCTTATTTCTTATGAGTGTCATCACCTCAGCTAAATAATAGACCATTCCGTTTTTATTATAAAGAAAGGGAAGGAAGAAAAAGACATACTACACAGAAAAAATATAAGAAAGAAAGGGTAAGTGAAGGATAGAGAGAGGGTGATCGCGCGGAAGCAATAACGCTAATCTGTTTCAATCGAACATAATGAAAAAGATTAAAAGACGGAAAGAAAGAAAAAAGGGAGATATTTAAATCAAGATTATTATCCTTTTTACATACTGAACTTTGTCAATAGCTCTTAAGTAAACATATCAAACGTTGTAATGATTAAATTATCATACTGTGATATATCCACAGGTTCTGCTAGTTGCATAATTTCGCAGATATGACTGCAAAAATATTCAATCACTATTCTCTTTTTCTTTCTGTAGGCAACTTTCTTTTTTTTTTTTTACACTTTCAATAACAATCGATTTACTTAATTAGTTGATTGTTTAAAACAGTTGTTATTTCATTAGTAATGAGAGACTAAAAGGTTTTTACATTAAATGTATAAATCCCATAAACATATTTTCTTATCCAATAAATGCATGTTCCCAAGGCGAGTCCCTGTGACGTAGTGGCTAACCTGCTTGATTGCGACATTGTAGTAAGCAAGTAAGTTC
>CM042137.1:40184689-40197189 GCA_023376005.1 Doryteuthis pealeii | reverse complement strand
CACAATTATGATTTCAAGTACCTATTCCTATTCAATAAGAATCTTTTTTGCATACCATTATATTGTTTCGAATGTCCTTATTTAATACAACTAATTTTCAAACAGATTTATTTTGTCTATCTGGGAACTTAAGAGGAACTACCACTCCGAATCAGAATAGACCATGATTCATTTCATAACTAGAAACGGCTACCCAGCGTGGCCTGGGTAGAGGTGGTGCCAAAAAACCTTGTGTATTGATTTATTTACTTTTAAGATTTACAAATACTTGACATTTTTAAGTAGAAGTTCAATACTATTTCCATGTAATTTTTAGATATCTCTTATATGAATCCAATCTTAATAATTTTTACACAAAAACCAAGAACCGGTGATATTTAATGTGTATAATTGTTTTATTTTAGGAGTTTCATCCGGATATACATACATACACCAACTGCCCTTTATATATGTATAGATCATGATTTTTTTAAATCATAGAAAAATAATTATATGTAAGTAATATATATGTACTTAAAGAAAAAATTACATTAAGTAACCATTTACAATTTTGTATTTTTTATATAAAAGATTAAAGAAATGGGGATACTGTTGTACCGACATTTTAGCCATATCTAATATACTTGCTTAGGAAAAAATAAAGAAATTTTGAATAATTTATATATTAATACTCTTGTATTTAATTTTCCTACCGTTATCATCTTGCAACACTCTCTGGTCAAAAATGAGACCGTCCACATCGTTCAAGATGAAATGCAAAAATGTAGATCCTGATTATCTGGTGTGGCTTATCCACCGAATTCTTATTTCTTACGAGTGTCATCACCTCAGCTGAATGATGAACCATTTCGTTTTTATTATAAAGAAGGAAGCGAATGAAAAAGGACATGCTACACGGAAAAAAATAAGCAGAAAGAGATTAGAGGAAAGATAGAGAGAGAGAGAGAGAGAGAGGGAGTAAACGCGTGGAAGCGATAACGTTAATCAGTTTCAATGAAACATGATGAAAAGAAAAATGAAAAAATAAAGAGTGAGAGAGAGTTTAACTCTTAACATCCTGTTGAGAATTTTCCAAATCCAGAGCCTCATTCCTATAAAGATTTATCAAAAACTGTCTAAAAACGGCCTTTTTATTTAAAGTTACCCGAGATATTTCCCTTAAATCAAAGACTTCTAAATATGTTTAATATTACATTTAAACAAAGGCTATCATTTGAGGCAGATTAGGAAATGTGACTTCTGGCCGGGTGGAATGAGGTGGTATAGGACATTAAGAGTTAATCAAGATTATCATACTTTTTACATGTTGAACTCTTTGGCAAAAGCTCTAAAGTAAACATATCAAACGTTGTAATAATTAAACTTTCATACTGTCATATATCCACAGGTCCTGCTAGTATTATATAATTGCATAATATTTAGTAAATAACGATGATGATTAGCATTTTGATTTTCTTTCACTATCAATAAACAGACAGACAACAATTTGATTTCAAGCTTTAAAAAATAATATATTCCGAGTGGTGTGTGAGAGTAGAGTTGTGGTGGGGGTAATTTCTTTTTTCTAAAGGAGAAGAATGATAAAGTGGGATAGGGGAGGGGTAGGTTGGAAAGCAAGGTAGAAAAAGTAAGGGGGAAAGGATTGGGAAGAGGGACGGGTAGGTGAGGTGTCGTGCGTTGGTATGTCAATGGCAGACACCTGCAGCTTTTAGATGTAAACGTCAAAGGAAAAAGGAGCAATATAGATTTAATGTTGCATCCGAAAGCCTCTTAGGTAAGAAAAGGAAAAAAAGGGAAAAAAACATATGTATATGTGTACGTGTGTGTGGAGAAATGTAGACAAACACAGGATGTTACAAAGGGTGTGTGTATATATATGTACATATATATTTATATGTATATATATATATATGTGTGTGTATATATATATATGTGTGTGTGTGTGTATATATATATATGTGTGTGTATATATATATATATATGTGTGTATGTATATAAATGTGTTTGTATGTATATATATGTGTTTGTGTGTATGTATGTATATGTGTTTGTGTGTGTGTATGTGTTTGTGTATGTGTGTGTGTGTATGTATATGTGTTTGTGTGTGTATGTGTGTGTGTGTATGTATATGTGTTTGTGTGTATGTGTATGTATATATATGTGTATGTGTATATATATATGTGTTTGTGTGTGTATGTGTATATATATATGTGTTTGTGTGTGTGTGTATATATATATATGTGTGTATAATATATACACACATATATATACACACACACACACATATATATATACACTGTATATATATATATATGTGTGTGTGTATATGTGTGCGTGTATGTGTGTGTGTATATATATATATATATATATATATATATCCTTAAAAGAGGAGAGAAAGAAAATAGATTTTTTTTAAAAGTCTATTACACACACACGCATACAGGTTGATTTACCCTGTTACTTGCAAAATACCCAGGTCGGTCGTGTGTTCGTACGATGTACGTTATATCCACCCGACACCCCCCCCCCCCGCTAATCCACCCGTTTCTCGCTACCCATAGATTTGATTGCTGACACATTGTGTTTCGTTTCTCACTGTTTGTGAAAGGGGTTGTCCCCACGTGTGACACAAATACTGCTAGTCAAACTATTGCCATTATTGTTGGGCCAAGAAACCACGTCGAAAGGACCCGTCTCTCTCTCTCTCTCTCTCTCTCTCTCTCTCTCTCTCTCTCTCTCTCTCTCTCTCTCTCCGAAATGGGCTACAAAGATGTTCCATCTCTTTCTATCAATGATTTCTTTCTTCTTCTTCTTCCTTTGATACCTCTTCTTCTGTCCACTGTCTCTCTCTTTCTCTCCAAAGTGTGCTACAAAAACGTTTTATCTTTCTGTCAATAATTTCTTTCTTTCTTTCTTCTTCTTCTTCTTCTTCTTCTTCTTCTTCTTCTTCTTCTTCTTCTACCGTGACAGGACACAGTGGGGGTGATGATGTGTTTGGTTGTCAAAGTGTTACTTTAATGATAACCAAATCTGTTTGCTCTAAATATTTTTTAACAGGTGAGCAGAATTTCTGGAGTTGTTGACGTTTATGCTTCCCGAACTTTGCTTAAGATTTTACAAGCACTTGCAATTTGCCGCTAAACAAACACATCAAATTTGAAATTAGGATTGTCTCTTTATTGGATATGATAACGAGACTTTACAATTCGATATTATTATTATTGTTATTTGACTCCTTAGCTGGTGGTTCACTAGAGGTTGAGTGACAGCAAGTTTCTACAGATATCCTGGACTCTTCTAAGTATTCTAGCTGAAATTAATGCTATTGTTTGGATGGTTTGATTCTTCCTCGAGTTTCCAATTCCTCCAGACTTTTTTCAAAACCCTTGGGGACCGTTCCCAGGGTTCCAATTACAATTGGTACGACCTTTACATTCACGTTGCACAGTTTTTCAGCTCTTCGGTCAGGTCCAAGTATTTTTCTATCTTTTGGGTTTTTTTTTTTCATCTTCAGTCTGTGATCAGCCGCTACAGCAAAATCGTGTTGTTGTTGTTATTAGAACAGTCAGTAGAGCATCTGCCTGTGAACCACAAGGTTCCGGGTTCGAAAACGGCCCTTGCCAACTCAGCGCATTAGTTGCACAGCTTTGATCTGTGTATTAAAGTGGAGAGCTGATGGTAGGTGTGACGCTCCACTTCAGATGCAAAAACCATCTCCCTGGTCTAGCACTAGCTAAAATGGATAGACTCCCTTGCCGTCTGTCTGATACCGACTATAGGCCACTCCGCTGACCTTACTAAGTATTATTTCACTCCTTGTGAGTTTTTTTTTAAATTTTATTTACCAGTGTTAGCTGGTGGTCTTTCACTGGAGTCTGAGTTGACAGTAAGTCTCCTCAGGTTTCCAGAACTTTTCTGAATATACTAACCGATCTTAACAATGTTGTCTGTATGGTCTTGATTCTTCCTCTGATTTCCAATACCTCCAGTCTGTTTTCTAAACTCTTGGAAACTATTCCAAGAGCACCAACTACAATTGGTATCACTTTCACCTTCATATTCCACTTCTTTTTCAATTCTCTAACAAGGTCCAGATATTTGTCAATCTTTTCGTTTACTTTCACCTTCACCCTGTGATCTGCTGGGACTGCAAAATCTATCAGAGGACAAGTTCTCTTTTCGTGTTAATCAATGCTATGTCGATCCGTCTTTATCTCAAAGTCCCAAAGAATTTTATACGTCTCAATCTCAAGAATAAATTCTAATTTGTACATATTACTGACTAAACATTCCATTTACGCTATGTGCATAAATGACGATATGCTTGAATTTAAAATGTGCGTGCTGTGTGGAGCAGACGTGATTCGGTATACAACGTAAAACTGGCCTGTTACTTCTGACCCTACCCATGTACGTTCATATACAGTGGTACCTTGACTTGGGAGTTTAATTCGCTCCGCTCGTAATTCTGTTTCCTCATATATCAAATTAATTTTCATTACTGAAATATACAGAAATGCGATTAATCCACCCCACAAAAATACGCAATTTTTTTTAACGTTTTTTTTTTAAGAAAAATAGTACTGTATTGTATGAAAACATAATAAAATGTAATGAACTATGATGTTTTAATATTTATTATTTATAAGTAATGTTTTTCTTTGGCGTAATAAATTTGGAAAATTAAATGTTTTTAGTGAAATTATATAAGTGTATCAAAAACTCGCTCGTATTTCAAATTTTAGCTCGCAAATCAAAGCAAAAAATCGATCGCATGACAGCTCGTAACTTGAAAAACTCATTAGACGGGGTACCACTATTCTGTGATTGCTATGCAGGGGATTGATTGTGGGATCTTTTTTTTTTTTTTTTAAGATAAAATCTTCATTATATAAAAGACATAATTAGTAAATATCTTGTATTGGAATTCATCTTTTATAATAATCAGCGTTTGTATGAATTTATCCCACCCTTCCCCCACCACCGCTAGGATATGACACGAGATCAATTTTTAGATGGAATAAATCTATTTACTCATTGATGGAGAACAGATGGATCAATTCTTTTAGCGAAGTCAAACACAAACACACTCGTCCAGAATTTGAAGTCAGGTCGTCGATTCTATTTCCTACGGCAATAACCGTTATGCAGGTGCGCTTCCTCGTCAACAAGTAGTAGTTGTACAATAACTTTTCTTCAGAATAAGTAAGTAAATTTGGCGGAGTGGCCTATAGTTAGTATCAGCCAGACGACGAGGGAGTCTATCCCCTTTTCACAAGCGCTAGACCAAAGAAATTGTTTTTGCTGAGGTGGAGCGCAACACCTACCGTCAGCTTTCCTCTATACCCCACATATTAGATTATCCAATTTGTGCAACACATGCGCTGAGTTAGTGGGGATCTGTACCGAACCAAGAACCTTGCGATTCCCAGGCGTGTGCTCTGCCGAATGAGCTAAACTGGCGCCTAATAAATAAAGACAAGTATGATTCCTTTTTTGACTTCTAGTCAAGTCGGACTTGGCTTAAAATATCGGTTCTAACTCGATCTCCAAAGTTAAATACAGCTGAGCCTGCCTAGAACTTAGACGGGTGACCATTTACGAACAGCAATATGTGTGCCTGACTAATGAATATGATCACTTTTCTACTCGCTGTAATGATTGATTTATTAATCTTAACGGCATGTGAACCTCTTTATGCCTAGAGGTTAGGGAATTGCGTTCATTGTATGTTCATACTTACATTATTGTACAGTTGTTGCATACGTAAGCAATTACTGATAATAATAATAAGGGTCAAGGTTTATGCCCCTTGTTTTTGTTTCCTGATTCCTAGTGAGGACGTGTCACTTGGGACAGTTAAAATGAAGTTGTTAAAGCATCACCACGTGTTTGTCGTCGCTCCCCTTTTTTTCAGACATAGCAACCCCAGTTAAACGGAATATCTCAGATACGCATGTGTAGGATGAAGTAGTAGTTTCTTAACACTTTTTTGTTTGTTTTTTTTGTTTGTTTCTGTATGCGGTCTTATCGAATACGAATAATATTTAAACAGATTGCTGGAGGCCGTGATGTAAAGGTTAGAGTCGTAGAAAATGGACACGTCGATCCGAGTTCAAATCCTGGGCGAACCTATAGTTCACATAGCGCTAATACCTTTGGGAAAGTATGAATCCAACTACTCTCCCTCCAGCTATGGGTAAATAGTAGGGTAGACTGAGCTCTTTAACCTTGGTTCGGCAACCAGTCTAGGAGAGGGAAAACTCTGAATTCAAACCTGTTAAACTATGCTTGGTGTGGTCACTACTAAAATAGGCTCAGTCCTAATTAGTGATCTATTTTCACTAATTTGATCTAATGGTCACCCGTCTAAGTCTCATAGATGAGACCTTAACAAGTACCATCACACTGGGTCAAAGTGGATCTAGGATTTATGACAATGATAGGGTACTTCACCCTTCCCAGAGTTCCAAAATAAGACTCTTACCGTCTGGTCTGGTAGAGGAGATTCGCTTTTTCTTCCGAACTAAAATTTAAAATATGTTTGTGAATACCGGGTGAAAAAGTAAAGCTATTGTTGTTTGCGTATGATTAGAACAGGTCCATCTTCGGATTGGCAATTTCCCATAAATGATGATGTTTCTTCTCTTCTGTTGAATAATTACTTATCTTCTTTTAATCGAAGACAAATATACAAAGTTTATTTTTAGGGAGCTTTATTTCTTTTTTTTCTACTTGTTTCTTTTTTCTTCATCTTCTTTCTATATTTTAAAAATCTTTTTTTCTTCCGTTGTCTTTCTTTTGCCAATCTTTCTTCTATCCTTGTTCTTTTTCTTTTTCTTTTTTCTATCTTCTATCTTTTTTTTCTTTTTTCATCTTTTGTCTTTTTTTTTTTTCTTTTTTGTCTTCATTTTTCTTTCAATCTTTTTTTCTTTTCTTTCTCTGTTTTCTATCCTTTTTCTTATTTCTTTCTTTTTCCTCCGTCTTTTTTCCGGCAATCAAACTTTCTAATCAATACCAAACGTTTCCAATGCACAACTAACGGGAATAATTTATTTACCAGATATCGTTCACTGGACCAACCTGTATTTAAAAAAAAAAACACAACGGCGATAAAAGTTAGAGGTAATAGTAAAGTCAATAATACAATATTATTTTCTTTGCTTAAGAAGCGCTCGTCGGGTAACGGTGATCGTCAAGCCGATTTTGAATCTTAAACGAGGCTGTTTATGTTTCACTAATACTCTTGAGAAAGATTATATAATTCCTTCTCTTCACTCACCACATAGTAGGTCACACTGATAAGACAACTAATTTAGGAGAAGGAAAACTATGAAAGCGTACGGATAATCTTGGACTCTCTGGTGTTATATTCTTTAGTTATCAGTTCGTTGAAAAAATGTGATTGGCGTTAAATAATCTTCCACCACTATAAACAAATTACCTGTGTAAATAGTCTGTCGGTTCAGCTCCACCTGGCACATGGACATCGGGTTGCTTGCTGTACCTACTAATTCTTAAGTGGTCACTAGGCACCACGAAAATACGTCACGTGATCAGTTTAGGCCATATTGAAGGAAGAAACGTAAATATTTTTTAACTTTATTTTTTTAAATCTCGCAAAAAAAAAAATAACGAACATAAAGAGTTGTTACAAATAAACAGATAATTCAAAAATCAAATTATCCCATTGGGGAAAAATTACTCACCGTTATCTTGTAAAATAAGTAAAACAGGCCGTTTTTTTATTTACAACAGGGTCAGTTTCGTTATTGTTATTTTTAACAGAATTCTGTATTCATGGTTCTTTTACTAAAAAAAAAAAAAAAAAAAAAAAAATCCATATAGAAACTTATAAAAATCTTCTGATATAATTATTCAGACTATTATCTCTATAAAAAAAAGTAAAAATCGTTTTTTGTCGGTTCATATTTCCTAAGATAAAATAGGGGGTAGACCTTGTAAAAAAACAATGTTTCCCCTAAAATATTTTAAGAAAAACTTTTTCAAACATATTTTCACCAAAAGGTAAGTAATCCTGGAAATTTTCGTGAAAATCGGACCATTAATTGATTTTTCATAGAATTTTTTTTTTTAAGCCTCTAGTCATATCTTGTTCTTGGCTACAGGAAATTTCAATTGATTTAACGGTGCGAAAATGTAAACATTGTTTTCGTTCATAATTTTCATTATTTGCGTAAGCTGAAAAATTTTTTTTTTTTTAAATCATCAGGAGTTTTTTTAGTGTTTCTTCTTTTGAATGGACATAATTTGTTCAAGATAAAATTAACCTTTATGCAAGTTTCATTGTGTTAAATATAGGTGTGTGTGTGGGGGGGGGGGGTAAATTTTACAGGGCAAATTGGTAGTACCGAATGGTCACCCATCTAAGTACTGTGTATACTCAACGCTGCTTAACTTCAGTGCTTTCATCGTGACTTGAACCTGAGACAATAATAATGTAAGTAGCGGTATCTGTGTTTATACCACTGTATGATAATTTAATTTTTACAACGTGCGATATGTTTACTTAAGAGCTATCGCCAAATAGTTCAATATGTAAAAAGTATAATAATCTTGATTTAAATCTCTCACTTTCCTTTTTATCTTTTCATGATATTCGATTGAAACAGATTAGCGTCATCGCATTCCGCGAACTCATATCTCTCTCTCTCTCTCTCTCTCTCTCTCTCTCTCTCTCTCTCTCTCTCTTCTCTCTTCTCTCTCTCTCTCTCATATTCTTTTTTTATAATAAAAACGGAAAGGTTGATTATTTAGCTGAGGTGACGACACTCATAAGAAATAAGAATTCGGCGGATAAGCAACACCAGATAATCAGGATTTTAATTTTTGCATTTCATCCTGGAGGATTTGGACGGTCTCACTTTTAACCAGATGGTGTTGCGAGATGATAACGGTCGTACAATTAAGGAACACGAGTATTGATATAATATAATGTTATTATTGTCTGCACGGTTACTTCGTCCATTCTGTTGCTTATGTTTGTCGATATTGTCTAGGGTATCAAGAAGAGTCACTCTTCCCTTGATTGCATAATCTTCATATTCTCTGGTTGGATTTGATGACAAGGCATTGGCTGGGACGATCGAGTTGCATTGAGTTGCTAGGGAGCCAGTTTGTCGTATAACGTCTTCGATGTTAACTCGATCCCGCTCAAATGTTATATACCCGTTCATCTGCTGGCTATATAAATGGTGAGAGGAGAGAAGATTATGCGTTCTTACCTTTCTGTTTTGTCGGCACCATCATCTTCTGGGCTGGTCGTCTGAGCTTATTTCTCGGTTGCTAATAAATAAGCAAGACGCATTTGTTTTTCAAGACGTCTATTTCTTATTCAAAAATACTAAAGCCCAAAAGGGTTGTCAACCGTGCAGTGAGAAGCTGGCATCTTTTGGGTGCAAACGATCCTAACGTCTGCTTCCTTCAGCTAACGGCCAAAAGCTGACTAAATCAACTACTTTCTCACGCTCGCCTTTAGCCAATCAGCATCCAAGTCAGAGAAGATAAACTGTCTTGTCAATTAACTATAACGACTAACGATAACTTTCCATTTACCATCCCATTATTTGGATTTTAACTACACTTACAGACATAATTCGTAGACTACCCACGAATTATGTTACACAAATGGTCTTCAGCTTCGTTATTTCGGAAGAGGAATCCTAGACAGAACTAAAGGATAACAGGCTACATCTACCCAGCTTTGAAGTCAACGTTATTCTCCTCCGATTGTTTTGGCCTGGATATGATATTGAACTGTATTTAATGGTTTATGCTTGATGGGTTTTCAATTTTCTTTAAATCAATTTTTTAAACAAAATTTTAAAATATGTATTCCTTCTATTTAACTCATTAACTGGACCCTAACAGGTACTACCACTCCCGGTCAGAGTGACTCTGAGAGTAATGGTGATGAAGGGGTTCAATACATTCCCAAGAGCACCAGAATTGGAATCTCACCATCAGATAGTTTAACGTCATACCCAGGACATTAAGAACCTCAGTCACTGTCTTCTAGCACATATATGATAAAAAGGGTTGGGGCTCACCATTACGGCAATTATGTCGGGACATATATTATATATATATATATATCCCTCCGCGCGAGCAGGATGCGACACAAGGTCAATTTCTTAAGCGGAGTTCAACAGGTTTGAATTCAGAGTTTTCTTTCTCCTAGACCGGTTGCCTAACCAAGGTTAAAGAACCCAGTCTGCCCTACTATTTACCCATAGCTGGAGGGAAAGTAGGATTCATACCTTTCCCAAGGGTATTAGTCGGGACAATCATATAGGTGCTTGGGCTTGAAGTGACCAGCCGATTGATGAGAGTGGGCCTCTTCGACCGCCTGTAAATGCCAAGTGTTGCAGGTCATGGACTGCTTAGCAACCATAGTTCCATCCTTAAGCATCACGGGTTGCCACCCAAGGCCAACAGGTGGCCCCATTGAGATGTATTACCCCTCTACAGAGATGCAGTCGGTGTATTCTAAAGCCCCACCGACAGGGCTAAAAAGTACCAGGGAGTGAATGAGAGACGGAAAGATGGAATAAAAGATGAAAAATAAAATGTCGAGTAAAAAGTGGAATTAACTTTGTCAGATTGCACGTATTAACTTAGTCTGACACAAGGCCATAATTGTGTGGTGCTAAGTGAGGACTATCTTGATAGCACTACATCAGAAAGAAAAACGACCTGTTGGCGAAGCTTAAAATGTTACGTTACGCTTTCATTGTCGGAATGGAGAGATGACGTGTCAACGTTTGTTATGCTATGGCTCTTATCTTCGGAATGGAGTGATGACGTGTTGATAATATAGATAATTTTATACTTATCTCTAGACCGGTACTACATTGGAGAGGCTCAAATCCTGGTTGTTAGGGCAATTGACTGACAATTCCTTGTTGTTTGGGGTATGGAAACCAGATTGGGGTGCTGGGGGCATCTTGCCTTGTGCCATTTAGAGTTTTTAGTTATAACACAAGGCTACTTATTTTTTCTCATGAGATTTTTATTTTCACCAAGCCAAAACTGCCGAGAGCAAAAGGCCATGTCTTGCTCTCTCACTGCATTATACCAGACTCCGTCACACTCTCACCTCTCCTCCTCTCTCCCACTTCGCCACATCTCACGACTCGTCCAATAGAAACAATGCTATCTGGCATTATCATGATTCATTCTTAAACTTTTTCCTTCTCATCTAATACGTAATTCTTGCTAAAAACTTTCCCGTGCTAATTTACATATCAGGTTACACTCATGGCGCTCTGCCCCCCCCTCTCATTATGTTAGAAGAATACGTTGACTGCAGAGGGTGGGTAAGACCACTTTCCAAAATAGGTGGTGTCCTGGGTATGCCACAAAACTGAATCTAATGGTAAGGCTCCAATTCTGGGGATTTGGGGAGTGTGATGTACTCCTTCATTTCTATTACTCGCAGGTCTACTCTGACCCAGAGTGATAGTACCTGTTAAGGTCCTATCTATGGGTCAGATAGATATGTTTGAAAATCTATTAGGAATACTTGATAGAGTATAACTGTAAATTATTTGTATTAAGAATAACCTCTTAAATATATAATTTTATTATTTTACTCCTTGTGAGTTTTTCACACCAGCGTGAGCAGATGATCTTTCACTCGAGTCTGAGTGACAAGTCCCCTCAGGTCTCCAGGATTCTGCTGAGTATTATAGACGATTTCAACAATGCTGTTGTCTGGATGCTCTTAATTCTTCCTCTGATTTGCAGTTCCTCTCGTCTCTTTTCTAAGCTTTTGGGGACCGTTCCAAATGGAACCACTTTCACCTTTTCACAGTTTTGTTTTTCGATTTTTTAGCAAGGTCTAGGTTTTGTCTATCTTTTCGTTTTCTTTCATCTTCATCCCGTTATTATTATTTACTTGAAACCGTATAACTGTGTGCAAATGATGATTATTTGATCCATAAACGGGACCCTAATAGGTACCACCACTCCTGGTCAGAGTAAACCTTGGGAGTATGACAATGAAGGAATAATCCACATATACAGTTTAGTGTCATATCAGGACACCCTTTTTTTTGGGGGGGGGGCGGTGTCTTATCCCTCTGCGGCGGATACAGTCAACGTATTCTAAATCCCGCCTTCAGAGCCATTTATAAAATAGTTACTAGAAACAGACAGCTATGTGCAAATTATTAGATAGGAATACTTGATGTATATAGAAATGTACAGTGTATATATATATATATATGTGTGTGTGTGTGTGTGTGTGTGTGTGTGTACCAACCCCTCCGCATGAGCTGGATGTGTCTCCAGGTCGATTTGGTAAGCGGAGTTTAACAGGTTTGAATTCAGTTTTCCTTCTCCTAGACTGGTTAACTAGCCAAGGTTAAAGAGCCAAGTCTGCCATAACTGGAGGGAGAGTAGTTGGATGCATACCTTTCCCAATGGCATTAGTGCTATGTGAAATGCAAACAGACTTATCCTGGATTTGAACTCGG
>CM042137.1:40164689-40172189 GCA_023376005.1 Doryteuthis pealeii | reverse complement strand
TACTTCCAGGTCTACTCTGATTTGGATTGGTACCATGTTTCTCCGAAAATAAGACCGGGGGAAGGTGGGGGCTTATATTAATTTTCACTCCAAAATATAACACTAGGGCTTATTTTCGGGGGATGTCGATTGTTTTCATTGCATGATGTGATTGTGAAGAATGCTTATTTCTTTCATCTGTCTGCCGCTCTCAACTAGGGCTTATTTTAAGATCATCCTGAAAAATCATGCTAGGTCTTATTTTTTGTGGGTAAACATGATAGTATCTGTTAGACTTATTATACAGGCCTCCCACTAGGCTAGATAAGTATAAAGTTTTTTTGGTTTTTTTTCATGGACAGCCACTCACAAACTGAAACTCATGTCATGGCCACTGCCAAAAATGTGTGGTCCCATCAGCATTCTCTTTTTGGGGTGTCTCAGACACCAAGGAATAAACCCAACCCTGCCTCTTTTAAGTAAGGGGCAGGTGCTGCCTGGGTAGGGGGGGACAGCCACCCTGGGACCACATGATTTATTTAACCTCACCCACCGGCTAAGTGTTAGGGTCCCATCTATGGGTCAAATAAATGTTTAAATATTTGCCTACCACAGCTGTAGTAAATTATTATTGGAATCTGAGTCCTTCTGCTCAATTATTATGATCTAACCATCAGTTACTAACCAGCGGATTATGGTAGGATTGCAGTGGTGGAAGAGCAGCTGTGAGCAGCTTAAAGTAGGCAAAGAGTTAAGTTATTCATATTGAAAAAAAAAGCCTCTTAAGAAACAACCGCACAAAAAATGTAAATATGAACATACAATGTGATTTCCTAATCTCTCAGCATGAAATAACCCTGGACAGGTTGACATTAAAATCAATTTTTTTTTTAAATCATTCTATTTCATATTTTGTTTTCATGTGCAATAATGACAAGGCAATGAATTTTAATTACGGTATTTGTTAGCAAAAAAAAAAAAAAAAAAAAAAAAAAGGCAAGAGATAACCCTTATTTAGATTAAATATTTTAATTTCATAGGGAGATTGTAGCAATATACTAAAAATCTTCGATAACTAACACACTAATCTTAACAACCTCATAAAAATAATAGACTCTCATAATTTGAAAATGCAATATATAAAAGAACAAAGAAAAAAATACTTAACTCACTACAACCTACAATCCCCTGATGATGACCGAAGAAACAGTTGAAAGCGCTAGGGTAAAGAATATGGGACAATTCCTATACCAGCTCAATTCCAAACTCCGAAAAATAACTAGGCAACTAGCTTCAGATAAAGATCATGAAAAAGAAATATTCCAACGTTTTTAACAACACTTGCAGCCAAAATACACAATATCTTTAATAACTATATATATATATATATATAGAAGAGAGAGAGAGAGAGAGAGAGAGAGAAATTGCAGGAATATTAGCCTTCCTAATAAAATTTCCTTTATAAAATTCAGGAGATATTTTTTTAAACCATTTTGTGGGGAGGGGTAGATAAGTGGTAGTATAATATACAATCAAATAGTGTGTGTGTGTGTGTACATATATATATATATAATATATATATAAAGAGAGAGAGAGAGAGAGAGAGAGAGATAAATAGATAGATAGATAGATCCAGAAGGTTTATCAAAAGATAAAAGAATGCCTGGGGGTCAAAAAACAAAGATACCCCCCAAAAAAAACAAAAAAAAAACCAAGTAATTTATCTTACATCAAAAAATTGTCTTACTTTAATGTCCCTTACTGTTTTCTATTGACAAGTACTCAGCATTTTCAAATCTTTTGTGGGAAAGCAAAAACCTGGGACAGAGGTTGGAAAAGGGTTGTATCTTAGAAAGGGTGGGGGGAACAGGTAGAAGAGACAGGTGAAAAACAATCAATACCCACGAGGGGCACCTTACACAACAGAGTCACCAACAAGTGCAAAAAACAGAAAGAAAAAAAAACAAATACAAACAGACAGAAAATAAAGAGAACTTGTAGATCTGGCTATTATAACAAAGCTTGAAGATCCTAGTTGTCTGTGGTTAAATTCAATGCCATTTCTAACAGCAGTATTTTACCCATTTCAGACAACTCTTTCTCTCTCACATACACTGTTTTTCTTTTTACACACCTATTCATTTGATTGTACACGACAAAAAAAGGACTATTGTTGCCGTTGTGTTTTTTTCGAGTCAAAGAAAATTCACGAGAAGTGCATTGTCATGTTTTTATTGTAATCATTTCTAAAGCCGGATCGGTCTCATTTGTCACCACTTCCCAAACTTTTCACTTAAACAAATTTTCACAGGAAATCCCAGAATTCCAATGAATGAATCTCTAGGTTAATATTTGATTGATTTCATATTGTGAAACAAACAAAATAACAAAAATACATTGGTCTGATGTCTATTTGAGTTTTAACAAAAAGAAACATTTAATATATAATATATATATATTGGTTTGGTGGTTGGTTTTGAAGGCTATCAAAATACAAATGTAAAGAAAAATGAGGTAACTAAGATGTTCTTCCTTTACATATGATTTATTCTCTTAATATTTCAGGATAAAGATCCCTTTGTCAGAAGATTTTCTGAAAGTGGAAATCCTGCTTTATATATATATATATATATATTATATATATATAGTCATCCACATACAGTCTTGTTTTGATGTATCACGTCTCATCAGGGCAGCTAGACATGCAGGACTGTTTCAGGCTGGGATCGAAACTCAACCGATTTATCATCAGTCAGAATTCTTACCTCCGCTCCATCCACATGACCTACTTTGAGAAAGGCAATTTACTGATATAAACATATAAGGCTGCTAGGAGTGCTCAATCTGTTTTTAAGAGATCTATATACAAACTTAAAATCATTATCTAATGGCTTCTGATCAACTAAGCATTGGTTTGCTCACATTAAAAAAGTATTCCTATATATATTTACCAACCCCTCTGCATTAGCAGGATGTGACACAAGGTCACTTTCTTAAGCTAAGTTGGTAGAGGTTCCGGGTTCGATACTGGTCTTCACCAACTCAACGCATGAATAGCAGAGATTGGATTACCCAGTCTGTGCTACTTATATGCTGAGTTGACAAGAATCAGTATTGAACCCGGTACCTTACAATTCCTAGGCCGGTGCTCTACCAACTGAGCTAAACCGAGTGTTGAAACCAGACCAGAGTAGACTACTTTAATGACATTGCTATAATAGCAAGGACTATACATAATAGATGTTCTTTGTGTATGAGTATGAAAAGAAAGGTGAGCTTTTGAATTCATTCCATGTAGGAGCCAAATAGTTCCTATTATGTCAAGCACCTTGCAACAAATAAGAAGAATGGAAACTAGCCCCATAGAACAGTGTCGATGGTGGAAAGATTCACTGGTTGGATAGTTCTCAAATCCCATCAGACTTTCCACCCTCTGACAAGTAGTCATGCTTCAAAAACTATTTCTTTTGTTTGTCGGACAAAAGAAAAGAAGAAAATAAACGAGTACAAATGACAGAATTAAGGAAAGACAGAAAAAAAAGGGGGAGAATCCAGAAATATTGGAAACTTATTTAAGCTTATATGTATTTATGCGATGAGGCTTGATAGGAATAATTTTGATACTTTGGATGTTGTCATCATCAGAGAATTACCCATGAAGTGATTTTAAAACTGAAATTGTCACCACTCACTCGAGGGAGCTCCATGCAGCATAAATGCCCTTGAGTGAGTGGTAACAATTTGAGCTCCAAAACCACATTTGAATACATGGGTAATCATTTGAAGATGACTTATTCTAAAGTAATTTTAAAAGAAAACATCTAAATGTAGCCCAAGGTTACTGTGGCCTGAACATTGTGTTTAAATACAATAAAGATGAGGACAACAGTTGGAAATATCAAAATTTCTATTTAGGTTTTCTTTGAAGAATTGAATAAGAAATTATATCATTTTATTTAATCTGTATACCTACAACTTTGAATAAATAATAGGGTAGGCTAGACAATCTAGCCTTGGTTGAGTAACCAGTCAAGAATTAAGGGAGACAGAAAAAAAATCCAGATATATTGGAAACTTATTTAGGCTTATACATATATGTATTTATGAGATGAGGCTTGATAGGAATAATGGGCAGATTATTACTCAAAATCATTTTTTGAACAGAGTGAAACTAAGTTTAGTAAGTTTATATATTTACCTGAACCCTCCAGGATGTGACACAAGATCAATTTTCAATTGAGTATTGCCATGCCAACAAAAGAATTCAGTGTGCACTACTATTTACCAAACTTGGGGGAGATGAGAGATGGATTCATGCCTTTTCTAAGGGCATTAGTGCAAAGTGAAAGACAACCAACTTTATCTAGGATTAGTAAAAAAACAAAAAACAATGGTTACAGACTAATAGAGACCAAAAAATATATTATTAATAAATTTGAAGATGTCCATTTTCTATGAGGATCACCATTACACCTTGCATGCCTAGGATCAGTGTAGTATCTGTGCAGTCTAGATATTTTGAGATTTTACATGATTACTTCCTGGTCAAATGTTCAAATCATGACAGTTATTAATTTTATAAATCTCTCCCCTTCTCTCTCTCTATATATATGTATACATATGTATGTATGTATGTATATATATATATATGAGGTATAACAGATTGGGTAAATTCGACAAAATATGATTAAAAATTGATGAAACATGGATAAAGCACAAAACAACTTCATTCAATTGATATTTTACCTAGGTATGTACACGAAGCTTCTGATGAAGTTTTGTGTACATACCAAGGCAAAATAACATTTGAATGAAGTTGTTTTGTGCTTTATCCATTTTTCTTCAATTTATAATCACATTTTGTCTGATTTACCCAATCTGTTATACCATATATATATATATATATATATATATAATCTTTTAATAGAAAAAGAATGAAATTTGCAGAAAAAGACACAATGTCTATTGTTATGTATCTATTTATATATTTAGGCCTACAAGAACTTATATAAATAGAGGCACATAGTGTAATGGTTATTGTCCTAGGAAATAGGTATGCATCTAACTATTCTCTCTCCAGCTATGGGCAAATTGTAGTACATACTGGGACCTTCAACCTTGGTTAGGCAACCAGTTTAAGAGAAGGAAAACTTTGAATTCAAACCTGTTAAAAAAAAAAAAGAATTGACCTTGTGTCACATCCTACTCATGTGAAGGGTTTTGTGAATACATATAAGCACATATAAATTCATTATTGTTGTAAAGTGTTCTTGTCTATGACATAGTGGTAATAGTTCTTTCTTTTTTTTTTTTGTATCCGAAATTTCTTAAAATGTTTGGGATATGCCATGTTTCTAATGGTCTGCCAAAGTGAAAAGGAGATCTGTAATTTCATTCTCCCTTCTTGCAATTTTGTTGTCTTTTAACTTCTTGGATCTCACCTGTGCCACTAAACAATGAATCCACGTTTCTACAAAATCCACTTTGTCCAACAGTGTTAGAGATCCTATCGTTCATTAGATTTTTCATCAATTTGTATCTAACCCTGTTGGCTGGGAATTTAGAATACACCGACACCCAGTCCCCAATGGGGCCACCTGTTTGCCGTTGGTAGTGACCCATGATGCTTAAGGTTGCTGAGCAGTCCCTGACAAGCAACACTCCATTTTGACCCTTATTTAGGTTGGAGAGGCCCCCTCCAATCAATCGGCTGGTCACGTCAAGCCCGAGCACATATATGATTGTCCCAACCCTTTTTATCATGTATGTACTAGAATGCGGTGGCTGAGGGTCTTAATGTCCTGGGTATGACATTAAACTATATCTGATAATGTATAATGTGATGGTGAAGTTCCAATTCTGGAGCTCTGGGGAATGTTAAGTACCCTTTCATCGCCATTACTCCCAGGTCCACTCCTCTCCGTAGTGGTAGTACCTGTTAGGGGCCCATCATGGGTTAAATAGAAAAAAATGAGTTTTAAAAAATGTTTCAAAGAAAAAATTGAGTACCCATGAAGAATGAATGAAATAAAAATCTCTTATAAAAATGGCATAAAATAACCCAATGAGTTGACATGACATAAAACTCAACCAACTAACATCAATTCATATATTTTAAAGACAGATTGGAGGTCAATTTTGGCAAAGTATTTCATGCCCACTTATAATACATAAATAGTAGTTTATGATAAAAGAGCAAACAGGTTTATGCTTACAAAGTTAGTATCAAGAATGTATTGAAACGAAAGCTTGAATTATTTATTTTAAAAAAATAAATAAAGAACTGTACACAGCTGATCAACTTATATAATAAAGTGATGATGTTTAGCCATCAGGGTGGTAGTACCTGTTAGTGTCCCATCTATGGGTTAAATAGGAAAAAACATGAGTTTAAAATAATGTGTTTAAAAACAATTGAGTTTTTTTTTTAATTTGAATACCCTTCAAGAATAAATAAAACAAAACGTATTTGGCATAAAATAATCCAGCAGGAATTGATATGCCATAAAATCCAACCAGCCAACCAACTAATTCTTGCAACAACACTCCTTATAAGTTTTTCCATCTCCTAGATTGGTTGCCTTAGCAAGGATAAACAGCCCAGTTTGCCCTACTATTTTACCCAGAGCTAGGGGTAGAAGAAACAGATTGTGCCTTTCACAAGGGTATTAGCATGAAGGGGAACACAAAAAAAAAACAACCTTAGCCAGGATTTGAACTAGCTCATTGTCTATTTGCTATGATGATAATTGCACCACATGCTCATCATCATCATCATCATATATTATATATATATATATATATATATATATATTGTGTGTGTGTGTGTGTGATGTATTCTATTCACACACACTTACTCCTATGACTGTTTTCATTTTCAGTTTTACAAAATTTAAAAAGTATTCATTTTAACTGTTTCAAACTAAGAACATAACAAAAGTCACAGAAAAAAAAAAAAAAAAGAAAAAAAACAATCTACCTTAAAGCAAATTTTGACATAAAGGAAAAAAAATAAATGTTTTACTGAGAGAAGAAAAAGAATGAAAAAAAAAAAAAAGATAAAACCTCCTTTTGATTTAAAATTCGACTGTGGCACTGAGTTTTCAGTAATTACCATTTCAATAATGTAAACAGAGGCATGTGAATATTATCTGAGATTAGCAGCTATTCATTATCAAATCAGGGGGGTGGGGGTGGAATTTGGAGTTTGGCTGGGTGGGTGATGATCGGTTGTATTGGAAGATAAAAACCAAAACTGAAAACCACCTGTAAATTGTGGCCCTAAGTTATTTTGTGAAGATTTACTGTTTGCCAAACACTCACATTATTCATTACTGCATAATAAAATAATGTGTGAACCTCACAATGTAATTACCTCACTCACTTGTCTTCATCCTCAATCTTTGCACATGCAAAGGAGAATGGGGGGAGAAAAAAATCCTCACAAAAATGGGGAGATTCTGCTGTTGTGAGGTGGACTTAGAATTCATTAAAGATACAAAAGAAATTAGATCAGTTTAT
>CM042137.1:40074689-40154689 GCA_023376005.1 Doryteuthis pealeii | reverse complement strand
AGATTTGATCATTGTTGATATGAATATGCAATGGTTATCTTTTCTTATTGGCATCTGATGTCTGTTCTAGATGACGTATGTTGTGTGTCCTGCCCAGACTGTATCCTCAATAGATATTCAGACTATTAACAAATTTCAAACCATAATATAAACTAAAATCATCCATTGAATATCCTTTTCAATTTTTTCAACTTTTGAGAAATCAAAGATTTTTATCTAGAGGCTCAAAAAATACTTTATACTGTTCTCGTGTTCCCTCAACTTTTGAGAGTCACATGACATACTGTCTAACATGCATCATCATAGCTAGAGAGTCCAAATTCCAGTTGCATTATTATATTCAATTTCAAACTAATACTCTTGAGAAAAGGAAGAAAATTCTCCAACATAAATAATACGGACTACATGAGGGAGTGTCAAGTAATAACGTCTTGCTACAGATATTTAATTACTGTTGTTAAAGAGCTGCATGTTGTACACTGTCTGATTTATATCTTTTGCACTAAGGGGTAATAAATCAATGTTAACCTTCCTACCGGATTTCATTATTATTGTTGTTTGATAACTCAGATACAACAGAAAGTTATAACCCCCCTGATCCTCCAGATACTGTTATTCTACAAGGATGGCTTTGGCATTAAATAACCCTTGAAGGTTGCTATGCCATTAAACAAAGAAATTCATGGGTAATTCCATTTCAATTCATCCAGGTCATGTCACCCACCTCCTTCAATTTAGATGTAGACTATGTTAATGTTAGACACTCCCCAAAATTTGAGCTTCTAATTCCAAAAATTGGCAGAGTTATGTCGATTTTTAGCGCTCCAAATTTGATGGATTTCGTGAGAAATGGTGATTTTTTTTGTAATCTATTTTTGTCTATAAAACGATTTCTAGAGCTTCCCTACTTCTAAAAATCATCCATAACTTAAAATTGGTTAACTTTAAGACTTTTATGATAACATTTTTGGATTCCTGGGACAAAAATGCTTTCATATACTGAATTGCACCATCTTACAAATTCAAACTACAACCACATGATTACATTCAGTTTCACACTAGTACACTTTGCAAAGGTATGAAACCCCTCATCACTCAAGCTAGTGTTCTTCTATAAGGATGGCTTTTGACATTAGACAAAGAAAACCTAACCTCAAAGCATAAAATAATCCTAGATGCATTGAAATACCATTAAAATCAATCATTTTAAGACTCTAAAGAATGTAAGGTCAGCATTCATGCTGTGATGCAATCTTCATCTTTTGTTTTGGCTTCTGTGTCCTTGCAAAACGTTGGTGGTCATCATCTTACCACCCCCACCCCCAACTGTATTGAATGTGACCAGTAACTGTGTTTGTACTGCACAGGTCAAAAATCTGTCTGCATCAAAAGGAGGCTGCTTTTCCTGCTCTTTTCTATGATGTTCACTGAATTTATGTTTGTTACTGTCTGTGCCTCATCTCTACCGGATGCATCGCAGCGGAATGATGATGAAAAGTTGCCTCTGTTGTTGTCTTGGGGTTTCCACCAAGAACTTTCTTCTTCCTGTGTCCACTGTTGGCCATCAAATATGACCGGGATGGTTGGTGTGGCCATCCATTTCAGGTGCTCATAACCAACACCCCCCCTACACACACACAAATCCCCCACCCACTTGACATGCCTTTAGCTTTTACAAAGGATATCCTGTCAAGTCTTTTACGCAAAACCCACCCTAACATTCAGGTGTCATGGTACATGCGGCTTCTGCTTCTGTTTTATTTGGGTGATTTTTATTTTATTTTTATTTTTTTATCTTTTACATCTGTTTTCTAACCATTTCTTTTTGTTTTGTTTTGTTTTGTTTCGTTTTGAAAGTTGCAATGTGTGTGTGAGGGTAGGTGGGTGTATTGTGAAGAATAACTCAAGATAAATGCAAAGAAATTGAAAGTTTTGTTTAACATGACAAGCCTTTAATATAAGAAGGTGCTGAAAAATTCTTGGACTGACCAACAGCCATGCATCTTTTTTCATTCTGCAAACTTCAAATTCAAAGAAAGCTGGAGTGCACATCGACTGAAACGTTGAGTAGATTGCATATGTATATTTTAACTTTTTCTTTTGTCTCTGTTTGATGGTGTCTGCTTCTAAGACTTTAAAGTATTTGTAATTCTCCTGCTCTCCAAGTGTTCCTATATTGTCCTGATTTGCTTGTTATATTGTATCCATTGTTACTCTTTTCCCATTTTTCATTATTCTATCTTAGCTGTATATTTTTATGGTTTGTACAAGGGTTTCCAGTTCTTTTTCTTTTTTTTTTCTTTTTTCAAAAATCTTGATATCATCCATGTACATGAGGTGGTTTATTTTTTAATATTTATTTTATATATTTCATACACTAAATTGTTACAAGTTTTATGGGACTGAGGTAGTAATTATTAATTTTTTATATGCTCCTTTGATACATAAATATATATATATATATATATATATATATATATATATATATGAGTAAATGTTAAGGAACTCAGTGGATAAAAACACAAACAATTTCAATCAATTAATATTTGACCATAGGCAAAATATTAATTCATTGAAATTGTTTGTGTTTTTATCCACTGTGTTCCTCAACATTTACTCATATTTTGTTGGATTTTTCCTAATCTGTTATTTCGTCATATATATATATATATATATATATATATATATATATAAATGTTGTTTTGTTTCCAACGGGAGAAAATTCAATATTTTATAAAAAAGAAGGTCCGCAAAATGTATTATGTTTTCAGAAAAAAAAATTTATTTTTTTATCTTACATATGCAACACATGTTTCAGATCATATTATCAATCAAAGCCTGAAGAAGATACCAGAAGATCTGAAACACGTGTTGCATATGTAAGATAAAAAGAATAACATTTTTTTTTCTGAAAACATAATACACTTTGTGGACCTTCTTTTTTATAAAATATATATATATATATATATATATAGGTTTCAATTACTCAACAGATATCCAATGATTTCCAATCCAGTGATTTAACCCTTATGCCATCCCTGGCACCCAGGACTTATCCGAGCTGTTTTTATAATCCTTTATCTATTGTTTCAGGTATATGCTTCGTTGTCAACGTCTCGTTGCTATTTCTCCAACTGCACCTCCTTTTTCTTTTTCAAAGGAGAAATGGGTTGTGGCATTAATAAGGCTTAATGTCTGTGCCAAATGTTATTTAATGAGCCACTTGCAGACAGTTCACTTGTTTTCTGAACTTTGATGTCGATTGCTACGAGAAGGCTGCAGTCAAGTGAAAGCCTTTTGGATTGTTTGAAAATTAAGTTACACAACAAATATAAGGCTGATCTGGTGGCATTTGTCATATCATTAACATTCAGGCAATTACTTAGAGGAACATCATGTAGACACACACTTATATGATGTTTCTTGTAGATAGCGACAACTTAAATGTACACATTTCTTCAAGAGGTTTACAAATATGTTCATATGTGAATATTTCTTATATATGTATATATATGTATATATATAGGTTCTGATATTGATATTCTATATACATATATATGATATGTGTGCTTGTATCTCTCTCTCTCACACACACACACACACATATATATATATATATATATATATATATATATATATATATATATGATATGTGTGCTTGTATCTCTCTCTCATATATATATATCTTTCTATATATTTATTTATCTATATATATATTTAGTAAAGAAAAAACTTAAAACCGGTCATTTTGGTGTTATAGATCTATTTCTGCCCTCGGGTATCTGTGTACCTGTGGGCAGAAATAGATCTATGACCATAAAATGGCCAATTTTTAAGCATTTTTCTTTACCATAATATTGAACATTGAGCTCTCAACTTAGACCTGAACAACTCTAACATTCTGCTGTTGAACGAAATGTCCTACTTAGAATAATCCTAATACCATCTTAATTGGTAACCCATCAACCGATATATATATATATATATATATATATATGTGTGTGTGTGTGTGTGTGTTTCTCTAATATAGTCCCATAATATTGTATTTGAGGTTTTAAACCTGCTCTTCTAATTTAGCATTGAGTACTTTTATATGCAAACACTTTTCATATTTTCTATCCTTCATTTTATATATATATATATATATATATATATAAGTAAAGAAACAACAAAAGACTTAGAGATTTTGTATTATAGTCTATTTCAGGGAGCTTAGACAAAGTGTCTAACTCTCCCGACTCATCATTCACATCTGATGAGTCGGGAGAGTTAGACACTTTGTCTAAGCTCCCTAAAATAGACTATAATGCTAAATCTCTAAGTCTTTTGTTATTTCTTTACTTATAAATTTGCTCTGTGACTCTAACATTAAAAGCACACATTGAGATCTCAAACTGCGACAGGTTTTTAAAAAAACTCTTGTGTCGTAAGGAAGATTTCTTCTCTGGACTTTTGGATTATATATATATATATATATATATATATATATATATATATATCAATAATAGTATCATAGAAATAATCATTATAAAAAAAAATAATGGTGACTAACATTCCCTTGCAAAGCTGATTTTGGAAAGATGGGAAATATAGATCCCTTTGACTCTCTTTACAATATCAATATTCTTTACCAAAGGAACCCCCCTTTTGCACCTACATAGGGAAATAGGCCCCCTCAAAATCATAGGCTCATCAACCGGTCTATCTTTTCTGCCTTGGTAACTTGTCAAAATCTTATTCCCAGAGCAAGTGTGTGTGTGGCAGAAATAAAAGATAAATAAAATAACAAAAGCTAATAAAACTCTTAAGAGTTAACTGAAGGTGATGCCCCAATTCTGGAAGTACCCCATCATTCCCAAGTTCACTCTGACCCAGAGTGGTGAAACCTGTTAGGGTCTCATCTATGAGTCAAATAGATTTGTTTAGAAATTATTTATATTTGATAGGACTGTGTGCCAAAAAAAAGAATTATTAAGAAACAAATTCACAAGAAATGTAAATATGATTGGACAAGGAATATGATCCCCTAATGTCTAGGCATAAAATAACCCTAGACAGATTGACAGGCCATTAAAATCCATCAAGCTAGATAGCTACTTATCTCTATTCAAAGATATATAAAAAAATAATTAAAATATACATAACAATAGCATTGAAATTCTACTTGCCAATGTCCAGCCTTTGTAAATCTCAAAAGTAAACAAATCAATACACAAGTTTTTTTTGTCCCTTTGCCCTCTACCCAGGTGATGCTGAATAGCTACTTCTAGGTTTTTATATGCCTGGTATATTTTTTAAGCAACACCCCACCCACCAAAAAAAACCCCAAAAAAACATTTCACCATGACCACCTCCAATTGCATATGTGTGTGTGTTTAATCATATAATTGGTTATAAATTTAAAGTTCTGAATAATTTCCAATTTGTTAGGTCTGTTATATTTCTTGAGCCAACCCCACAACAACAAAATTTTGATTTGTATTTGAAGATATTTAAGAATTAAAATATACATAGAAATAGCATTGAAATTCTACTTAAAAATGTCCAGCATTTGTAAATCTCAGATGTAAATCAATCCACAAAATTTTTAACCCCCCCCCTCCCCAGGTGATGCTGGGTCGCCACTTCTAGTTTATTGTATGTCTTTTATATTTCTTGAGCCCCCCCCCCAAAAAAAAAAAAGAATTGATCTATATTCAAAGATATTTCAAAATTAAAATATACATAGAAATAGTATTGAAATTCTACTTAAAAATGTCCAGCATTTCAAATGTAAATCAATCCACAAATTTTTTAACCCCCCACTTCTAGTTTATTGTATGTCTTCTCTATTTCTTGAGTCCCTCCCCACCCCCCAAAAAAATCTTCTAGCATTATGCTATGGGCACCTCAAACTGCATATCTGTGTGTGTTTAATCATATAATTGGTTAGAAATTTAGTGTTCTGAATAATTTCCAATTTGTTATGTCTGCTATATTTCTTGAGCTCTCCCCATCGACACACACACACACAAAGAAAAAAATTATTTTCTTGACACAAAAATATGAAAACTTGACAAGAAATCTGTAAAATGTTTTAAAAGAGCCAATTTTTCTCATGGCAAATATTTTTGAATAAGACATCAACCGAAAAATTCTCCCCTTATTCTACAGTTGCTGACAGTCGGAATATGAGAGCTGTGTTTTATGTCAACTAAAAAGGAACAGAGAGATAAAGAAGGAGCTTCAAAGTCAAACTTAAGAATTCACAAAACATCTTGGAGGCGGACCCAACTAGTCTTTGACACCATGTCACACAAAATGCCAACTTTTGATCTTGCGGTACCAAGTGAACCATGACAAGGAATGGAAAAATGGTAAAACATGCATTTGGTTTATTCTGCATGAGTAATGCTATTCTTTTAGTTTTCTTCATCTTCATCCTTTCTTTTTCTTCAGTCACAGACAATGTTTGACAATTTGGTGAAAGCTCTAAATACACTCTCCTCCTTCTCTTACTCTTGAGAAAAATATAGATTGCTTTGGCCTTAAAAGATGTACTCTAAATTTTCTCATCCTTTCTTCAGTTATTAAGTAGATATCATTGTTTATTTATTTTGGTTTAGCTCAATTGGTAGAGCACCTACCTTGAAATTGCAAGGTTCAACGCGTATGAGTAGCTCAGATTGGATAATCTGCTCTGTGTGGTAAAATGGAAAGCTGATGGTAGGTGTGTCGCTCCACCTTAGCAGAAAAGTCTCTCTGGTCTAGTGCTAGTAAAAAGGGGATAGTCTCCCTCGCTGTTTGGCTGATACCAACAATAGACATCTCCGCCAACTTATTATTCTGCTAAAAATTCTGAAGAGTCCTGGAGATCTGAGGAAACTTGTTGTCACTCAGACTCCAGTGAAAGACCATCAGCTTATACTGATGTGAAAAACTCACAAATAATAATAATAATACCTGGACCTTTGAATTTGAAGAGTTTGAAGTTGAAAGTGATACCAATTGTAGTTGGTGCACTTGGAATGGTCCCCTAAAGTTTAGAAAACTAACTAGAGGAGCTGGAAGAATTGGTACCATCCAAACAACGGCATTGTTGAAATCTGTTAGAGTACTTAGAAGTGTTATGGAGACCCAAGGAAACTTGCTGTCACTCAGACTCCAGTGAAAGACCATCAGCTTACACTGATGTGAAAAACTCATTATCATTATTATTTAGATTCATTAGAGTTTTTAACACCTGCCTTAGCCGGTGGTTCACTGGAGGCTGAGTGACAGCAAGTCTTCTCAGGTCTCCAGGACTCTTCTGAGTATTCTAGCTGATCTTAACAATGCTGTAATTTGAATGGTCTCTATTCTTCCTCTGATTTCCAGTTCATCCAGACTCTTTTTCCAAACCCTTGAGGACCATTATAAAGCCACCAATTACTATTGGTATGACCTTTACCTTCATATTCCACAGTTTTTTCAGTTCTCTGGCAAAGTCCAAGTATTTGTCTATTATTATTATTAGAACTAACTTTGGTCTTTAATTTTTCATTGCCTTATATTGGAACTCACTTGGGTTGTCAAACCGAAAGGAATAACACTTTTGTAAATGATATTGTAAAAAACAAATAATAGATATAAAATAAATGAATATAAATAATAATAACAATGGGGGGTTGAAATGGAGGATGAGCTGTCATCCAAGCAGCAGGTACCTCCCACCACTCCACAGTGCCATTGTGGTCCAAAGGAAATGCAAAATAAACCAATACCGTTTGGCAACGATAGTGTTGCAGGAGTTGCTGGATAGCACTGAAGTTCAAACCAACTTAGGGACTCCAGCTCTGGATTTGATTTCAGGGTTTACTACCCTAGCCTTTCCGTGGAATGAGGTATAGATGCTAGACAGCAGAGGTTTTATAACAGACTTTTCTTTGTCTCAATGAATTGCTGTCCAAGGCTAATGAGCCCCATCTACCTCATGTATATCTAAAAATATACAGTACCCTAATGTCAAATACTGTACTCAGGTCTAGGATCCAGTTCTAGACATAGACATTGGAGTGTAATATTGAGATTGGAGTGACAAAAATAATGAAAAGAATAAAAGATTACAATTATGGGGATGGATTGGAAAAATTAGGATTAACTATTTTACTAGAAAGAAGAATGAGAAGAAGGTGATATAATTGAAACTATCAAAATAAACCTTCTAATTATGGCAGACATTTTTTTTATATTTCTTCTCAAACTGGAAACTTACTGTCAAGTGATAATAAAAAAAAACAATGCATCCTATGAAAATATAAGTAAAAGTTGCAATTTAATATATATATATATATATATAATGTATGTATGTATGCATGCATGCATATATTGGTGGTAAAATATGGAAAAAAACTAATTATACAGACAGACACACACACACACACACACACACACACACACACACACACACATATATATATATATATATATATATATATATATATAAGGAAATAACAGATTGGGTAACATCCAACAAAATCTGATAAAAAGTTGAGGAACAAAGTGGATAAAAACACAAACAATTTCAATCAATTAACATTTTGCCTCTGTGTATCAACAAAGCTTCATCAGAATTTATATATATATATATATATATATATATATATATATATATATATATGCTGCTTGAAGAATATGGAAATAAATCCAATGCTATGGAAAAATATAAATATGGAAAAAAAACAAATTATAGATACACACACATATATATTCAAATTTATTCGGAAAGAAATAAATGTAAAGCGAGACTGGGAATTAAATAAGGAATGAGTTTTCATACAGTGAACCACCTAATTAGCGATTGCAGCAACCTGTTCCAGAAAAAGGAGTCAAAAAGTAGGCATAACTTGGTGAGAGAAGTGATCGAATGGAGATTGTGCAAGGGACACAAATTTGAACGTCCAGACATATGGAAAGTGTACCAGCTGGAATCAGTCTCAAGAAATAATTCACAACTTCTCTGGGATTTTGAAATAAAAACAGACCACCCTATTCTGATCAGAAGATCAGACCTTGTGGCAGTCAACAAGAAGAGATGAACATATCAGCTTGTTGTGTTATGTTTTGCTGTTTGTAGCTCAGTTGATAGAGCAGCTGGTGTGTTTAATTCGGTTTCATTCAGACAAGAAAAAAAAATAGATGAGTTTATTTTTCATTATTTTTTTATATGTACTGTTTTTTGCTGTTTTAGGTTGATGACCTGAGTGAGTTTCAATAAAACGCAACTAAAAATTAAAGATGAAAGAAAATACAAGTCAAAACTAATAATGAGGATAATAATAATAAAAAAAAGAAGAATAATGAGGATATTAATAAGAATAATCATGTAGATATATTCTATAATTATACAATCCATTATGTAATTAATCTTTCTTGCTATTTTTCAACGAGTAGAGTAAGAGAAAGAGAAAATCCTACATATTAAATATGTCATTTTTTTCTTCTTTTCTTTCAACATTTAAGAAAACAAAAAAAAACATTTTCAAGACGTCACTGAAGACATAAAAAATATCCTAATCTCAAAATTCATTCACAATCATTTTCATCTTTCTTTTCTTTTCATCATACTTTTTTTTGCATTTTTTCATATCTTTATCATCATCATCAATCATTATTAATGTTTCTGCATATTATTCTTTCTACTAACGCTCCAACAAACAATCCTATGTGTTTTTTCTTTGACATGAGAATCTTGTCTATCAAATAATCTCAAAACATGCTTAAAAAAAAAAAAAACGCAAAAAAAATATAACTAATTAACAAAGTGTGTGGTTGTTTTTACTAATATTTCAATGTTTATTTGCATCATCTTCAGAAAATGTTTTTACATTGTGATATAAAAACAGTTTTATCAACTTTGAAAAAAAAATGCAATTATATAAAAGGATTTCCTACTATTCAAAACCATTTCATGCATTTATATATACTTTTAGTTTGCTATTCTTTTATTTATGTTTGTAGTGTTGTTGTTTAAATTTATAAGTAAATTCAATAAATATCAATCACACTTTGAAAATGAGTAGAAAAAAGAAGTGGGGGTGATGAAACAGATACTATCCTTTCATCTTAATGTGGAGGAGAAAAATGTAGATGTTTTGTTTTATTTGTTTTTTGTTGCGGGGGGGGCTTTTGGTGAATTTTTTTCGAGGGGGGGGGGCTTTTTTGTGAAAACAAGAAATGAACAAAACAACATATCTGAAATATCCCAAAGTTGCATATTTATTTTCAGCAAATAAATGATTTCAAAATTTCCAATACTTTAAGCCTTTTATCATTTTTTTTTGGGGGGGGGCTGCAAAATAGTTTATTTTTGTTGTTTTCTGGTCAACGGAACAATGGATGTTTCTGCTGCATAACAGTCATTCTCAAGTTTCAAATGCAATGCAGTAAATGATTTTACATAGAGGAAACTTATTTTACACACTGTGCATTCTACAAAGCTGTCACCTTCAGTCATTTTATCTCATGCAGAATTCCTTATCTTGTCTGCAATTCCAAAAAGTTCATGATATAAACAAAATTCTCCAAGAAATAATCAAACCAATATAAGAACCATTCTTTTATGATAAAATACATATTTTACCTGAAATGTCAGAAAATACAGTAATACTTTGATTTATAAGTTTAATTTGTTCTGCTCATAACTCAATTTTCTTGAATCTTAAAATGATTTTCCCCATTAAAATAAGCTCAAATGCCATTAATCTGTTCCAGCACCCAAACACCCTAATTTTTTTATCATGTTTGTTTAAATAAGAAAAGTAGCACTGTATTGTATAAAAACATAATAAAATAGAATGTAATGAATTATGTGCTGTAATATGTTTTAATGTTTATTTTTTTATGAGTATTTTTCTTTGGCGTAAAAAATCTGGAAACTTAAATGTTTTTAGTGAACTTCTTGACATAAGTGTATCTAAATCTCACTCATACCAGAAGTTTTAGCTCTAAACACAAAGTAAAAAATTGACTAAGTGACAGCTCGTAACTTGAAAAACACGTAAGTCAGGGCAACTACTATACTTTGGTAGCTGAATAATCATGATATTAATTTATTTGGATTGATCCCTAAAAAAAAAAACACCTTATTTTTTTTTGTACATTTGTTTAAATAAGAAAATTGCATAAAGAATTAATAGAATAGAATGAATTATGAGCTGTAATATGTTTTAATGATTTTTTTTATGGAAGTATTTTTTTGCCATAATAAATTTGGAAGCGTATCTGAAGCTTAATTGTACGTCAACAGAATGCAAAAAGTTGAACAACTGACAACTCTTATCTTGGAAAACTCTTAAATTGGAGTGATTGTAAGTCAAGTTAGCACTGTATTTTGATAGCTGAATAATGATGATATGAATTTATTAGGAAAAAAAATCTAGATATTTTTGCAATAACTTAATATAAAAAAGAAAAAAAGTCTTAGTCATATGCAAAGGTATTTTCAGAAATAGTTAGATGCTACAGACACAAGAATTGGAATTCAAGTCTCTACGTATTTATTTTATTTATTTATTTACAATATCAACATTAAAGAATTTCTCTTGTTAGGAATGCTGAATTTTATGAAAATTGACATGTAAGCTCACTGATAATACCTGCTGGGTCTGCTGGAAAAAATGAGCATTGGTTTACTCATTAATAAAATTTCCTCCATCATTTATACAACTCTTATCATGAAGTTAAAGCAAAAACGATTCCTTTATTGCTTTCATCAAATTTCTTTCCTTGCTCATCTAGTCATTTGAGATCTTAGTTATCTGTCCTCTGGGGGTTTGTCACGAGAAATATTTCAAGAAAGATTTTGATTATATTGACCAGGAGTTGGAAACATTTTCATATTTTACAAAATACTTAGAAATTTATTATTTATGAATAAGGTTGTACTGAATAAACTCTCAGTAAACCAAAATAAAAATGTCTAACCTTTTGATAACTTTTTTTTTTGTGAGATATCAGATTCTAGAGTGGAAGGTGTGCAATTTTAATTGGTCTTTCAACAAGTCTATGGAAGGCCACACTTGATAGTTTAGAAGTCTATGGAAGGCAGCGTTTGAGAGTTTAATAAGAACTAACTTAAAAGCCACCTTTTGGTGGCCATTAAGCTCCTATCAAGTCACATCCTGTTTATAGAATTCATATCGTAATTAAAAGCAAATAAATGAGGGAAGTAATATCCAATTTGAATTTAAGTTATCTCCCTTAAGAAATTATACTAATCAAGGTGAGTGTTGTTTAATGGCATATCCAACTTTGTGGGTTATTTAATGCCAAAGCCATCCTTGTAGACGAACAATAACCCATAGCTGGAGGGATAAGGGTCCATACCTTTCCCAAAGGTATTAGTCTGAAAGTGATCATAATAGCATGACTGAAGTTCAAACACACTTACTATGATGCTGCAGTCCAACACTTTCAGTCACTACAACATAGGGATTCTACCCAATTGGAGTAAGAAACCAGATTTTTCATTATTATTATTAAGGTGTGGGTTGGATTTGAAATTGTTTATTCTATGAATTAAATGCTGTAGAATACACCGACAGCACCTTTGCAAAGAGGTAAGATTACCTCAATGGGGCCACCTGTTGCCCATGGATGGCAACTTGTGGTGCTTAAGGATGGAACCCTGGTGGCTGAGCAGTCCAACACTCCACTTTGGCCCTTACTTAAGCCAGACAGGTGGTCGGAGAGGATTCCCCTGATCAATCAACTGGTAACATCGAGCCCTAGCACCTATATGATTGTCTCAACCCTATTGCCCTTATGGCAAGCCCCATCCTTTTTATCATATATGTGCTTGAAGGCAGTGATTGGGGTCTTAATGCCCTGGTTATGATGTTAAACTCTATCTGATGGGAAGTTCCAATTCTGGAGCTCTGGGGAATATAGAGTACCCCTTCATCACCATTACTCTTACCCAGAGTGATAGTACCTGATAGGTTCCTATCTATGGGGTAAATAGAAAAAATGAAAAAAGAAAAATGTGTACCCATCAAGAATGAATAAAACAAAACCTCTTTGGCATAAAATAATCCAACAGGGGTTGACATGCCATGAAATCCCAACCAACCAACCATTTTAATGCTATTATGGTCTGTTTATGTCTTAGAACATTTTAACACTATGATGTCATATTTTTGCCATTATGGTAACATACATCCAAAAACTAGATCCTTATAATATAGATAACAGATGTTGAAGACATTTGAAAATATTTAAAGAATAACATTGCACTCAGAAATATACATAACTTTTCTTCTGACCCTTCTTGTTGTTAATAGTATTGTAAGCAGCCTGTTCCTTCTGACCAGTTGTCTTGGGTGCATATGTAATGGGTTGTTTGTGCAAGTGGGATGATGCAGCATGTGTTGCTTTCTTCATATTTAGACAAAACTAGAAAGCCTGTGTGTTCTTTAGCTGTTTTTCCCCCCTCTTCTCTATCAGCTGTTCATTGTCTCTCTTTGTCAGACCCTCGTCTTGTATAGACATGGTTTTACCAATTCTTTTCTGCTAATCGCAGACTCAACATATGTCTTAGTTCAGCATTTCTCAAAGTGTGGTCTATAGAATCCTGGGGATTTCTGAAATCATCTCAGTGAGTCTGTGACATCAAAACTATTTTTCTAATATCGTTCCTTCAATGAAACTTTTTTTTTTTTTTTAAATTTTGAACTGTGAGAGGCTCAGAGTGAAAAAAAAGTAAATAACCTTATACCTTGAATCTGTAAAATGGTACAGCTGTGGTCCTATTTTGAAATAAAAGTCATTTGGTCTTAAATATACACATTTTTTACAGTTTATAATAACTTATATGAACCATCTATAAGATTTTAAAAACAGATTCATCATTATCAGGTTGTGCTAACAGCATTGATACACATGACTGTCTCACCAACCATCCCTATTGATCATCACCCTTAGCAGGTCTTCCATACAGCATCTAGAATCTGCACAGAGCTTTTATTGATATACATTTTTGCTGGTCTGTCTGTACTGGTGTGTCCATGAGTAGGTGTTCACAGGAGAACATCACCTGAGTTTATCCTTGGTTCTCCAGCAGTGCCCTGTAATCATTGCAATTATTTTTGCTTTTGGTAAATATTATCATAGACTGGATTGTTAGGTAACTAGTCTAGGAGAAGGAAAACTCTGAATTCCAATCAGTTTTAGTCTACTTAAAAATTAACCTTGTGTCACATCCTGGCCATGGTGGAGGGGTTGGGTAAATACGTACTCACTGACCTTTGAAATAACTTGCACAAAGTAGGTTGGTTGATTGGTTTTTACTGCATGTCAAACCGTGTTGGGTTATTTTATGCCAAAGACATTTTGTTTTATTCATTCTTGATTGGTATTCAATTATTTTAAAATTCAATTCTTTTTTAAATATTTTCTTTTAAACTCATTTTTCCCCTATTTAACACATAGATGTGACCTTAACAGGTACAACCACTCTGAGTTATAGTGGACCTGGGAGTAATGGTCACCAAGGGGTACTCTACCTTCTCCAGAGCTCCAAAATTGTAACTTCACCATTAGATGCAGTTTAATGTCATACCCAGGGCGTGCACTAAGCAGAAATAAAGAAGTGGTTTGAATAAAGAATAGTGAAGAGATCACTACTGATAAAACTTCAACTTGTGTCCTGGGTATGACGTTAAACTGCATCTAATGGTGAAATTCCAATTTCGGAGCTCTGGGGAGTATGGAGTACTTTTTTCTCGCCATTAATCCCGGTCCAATCTGACCCAGAGTGATAGTACCTCATAGTGTCACATCTATGGGTTAAGTAGAAAAAATGAATTTTTTAAAAATTGAGTTAAAAAAAACAATTTGAATACCCATCAAGCATGAATAGAATAAAACTTCTTTGGCATAAAATAACCCAGCAAGGGTTGACATGCCATAAAATCCAACAAACCAAACCAGTTAATATGAAAATAAAAAAACTCTATTATCCTCATCTTTATTGTATATAAACATAACATTCAGGCCACTGTATCCTTGAGATCTGTTTTAGTGGCCTGAATGTTGTGTTTATATACAATAAAGATGAGGACAACAGTCCAAAATATCATGATTATTGATATTAAGCCTCATCTCGTAAATACTCATAAAATATGTAAAACAATTCTGATAGTTAATAGTTCAATATGTCCTTAGCATAAAATAACCCAACAAGGGTTGACATGCCATAAAATCCAATAAACCAAACCAATCATAAAAGACTTGAACTTGCACCCAATATCCTTTCAAAACTTATGAATAGTTCAATGAAATTGTTTTCTCTTTTCTTTCAGTCTATTTTGCTTTCTGTTATTTACTCTTTATAAATTAAAAAACTATATCGGATGACAATTAAGCCTACAGTAACTACCAAACCATTGCAACAGATTTCTAATTATTGAACACCTAACAAATATCAATATTTAAAATAAGAAGAGTAACAAAATAAAAAAAGAAAGAAGAAATAAGTCAATGTTTTTTGAATTCAACTTTAGGAATCCTTGAAAAGTCTGGTTCCTTTTAAAAACAGAAAGAAATGAAGAATTCAAGAGAAGAGAAGAATCGGATGTTGTGAAAAGAATAGAGCGTCATGGGATTATCAACTTTTAGAATTTGTGAACAAAAGAATTTAATGAAAATAATGTAAATGCATTAAATTAAATATAAATTGTTCAAAGGACACTGGGCAATTAAAGTGTATGGGTGGGTGGGGGGTTGGGTTGGATTTAAAATTATGTCACAAAAATAGTTTCCTTGTTTAAAGAAAGGAGGAATAACCTGATAAGATTTCACTTTTGTTGTTGTTTCATTGAAAATAAGATTCCTTCCTGTATAATATTTTTTTCTTTTCTTCTTTTTTTTTTCTTGACCCCCCCCCCCCCCATTCCCCTTCCTAAAAAAAAAACCCCTAAACTTTTCTGAAAAATCAGCACTCGGGAAACTCTGAAAATGAAAAATATCTCCTGTTATCTCAGTATCCTGATCTGATCAACAAATAACTTGTGTTATAATAGTCTTTTCAATTATGTCTCATGGTATTAGATGCCTAAGTAAAAAAAAAAGTAAAGTAGAGTTAGTGGAATAGCTTTCTGTCAGTATCAGCCTGACAGTGAGGGAGTCCATCTCTTTTTCACTAGCGCTAGACTAGGGAGATTGTTTTTGCTGTGGTGGAATGCCACTTCTACCGTTAGCTCCCCACTTTACTGCATGGATCAGATTACCCAATCTGCTACTCATGCACTGAGTTGGCGGGGACCAGTATTGAACCGGGAACCATGTGATTCCTAGAGGGGTGCTCTACCAACTGAGCTACAGCCAAAAATAAAACCATTACTCTCAGGTGAATGTCTTATAATGATTTACCTTGACACTGGAAATCAATCCACAGACTTTACCTTCTGATTTAACTAAAATAGAAGTATCAAAATATTCCCTGGTGATTTCTACGAATTGATTTGATGCCAAAGACATTTTGAAATCATCAGGTTTCTTCATATTTCACAAACATATTTATTATATGAAAGTCTTCTTAAATGCCAATCAAGAAATATATTGGGTGAAAACTTCTCTAGTTAATTTCCATACAGTACAAGTGCCTAATTGGTGATGCTGGGTGGCATAAGGATTAAAAAGATGAGAACCAAAATTCAAATGACTGGATATTTTCCATGGAATTGTCAGATCTGTCAATTACTTGATTTATTTTAATTGCAGACCCCACACACTCTCAAGATTTTCAGGTGATTTACTTCTTGAAGGTTTTCAAGAACATTGGACAGCTTTCAAGAAATTCCAAACCATGTTTTAAAGTATCAATAGCAAAATTTTATCTGGGCTTAACTCGGATCATTCTTAAAATTATTGTTCATCATTCAAAGAGTTTCCAAAGATGAATATCCAAGTTTTAAAAAAAGACTTAATGCATCTTTGCTGTGACTATGACAGTCACACAGTATAGAATCTCATGCACTTGTACTGTCAAATGAATAACCTAATGGGAGAGTATCTGTTTATAGTAAGGTCCCCCCCCCCATTGATTGACTGCTAAATTACATCAAGGCTACACAACTGTTTCTCAAAAATACTCAAAATTGCTGAATGAGTTCTGGACAGACCCTGTTGTTATATTTGAAATTATTTTCCCCAAGCAATGCTGGGTATTCCAACTAGTATAAAATATTTAACAAATAAGAAATGATTTTCACAGATAGTCACCCTATTTAAAACAACATATAACCAATGCATCTTTATCAAACTCTCTGGCACAAGGCCAATGTGAATGAGAAAATAGAATATTGTGTTGTGCTAATCTTTTAAGTTTTCTACTACCACAAAATCAGCATTTGCGAATTTGGTTTGGTTTTATGGCATATCAAGCCATGTTGGGTTATTTAATGTTAAAGTCAGTCCTCTGTTGGGTTTAGTGGAATACTCCTCTGTCAAGGGACAGGAAGTTAGATGATTAACCTCCTTAACAGGCGAGAAGGATTCAATCATTCCAACCTGGATTAGGCTAACCTTTTAGCTCAAGGCTCCTGATGCCAGCCTTTAAGGGACTACAGACCAAACCCCCTCAGTGAGGGAGCATAAACCTCTAAGAACTTTCAGAGACCCCCCCCCCTTCAGTAAGGGAGAATTAGAATTGTGAGTACAACTTGATACTTTTGTACAACATTGTTTTTTATATGTTACATGTAATAAACATGGTAACCTGTATGTGTGCCTTTGCCTTTTAATTTTATTTGTGTACCTCAGTATACCCAATCGAACACCTCCTTTGTCAGATATAGTAACTTGTTCCTTTCTGGATTTTCTGAAGCCTGGTTTTCTTTCTCCTATATTAGTTATGTTATAGTTTGTTATGTATGTTGTTACTCCAGTTTGGTGGATATCAGCAGAAGATCATCCTTGTTTGTTCAAGAACTGGAAATTACAGAAACTCTATCAGTCTATAACTATTATTCTATCTTATGGTGGGAAAAGATCACATTTTACTTAATAGGTTTTTAAAATATGGCAAACAGGTATTATTATCAGAACAACACTGTACACTGCTATGTTGGCTGTAAAACATTTTATAATGTTTGGTTTCTTCATTACATTTTGCTATAGATTTTAAGTTAAGTAGTTAAAGCCATTTAAAGTAATTAATACTGATTGTATTTCACATAAATATCTCATTTGTCTTGATTTTGTTTTCTTTTGTTTTTCTCATTTAAATAACAATAATTAGTGAATATTTATTGCTATAATGACATCCTATAAATGGCTCTATGGTTACCTGGCTCTATGGTTACCTGAGTGAAAGGAATTTTAACCTGGTAATAAATCAAAGTTTATTTTGCAGGTGAGTGCATGTTAACAAGCTTTAATAATTTGGTTATTGCTTCCACATTACAAGAGACAGATATGTTGTTTTTTGGGTTTTTTTTCTTTTTTTCATAAGTAGTTTTTACCTCATGGTTTGTTGGCATCCTTCCATCTATTAAAGATGATGCTGTAGTGACCAAAAAAAAAGTTTATCTGCATCTGCGGTAGTAGATGAGCAGGCCAATTTTTGAATAGCAGTCTCTTATGCACTGACTGCACCCAAACAGTGATGTTTGCTCTGATGTTCTCCCTCCTTCCTTCTGGTTCTCTTTGCTGTGGAGGCTACATTCCTCTCTGTGTCACTCCTTTTTCATGCCTTGTTTGAATTGAAGCACCAGTCCACTCGGTTTTCTGCACCAACCTACCATGTGTTGGTGTCAATGTAGCATGTCTCCATGTCTTTCTTGCAAACGTCTTTGAAATGTAGGTGTGGTCTACCTACCGATTGAAGCCTTCTACTAATTCGCCATACAGTAGGTCTTTGGCTATGCGCCAATGAAGGTGCCTCTTATAGAGGATGGCGAATATGCTGTTCATGTTGGCTCCTACCAGCATGTCTGTGTTCGGTACTTTATCCTGCCTGTAGATGTGCAGGCTGCATCGTAGGCTTGTGGATACAGTCTATATAAATTCCAGTTTTCTTAAGGTGAATAAGATAATAAGAAAAAAAAATAACAAAAGTGGAAAAAATGTAACTTAGAAATTTGATAGAAAAATTCATGTATTTCAGGTTTATGTTTGAAAGGTATTCTTTATCTTGTTTGAAATTCAGTAATTTTTGTTTGGTTTCTTTGTCTAATGGAATATCAACCTTCATGTGTTATTTAATGTCAAAGCCACCCTTGCAACAGAGCTGTAGTGGCACTATTTAACCCATAGCGAGGGGGATGAAGGTTCATATCTTTTCCAATAGTATTATTCTGAAAGTGAACATAATAGCATGTCTGGAGTTTTAACTCTCTTACTAAAATGTCACCAGTACAGCATGTTAATTATTATACTATAGGGCTGTGGTTCCCAAACTTTTTTGTATGGCTGTTTAAAATTTTCGCGGCACAGCCATAAAAGGAATACATTTTATAAATCCAAGAATGAAAGAATACAAAAATATTTATTATAAGCTAGTTTTAATAAAAGTGAATGTAGTGTTACAACACTAGACACTACTGTGTTGGTGTGGATTCAACCTATAGGACGTATTTCATGCACTAAGATAGGCGCTACTGGATATGGTCTTTGGTTCTAATCCTCACCGAAGCGTTTTTCATAGTGTCCTACATCGTTACAGTGAAGTTTTTTCCTACTATTTTGCAGTTTCTTCAACATCAATATATATAATATATAGGCCAGACTTTGTTGAAATATTATTTTCGTTTATACCTTAAATATTAAATACTTTCCCCATGACACACCTAATGACATCTCACGAGACACAATTGGGAACCACTGCTATAGTTTAGTTAGGCACAAGGACAGAAGTGTGGAGCACCCAGTAAAAACAAACTCACTAACAATAATTTGCTTGCCTAGCTCACCATCAATCCTGGATATTCAGCATTCTCACTTGTGCAAAGGAATCGAGCAGTAGTTTAACTCTTAACATCCTGTTGAAAATTTTCTAAGTCCAGAGCCCAATTTCTATAACCATTTATTAAAAATGGGTAAAAATTGCTGTTTCATTAAAAGTTACCTGCTATTTCCCTTGAATTAAAGACTTCTAAATATGTTCAATATTATATTTAAACAAAGGCTATAATATCGGGTAGATTAGGAAAATGAATGTGACTTCCAGTCGGGTGGAATGAGGCGGTACAGGACTTTAAGAGTTAAACAAACAGCAGCGAAAGAACATCAAATTATAGGTACCACCAAAATACGTCACGTGATCAGTTTAGGCAATATTGAAGGAAGAAACGTTAATGTTTTCGAATTTAAAAAAAAAAAATCTCGATCATAAACAGTTAATTCAAAGATCAAATTATCCGTCTGGGAAAAAAATTACCCACCGTTATCTTGAAAAATAAGTAAAACAGTCCATTATTTTTACAACAGGGCTAGTGTACCTTTTCTTGGCCATTTTGATCTAACTCTTGCACAAAGTGTTTCTTTTTTTTGTTCTGGCTAGGAACAATAAGTACTTTACTTTAGATCCAATGAGTTTTTCAATACAAATGTCTTAGGGTGAAAAAAAAATTGGTAAATTTTTACTATTACCCCTGTCTCATGCCCTACTATTATTTTATGCTCTTTAAGTAAACCTCAATGTTCTAAGACTTTTTCTCCTAATAACCAATTTTCACAAATTAACTGTTTTTGAGAAATTGTTTTTTGTTGATTTAAGGTGGTGGGAAATGGGGGTTCAATTTGTCTTGCAGCATGCACCCAGTCCAGTGCTTATTTATAAATAAATAAAAAGAAAAGATGATATCTGATTTATGGTAGATAAAACATATATTAATTTTATATTTTTTTAAATCTGGTGTCAGAAATTTTTTTTTTTTTTAATATTTAAAGTAGTCTAGCTCAGTCGGTAGAGCGTTTGGCTAAAAACCACAAGGTTCCTAGTTCGATACTAGTCCTCGCCAACTCAGCGTATGAGTAGCACAGGGATCTGTGCGGTAAAGTAAGGAGCTGATGGTAGGTGTGGCGCCCCACCTCAGAGGCCAAAACAATCTCCTTGGTCTAGCTCTATTGAAAAGGGGATAGACTCCCTCGCTGACTGGCTGATACCGACTTTAGGCTGCCCGACGACTTTTTTTACTTTATATTTAAACACAGTTTTAAAATTCATATATTTATACAAAAATTAATATTGTAAATAATATTTTAGGTTTCTTATAGTGTCTGGATTCTCCCATAAATATGAAAAGATTGAGAAAGATAGATTTGAACAGACTTTCATAAATAGATATAAACAAAGAAAAAGAGATACTGTGTTTCTCTGAATTTCCCAGGAATATTTGGTAATTTCTGCTTTTTGAGTTTTTCCTAATTTTCAGAGACCTACATTTTGAAATTGAGTTTATTACTACTGTTTCCCTGAAAATAAGACCTACCATGAATTTTCACAATGATTTTGATATAAGCTTTTCCCTTAAAATAAACCCAATTTATGGAATCTAGTGATCTGCAAACAATAACATTCCAGTGGATGATATGATCATTTTTTAATGAATTTTTGAATAAAAGAATTTGTCAATGGTAAATAGATGTGGATTGTTTTTTGTTTTTTGTAATTTCTGTTTATTTAGAAATTTTGTGATTTTCTACTTAATGTTGTGTTTCTATGTATGAAGAATAAGACACCCCCCAAAAAATAAGCCCTAGTGTTATATTTCTGAGTGAAAATTAATATAAACCCTGTCTTATTTTCTTTGTTCATATCTATATATCAAAGGGTTTTAATCTTTCTCAGTCTGACTTATGATAGATAAAAACAATATTTAAGATGAAAAATAAACTAATTAAGATTAATAAGTCATTCTAATTATTTTGAATGAACATCCTTTAAGGATTCTTTACTTTTTTTGTTCCTAATAAAAGAGCAATTTCTACTTCCTGAGAAAGTTGTGTCTATGAGACAAAAAAACAAAACCTTGGATGGACATGAAATAAAAGAACAGAAAGTTGAAAATAGACAAAGGAAGTTAAGATCAAGGCAAAAGATCCGGGTGCAAATCATTGAACCATAAAATGCCATTAGGGCTTCTGTCTAAACAATATGGTCATAGAAGGGTCAACAAAGCAAAAAGAGAAAAGAAGAAAAAAAAGGGGGGGGGAAGAAAGCCCCCTCCAAGATTTAATTATGATGGATAGGGTATCTAGGATAAAGAGAATCTACAGAGGAACAGAAGGACAACAATGTGGCATCAAAACAAGAGAAACATTTCTGAAAGAAATAAAAGACAATTCCAGACTAGTTGAAATTCCATCTCAGACTATTCTGTCCAAACTATGAAACAATTAATGCCAATTCCTTAGCCCTTTACCACTCCCCACCATTCCTAATACCTCAGTTCTACTGACACCTACTTCCCTATTACTTTTCTTCTTTTTTGACCCCACCCACTGCCAAACTCAATCCCCACCCTCAATTCTCCCCACCAACCTACCCGTTTACAGGGACATGAGAACATCTTTAATCCACTGAGAACCTTTTGCCAGAATTTGGGGTCTTTTTTAGACAGGACTTCTCTACATTTATTTTCCTTAGGCCCTTTTTTCTTTGTCCTTGCCTTACCCACAGACACATGGCTTGTGGGATAAAAGGAAGATTTCCCTACCTTGTTTATTCTTGTAATAAGATATAATAAGTATCAAAGCCCCTTTTTCTAAGGAAGTGCTTTTCTAGCTAGGTGTCTCTTGACAAATCTAAATATATAAACACAGCTATGATGACAAAGGTATAAACCCCATTCTTAATAGAATATGCAACATTAACTAGTTAATCCCTGTGCATCCAACAAGGTGTAATGCAGTATATATATATATATATATATATATATATATATATATATAGAGAGAGAGAGGTCAGTTGGTGTGTATGTATATAAGTCTGGATGAAACTAAGAAAATAAAACAATTAACGACAAAGTAAATATATATACACATATAAAGGGCAGTTGATGTGTAGATATGTATGTCTGGATGAAACTACGAAAATAAAACAATTAACGACAAAGTAAATATATATATATATATATATATATATATATATATATATATATATATATATATATATATTAGCAAATATTTAAAAATTAGAATATACATAGAAAAAGCATTGAAATTATACTTAAAAATGACCAGCATTTGTAAATCTTAAGAGTAAACTAATTAATACACCAGGTTTTTTTTCCCTCTGCCAAGTTGACACTGGGTAGCCACTTCTAGTGTGTGTGTATATGTATATATATATATATATTTGTTTGTTTTTGTTTACTTACTTTCATACTGTTGTGCGACAAGTCACCAAAAAAGTGGAATATAACTGAGTTCAAAACAAACGAAAAAATCTGGGAAGGCCAGCTGGTGTAATGGTTAGAATCCCCACCTTTCAGCTTGGCAGTCGAGATTTCGAGTCACACACGGAGCAGTCTCCCATGTCTCTAACCTTGCTGATGAGACCTAATAGGTCGAAATGTACATACAGGGATTGACATTTTCTTGATTTGTTTAGCCTTACATTTGAACATATATGCCTGCCTAAATTCATTAATTATTAGCTAATTAATTTTCAAAATTAGGTATGACTTCAACTAAGCACATATCCTCCAAAAATTTTCGGCTAAAAGCCATATTATAAATAAACACATTGTTTGTTTACTTACTTTCATATATATATATATATATATATATATATATATGGTGAACAAAAAGTGCTAAAACAAACAGAAATATTTTTTGTTATTCATTTTTTGATGTGTGTGTATATATATATATATATATATATATATGTGTGTGTGTGTGTGTGTATGATCAAGTTAAGCAGTTGCTACCTAAAGAAAGACAAAGAAAAGACTACCCGAAAAAGAAGTTCTGAAAATTGGGAAAGAAATTCTATTAAATACTGAAAAGAATAATAATGAAAGAAAGAAAAAGCAAAACAAATAGAAATACACTAAAAGGAAAAAAAGAATAAAAAAGAAATGTGCCAAAAAGATAATAATAATAATAATAATAATAAACATCTTAGCAGATCACAGGATGAACAAGAAAAAAAAGAAAAAAACACCCAAAGAAATTGAAAAAACTCAGGAATATGAATGTGAATGTGATACCAATTGTAATTGTTGCACTTGGAATGGTCCCCAAAAGTATAGAAGACAGACTAGAGGAATTGGAAATCAGATGAAGAATTGGGATCATCCAGACAACAGCAATGTTAAAATCAGCTACAATACTTAGAATATATAAATTGAAGATGCAACGTTAATTACTTAAGACTAGTGCACCCAACAAGGAGAAATGCAATATATCTAAATATATATACAGGGTGATTGTAAAGTAGATACCTATTTTAAAAATCTTATGATTTATTTTTGAATCATTATTTTTACAAAAAAGAATATAAGAACACTCATAATGGAGTTTTATTCAAAATTCTATATGGGCACCAGCATTCACCTCCAGCCTCTCGAGCTGCTTGGGAATCGCATCAATTGATCTTTCCAGGAACTTTTGTGGAATGGCAGAAATAACTTCTTGTATTTGTCCTTCAAGTTCTTCCAAAGTCATTGGGTCCATAAAGTAGACTTGCTACTTCAATCAACGCTAAAGAAAAAAAGTTGCAGGTTGCGAACCACACCTACCCATCCATCTCTCAGGAAAATGGTGATTCACCCATTGATCAACAACAATAGCAAAATGTAAAGGAGCACCAACAACACAGACTTAATTTCAACATATTAAGGAAAATACATTAATGTATTGAGAAAAATGTAACTGGATTTTAAAAAATAGTTTAAAATAGGGAGTTACTTTTTAATCACCCTGTATATAAACACAGCTATAATGACAAAGGTAAACCCCTTCCCTAATAGAAGATGCAACCTTAACTAGTTAAGCCCAGTGCACCCAACAAGGAGTAATGAAGTATCTCTCTCTTTATATATATATATATATATAATTGTGTGTGTGATCAGGTTAACCAGTTGCTACTTAAATAAAGACAAAGAAGAGACTACCCTATTTTTTTTTCTCTCAAAAAGTAGAGGGGTGAGGAAGAAAAAAAAAACAGTTGATACAGAGAAATCTTCCCTTAACAGATGGGACAAACGAACTTAATTTCCTGCCCTGAAGAATATTGTTCCACTGAACCAACTAAATAAACTGTAAGACAAGCCAAAAAACTTTCTTTTCTTTTTGGGGGGCTCCCTTTTCTTTGTTGACCCCTGACCTTGCTCTATAAACAGAAATTTACAGTGTCCTTTCAAGTAATGCAAACTACAATAGAACTAAAAGTAACTATTTCCTTTATTCTTTATAAGCCTTTCTCTTTTTTGAACAGTCAGCACAACTGTTTTTGCTTTTACTGGAGGGGGCTATCTAAGGAGAAGGTCACTGCCCTAAAGCTGTTTAAAAGCTGCTGGATTTGTTTGGGAATATATTGTAGGGATTGGTATCCCCCAAAATATTTAGACACTACCCTGGAATAACTGGAAAGATACAAGACCCGACAGATAAATGTAAAAAATCCATTTTAATTCTTTCATGTGAGAAGTAAAAAAAAGTAAAGTTGGTTTCAGCCGGACAGCAAGGGAGTTTATCTCTTTTTTGCTTGGAGATTGGTTTTGCTGAGGTGAAGCACCACACTTATCGTCAGCTTCCCACTTTACCGCACAAGTCAGATTACCCAATCTGTACTACTCATGTGCTGAGTTGGCGGGGACTAGTATTGAACCAGGAATCTAGCAATTCCTAGGTGGGTGCTCTAGCGAATGAGATAAATCAGGCCCTAAACAATATGAGAAGAAAAATTGCAGCATAATATTCTTTTGTATTATTTGGATTTCTCAGGCTATTGTCCTCATCTTCACTGTTATATACACAATGCTTCAACCAACTTCAGGTTTTCTTATCAAACTCAGAAACATTCTTGAATCTGAGAATCTTCTTGTTGAACTCAGGAGCCTTCATGGAACTTTGAGCCAAACCCTTTATTCAATCCATGGTGGATTGACTATTCTCATTCCATTAACTATGACCAGGTACAAGTATTAAATTATGTTGAGTATTCTATGTTATTATCGCCCTTGGCCAGGATTGAACCTGTAAATGAGTATATAATAATAAAGATGAGAAATCCAAATAATACAAATTATAAAGCCTCATCTCAAAAATTGTAGCACAATATCATTCTTATATTATGACCATTTGAAATTCTAAGGAATATTTGGCAATTTCTTCTTTTTGATTTTTTTCCCAATTTTGTAGTCTTAGATTTTGAAATTGAGTTTGTTCCAATGTCAAAAATCCATTTTCATTCTTTCCTTATTTTTATAAAATGTCAATATCAATAATTTAACCTGATTGATCAAGTTGATTTTAATGGCATGTCAGCCTATCTAGAGTTATTTTATGCTGAGTGTTCAGGGAGTTGAATTCATTGTATGTTCATATTTACATTCAGTCAGTAGCGCATTCCACTAAGAAACCACAAGGTTTCAGGTTTAATACCAGTCCCCGCCAACTCAACGTACGAGTAGCACAGATTGGGTAATCTGATCTGTGTGGTAAAGTGGGGAGCTGACGGTAGGTATGGTGCAAATGATCTCCCTGGTCTAGTGCTAGCAAAAAGGGAATAGACTACCTCGCTGTTCAACTGACACTGACAAAAGTTCACTCCGGCAACTTTACTTTTATATAATATTAAGTATCCTTATCTAATACAAATAATTAGCACACGGTTGTATGGTTTCGAGTATTCCTATCTGATAATGATGATGAATAAAGTAAGAAGTTCTCTTGATAGAATTGGATTTATTTATTTATTATCATTTTCAGAAAAAAAATCCTTCTTATGGTTTAATTGATTGAATTTAATAGCTTATTAATCTTTCATGGCAGTTTCCAGCCTATTGATAGTGACTTAGAATATTCCAACTGGCTCCCCTAGTGGTGAGAATTTAGTTCTTGAGATCTAGGAAGTGTGGTGTTCCCATTTAGTGCCATTACCCCCTCCACTCAGAGTGGGTCAAATAGATCTATTTGAAAAGGATTAGTATTAGATAGAAATACTTGATATCATATAATGATGTACAAAACTACAAATATTAAAAAAAACAAACAATGTAAATATAAATGTACAATGTATGCAATTCCCTGACCTCTAGACATAAAATAATCCCAAGTAGGTTGACATGCCATTAAAACCAATCTATTTGTCAAAGCAGTTTTTATTATTTACAAAAAGAAATTTACTAAGAAGTAAATTTTAGATTTTAAGTTTTTTCATCACTCACTGAGAAACAAGCTTGAATAATAATAATGTCTACTTCATTAGCAAATGCCTACCACTGAGAGTTAATCGTAATTTTCCGTCAGCAAATGCCTGTCACTAGCTCCGTCAAACACTGGTTTTTCAACAGCCTCTACCAAAAAATCCAGTCCGTTTGTTAATCTTTAAGCTATTTCGGCAAATTCTGGCAGACAAGAATCTCAGAGTTTTGCACTGTGTGATGAGGGCAGGTGGCTGCACAGATGATCTTATGTTGTTTTCTTCAGGGGGAGATAGACTGTGTCTACTACAAAGGCCATTAAAACAAAGTTGGTACTTCCAAGAACAAAAAACTATTTCGAAAATTTTGGAGCCTCTCAAGATGCTTACGACAGTAGTATACTAATTTTATAAAACTTTTTAGAACAAAATTTCCATAGGGAAAAAGGCAATTAGTTTCTTTAAACCAAAGCAACAGGCTAATATGTTAAATTGTTGAGTCCAGTGCTTTTTACTACCTTAGTGGTATGAATATCGACTTTATTACAATCCAGCCTCAAAAACTAATATTTTTACCTGAATACCTAGCATACCTACCAACTTAAGACATAATAGATATTTCAACTCTCACTCCCATCTGTAGGCAATATCTGAATTGATTGTCTTTTGAAAGAATCAAAGAATTTTTTTTTTTTTTTTTTTTTTTTTTTTTTTTTTTTTTTTTTTTTTTTTTTTTGCATTGGTTTTGTCTGGAAGAACTGAAGAACCATTGATAGAAAAATTATCCCTTTGACTATTCATTGGATTCTTAGCATCTTCTGAAAAAAAAGGTTACAAAATAGCATTTGAAATATTTCAGAGCCTGATATTGTTCCTGTGGCTCCAGAAAATGAATAAGCAAATTCTCCATGCTTTTTTTGCAAGTTGAATAACATTAGAACAGAAAATGGCTGATATAAGAAGAGAAAAGATAAGACTTTGGGGACAAAAAAAATGATAGGAATTGATATTGAATTTTTTTTTTTTTTTTTTTTTTACTGACTGACTGATAAAAAAAAAATCAAGAACTAGAAAAATATTTCGCAATGAAACAAAAGACTTTAGTCTTGAATAAAAACAAAGAGTGAAATTCAAATGTGGAACAAGAAATCTTGCAGAGTAAAATTAATATAAATATATATATATATATGTATCTCTCTATAATTACCCACATCAAACACAAAAGTTATCATTATTATTATATGGAGAGGAGGAAAGAAAGAAAAGGAAGTGGGAGAGGAAGAAAGAAAAGAAAGCTGGGGGGGTAGAAGAGAGGAAGAAAGAAAAGAAAACAAGAGAAAAACAAAGAAAATGAAATAGAATAAAGAGATAAAGAGGTGTAAAAGAAAGAGAGAAAAGACGAGAGAGAGAGAGAAAAGAGAGAGAGAGAGAGAGAGAGAGAGAAAGACGAGAGAGAGAAAAAAGACAAAAGAGAGAGAGAGAGAGAAAAGACAGAGAGAGAGAAAAAAGTAGAAAAAGAGATAAAGGGGCTGAATTAAACAAAAGGGAGAAAGAAAAGGAAGTGGAGGGGAAAGAGATGAAGAGATGTCAATAAAAAAAGGGAGAGGAAGAAAGAAAAAAAGGAGTAAAAGAAAGAAAAGGAAATAAAAGAAATACACGAAAAGGTGTGAAAGAAAATGAAAGAAAAAAGAAGGAAAGAAAGAAAAGACAATGACAAGCATTTTTTTTTTTCATGATGGTTATGAAGAATAAGAATAAGAAGAGCAATGCATATAAGTATGGAGTCAGCTTTCTGGGTTTGGTTCTATAAAATATAGAATATTTCAATTCTGGGGTGGAGTTACAATACTGAATGGGGGGATTGAAGCACAAAACATTATTTGTTGAATACCATTGAATTTTGTAAGGGGATGATACAATGGGGGCTTTGCAATTAAAGAAAATGAAATCAACAAGAAACTGACTCCCCAGCAAACCAATAAAATAATAAAAAGAAAAAAAATATTTTAAAAATGGCAGAGATAATAAAATAAAGAAATATATAATATATATATATATATATTATATATATATATAAAGTAAAAAAGTAAAGTCGTCGGGCGGCTTAAAGTCGGTATCAGCCAGTCATGAGGAGCCTGTCCCCTTTTCAATAGCGCTAGACCAAGGAGATTGTTTTTTATCATCTGAGGTGGAGCGCCACGCCTACCATCAGCTCCTTACTTTACCGCACAGATCCCTGTGCTACTCATACGCTGAGTTGGCGAGGACCGGTATGGAACTAGGAACCTTGTGGTTTCTAGCCAAACGCTCTACCGACTGAGCTAACCCGGCCCCACTTATATATATATATATATATATATATATATAAGGAGAAGGAGTAATACATATGGACAGGTCCAGCAGTACAGGGTGGTCCGAATGTCTTGTTACCCCTACCAAAATATAACTCCTAATTCATCATTATCATGTCATGCTGACAGCATGGATATCCATGACAATCTCTCGCCAACTATGCTTATTTGACATCTCCTCGGTGAGGTCCTCTGTGTAGCATCCAGAATGCAGAGTTCGTCAATGTAATGTCACACAGGCAGGCCCATGTGCTGATTTCCATGAGAGAATGTCACTTATGATGGTTTGTGTGATGAGGGCAGGTGGTTGTACAGCTGCTTTTTGATGGGGGGGGTTTACATGATTTGATAACAAGATGCTGGGTGGATGGGTTTCAACTCCATATTAATCAACTATAATTACATGAAAAATAAGCCACTGGAAATGAAATAGAAAATTATAACTATTATAATTAATGATATCATATTTTATATTATTAAAACAAAAAATAATGAAAGTTAAAACAATATGCAGGGGGTAACAAGACTTTCGGACTTCCAGATCAGGGTGGGAGCATGCCTGCTTGAGGGTACCAGAAGAAAAGGTTTCATATATCTTATATTAATACTATTTTGTACAAATTGACATGTAATAGTGGCCATATCCCTGTTTTATAGATTCAAAGGGGAGGCATGATCCCCCCCCCCACAACACTGAACCTGCATATGGAAAAGGGGAAATATATGTGAGTCATCATTACAAAATCCTGAAACTAGAGAGAAAAAAAATGTATCATTTACATTTAATATTTTTCTTTCTTTAAATCAAACATAGAAATTGTAAGGTTCCTGGTTCAATACTAGTCCCTGCCAAAATTTAATTTCTAAACATTTGATTGGAATGGACTGGTTCAGTTCAGTTGGTAGAACACCCGTCTAGGAATCACAAAATTATGGGTTCAATACTGGTCCCCACCTACTAGCATCCAGTATCCACACAGAGCTTGTTAATGAAAGTATTTGCTGGACGGCCCACATTGGCATGTTCATGTACTGGTTTCCAAAGGAGGATGTTGCTTATGAATTCATTGTTGCTTCTCCAGCAGTGTCCAGCATGTCTTGTTCATCTCACTTGAATGCTTTGTGTGATGAGGGTAAGGCAGCACACCTGCTTTCTTGTGGGGTATTGCTTCCACGATTTGTTCAAGATTGCATGCAGCATTCTTGTGCAGTTCCAATTTAGCTTATTCTCTAGGCACTTCATTATGGTCCAAGTGGTGCAGCCATACATTAGCACTGATACAACTACAGCTTGGAAGAATTGTCACTTTAACTTGTCAGTGTGATCTGATTTCCATATAACTGATAATCAGTTTATAGTAGACCATGCCTTCCTTATACATGCATCAACATCACGTTCTGTGGATGAGATATTACTACCTAGGTACATGAATTGTACTACTGGCTTTTGATGCTTATCATTGAGTGTGGAGATGCCTCCTTTCTTTTTAAAACACATGAACTTGGTTTTATCAGAGTTCAAATTTAAAATCTTAAAAGGTTGATATTATGTTCTTCAATATCCTCTTCTTTGACACTATCTGAAATTAATCTATTTCTATTTTGCTGTTTTAGTTAAATTAATTAATTACAACTTGAAATCTACAATGTGTTTTGCAAAGGGTAACATCCTTCTCCTCAGCTTTCCTGACAAAAAAAGAATTTGAATAAAAAAATAAATATTCTAAAAATGATAAAAGATAAAGCAAAAATTAAAATTTTATTTCTAGCCCTCTTGTTCTTCTTTTACATTTAGAATTAAAAAAAAAAAAAAAAAACTCTTTTTATTATTAATTCATGTACTTTATTCAATTTGATATTACTCTTTGGTTTTATTTTAATATTTAAAAATAAAAAATAAAATCAAAGAAAACTCCTTTTCTTTTGTTGTTGTTCCAAACAACGTCTATTCTAAGTATCAAGTATCCCAAGATCAACATGTGTTATAAATAGAGGACATTTGTAAGTGAAGAGTGTTCAAGAAAGCGATCAAGACAGTTGTTCTAAATCATTGGCACTGTAAAACGTATTGTATTCAACAAAGACTGTTTGTTTTAATTGCTTTCAAAAGATTCTCAATTGTCAGGAGATTTCTCATTTCTAATTCAAAATTTATATTAAGCCTTGATTTTTCACCCTCTTTCTCTTCATCTCTTTGTTTTTGGGTATTTGTTTTTTTTTTTTGTTTTGTTCTTTTGTTTTGTTTTTTGAAAGCTTTATACTTTGATTCTCCATTCAGTTTTCTTTAAAGAAAACAAAAACATTATTCAATTTAATTTCTTTTATTGATATATATATATATATTTTTAGGAGAAAAATTTTATCTCATTCAATATTTCCTTTCTTTTGCCCACCCCACCCCTACCCTACTCCACCAACCCCAAACTGTCTCCACCACCACCCCCACCCCACTCTTGTTCCTTTTGATGACATCCTTATGATTATTGAGTCTTTTATTATCTACTCAACAAGAGGCAGGCGCTTGCTCCGATATGAAATATCTTCTTCAATGAAACAATCTAATAGAATGCCAAAGACAAAAATCCATACAAAACGTATTGTTTGTGCACAAACAATTTCATTTTTCTTTTTTCTTTTTGTTTTAAATTTCAATATCTCCCTCCCCTTTTTTTCTCCTCTTTCTGCTTTCTTTCATTATCTCATCTTCACTTTTGTTGCAGACATTATAAAATTATTGATCTCAAAATTTCACGTCTTGGATTGTTTCAAGAGAGACATTTTTGCTCTGACAAATGAAGAAGCTTATAGGGAAGCAAAGGTTACAAGTTATGGATATTATGCAAATTTTCTTTCTCTTTTTGTTCCTTTTGTAGATTTTAATTTTGATATTACTTGTCCATTCTTTTACTTTCTATCTTATTTTTAGTTTTAGTCTTTCAATCTGCTATTATCTTCTTCTAGACTTTATCAAAACTTTCTTTTTTTTCTTTCAATCATTCTCTTGTATTTTATTCTTTCTCGTTCTTTCAACATTTCTTTGAATATTCTTTCTTATTACATTTATGTCCAGTTTGATTCTTTTTATTTTTTTTATTATCTTTTCTTCATTTCTCTTGTTTTTTTTCCTCTTTTCAAATTATCAACCTTTCTTTTTTCTTCCTCCTGCCTTTCTGTCTTTTCTCCTCCTCCTCCCTTTCTGTCTTTCCCCCTCCTCCCTTTCTATCTTTTTTCCTCCTCCTCCTCTTATCTTTTCTCCATTTTCCTATTATGTTTCTTTTCTGCTTTCGTTTTTTTTCTTTTTTAACTTTCTCTTTGTTCTTTCTTCCTTTTTTCTTTAGATTCTTTTATTTTCTTTTGATTCATTCTTTCTTTTTGCTCATCTTTTCTCTCTTTCTCTTTTTTTTCTTTTTTTCCTAATTGTTCTTTCTTGCTCTCTTTTTCTAATGTTTCCTTTATTTGTTCTTTGTTTTTTTAAATATGTTTATTCTCTTTACAAAATATCAACCTTTCTATCTTTTCTCCATTTTCCTAATATCTGTTTCTTTTCTCTTTTCTTTCTTTTTTTTTCTTTCTAAACTTTCTTTTTTTCTCAACTTTCTTTTTTCTAAACTTTTCTTTTTCTTTTCTTTCTTTTTTACTTTCTCTTCGCTTGTTCTTTCTTCCTTTTTTCTAGATTCTTTATTTTCTTCTTTATTTCTTTTTCTTTACTCATCTTTTTTTCTCTCTCTCTCTCTCTCTCTCTCTCTCTCTCTCTCTCTCTCTCTCTCTCTCTCTCTCTCTCTCCTTTTTTTTTTGCTTAGTTGTTTTTCTTGCTTTATTTTCTAACATTTCCTTTACTTGTTCTTTCTTTCTTCAATATGAATTAAATGTAAATTTGAAGGAATATTTTGGTGTGATTGGAATTTCTAACCTTAGATCTTTACCCTTTAAATGTTGTCATGAATCTATGTATAAGACCTTTATTTCTTTTGCTCTTCCTTTCTCACTTCTTCTCCTTCACTATTTCTCTTTAACTTACTCATTCCCTTTATTTCTCTCTTCTTCTTTACTTCACTATTTTTCTTTCTCCCCCACTTCCTCTTTATTTCACTCTCACTCTTTCTCCTCTCTTTACTCTCACTCTTTCTTCATCGCTTTCTCTTTATTTCACTTTTTCCCTCTCTTTATTTTACTCTTTCCCCTCTCTTTATTTTACTCTTTCCCTCTCTTTATTTTACTCTTTCCCTTTCTTTATTTCACTCTTTCCCTCTCTTTATTTCACTCTTTCTCAAATTCCTTCTTGAATTTACTTTTTTCTTTCTTTCCCACTTCCTCTTTATTTCACTCTCCCTTTCTTCCTCACTTCCTCTCTAGCTTAGTCTTTCTCTTTCTTTCTCACTTCCTCTCTTTCTTAAATCTGACCAACCTTTTAAAGAGATATTTTAGCAAGAGTGGTACTTTAATCTGTCTTCCTCCTTTAAATATAATCTTGAAACAATTCTCTCTTTCTTTCTTTCTTTCTTATTCCATTGTTTTCTAAGAATTCCAACATTCAGCAGAAAATAAGGAACAATGCAAAACTCATCACAGAAACATTGTAGCCTCTGCCATTGTCTCTTCGTGTAAATGAAAACCAGAAAATTATGCTCCATGCACTAATTAGCAAAATTAATCTCAGATTTTATCTGAAAAAAAAAAAAAAAAACCAAAAAAACAATTGCTAAAGGGAAAAGATGAAACAACAAACAAAACAAAAGAAAAACGAACGAGGAAGGAAACAATAAAATCCAAAGTCCAAAGGTGTTGTTTGCTATTAAAGTCATCAGATTCATGACTTTAGAAAATGGTCTTTTTTTTTCTTTGTTTCTAGATTTGGGTTTTGTTTTTTGTTTTTTCTATTGTTTATTCTTTTGTCTTTATTACAGAAAACAATTTATTCTATTAGAAAACAATGAATTCTCTTTACTTGATGTTATGGGAGCTGTTTTTTTGTTTTATTTTTGTTTTATTTTAGTCTTAAAACTTAATTTCCAGAATAGAAAACATTGTCTTGACACAAATATTATCGGTTGTATTTGAAAATAAGGTGTTTAGTCCTGAAGCTTATTTGTTTAAACAATTTTCTTTTTTTTTCTTTTTTACAGCTTCCAACAATTAAAAGTGATTATTTGTTTAAATTGTGCAATTGTTTTCTAATAAATGATAAAAGGGAAATTAATAGCTGATATACATTTCAATTATCATTCAATTCCTTTAATAATTAATTCACTGTGTTGGTGAGGATTAGAATATGCTGACTGTATAAATTTACCAACCCCTCCTTATATACAAAGATATATTATTATATATATATTATATAATATATATGTCATATTTATAATATATATGTCATATAGATATATATATCATATACATTATTATTATATGTAAAATTTTATTAAAACTGACTGTATATATATTTACCAACCCCTCCACATGAGCAGGATGTTACACAAGGTCAATTTCTTAAGTGCAGTTTAACAGGTTTGAATTCAGAGTTTTCCTTCTCCTAGACCGGTTGCCTAACCAAAGGTTAAGGAGCTCAGTCTGCCCTACTATTTACCCAAAGCTGGAGGGAAATATCAAGGCTATTAGCTCTATTTGAAATGCAAACAACCTCGTCCAAGATTAGAACTCTGTCTGGCGATTCCATTTCCTTTGACTCTTACCATTACACCATGTGCTTCTACTATATATGGTTTCAAGTAACTATTCCCATTTATTTATTATCATTTGTGTGGAGGCATATGGGGTAATGGTTACTGTTGTAGGAAATGGACACAAAAAATGACTTCAAATCCTAGATGAAGCTGTTTGCATTTTACATAACACTAATACACTAAGGAAAAATATGCATCCAACTATTCTCACTCCAGCTATGGGTAAAATAGTAGGGTAGACTGGGCTCTTTAACCTTGGTGAGATAACCAGTCTAGGAGAAGGAAAAACTTAGAATTCAAACCTGTTAAACTCCAATTAAGAAATTGACCTCTTGTCACATCCCGCTCAAGTGGAGGGGTTGGTAAATATGTATAATCATTTGTTTCTATTCAGTTGTATGGTTTCAAGCATTCTTATCTAATACCAATAATTAGAAAACAACTATATTTTATCTAAACAGTTACTACCCCTCCAGTTCAGATTCGAGATTGGAGTAATGGTGATGAAAGCATACTAAGCCCTGCTGATTGTATCCCCTTCAAAAGAGTAAGAGCCCCCCACCCACCAACCCACCTCAAAAATGGTGTGTTCTGGGTATAACACAAAATTGCATCTGATGTTGAGGCTCTAGTTGTGGGGGTTGTGGAATACATCTTCATTGCCATTACTCCTAGATCCATTCTGAACTGAAGTGGTATTACCTGCCTGTGTAAAATAGAGCTGTTTTCTAATTATTAGTATTAGATAAGAATACTTGAAACCCTATGACACTATGCAAACAAAATGATTATGATTAAATATGAATAATTACTTGAAACCATATAACTGTAAAATTATTAGTTTTCAATAAGAATACATGAAATCATTTGACTGTGTACAAATTATTTGTATTAGATAGGAAAACTCTGAATTCAAAACTGTTTGACTCCACTTAAAAATTGACCTTGTGCAGAGGGGTTAGGTAAATACATAACTGTAATAAAAAAAAGTAATTTAAAAAAGAAATGCAATGATACATTAAAAATAATACTGATTCCAATCAAATGTTTAGAAATTGAACAAATTTGGGCATTAGATAACCCATAAGCAGTTGATATGCCATTAAACAAATTAACTGAACAAACCTATATATATATATATATATATATATATATATATATATATATCAATAAAGGAAGGAAGAACTAATGGAATTACGGTATTGAGTTCTTCCTTCCTTTATTGATAAATATTGCTCTGTATATAATCTAAAAGGTTATTATACATTGAGCTCTCTTCAGTGATTTAAAGATTCGCTGTATTTATACATACTGGATCATCAATATTAGTACAGTGGATCTTAGAAATCACATATAGAATCATCCCTTACTACCAAGTTTTGGATAAATCTCATATATATATATATATATATATATATAAATACTCATGTTCCTTAAAAGTATGACAGTTATTCTTGCAACAGTCTCTGATGAGACCATCAAAATCATCCAAGATGAAATGCAAAAATGTAAATCCTGATTATCTGATATTGCTTATCCACCAAATTCTTATTTCTCATGAGTGCTATCACCTCAGCTAAATAATGGACCATTTTGTTTTTATTAGAAAGAAAGAAGAAAAAGGACATGCTATACAGACAAAATATAATAAGAGAGTAGGGGAGAGATAGAGAGGGAGTGAGCACGCAGAAGTGATAATGCTAATCAAACATAATGAACAGATGAAAAGAAGGAAAGAAAGAAAAAAAATGAGTGAGGGAGAGTTAAATCAAAATCATTATACTTTTTACATATTGAACTATTTAGCAATAGCTCTTAAATAAACATATCAAACAATAATTAAATCATCATACTGTGGTATATCTACAGGTCCTGCTATTATATACTTATAATTCCAATCAAATGTTTAGAAATTGATCCAATTTCAACATTAGATAACCCATAAGGAGTTGATATGCCATTAAATAAACCAAACCTTTACTAATTGATGAAAGTGGTAAATAACAATTTTCTTTTAGTTTGTTTAATTATTCTAAAATTTTAGAAACTTGAAACTTTTAGCAAAGGATGATTAAATCCTAAAACATTTTCCTCTTTATTTTATATACATATCAAATTTTTTAAATTTAGGTTAACTGTGGTTCTAGATAATTACCTTGGCTATAACTTTAAGCTTTAAGACTATAAACATATGGGCTACTTTTTGTCAAATTTAAAAAAAATAATATACATTCTTATTATTACCAAGTAATAATGATTTAAAAAAATGTACCTAATCTTTAGGGGTCAATTTAGCTCAGTCGGTAGAGTATTGGCCTAGGAATCACAAGGCTCCTGGTTCGATACTGGTCCCTGTCAACTGAGTGCTTGATTAGAACAATTCAGTAATCTGATCTGTGCAATAAAGTGGGGGCGGGCTGACGGTAGGTGTGCGCACCCCTCAGCAAACACAATCTCCTGGGTCTAGCACTAGCGAAAAGGGGATAGACTCCCTCACTGTCAGGCTGACATCAACAATAGGCCACTCTGATAACTTTACTTAATCTTTAATCCTCTCTGTCGGTAAAGATTGGAAAATGCTGACTGTATCCCCTGAAGAAGGGTGAGACTCCACCACCACCATGAAAATGTGGTGTCCTACATCTGACAGTAAGGATCCAGTTTTGGAGATCTGGCAAGTGTAGAGTACACATTCATTGCCATTATTACTCTGACCTGGAGTGGTAGTACCTGTTAGTGTTCAAATGCTAGACAAGGCTATTTACTTTTCTTTTTGCACTAATGACCTTGTAAAAGATATGAATCCATGTAGTAGGGTAGACTGTGTTCTTTAGCCATGGTTAGGCAACCAGTCTAGGAGAATGAAAACTCTGAATTTAAATAAGGTTTACTCTGCTTAAAAATTGACCTTGTGTCATATCCTGCTCATGGAGGATGAGTTGGGTAAATACATACCTGTGTGTATATCTTCTCACTACAAGTAGATTATTATATTCTATTTTGTTCTGTACATTTACTTATGTAGCATATTGGAAAACATTATTATAAGAATTCAGTGAATAAGCAACTCCAGATAATTAGGATTTACATTTTTGGATTTCCTCTTGCAAGATTTGGGTGGTCTCATTTTTAACCAGAAGATGATAACGGTCATACAATCAACGAACAAGTATTATTATAGCAATATTACATTGTGTTCAACTGGTATTATGATTTGGAGGTCATCTACTGAAATTGAACTTGGATTTTAAAGTAATTGATATGCCCAAAGAGAAGTGACAAAAAATGTACTGGTCACAAGGTAAATACATTTTTGGAATGAAAAACATCTTCTGGTTAAATTATCTTCAATTGCTTATATATTATACACACACACACACACACACACACATATATATATATATATATATATATATATATATATATATATATAATGTTAGAGTAGTGGGGTAAAGTACTTGTTTTGAGAATTGCATAGGTGAGAAACAGTCAGTAACCAAGTACTGTTGGTTTCATGTCCATGCTACCCTAACATAGTACTCAATATCATGGATAGAGTAGGTATATCTATTTACTTATGAATATAGCATTCTATGTATCTATCTATCTATCTATATATATATATATATATATATATATATATATATATATATATAACATAGAATGCTATATTCATAGGTAAATAGATTTACATGAACATATATTTAGCTCTTTATATTGAGCACTTTTAAGTCGTTTTTTAAATCCAGAAGTAAATAGTATTTTATATTTGTTTACTTGGTTGATTTAATGGTAACTGCATATATATATATATATATATATATATATATATATATATATATATATAGTCAACAGTGCATATGGTTTGAGAATCCCATAGATGAGAAACTATCAGTAACAAAGTGCTGTTGGCTTCATATCAATGCTACCCTAACTTAGATATACATGCTCTATCCATAATATTGAGTACTATTTACTTATAAATACAGCTCTCTATATTATAAAGATATCAATATAGTTTGCTGTATTGTTATAGCAATTTTACATTGTGTTCAATGTACTGGGGATTCTTAATAAAATATATATATATATATATATATATATATATATATATAAATACTCTTTACTTATAAATATAACACTCTATATTATTAGTGTATATATATATTTGCAATTTTATAGCAATTTTACATTGTGTTCAATGGACTGGGGATTCTTAATATATATATATATATATAAACTGATTAACAAAAGCTATCACAGTCTCCTTATTATTATGTGATAAATTTTACTTTTCCTTATATCAACAAAAGCCCTGAAGAAGATCTAATAAACAGATTGAAACACTGCAGCATTGGCTGAATCAATATCACTCATTTTATTTGAACCTGTTTTTTTTTTTCAAATTTTTCACTATATTACATATATATATATATATATATATATATATATATAGTTTGCTATGTTGTTATAGCAATATTACACTGTGTTCAGTGTGCTGGTGATTTGGATGCCATCTACTTAAACTGGGATTTTAATGAATTTTAATTGAATGGTAGTCTCTCCCAACTATCCTTGTAAACCATTAGTCTTACTGGCCATAAATATATTCAAATTGAATTTCTTCTTGTGGGAGGTTTTTGTTCTGGTAAAACATCAAACTAGAATGACTTCACCTGCTTAGTTTAGATTATGAGAAATTTATTTTTTCTGCGGTCAACATAACAACAATGTGTACTAAAAAGTTCTTTGACAAAACAAACCTTTGTAGATTTTGAGTTAGCAACATGATCACACAAGTCCATTTCCCAGATGGATAGTGTATCAATTAATTGTATAAGACACAGGACTCTCTCTACTCTCTTAACATTCCATCTTGTTTTTACCACTTTCTCTTCTTTATTTTCTTTTATTTCCTTCTCCTGTTTTTAGTTCTCTTCCTTTTTCTTCAAGGGAACATTTTTTCTTTTTTAAATTCTTTTGTTTTCTTTGGGTTTTTTTCCTACTTTGGATATTCCACGTTTCAAAGAAATCAGTAGTTTCCAAATAAAGATTGGTCTTTTTTTTTCTTTTTTTTTTTCGAGAAAGAGCATTCAAAAGTTCTGTAGAGTATCAGTATTTATTTTTGTAGTTTTCCTTATCTTCTTGTTACATTTTGCTTAAAAGTGTGTGCATATATATATATATATATATATATATATATATATATATATAATGTATTTGTGTGCATGTATATATATATATATATATATATATATATATATATATAAGGGCTAGTTTAGCTCAGTTAGTAGAGCGTCCACCTAGGAATAACAAAGTTCCTGGTCCGATACCGGCCCTTGTCAACTCAGCGTATGAGTAGCACAGGGATCTGTGCAGTAAGTGAGGAGCTAATGTTGGTGTGGCGCTCCATCTCCGATACTAAAATAATCTTGATCGAGCACTAATGAAAAAGAGATAGACTTTACTTACTACTTATATATATGTATTATATATATATATATATATATAATATATATATAATAGTATTAGCATAAAAAAATCTCAACCTTGACTACTGGAGATCTCAACCAGTTTGACTCATCTGATGATTGCATAACCATGAAACTTTAATGACCAAGATTGATTATATATATATATATATATATATATATATACACATACACACACACACACACTTTCAATAATAAAGAAAACTTAACCCACCATCATTCGGTTATTATAAATTTATTTTGGTATTGCATATTTCAGTGAACAGATAACACTGAGGAATTTAAATCCTGTGTCCCAAAATATTCTTAGATGTTCTTAAGAAAGGCATGAACCCTCTTTTCCCTTCATTTTATCCCATCACCAGTCAGTTGTATCTCACTATGTTTGACAGAGAAGTGATTGGATAAACGAGCACTTGTGTAAATCACTCATCCATAACTGTATCAACTGGCTTGGCTGTAGCAACAAAAATCTGTTTCTATTGTCAACCTTGACAGTAACTAATAAGATAAGACATGAGATAGAACTAACAAATACTGCATGAATGAGAATAATTTTTAAACTGATGAGTAAGATTTCAGCTCTGAAGAATCATCTCAAAGACTTCAATTGGCCAAGCAGGGTGAGGCTCCACAAAAACCATCACAGATCACAGTTGGTACTTCTCTTATCTCCCTGCCAGTATCTTCTTCCAAATAGTTCTGAGATTAAAATCAGGAATTGTAGTATCTCATTTATCATGTACTTTACTCTCTTTGAAATTTTCCATTTAAAGTGGATAAATCAAAAATCAAAAGTAATTGAATTTGCTCTATTCACGAGCCTGGTACACCTTGCAAGTAAAAGTAAGTAAAGTCGTCGGGGTGGCCTAAAGTCGGTGTCCGCCAATCAGCGATGGAGTCTATCCCCTTTTCACTTGCGCTAGACCAATTAGACAGTCCTCATTGTTTTTTAAAACAAGTTTTAATAAATACATGACTAGTATTATATATCTATATATAGTCTGTTTTATTTTAATACATATTTAAAGTTTACACTTCAAATTGTTTTATTTCTTAATTCTTTAATGAATTTGATGATTTTACTTACTTAGGGTAGAAACTCGCTGACATTGAATTTTTAACTCCCACCCCTCAGGTAATATGTTTAAAAAATAGGGTGCTTTTATTATACAGAATGGTCATGTCTATGGGATAGCATTATATGTTGTTATACTCAGCCAGTGGCCTAGAGTCCAAGTGACAAGAAGTCTCCTCAGGTCTCTTGAACCTTCTCAGTATTCTATCTGATCTCAGTGATGCCTAATAGCCTCAATTCTTCCAAGGATCTTAAACTTTTCCAGTCTCTTTTCCTGATTTTTTTGGGGTTATTCAAAGGGATCTGAGTATTATTGGTGTCTCTGTTATCTTCACGATCCATATTTTTCTTGCTCTCTGTCTAGGTCTAGGTCTTTCAATTACTTTTGCTCTGTGATCTGTTTGAACAGTGAAGTCCACTAACTGACAAGTTCTTTTCTTCTTGTTAACTCTTTGAACTCAAGCAGCAGGTAATTAGAAGTACATAAACTTGGTTGGCCAAGATTTCATCTGTGAATTCTCCACTTCTACATCACTATTGCCAATAGAATCTTGCAATTCTATTTGTTATCAATAATTTTATTTTTATTTTTTTTATATATTTTAAATTGTCTTTAGAATGTTTTAACCTGTTCTTCAACAGCTTGTAAAATGGTTTAATAACAGATTATAACGTTTTACATTTTCAGCTATTTTTCAAGCCAAAATCCCAAAGTTAGAGGCTCAGGGTTTTAAGGGTTAACTTCTGACTGAGATTGGATGATCTGTTTTCATCTCAAAATCACAGAGATTTTTGGGTCTCATTTTCTATGACATATTTTGGACAGAACATTTACCATTTGTCTGTGGAAGTCAAAATTCATTCATCCAGTTATTATTATTATTATTATCATTCCACCTCCTGCCATTACTTCAATCACAACTACTAACAGTATTATTAATAATGAGGATGATGTCATTCCCTTAGTCCCAGTCTTTGATTGGTGAGGTTCAACTATTTAAGTATTCCTTTTAAACTGTTTAAAAAAAGAAAGATTTGCAAATGAACTCATGTTTTCATTATTAACAGTTCTGACTCCAATTTATTGCAAATAACTCACATGCTGTCAAAAAACAAAATGAAAATGTTTTACTTTTTTGTTTGCTTGTTTGTGTGTTGTTTCTTTTTTTGGTGGGATAGGGTGGGGGGTGATTTTTGCTACCCTGGTATTCTTTCTCTTTTCTATGCTGTTTTTTTTTCTTTTTTCTTTTTTGTTTGTTTTTTTTTTTTTTTTTTTTTTGTTTTGTCTTTTGTTTTTTGGGAAAGTTTATTTTACTTTATTTTCCTCGAACATTTGAACCTTATTTTTTGGATCTCAACTTGTCATTCAATTTCAATTTTTGACTGCTAGTATTTATTTTCACCCCAAAATAAAAAAAAAAAAAACATTTTTTAATTTTTATATTTCATTGCTGCCAACAATGAATGAACCACTTCAATTTCTTGTTTTATCTCCCATTTTTCTTTTTTTTTTTGTTTTCTTTTATAAAATCCATCAAATAAATCTCAAAGTAAAATCCTCCATTCTTCTCATGTTTTGTTTATCTAAATAAAACCTTAAGATCTCTTACTCCACTAACCACCTCCTCCTCCTCCTCCTCCTCCTTATTATTATTATTATTAACAGTAATATTTACCAGTGTATTCTGCTGATTTTCATTTCTGCTTTCTTCTTATTCTTCTTATGAAATTATTCTAGTTATTATTCTCTCAATTATTGTTTGAATGATTGTTCAGTTGTTTCTTGTATGATCTTGAAAGGATTTATATTCACTTGACAGGCGTACAATAAAGAAAGCCATTGTCAACCATTGACAAATGGAGACTGCCAAGGTTTACTTATTCATTGTGCAATAGAAATAAATGTGATTTTTCATTTGGATAATGAAATTTAAAAGAACGAAAAAATGGCAGCTTTCTTCTCCTTTTATCTTTTTCAAACAAGATGAAAAGAAATCTTTTAAAAGAGCAATTTCAATAAGAGAAATATAATATGCAGCCGTTCATAGTTAAATTTTTCTTTCCCTGCTTACACACAAGATAATAATGACACTTCATATTATTGTTATTATTATTATTATTAGTAGTAGTAAGTGGTGGTATTTGTAGTATTTCTGTTACTATGACTACTACTAGTAATAATAATAATGACGACAATAACTTCACATTACTATTATTATCAATAGTAGTAATATTAATAGTGGTATTTGTTACTACTACTATTAGTAATGATAATAATAATGACAACAACTATTATTAGTAGTAATCAGAATAGTTGTTTCTCTATTATTATCATTAGCAGTAGTAGAAGTAACAGAAATACTACAAATACCACCATTAATACTACTACTTCTACAAGTGGTGGTATTTGTAGTATTTCTGTAACTACTACTACTACTAGTAATAATAATAATAATAACTTTTAGCAGTAATAGTAAGAATAGTTTTTCTGTTATTATTATTAGTAGTAGTAGTATTAGGTGGTAGAATTTGTAGTAATTCTGTTACTTCTACTACTAGTAATAATAATAATAACAATGACTTTTAGTAGTAGTAATAGTAGTAGTCAGAATAGTATTTTCTCTATTATTATTATTATTATTTGTAGTATTGGTGGTATTTGCAGTAATTTCTGTTACTACTACTACTACTAATAATAATAATAATAATAATAATAACTTGAAGTAGTAGTCAGAATATTTGTTTCTTTGTATGAAGGTTTGTTTCATTGCTTTAACAGTTCTAATCTCAATTCAACTCTAAGATTTCCTGCAAATGGAACCAAAAAGAAAAGAAATATTTTTATACAATTTCAATAACAGGAATTATTCTCATTTGCCTTTATTCAAGGGCATGGAGGTGTGTTCAGGAACAAATCTATATGCATGTATGTGTTTTAAATCTGTATATAAGTAAAAATGAACAAAGTGATGCTGTTCAAATAAAAAAATCTATAATTTTTATTGTTGATGGTAAAATGAGCATATTAATGTTTACATATTCTCTGAGATTGAAGATATTATAATAGACTCGCATTGACACAAATACATGAATGGTATATATTACATTATATATATATATATATATATATATATATATACTCAGGAAAATGAGAATAAGAGTTCCCTTGCACTAATATTTAACTTTTTATTCATCTTTTATTTATTTATCAAATTAAATGATTATTTATGTTTGAATCGGCACTTTTGCTTGTCTATGGTTGACATCATTTCTGTTATGTTGAGAATACAGGAGCATAGGTCAACTGTAATCCTTTCAAATAACTTCAGTTAACAGATGAAAGTGAAGAGAGAATGAGTTGGGGGAAAAGAGAAATTGAAAGAAAGAGGGAATATAAAGAGGTGAAGAAAAGAGAGAGAGAGGACATAAAGAAATGCAGAAAAGAGGGAGAGAGACAGAGAGGGACAAAAATAAAAGGGTGCAGAAAAGAGAGAGAGAGAGAATGTGAAGGGATGTAGAAAAGAGTGAGTGAGAGAAGGAACATAAAGGGTTGCAGAAAAGGAATAAGAGAAAAGAAAGTAAAAGTTTTCTGAGTGTTAGGAGGATTATACTCCTAATGATCAGTAAATAAAACTCCTATTTGTTCACTCCTGATTGGTGTAAATGGGATCATCCCATCTTCCATAAATCCTGGGAGACACAACCAGGAAGAACAAAGACAGACAGACGGACTGGCGACAATCCATCTGGATTACAGGAGTTTAACCATAGACTGAGTAGAGACCAAAATGTCCAATACTGGATGCTATCTTGGTCTTCTTCACCTGAACAACAAGGGAAATGGACAGGAAACGAAGGCACAGCAATGAGAGAGAGGGAGAGAGAGAGAAAATCATGTAGTCTACCAATTTATTACCCATAGAAAAAAAAGCATTTCTGAAATGCCTTGAATATCATAACAATGAAGTTTCTCATTATTATGTAGCGAGACCAGTAAGAAGAGTAACTGTGCATTATAAGACATTTATTTTTTTTTAAAACCTTATCTTTCTTATTTGCTTAATTATTTCTAAATCATTGTCCTAAAATCTGAATATACAAGGTGTCCCAAAAAATTTGACATCTATTGATCTAATGATCTAATTCTTGATCAAAATATCTTAAATTTAAAAATTTGTAAAAACGAAGTTTAACGTTTAATTTCTTTTTTTTTTTTTTTTTTTTTTTTTTTCAGGGTTAATTTTGTGTGTTAAAATTTGCTCAAACACAGTCAAACAAGAGTGTGAGTCTTTGGGAAATTGTTTTCTTTGTTTAAGGGCATATCAACCTTCTACGGTTATTGAATGCCAAAGCCATCCTTGTAGAACACTAACACTAGGGGTACTATTTAATCCATAGCTGAGAGGATGAGGGGGTTCATACCATTCCTAAGGGTATTAGTCCAAAAGTGAACATTATCGCACAACTGGAGTTTGAACTCACTCACCATGATGTCTCAGTCCAGCATGTTAGCCACTATTCCATGGGGATACCCGATATCCCTCAGAGTATCTTGTTTAAATTTTGATAAATCTTTTATTATTCAACCTGAAGCCTATTTAATTTTGTTTGCTTAGAACTTGTAATTACTTAAAGTATTCAAATTTTAAATGATGTCAATTTTTTCTGCACACCCTGTATTAATATTCCCATATCAATACTTTTAAGCTATCACTTCTCTTTTTCATAGTTTTACCAACTTTTCCTGAGTAGATTCATTTATTTAGTTTCCATCTTATAATTAATTCCTAACTTTGTCAGGTAGAGTATGTGAAAGTGTGAACACATTGTTTATTTCCCACTGAGCGTGACACAGCTGCCCTACGCTACTGTAAATATGAATCAGCTGAAATAGTTTTCAAAAGTTGAGATCAAATTTCCATTCTTGTCCACCAACTTGGTGACTCATTTACTTTCTTGTCCTTTTGTACAAGATCCAAAACTTGAGTGCATAAAATAATTCTATAGAGTAATTCAGCCTACTGCAAAAGAAAAAACAAACAAACAAACAAAACATTCAGCTCAAATAGGTTCTGGTGAAGTACAACACTCAGGCATTTTTATAAGGGAAAAAAAAATCTTTGCTCTAAAGAATCTAATTTGGAAATCGTAGTTTATGACTCCAACTCCACTAATACAAAAATTCAGATTATGTATATGTCCTGTCAGTGAGGTATAGAATATGCTGACTAAAACTCCTGCAGAGGGGTACTTATTTATGTACACAAATCAGTCTAATCTCAGAAGACCATCTCTCCTAGCAGCCCCTAACCCCTCGCCTAAAAATGGTATGGGTTGGATCTATATCCTGATGTCTGAAGTACCCTCTTTAAGACAATATTGTGTCACTGACCACCAGGGATGGTCATTTCCTGGGAACGTGTCCACATTAAAATGATCACACTGTCGGTGAGGCTTAGAATATGCTGACTGCATATTCTGCAATGGTAAAACCACCCCCTCCACCACCATCAAGGGAGATCCTGTACATGAAACTAAACTTCATCTGATGGTGAGGCTATACTTCTGGAGATGTGGAGAGTAAGGAGTACTCCATTGCCATTATTCCAAGGTCCACTCTGACCTGGAGTGGTAGTACCTGTTAGGGTTCCATTATTGGGGCAAATATATCTATTTAAATATTATTTGTATTCAATACAAAAACCTGTCTTGCACACAGTAATTGGTATTATTTCTAGTGAGAATAGTTACTTGAAACTATAATTGTTTACTGAAAATTATTATTAGTTACTTGAAACCCTATAACTGTTTGCAAATAAATGATTATTATTAAATAGAAATAGATGAAACCATATAATTGTGTATAAAATATTAGTATTAGATAGGAATACTTAAAACCATACAACTGAAAATTATTTATATTAGATAGGAATACTTGAAACCATATAACTGTGTAGAAATTATTTAGATAGAAATACTTGATATCATATAACAATGTACAAAAAAGGGGATTCATTTGTCCGAAAGTGAACATAATAGCTTGACTGGTGTTTGAACTCACTACAATGTGGCAGTCCAGCACGTTAGACACTACGCCATAGAGACTCCCTGCTTCAGTTATGATAATTTATTTTAACACAGCTAATATACTCACATGCATTGATTGAATTTTGAAGATTTAATTCTTAAACAAAAATATTAGTAATGGTCAACTAATAAAAAGTTGGTGAGTGGCCTATAGTAAGTATCAGCCGGACAGCAAGGGATTTTATCCCCTTTTCAATAAACCAGAGAGATTGATTTTACTGAGATGGAGTGCCACACGTATCTTCAGCCCTCCACTTTACCACACAGATCAGATTACCCAATCTGTGCTACTCAATCGCTGAGATGATGGGGATTGGTATCGAACCTGGAACCTTGTGATTCCTAAGCAAGTAAATGATTTTCTGAAGTTGAAATTCACACATCATGAAAAAAAAATAGGAACTAGGAACTTGGCTTCAAAAATTAATTTCATAATGATGATTTCATAAATTAATTTTTATAAATCAATGATTTTGTTAAACCATGGTTTGGCTTATACATGAACAATGATGCTGATAGCTTTTCTTTTTGGTTTAGTGAGTCCTTAGATGCACATATTTGAATTAGCCCCCCCCCCTCTTGGGAAAATGTATGGTTCCCAACTAAAGCCATCTAACTCCTACCTTGTAACCTATCCTGTGTAATTCGTTTCTAAGAAACTATTGAAATATATTTACAGTTAGCTTGAAATGGTGGGTAAAGAAATAAGTAAAACACTGGGACACATGGATATGATTTTACTGGGTCCTTTTAGATTTTTTGCATCAGGGACGCAGGACGCATACCTATCAGCATCTCTGCATGAATACGAATGGTATTTTTGTGATATTTCATTTTTGTGATATATAATTATCAAGTCTTTGAGAAAAACATGTCTTCATTTAGATTATTTTACTGGATGCCCAAAACAAATATTCATATAATTATTTGCCACCAGAAAGAAATAATCTGGTTATATTGATAATCTTTGTACAATGGATTCACAGGAGAATTTCTGCCATTTTGTCTTGGCTGTTTTCATTTTTTTTTTTCTTTTCTTAAACCCTGATATCATTTCATTCTATTATGAATTGAAAGATGGAAACAAATAATAATAATAATAAATAAATAAAAAGCATTGTAGTATATGAACCCATTAAAGGAGATGTTTGCAATCCCCCTTTTCCCCCCTGGAGGTATAAAAATGAAAATGGAAGAACAATGAAAAGGAATTAAGATCTCCAAAAGGCCTGACATGGTCTTAGTTTTATTTTTCTATCACAACTTCTTTATCCTGGCCGCTGCTGCTGCCGCAAGCACCTCCCAGCTCTTATATCTAAGATAGAAACAGTTTTCATATTATAAGCTATTGTTTTGTAACTCCTTCCGAGCAACCCATACATGATCATCACCTTCTTAGAAGTGGTGGGGGTAGATAAAAAGTATATGCATAAAAAAAAAGAATTATAAGTAAAGATCTTCCTTATTCCTTTTGTATGTATAAGAATATGTAAAACAATATCTTTGACAGTGCCAGGGGTGGAATAATATTGGCTTAATTATCGCAAAGATAATAGGAACCTACTATATATATATATATATATATATATATATATATATATATATTCTTTAACACACACAAATATATATATATATATATATATACACACACAAGTGTGTGTGTGTGTAAGGGAGACAATACCAAAACAAGAATTTACTTAGAAACTTGTCTTTTCTTTTATTTCTTTCCTTAAAAAGACCAAAGTCACTGCTTATTCTTAAAGTCTGGCACAAGGCCAACACAATTGATGGAAAGCAGATTTTCTATTAAATCTCTATCACATCAGCTGTTCTGTGATTACTATAAACCTGATACACTATGTTCTTTCTCCTTTTTCTTTTTCAATCTTGATTTAATTTCTACTTATCTAAAACACTCAAAATTTCTTGCAGTTTTATTCAATTACTTTTCAGTTGACTTTGAATTTTGTGGATGGATTTAAGGACTCTATACCTTAATTTCTCTGATTAGTCTAAAATAAAAATGGATTTATATAATTTTCTAGATATTTTTCATCACACAACCCATCTTCCAATAAAAATTCATTAACTTCAAAAGATTTCCGTCAGGCGACGCTACTGCCTTATCTGGCAATATAACAATTAGTCTAAATTTTTAACAAAAGTGCTCTCACACTCACTATATATATATATATATATATATATATTACGGCCGGGTTTGTTTACTAAATAAACGTCCACTTGCCTACTATGGCAGGGGCGTGTAATAGTATCATCATTGACAAGGTTAATTTCGCAGGGATTGTTCGCTATGTACCGGCGGCCGAACGGATATGGTCTCTGACTATGCCTGTGAAGTCCCGGTTTCGATTCCTGTCGGAGGGGAGTCGTTAGTATACATCGCTGAAGAGAATAAAGTCGAAACAGTCTGTACGGTGTTCTGCATAGAGCCATCCTTTGCGGGATTTACTTGTCAAGATTATTTTCTATAATTATCGAATTTTATGCGATACATGCATTTATAATTGCCTTCAAGCAAAAAATATAAATAATAATATATATATATATATATATCCCTATCATCCCCTTCCCCCTCAAAAAAAACAAATTACACACAAACCCACCTGAGTAACATTTATACCAATACTTAACCCCCCCATCAATATTCTACATACAAGAAATCAAAAATTCAATTTACCTACAACTCAACACAATTTAAGAATCATCCAATTTCTTTTTAGTTAAAATATTACAAAATCCCTTCATAATCCTCCTTAGTAAATAATTTTCTAAATATTTTTCAACACAATCTTTCAATAAAAATCCATTAACTTCAAAAACAAAAATTAACTGCCTTAACCGGCAATATAAACAATTAGTCTAAATATCTCCTGAGTCCAGTATCATTTACAATATCAAATCAATCACAACTTGTAAGTCATCTGTATTTCCTAAATATTAGTTTATCTTGAACACCTACACACACATTTATTCATGCTTCAAAAAAAACAACAAAAAAACAACAGTATTCTAATTTTTTTTATTTCATGTATATATACTGTAGTTGCTAGTATTTATATATATTCATACTCTTGTCCCTTAATCTTTGGAACGTTAACATCTTGTAACACCCTCTGGTTAAAAATGAGACTGTCCAAATCATCCAAGATAAAATGCAAAAATGTAAATTCTGATTATTTGCCAAATTCTTATTTCTTATGAGTATTGTCACCTCAGCTAAATAATGGACCATTCCGATTTTATTATGAAGAAAAAAGGGAAGAAAAGGGACATGCTACAGAGAAAAATTATGATAAAAAAGAAAGAAAAAGTAGGGGAGAGATAGAAAGAGGGGGTAAGCATGGAAGCAATAATGCTAATCCATTTCAATCAAACATAATGAAAAGATGGAAAGAAAGAAAAAAAAAGAGTGAGAGAGTTAAATCAAGATTATTAAACTTTTTACAAATTGAACTATTTAGCAATAGCTCTTAAGTAAACATCAAATCTTGTAATAATTGAATTATCATAATGTGGTATATCCACAGGTCCTATTAGTATTGAACTATTTTGCAATAGCTTTTGAATAAACATATCAAACATTATAATAATTAAATAAATATCCACAGGTCCTGCTAGTTCTGTATTATTACTATATCTGAGCTTTCCTTATCTTTGTTGTATATTCATAGTTTCTGCTAGTTCTGTATTATTACTATATCAGAGCTTTCTTTATCTTTGTAGTATATTCATAGTTTCTGCTAGTTCTGTATTATTACTATATCTGAGCTTTCCTTATCTTTGTAGTATATTTATAGGTTCTGCTAGTTCTGTATTATTACTATATCTGAGCTTTCTTATCTTTGTTGTATATTCATAGTTTCTGCTAGTTCTGTATTATTACTATATCTGAGCTTTCCTTATCTTGTTGTATAATAGTTTCTGCTAGTTCTTATTATTACTATATCAGAGCTTTCTTTATCTTTGTAGTATATTCATAGTTCTGCTAGTTCTGTATTATTACTATATCAGAGCTTTCTTTATCTTTGTAGTATATTCATAGTTTCTGCTAGTTCTGTATATTACTATATCTGAGCTTTCCTTATCTTTGTAGTATATTCATAGGTTCTGCTAGTTCTGTATTATTACTATATCAGAGCTTTCTATCTTTGTAGTATATTCATAGGTTCTGCTAGTTCTGTATTATTACTATATCTGAGCTTTCCTTATCTTTGTAGTATATTCATAGGTTCTGCTAGTTCTATTATTACTATATCTGAGCTTTCCTTATCTTTGTAGTATATTCATAGTTCTGCTAGTTCTGTATTATTACTATATCTGAGCTTTCCTTATCTTTGTAGTATATCATAGTTTCTGCTAGTTCTGTATTATTACTATATCTGAGCTTTCCTTATCTTTGTAGTATATTCATAGGTTCTGCTAGTTCTGTATTATTACTATATCTGAGCTTTCCTTATCTTGTAGTATATTCATAGTTTCTGCTAGTTCTGTATTATTACTATATCAGAGCTTTCCTTATCTTTGTAGTATATTCATAGTTTCTGCTAGTTCTGTATTATTACTATATCTGAGCTTTCCTTATCTTTGTATATTCATAGGTTCTGCTAGTTCTGTATTATTACTATATCTGAGCTTTCTTATCTTTGTTGTATATTCATAGTTCTGCTAGTTCTGTATTATTACTATATCTGAGCTTTCCTTATCTTTGTAGTATATTCATAGTTTCTGCTAGTTCTGTATTATTACTATATCTGAGCTTTTCTTATCTTTGTAGTATATTCATAGGTTCTGCTAGTTCTGTATTATTACTATATCTGAGCTTTCCTTATCTTTGTAGTATATTCATAGTTTCTGCTATTCTGTATTATTACTATATCAGAGCTTTCTTATCTTTGTAGTATATTCATATTCTGCTAGTTCTGTATTATTACTATATCAGAGCTTTCTTATCTTTGTAGTATATTCATAGGTTCTGCTAGTTCTGTATTATTACTATATCTATATTCTATGCTAGTTCTGTATTATTACTATATCTGAGCTTTCCTTATCTTTGTAGTATATTCATAGTTCTGCTAGTTCTGTATTATTACTATATCTGAGCTTTCCTTATCTTTGTGTATATTCATAGTTTCTGCTAGTTCTGTTTTACTATATCTGAGCTTTCCTTATCTTTGTTGTATATTCATAGTTTCTGCTAGTTCTGTATTACTATATCTGAGCTTTCCTTATCTTTGTAGTATATTCATAGTTCTGCTAGTTCTGTATTATTACTATATCTGAGCTTTCCTTATCTTTGTAGTATATTCATAGGTCTGCTAGTTCTGTATTATTACTATATCTGAGTATCTGTATATCAGAGCTTTCTTTATCTTTGTAGTATATTCATAGTTCTGCTAGTTCTGTATTATTACTATATCTGAGCTTTCCTTATTTGTAGTATATTCATAGGTTCTGCTAGTTCTGTATTATTACTATATCTGAGCTTTCCTTATCTTTGTAGTATATTCATAGTTCTGCTAGTTCTGTATTATTACTATATCTGAGCTTTCTTATCTTGTAGTATATTCATAGTTTCTGCTATTCTGTATTATTACTATATCTGAGCTTTCCTTATCTTTGTAGTATATTCATAGGTTCTGCTAGTTCTGTATTATTACTATATCTGAGCTTTCCTATATTCATAGTTTGCTAGTTCTGTATTATTACTATATCTTATCTTGTAGTATATTCATAGTTTCTGCTAGTTCTGTATTATTACTATATCTGAGCTTTCCTTATCTTTGTAGTATATTATAGGTTCTGCTAGTTCTGTATTATTACTATATCTGAGCTTTCTTATCTTTGTGTATATTCATAGTTTCTGCTAGTTCTGTATTATTACTATATCTGAGCTTTCCTTATCTTTGTAGTATATTCATAGTTTCTGCTAGTTCTGTATTATTACTATATCTGAGCTTTCCTTATCTTTGTAGTATATTCTTCTGCTAGTTCTGTATTTTACTATATCTGAGCTTTCCTTATCTTTGTAGTATTTCATAGTTTCTGCTAGTTCTGTATTATTACTATATCAGAGCTTCTTTATCTTTGTAGTATATTCATAGGTTCTGCTAGTTCTGTATTATTACTATATCTGAGCTTTCCTTATCTTTGTAGTATATTCATAGTTCTGCTAGTTCTGTATTATTACTATATCTGAGCTTTCCTTATCTTTGTTGTATATTCCTAGTTTCTGCTAGTTCTGTATTATTACTATATCTGAGCTTTCTTATCTTTGTTGTATATTCATAGTTTCTGCTAGTTCTGTATTATTACTATATCTGAGCTTTCCTTATCTTTGTAGTATATTTATAGGTTCTGCTAGTTCTGTATTATTACTATATCTGAGCTTTCTTATCTTTGTTGTATATTCATAGTTTCTGCTAGTTCTGTATTATTACTATATCAGAGCTTTCCTTATCTTTGTAGTATATTCATAGGTTGTGCTAGTTCTGTATTATTACTATATTATATCTCTTTCCTTATCTTTGTAGTATATTCATAGGTTATGCTAGTTGATACAATTTCTAGAGTAACTTAGAACAAATCAAAATCAGCTCTAACAATTTTTCAAGATTGTTCTAGCAGAGAGAGAGAGAGAGAGAGAGAGAGAAAACTCCTATCCTTATTATTCTCATTGACAACATGATTATAAAAAATCTTTGCTAATGCATTGACAGCCACATGTTGTGTCCCCTAGCTGGGCATGAGATCAACCAAGAAACACTAAAAGAATAGAGAATGTCATTGTTGACTTACTTTAAGAGTTATCAACCATTTTTCCAGAAGAAACACAGTGGGGTGAAAAAAGGAGAGTAATAACTTTGCCAGAAACACTTGAGATTTTGACAATGAGGTCTCATTTGGAGGTCTTTTTTTTTTTTTAAATTTCTCTTTCTTCTAGATTTATTTTTTTGGAAAACCAATGAAAGGAGGGTTACTAAGGTGGAATCAAAGAAACAATTGAGTTTTAATGTCACCAATAACAAAGTCAAGGCTATGGTGGTGATGACTTAGTGAACTAAGTAAAATAAATAAATAATAAAAAAAGAGTTTAACTAGTTTGGTGGGTTTGAGGTGGGGGTAAAAGAAAATTGAAAAAATAAATCATATTTGCCCAAATTGTAACGTTTCCAATGCTTGCCTAAAATCAACCCTGAACAAAAATTCTGAAATTGTAGAAAAGATTTTTTAAGAGATCAGATTTCAATGCACCAAAAAAACATTTTTTGTTTCTGCTATTATTTAATTTTGTTTCTTTTCTTAATTTTATATTTCTCATTTTGAACTGTAAAAAGATTCCTAAGAAATAAATAAAAAGAGATCTGCAAGTGTGTGACAAATGATTATAATGTAAATAAGTGCAAGAATTTATTGTCATAGAGAAAGATTACACTGGGGACACACAATTCTTGTTGAATTGGATCTGACACTTGTTTTCCACTATTTTTTGACCACTGAATAAAAAAAAAATGACCCCAGTTTTTCTATATCACGTCAACTTTTTGAGCTGTAAGATACCCTCGATTTTTCTCAAAAACCTTAAAAATACAGCATCTAACAATTTTTTGCTTATTTTATGGAAGGTTTTAAAAATGTATATATAATGGGAAATAATAAAACATCACAAATTTTGTTGAGCTAGATCTGACACTTGTTTTTGACAAACTTTTGGACTCTGAATCGAAATATTTCCTAATTTTATCTCTATTACATTAACTTTTTAAGTAACAGGATACCCTCGCTTGGTCTCAAAAAAACATTAGAATACTGTATGTGACAAATTTGAGCTTATTTTATAGAATATTTTTAAAATATTCAATAGAAAATGTTAAAAAAAATTGCTTGACTGTAATATTTGTACAAATTTATCTTATTCATACAAAGTTAGTTAGTCAAATTGTGTGCAAGTAGTTAAGGTAAAAATTTACACATTTTTTTTCCTAGATTTTTCAATATGTGGACAATTCCCCTTTACGCTCCATAGTCAGCCATCATATTTACATCCTATATACTTTGGTACCATTCCTCCATGAATTTCAAATCTCGGTGGAATCATTCATCTTGCTCATAACTGACCACATCAAGGTTTTTCAAGAAGTTAGCAAGATGGCTATGCAGAAAATGGAACTTGCTGCTCATGTTGCAATCAAACATTTTGTGGCTATCCAATTTCAGTGTAATTCATTGCTCATGCATTTCCAAGAAATTTCTTGGCAAGGTAAAGAACTTGCCAAGAACCAAGCATTCTTTTCGAGTTATGACATCATCCTGATGAAATGTTCATCTTTGATAACTTCCAGAATCTGTAGACCATCAAACATACCAGCCTTAATTTTTTTTCAATTGACAGGCTAGGAAATGCCAAAATGTGGTACTTGAAATGCTTGCCTTCAATTGGCAATGCTTTAATGAATTGCTTCAAGAGACCTAGTTTCATGTGCAAGGTGGGAGCATAATTTTCTTATGTCAACAAATGGTTCATTTAGAATGTTGGGATCAACAGGTTTGAGGTCAGATCATGAAGGCCAATTCTTCTCCACCTAAAGCTTCCTCAAGCTCTACTGCCCCACACTAGGATTTCAGCTGAATGAGGCACTGGGCGTATAGTTGATGGTAGACTAGGATACTTAATTTTACATTTGTTTTTCTTGTTATATGGTGAAGTTTTCATTAAACAGATGTAACAGTTTGTGAAATGACATTTTGGCTCTCACCAAATCATAGGTATACAAAATGCCAACTCATCATATGTTCACTTGATCCACATTCGTAAATTCTCCACACACTGCTTTCAGATCTTTTAAGGAACCTAAGACTTGTCTTAATCAAAATTTGCAAAATAGACTAGCTTCAAAAATGCATTGATGTTTGTTTTTTGACTGGGAATCAACTTAGTCACCAGATCTGAATAATTCTCCTTTATTTTCAATAAAACAATCAACGCAATCAGTTGACCAGTCCTATTACTTACAGACAAACAATACAATTGTGCTAATTTTGGGAGTAAGCTGTGGAGAAAAAACTTAACGTGATACAAGAAAACTGGCTGCAGTTTTGAAATCAGCATACCAATATTAGTCTAAATCAAATGAAAAATCAAAGTCAACAGAAATTATGTCCAAAATTGTTCCCCGGTGTTATTATTAGAAATAATCACTATCACTTAGTTGGAAGAAATATACTGATTTACTTTTCTAGATTTCAACCACTAGAATATATATATATATATATGTGTGTGTATGTATGTATGTATATATATATATATATATATATATATATATATATATATATATATAATGTCATCCACATATGGTTCTGTCCTTCTATTTCACAGCTCATCAGTGTGACTAGACAAGGCAAGCTACCTTAACTTAGATATAAGTTCTCTATCAATGATATTAGGCACTGTTAACTTATAAATATGCATTCATATTATCTATCATATATATATATATTATATATATATATATATAATAGATAATATGAGTACATATTTATAAGTAAATAGTGCTCCGTATCATTGATAGATCACTTATATCTAAATTAAGGTATATATATGTGTGTGTTGTGTGTGTGTGTGTGTGTATATGTATGTATATATATATATATATATATATATATATATATAAATAAACTTTGAAATAGTTCACTTGGTATTCAATACACTTATTCATTCTTTTTAAGTATCATTAAAACTTCTCCTTTGATATAGTGTGAACCTAAGCAATCATATTTCTGTTAATATCCTCCCCAACAAAGAATAGAATACTGACTGTTATTGAGAAGAAAGGCCTCAATGAAACATATTGAGACATACCTGAAATTTTAACTTGGGCTTTATTTTGGCATCTAAATTGATTGTTTAAAATTTAACAATTTTTTTCAAACCAAATTCAAATTATTGAAGTTTATGATTTGCTTAATAACTTCAGACACAGTATATATATATATATATATATATATATATATATATATATATTAAAGTGTGGGTTACATGTATGCTTCTTATGAATATTTTACCTAGTAAAAAATGCTTTTGAAGTTTGATTATAACCAGCATCGTAATTGTGTGTGTGATATGTATGTATGTATGTATATATATATATATAGTATATATAGGGAGAGATGAACTAATAGTTTGGAAGATTATATGAAAATATATATAAATTGTTTCTTATCTTTTAATCCTGAGCATCAGCGCATACCTCTACTAGTACTCCAGCGTGTGGGTGTATATACCAGGACTGGATTAATGCCATAAACTCAACCCATCCCAACAATGATACCACCCTCATAGTCCTCCTATTAACAACAGGAACATTTTTAAGTGCATATAAAAGTAGAATCATAATCCATTGGGCAAGCCGTTTCTAAATAATAAGACTAATAATAGATAAGACTGAAGAGAATACCAATGAGAGATAAATAGAACAACATAATAAGCAAAAGCAGCAAACTTAGCACAGAAACAGTACAAAACCACACACACACATATATATATATAATGGCTAAAATATATATATATATATATAATAAAAATAATAATTAAAAAATATTTTTAAAAACATAATCCATTTTGCAGGCCTTTTTTTTTTTTAAATATTTAATTTTCTCTTGCTGGACCCATAACAACACTATATATATATATATATATATATATATATATATATATATATAGTTAAGGTAGCATTGTATAGTCAAACACTTGATTTGAATAATCACATAGCCGAGTAACTGCTAGTAACCAAGCACCGTTGACTCCATGTCTATGCTACCCTAACTTGGATATAAATACTCTATCCTTGTTATTGAGCACTATTTACTTATAAATATAGCACCCATATCACCTATATATATATATATATAATACATATATATATATATATATATATAATGTACATATATAAAAGTTGTTGTCGGGGCGGCCTAATGTCGATATCAGCTAATCAGTCTATCACATTTTCACTAGCGCTAGACCAAGGAGATTGTTTTTGCGTCTGAGGTGGAGCGCCACACCTACCATCAACTCCTTACTTTACCGCACAGATCCTTGTGCTACTCATATGCTGAGTTAGCAAGGGCCGGTATCGAACTAAGAACCTTGAGGTTTCAAGCTGAACACTAAAATAAAGTGCACGATTTCGGGTGTAAACTGTATTTATTTGTTTAGTACAATACATTCAAGGTTTGATTGTTACCATTGGTTTCAAAACAGCGTGTTAGCCACTTTTCATCAAGATAACACACTGTTGTCTTGATAAGTGGTTAACACGCTGTTTTGAAACCAATGGTAACAATCGCACCTTAAATGTATTGTACTCTAGAATATTATATATTTATAATTAAGAAAGTGTAATTATTTCTGTGTGTTTGCGTTTCTGTAATGCTACTATTTAAAAAATTAACTTGAAATAATTGATACCTTGATGGTACATAAGCTTATTGACTTTAATAAAAAAGGAAATTTTTGGCTTTTTTTTCAATATTATAAAAATATTACTTCTGGGCTTATTTATTCATTAAATTTTCATGCATGAATATCTCTTCTGTAATTGTAAAAATAAAAAATTTAAAAAATAGAACAAAAACTACTTTGAAGTGAAATCAATGTACCTGTACTCTTTGAACTTTTCAAAGGGCAAAAATAAATGCCAAAAAGGAATATATATATATTTTTTGGCCATGTCCTGTGAATGTTACCAATACAATATGATCATGTCAAGACTCTATCTTAAGTGTTGACTACTTACATATTTACATCAGAATTAACTACAATAGGAACATGTACATGGGCGCATAAAGCACTTACCTAAATGCAGTGAGAAGTTTTTGTGTAACAGAACACAGACAATGATTATGTATATTAGCTCCATTATTAGGTCTTAACTTTAAATCTATGCTGTTTCGTCCTCTCTCTCTTTCTCTCTCACACACAAACATATCTATTAAATCAACATGTCTGTTTCTTGTAGCCAAATTATTGAACACTTCAGTTTGGCCCTTACTTAGGCTAGACGGTTGTTTGGAGAGGTTCCCTCCAATCAATCGGCTGGTCACGTCAAGCTCTAGCACCTATCTGATTATACTAACCTTATTGTTCTTATAACAAACCCCCAACCCTTTTTATCATATGAATGCAAGAAGGCGCTGGGTCTTAGTGTCATAGGTATGATTTTAAACTCTATCTGATGGTGAAGTTCCAGGTCTGGAGCTCTGAGGAATGTGGAGTATCCCTTCGTCACCATTACTCTCAAGTCCACTCTGACCTGGAGTAATCGTACCTGTTAGGATAAAAAAAAATTAGTTAAAAAAAATATTGAATACTCATTAAGAATGAACAAAATATCTTCGGTATAAAATAACCCAACAAAAGTTGTTGTTCCATAAAATCCAACCAACCAACCAAATTATTGGGAAAAATGTACATTTTAATATAAGGTTTTCTAAGATAAAGTACCCCTAGATTTGCCTGGCAATGCAAGTGAAATTAGCTTATTATTTTAAATGTTAAAAAGTGTTTAGATAAAATTTGACTTGTTCTTTGTTAAAATAGAAAGTTTTCCATTACCTTTTTCTGGTCACAATTTAACTAATTGTGAAATTTCATTATATCTATGTTAATATGTTGCTATCTTTCAGACGAAAATCTAGAGACAAAATTAAAAAAATGTAATTTTCTTTGAAATTCCGAGAGAAATTATCAATGTCAAATTTATATTGATAAAATTGACATTGATAATTTCTTAAGTGATAATTATAGACACTAGCAAATATATGCACCCTCTGGGTGCAAGTATTTAAGTTTTAATGTAATAAAATATCATATTAAATTAGAAAGGCTAATGAAACTAAATAAGAATGCATACAAAACGATTTGAAACAGAGAGGGGGTACAATTGAAAAGTAGAACAACTGAAACTTACTCTTCCATCACTCTCGTCTTTTTGTTGAAATTACTAAATTTTCCTAACTATTTAGTTAAAATAGAAAGTAAAGAATAAAATTACAGTTATTTCTTCTTGTTAATATATTTCGTTTAAGATTTACCCCCAAGTTTTTTGCTCATATTCATTAAGATAAAAACCAAACAATTAGAAATCAATAATACTAAGCCCGTATTTATTAAAATCAAATTCTAATATCAATACACAAATTAGCCTTCTTGCTTACACTGTAAACTGCTATTTTGTTATATATATAAATACAATTGCATGGTATTAATATGTAGGTATGTCCAACAGTATTAATAATGTAAAACAATTTTATTAATAATTTAGGTTTAATTAAAAATAAAATCGTGAAGAATGTGATATAAATAACTAAGGGAATTTTGACTTGAGTAGTGATATAGTTTCGGTTACAGACAGAAAAACACAATATCCATTATAATAAGATTTGCCCAAAGAGACAAGTTTAGATTAGATATGTGAATATAACAATGGAAAACCACTTCCCCATATCTCTCAAGAACCGCCAGGAGAATTCACAATTTATTAGGAAGAGTCATGATCACGCAAGTTCTAAAAAAGACATTTACTTTCCATACATTCTCTCGTTGATGTATATATTAATTCACATATGTTTGTACATATGCATTATGTATGAGGATATAATTGGCATTATATATATATTATTAGTGCTGCTCTTCGTCAACAATATATATATATGTGTATATGCGTTATATACTTAGAAAATGTTTAATTATATTTATTATCAATTTCAAATTTGTAAACCATCGATCTTAATGCAGTGATGCTGATAGCTTTTTGATTTAGTGGGTCCTGGGACGCACATATTTGCTTTGAATGAGTCCCCAGGAACATTTCTGGGTCCCAACTAAAGCCGTCTAATTCCTACCTTGTAACCTATCCTGAGTAATTCGTTTCTAAGAAACTATTGAAATGTATTTGCAGTTAGCTTGAAATGGAGGGGGAAGAAAAAAACACTGGGTCGCATGGATACGATTTTACTGGGTCATTTTTGATTTTTGACGCAGGACGCGTACCTATCAGCATCTCTGCTAATGTATATCAAGATAAACAATTTTGTCCCAATCTTATAAAAGCATTAAGTGGTCACCCAATTTAGAATTCTGCACCCAATTTTACCATTCTGCAGTAGGATTGCAACAAGGTTAGATCCGTATTGGATTACGGCTACTTGTCTTGTCTTACCAATTCGACGGTAATTGGAACTTAGTATGATTATTCTACAGAAAGGAGTATTGGTCTCGGCAATCTATGGAAACTTTAGCTTTTGCCAAAAAGGGGTTCCAGTAATGAATAGGATCATTCGGAATGAAACCCAAGACAACTAATTGAGCAATACAATACAAAACTCGTTGATCCAGTTGCTTTCGAAAGAAGTCATGACAGAAAACTTGCAACAGGTCAGATAAATATCTTTGCCCTGATTCCTGACTGCACGTCTGACGTCTCCCATTAAAAGCAATTACCTGTGATCCTTCGCTGTTTTTTAAAAAAAACAATTGTTTAGAGACCAATCAGTCCTTTCCTGGGGCTAACATTGATTCCAAGTATCAATTGTTTTAGCATCTGAGGTGGAGCGCCACACCTACCATCAGCTCCTTATTTACCGCACATATCCCTTGCTACTCATACGCTGAGTTGACGAGGACCGGTATCGAACTAGGAACTTTATAGTCGAACGGACTGAGCTACTTATATCTTAAGGCTCGTTTTAGAACGGGGATGTTCCTTTGATAGCTGCTATTTGTACTTCGTAGCAACTTGGTTTACCAAGTATTGTTTCAAGGTATTTTTTTTAAAAAGTTTTGGTTGACCAACCCGGTTCACCCTATCACAGTTGGTATAATATTGATGTCTTTCAATGGCCAAATTGTTTTTAGGCCATGTGGTTAAGGTATTTTGTAATTTTTTAACGCTCACCTCTATTGAGGCCATAAACATTTGGGACAGTTAAATCAATAATGAGTGCAGTTCTTTCATGTTTATTTCATGTGACTATATCTTATTTGGTGGCATTGTTTTTTTTATATATATCTATCTGCCTGAATAACGTCATCACAGAATACAGTCACCTTCCCATTTGATGTCATCGTTGGAGGTTCGTGTTTCCAGATGTACTGTGGTCTGTCAAGCTGCATTTCTACGCAGATTTTCCAGTGGAAATATTTACATACTTTGTTATGACAGGCAATGTAGTGGCCATCTGCCAAGAGGATCTGGCATCCAGACATTCGGTGGCTTGGACAGAGTGATCGAGAAGTCACAGGGATGTGAGGCCTTTTTTGTTGGGGTAGGGGGGTTAGAGTCAATGACAGTTCGGGTTAAGGTTTTTAGTGCATATTTTTGAAGCGAGCGAAAAACCCACAGCTAAATTTTTCAAATTGTCAGGACCAGCAATATAATAACGGATCTAACATGAAAGGAAATACACGCTGGTGTACTATCCCAAATTCTCCTAAGAAATCCTCCCTCAAATCTTGGGATGTGCCATGCGCTAACCATTCATTTAATTTGGCCGGTGTTGACAGCACCAAGTTCTCTGCCAAAACTTTGACATTTTTAGTTTGCTCTGACAAGGTTTTACTCATCTACAAAATGTTGGGGGTATTTTAAAGGCAAATGTGCGATTTCCGTCTCAATCAGACAATCAGACATCCGTTAGAAAAGTCGCATCAACCGTATCAAATCATTTTGATACTTGTTGGAAGATGTTTTAAAGGGCATAGAATAACGGGAAGAATTTTTAATAGAAGGTTGATTAGTTAGATTTTCCGGCATGTCAACCTTTGTTTAGTTATTTTATGCCAAAGACGTTTTATTCCTTCTTGATGGGATTTAACATTTTTTCAAACTCAGTTTTTTAAAAAAGTTTTTGAAACTATTTTTTTCTATTCAACCATAGATGGGACTCTAACAGGTACTACCGCTCTGGTTCAGAGTGGACCTGGGACTAATGGTGATCAAGGGACACTTTACATTCCCCAGAGCTCCAAATTGGATCTTCATTATCAAATAGTTTAACGCTAAGACCCTCAGTCACTGCTTTTTAGCGAATATATGATAGAAAAGGTTAAGGATTATCATACAGGCAATAAGGTTGGGACAATCATATAGGTTCTAGGGCTTGAAGTGAGCAGTCGATTGATCGGAGCAGGTCTCTCTGACTGCCCGTCTAACCTAAGTAAGAGCCAAAGTGGAGTGTTGCATGCCATGGACTGCTCAGCCACCAGGAATTCTCGATAGAAAAGAAGGATGGAACAGCAATAACACGAATCGTGTCATCGGTCCTCATTTAGCAAATGGCCGTACAGCTGCTTTCTCTCGCCAGCCGTCCCTATCAGTCATCATCCCTGGGAGGTTCTCTGTGCGACATCTAGGATCCACACAGAGCTGATTGATGCAAGTCTTTCTCGAGCCCTCACTGGCTTGTCCATGTGCAACTTTCCACCGGAGAACGTCACTTATGGTTCATCCTTGCTTCTCCAGCATGTCAAGTGGGCAAGTGGCCATGCAACTGCTTCTTGTGGGGTGTTGGTTACACGATTTGTTTAAGACCATATGCAGCTCTTGTGAAACTCCCATCTGGCTTATTCTCTAGGCGCTTCGTTAGAGTCCAAGTAGTGCAGCCGTACAGTAGCACTGATACAATTATAGCTTGGAATAATTGTCGCTTTAACTTATCGGTGAGATTAGATTTCCAATTCTATGGTATCTCGTTGGATGTCATGGAGATTCAATAGAAATTAGTCAACACTGCCACCTAACTTAACTCGCGACTTTGCTCAAAACATTAAATTTCTAAAGAGGGCCATAACTCATATCAACTCTTTAGAAATAGTATTAACTAGTTAACAATACCTAACTATATAACTTTGACTATATTGTAATATGATACAAATCATTTTGGAGTGTTTCAGAATACATGCTACATCTAATGTAGTAAATGGTTAAATATGGAAAAATACAGTAAACATTTTTTTTTTTTTTTACTTATGTGATTTTCTATGATTTATGTAAAAAAGTTTTAATTTAAAAGAGGGGCTCAAAGCAAACATCCGGTTGGGTGTGAAGTTGACATGTCCATATATATATATATATATATATATATAGTAAAAGTAAAGTCGGTGGGGCGGCCTATGGTTGGTATCAGCCATATAAGACCAGGAAATTATTTAAGTGTCTGTAGTGGAGCACCACACCTACTATCAGCTTCTCACTTTGCCGCACAGATCCATGTGCTACACATACGCTCAGCTGGTAAGGGCCGGTAGCGAACTTGGTACCTTGTGATTCCTAGGCGGACGCTCTACCAACTAAGCTAAACCGAAAGAGAGAGAGGGGAGGAAGGAGAGAGATTTTGGGAATAAATAGATTTTTAAATGTGAAATATGATTTTAGTACAAATGCTATAAATTATAACGTTAGTACTCTGATGGAAACTTCACTGACATCTGTTTCATTTATTTATTCATTTATTTATTATTTTGGTATTTCTTTTCTTTCGGTAACCGAGTGACATCTACGTTTGTGTCTGCTAATTTCTTTCTTTCTCTTTTTTTTTCTTTTATGACCATTCTTTTATTATTCTCTGATCAAATTTCAACCGTAACACCCAGAAGCTACGCGTAGTCAACTAATATTCCGGATTTTCTTTCACTCCCCAATGGCACTTGCAGTTTGAGGTGTTTTAAATACTTTGTTCTCTCTAATGTTTATTTATTACTGTGGCCATCTTTAACATTATTTGTCTATAAAGTTTGCTGCATGGTGTTATTTGAGGGGATTAAAAATAAACTCACAATCAATTTTATCATTTCAATTCCTTTCTTTTTCTTATTTGAAGGAAAAGTATCTTTCTTTCTCTAATGTATTTTCTTCTTCTACTATTCATTTTGATTACTTATATATATATATATATATATATATATATATATATATATATATATATATATATATATATATAATTTTGTTTTAATCTGTTTCTTTATATTATTCGAAAGAAATGTATCTTTCTCCAATGTCTTTTTCTTTATTTTTACTCTTCATTTTGATTACTTATATATATATATATTATGTTGTTGTTGTTGTTTTTAGTCTATTCTTCTATCTGATACTGCTGTTCAATTATTTTCCTTTTATTATTTGAAAGAAAAGTATCTTTCCTTCTCTGATTTCTTTCTCTCTTTTTTTGATGACTTAGATGTGTGTATATACATATAGATAGTGAGAGAGGAATATGTGTGTATATGTATGTAAATATAGAGATGTGTGCATAGATGTGTATATATATATAGTGAGAGAGAGAGATATGTGTGTATATGTATGTAAATATAGAGATGTGTGCATATATATATATATATATATATATATATATATATATATATATATATATATATAAAATTTTAATCTATTTCTCTTTTTGACACTGCTGTTCAATTATTTATAAATTGTTAATTGACCTTTTTTCTGTTTTAACTCTTACTGTCTACTTATTCAGACTTAAATCCTTCAACTTGAACATTTTTTTTTACTTCATCCTATTTAATTTTTATATCTTCTTTATTGAATCAAATTTGGTGTATATATACATATATATTTATTTATTTTCTCATTCTTGAATCCTTTCCTTTTACCTTTTATCTGTCTCTCTTTTTCGCTTCCCCCCTCTTACCAACCCTTCACCAAATCTTAATACTTCCAAATGATTGATTTTTGTAAAAGTATGTCTTATTTTCTTTTTTTTTTCTTTCCCACTTTTCTTGGTTGCATTTAGAGTTGTATGTAATTTTATTAAGCCTCGTCTTTTCTCATTATTCCTCTGGCCTGTTAAAAACCCACACTCGATGGCAAATGAGTACAATAAAACCATTTTACATTGCTTTGTAATTTACAAAACAAAAAAACACATACAATCTGCAATGGGTCGCTCGTTTGGCCTACAAAAAATGTGTAAGCAGTTGAAACCGTAAAAAGTAGTTTCTTAATTGTCTTGAATACATAATTCAACAAGTTATTGTCTCTGTTCTTTTGGCTTTACAATGGCTGAAAATAGGCCTGCAAGTAATGTCTTTTGGAGGCGGACATTAACACTCAAGTTACAATTCTGACTTGGCTAATTGCATTTTACACTGTAAACTAAAACTTTGTGTGTGTGTTTTTGAGCCGGCCTTAAAGACTTGAGCCGAGATTTACAGTTTTAATCCATCTTTATTTCCCCCTCTGATCATTTCTGCTAGCTGAACTATTTTACACCTGACAGGGACGGGGAATATCAAAAGATAATTAAATTACACGGTCTCATAAGAAGAGGAAGATAATAAAACAATGTAATAGATTCACTGAAATGAGACATTGATATCAGCTCTCTCTTTCTCTGTCTCTCTCATCCTCTCTCTCTCTCTCTTCCTCCCCCTCTCTCTCTCTCTCTTTCTCTCTTATTTATGTTTTTAGAGTTAACCACATTTTGCTTGAAAAATCTGTTTTTTTTTCTGGCTTTCCGTTTTAATCAAATGCTTTTTTAATGGCTAACAATTTAGAACAAGCAAATAAAAAATGTTTTGACCCACAATGAACTTATATGAATCCTGATTAACTCTCTCTCTCTTAACAGAATCTGTCCATCCATCTATATCTCATATATATTATATATATATATATATATATATATATATATATATATATATGTGTGTGTGTGTGTGTATAAAAGGATTAAATCCTGGTCATATTAGCAGTTATAAATTTATTTCCACCGACATACATTGCTCTGTATATAATTCAAAAACTATTGTACATTGAGCTCTCAAATTGAACTTTAACAATTTGAACATTCTGTTGTTAAACAAAAGTCCAGCCTAGAATAATTCCCAACACCAACTAACCTGATTATTTACTTTTATATATATATATAATATATATATAATTTACTTATATATATATACATCTCTCTCTCTCTCTCTCTCTCTCTCTCTCTCTCTCTCTCTCTCTCTCTCTCTCTCTCTCCTTTTTTAGAGAAGCCACCTTTTACTTTGAAAAGTCTTTTTTTTTCTAGCTTTCTGTTTTAGTCAAATGCTTTTATAATTCAGAACAAGCAAATAAAAAATGTTTTGACCCACAATGAACTTATATGAATTCTGATTTACTCTCCCCTAACAAAATGAATCTATTTATGAGTCATATAGTTCTCTGAAATTTCTTAGTATTATATAGAAATACTTGAAACTATATTCAAAATTATTAACTATCTATCTAAGCCAGGGCATGTATATGTATGCTACTATCTAACAAAAAGTTATCATATTTGTGTGTACGACCACTTGCCTCCAATCACACAAACCATCCAAGTAAGATGAACAAGGCATACTGGATAAGCAAGGACAAACTCATAAGTGACATCCTCCTGTGGAAAACTATACATGGATACACTAGTGTAGGTCGACCAGCAAAAACATACAGCAATCAACTCGGTGCGGATTTTGGATACTGAGCGAAGGACCTGACAAGGGCGATAACCGTTATGGATATCTGTATTGTCAGCACGACCTGATGATCATATATATATATATATATATATATATATATATAAGTGTGTGCTTGTGCAATTTGTCAAAAACTGCAGAACATAGCAACATTTTCATCAGAGCAATGCTATTAAAATATTCTAAGTTAGAGAATAAAGCAATTTCCAATCAAATTTGCAACTGTTATTTTTTGTCTCCTTTTGTACTGAACACCATTTTTCGATTCTCCAAATTCTTGCATGATGCTTAGAGTCCATGACTCCATTCTGTATCCTGTGTATGATACTAAAATGCTTCTGGTAATGATATTCATATTTTGGCACTCCAGGGAATGTAGAATACTCCTTCATTGGCATTATATCCAGATCCACTCTGACCCGGAGTGTTAGAGCATGTTAAGGTCCCATCCATGGGTCAAATAGTTCTCTGAAAATTCTTAGAATTATATAGGAATACTTGAAACCATATTAATATATTTGAATTAATTGCATTAGATAGGAGCACTCATATAACTGTGTGTAAATAAATGATTATTATTAGATAGGAATAATTACTTGAAAACATTGAATTTGTGTATAATTTATTATTATCAAATGTCAGCATTAAATAAGCCATAAAGAGTTGATATGCCATTAAACTAAATCAAAACTTGACTCATTCCTAAATAGAACCATCTATGGATGTCTGTTACAATGAATTATCAAAGGTTTCACAAGTTTATTTCAAAATTGTACCAGTTTTAAGGTGTTGTGTCTGAATTATCAAATAGCAACATTGAAATCCAAAAGAAAGGTTTATAACCCTTTGGTACAAAAATATTAATCAGATAGTCAAACACACAGCTCTTTAACAACAGTAATTAAATCTCTGTAGCATGACTAACTATTACTCAACCACTCACACATGTAGTCTCTAGTATTTATGTGTTTCATTGGATGAGTCCAGATTTCTTGATGGGGAAATATCTTCCCTTACAACATAAGGTCACTCAAATTTGAATTTAAAACAGATTTGTTTATCAACCCCTCTAATGGTTAATTGATATTGTTAGATTAAATCAAAAACAAGACGTTTTTTGGCTGGTCTATCTGGGAAAAGTTGAATATCTCCTAAATCTCTCATGTTGTAGAGAATTGTCTTCTTTTAAAAAAAAAAAAGAATATAACTATTTTTTGCATCTGTTCCTCCTCCCTTTTCTCACCTTCTTTTGAACCCCCACCCACCCAACAAAATATTGTAATGTTTAATTTTCTGTCTAACTTTGTGAATTTTTTTGTCTCTATCTACTTCTTTCTTTTTCCCATTTTCTACTATTTCCCATTTCTTTCTTTCTTTCTTTGATAATCTATTTTTCTGTCTTCTCTCTCTCTCTCTCTCTCTCTCTCTCTCTCTCTCTCTCTCTCTGGAATCTCTCTCTCTCTCTCTCTCTCTCTCTCTCTCTCTCTCTCTCTCTCTCTCTCTCTCTCTCTCTCTCTCTCTCTCTCTTGGAATCTCTCTCTCTCTCTCTCTCTCTCTCTCTCTCTCTCTCTCTCTCTCTCTTGGAATCTCTCTCTCTCTCTCTCTCTCTTGGAATCTCTCTCTCTCTCTCTCTCTCTCTTCTCTCTCTCTTCTCTCTTTCTCTCTCTCTTATTTTTAAATCATTTCCCTTTTATTTTCTACTTTCTACCAAATGACTTCCCCTTCCTTCTTTATCTCTCTACATCTCTTTCTCTAATTCCTCTTCGTCTTTTTGAGTAATGACTGTTCTTCTTCTCCTCCTCTTCCTCTTAGCCCATCTGTCTTCTCAATTCCATGTGTGTGGTCTGTGTTCTTAGATTTTCTTTACATTCCGTTCCAGCCATTGTCTAAGACCCTGTCCTCTCCTAAACTATGGAACTATTTTGGCAAGTGTACATTAAAAATTCATAAAGACTGTTTAGCAATGCCGAGACTCAAATCCCTTACCCCCATTGTTACCCCCCAACATATTGTTCTCAAACACCATTTCTCCTGCCATAAACCGCTTGTTGAATTTTTTTCCTGTGAGGAAGGGGATGTGCATGTCTATCTGATGGAAGTGAGGGGACACTTAACATCACTTTTATACTATTTAAAAAAAATAAATAAATAAATGAAAAAATAAAAAAAAGGAAAGCGACTGCATGTGTCACAGTACATTTGTTTTGTGCTTAAAAAGATGGACATTTTTCACAGCACTTGAATTTTTGTTGTGATCTATTCACCAATTCTGCTCTTCTAGCAGGCGCTGAAGAGAATGGTAAAAAGAAGAGTAGGTCTGAATGAAGAATTTCTCCTTCTTTCCTTCTCTAAGATCAGACAATGATACAATGGGATGGAATTATGTCGGTATTGTACAATGGTGCACTTATTTGAAGAGGTCAATGATGACAGGTTAGGGACACCACTTCCTCCTCCTTGTCCTCCCTCCAACATCTCTGTCACAAAAGAAAATCATAAAAGCACCTTATGACAATTCTATCAATTGCTGTTTAGCTTCTTGACAAAAAAAATCAATTTTAACTCACTCAAGTACAATGATTAAAGATTTTGTACAGATTTGTTACAATAAATAACTAGTTTAATTGTTTCTTCTGCTTATCTCTTATTCAGGACTGTTTTTAGCAATAAAACTTAGATATGCTTTATATATATATATATTTATAAGGGAGTTTTATAATTTGCTTGAAGCATTGTGTATATATTGGTTAGGAGGTTGATTTAGAAGGCTATCACAATGCAGGTGTAAAGAGAAAAAAAAAAGAAAGAAAAAGAGATATTATCTTGAAAATTCAAGAATTAGATACAGGTTAACACACAACACCATTGTTACCGTATTATTATTTTTTTCTTTACACCTGCATTGTGATAGCCTTCTAAATCAACCTCCTAACCAATATATATTTATATTTATTATATATATATATATATATATATATATATATATATATATATAAAGTATTCAATCGATCGGTAAGTTGGGGATGATTCTATTTGGAATCATCTACATACTCCATATATCCACAATTCATGCCCATGCAGATGCATAGATTTATACAAATATTATTTCAAATCCCTAAGAGAGCTCAATGTATAAATCAATTATATACAGTGCAAATTTACACTTCCAATAAGAAAGAAAAACTCAACAAGCTATCATTTGGCTATTAGCTATCTGATGAAACTGGGTACATTTATGAACTTACCGGCCGAAATAAATTTATAATACCCAAATGATGGTTCGTTCATTTTTTCTTTCTTATCAAAAGTGTATATATATATATATATATATATATATATATATATACACACACACACCAATCCCTCTGCATAAGCAGAATGTTAGACAAAATCAATTTCTTAAGTAGAATTTAATAGGTTTGAATTCAAAGTTTTCTTTCTCCTTGACTGGTTACCTAACTAAAGTTAAAGAGCTCAGTACGTCCTACTATTTTCTCATACCCTGACCTGGAGTGGTAGTAGCTATTAAGGTCCTATCTATGGGTTAAATAGATTTTTAAAAATGGGTATTAAAAAAATGAGGTTGAAAAAAAAAAAAATACCAAACAAGAATGAATAAAACAAAATGTTTTCAGCATAAAATAACCCAAGAATGTTTGACATGCCATAAAATCCATCCAACCAACCATATGCTCCGTGTTCTAGGACATGAAAGAACCCATTACTATTTGTTTCCTTTAAAAAAATTGCAACCGTAAACAGTGCTTCCTATTGCCAACTCTTTAGGCAATATTTCACCATATTTGTTGAATGACCCCGGTATAAAGCACATTTCTTTTTGTTTTTATTGGCTCAATTCATTTTGTAGAATAAGTTCCTTTTCCTTTCTATTTTGTTTTTTTGTTTCAGTAAACTCCAAAATACTGCATCTCTGTTCTACTATCTATGGCCTTGCAGATAGACACTCTGTCAGAGAAATCCAACCTTATCGAGCTTCATCTTAGAAGGAATCATAATGAAACAGTTTAATTGTTTCTTCTGCTTTCCAAGGTGATTACCAGCTTGACCCTCAGAATACAACTGCTATTAATTTTATAGAAAAGAGAAAAACAGGAAAACTAATGTAAAAAGAGATTGAAAGAGAAGTAAACAAGAAAGACACAAGAGAGAAGTAAACATACTTACTTGTTGTCTTAAAAGATTACTATGATAAGAGACACTGTTCAAGTCCTATCTTATTGTAAGCATGTTATAATATTCATGCATTTATATGTATGTCTGTATAGATACGTGTACAATGATTTATGTGTTCAGCTTGTGTGAGTGTAAATGCAGGAACCAATCTATGAATGTGTTTGTTTTGCTTACACATATATGACCTATTGTATATTCACACATAAACATAGAGAATTATACAAGTTGTTCAAAAAGTCTTTTAATCAATAACTTAAAAATGCACACGGACTTTGTGAACACTATGTATACTAAGTGTTTACACATATATAACCTACTGTATATTCACACATAAACAGAGAATTATGTGTTTACTTTATGCAGTGGGAATGTGGGGTGTGGAAGTTGTAACGGTTATTGGTGCTAAGAATGGAATCATTGAAGGAAATTCAAAATCTCAAAGAGCCTATTTGTATTTCATTTACACTTGCAAAATGCATGAACCCATTTATCCCTGTACCCTGTTCTATCACCATATATTATGACAGAATGTCTTATTACTGGCCTGCCATGATTGTTGATGAGTAAATCATATATATATATATATAATGATTATATTCATTGGTCTGGCTTATGACGGTGTCTCAGGCCTTCTACAGATTTCAAATAAACAACAGTTACTAACTCCTTGTTGTAAGCAGTCCTTGATCTTATATATATATATATATATATATAGAGAGAGAGAGAGATAAAGATACAGAGAGAGCTCATTTTGAGTAAATTTAAAAACAAAGACAATTGAATTGAACTATAAAGTTACCGCCCTTTCAGCTGGGGCATTAGAATGCACCGACTGCACCTCTGCAGAGGGGTAAGACTCCCCCAATAGGGCAACCTGCTGGCTGCGGATGGCGACCCATGATGCTTAAAGATAGAACCCAGATGGTTGAGCAGTACATAATGTGCAATACTCCACTTTGGCCCTTTCTTGGGCTAGATGGGCGTTCGGAGAGGCCCCCTCGAATGAATCGGCTGGTCACATCAAGCCCTAGCACCTATATGATTGCCCCACCAGCAAGCCCCAATCCTTTTTATAATATATGTGCTAGAAGGCGGTGGCTGAGGGTCTACATGTCCTAGAAATGACGTTAAACTCTATCTGATGGTGAGGTTCCAGTTTTGGAGGTTTGGGGAATGTGGAGCACACTTTCATCACCATTGTTCGCTGGTCCACTCTGGCCCGGAGTGGTAGTACCTGTTAGGTTCCCATCTATGGGTTCAATAGAAAAATTTGTTTATGAAAAAAATTGAGTATCCATTAAGAATGACTTTATTTCATAACTTTATTGCATTAAATGACCCACTGAGGTTGATATGCTGTAAAACAAACCAAACCAAAAAGTTATTTTTTTTAATATCTAAAATAAAACTGTTGTAGCAGGTGTTGATTTGAAGGCATTGTTCAATTGTTTTAAAAATGCTGTCAGTATAATTGTTTTGATTTCATCTCACCTAGAAAAAGAAAACCACTAATTTTTCAAGTTAATTCTTAATGGAGAAGAAACTCTTGTATAACAACAAACAAAGAAAAGTCGTCATAATGCTATGAAAGTAATTTGATACAAAAATAGCCTACATAACTAAAGAAAAATTTCAGGAATGGTTATATTAAATTCCCAAGACAAATCTCGTGATGAGCATATAAGAATGTTAACAAATACTACAGTGTACCATGCAATCAAGCAGGTGAAGTCAGCCAACAAAATGTTGCATTAAATAAAATGTAACATTAAAAACAACAATGAGAATCATCCAATAAAGGGAATTTTTTTTAACATAAAATAATTTAATTTTTCCAAAATTTTTTGGCTGACTTCTGATTTAGGTCGGAAAATTAAAAGGAAAGTTTTTTGGTGGTCTCCAATGACAGTTTAACTACAGTCTATGAATTAACATTTTGCGAATTGGGTTACAGTTTTAGGGGATTAAGGTTGTTTTTAATTACATATTGCTTAAAAAAATAAACAACAAAAAACCCAAATTACTATACATTTAGTGTTGAAAAATATTTTTTTAAAGTTTAATTGAAATTATACATTGCAATACTAACACAAACAACTGTCTCAATAATAGATTCAATAATTAATTTCAATGGTTAATTAAATGTATAGTAATTTGGGTTTTTTGTTGTTTATTTTTTTAAGCAATATGTAATTAAAAGCAACCTTAATCCCCTAAAACCGTAACCCAATTCACAAAATGTTAATTCATAGACTGTAGTTAAACTGTCATTGGGGACCACCAAAAAACTCACCATTTTAATTTTCTGACCTAAATCAGAAGTCAGCCAATTTTTTTCCATAAATTTAAACTCTGCATTGTTTAGAATTGTTTTATAACAACAATTTTTAATATTATTTTTAATAATTTTGATATTTCAGACTGTTGTCCTCATTTTTTATTGTGTATAAACACAACATTCAAGCCACTGTAACCTCGGGCTGTGTTTAGGTGTTAATTACCTTAAAATAAATCATCTTATTGCCAACTATCCCTATCAACTATCAGCTCTGACAGGTCCTCCACACAGCATCCTGAATCCTCAAAGAGCTGATTAATATTGGTTATTGCTGGTCATCCTATACTGGTGTGTCTATGTGTAGATGTCCACAGCAGAATGTCACTTGAGAGTTTGTCATTGCTTCTCCAGCAAAGTCTTTTTCATCTTACTTGGATTGTTTGTGTGATAGGGGTCAAGTAGCCATACAGTTGCTTTCTCATGGGGTGCTGCTTCCAAGCTCAACATAGTCTGACTCAAGGCTATGAGTACACCCAATGAGAATTGCACTCGTTCCAATAATGGTCTGTAAGACTAGGTGCTCCTTACCTTAATTATAGCAGCAATGTTGGCTGGGGCTTTAGAATACACCAACTGCATCTCTGCAGAGGGAATCATCAAATAAGTCAGTAGAAGGTCCATAGCCAAAAATGAAATAACAGTTACAAGTGGCTAAGATAGTTTGTTTTGCTTTTTCACTCGGCTACAGTCACTTTCTTTGTTGTTAATTGTGTAGGCAATCTGTACTCTTATATTACTAAGTAAGTAAAACTTTCTAATTCTTGCTCTCTCTCTCTCTCTCTCTCTCTCTCTCTCTCTCTCTCTCTCTCTCTCTCTCTTGTATTTTTTGTTCTTTTTTTAGAGGAAGATAAAGAGCAAAAACAAAAAAGCTTGTTGAACAAGTGTGTGTATGTGTGTGTGTGTGTTTAGCTTCGCTGTTTTACAGGCTGATAAAAACATAATTATTTGCTCACTTCTTATTCTCCTTTCTCTCCTTTTTCATTGTTTAATTAATGGTAAAAACTAGCAGTCTTTTTGTTTATTTTCATTTTTTTCAAATCATGTTCTGATAATCACACAAGTCCTGTAACTATTTGATTACCACCTCTGTCTAATGATGATTGTTACACTACTGGGCATCCATTATGGCATGTCAACCCTTTTCGGGCCATTTAATGCCGAATCAAGTCATTTTGATAAGTTTCTTACAGTAACTGCTGTTGCTTAAAAATTCACGTATCAATTGTTTATAGTTACACCTTTATCGAGGAAATCAATTGGGATGGGTCCTTTATCTCCCAAAAGACTTTGAGCATTGTCTTCTTTACTGACCACTGTGCCCAGAAACTTTTTCTTTACCAGAGAGTCAATTGGGTTTCCATTTCATGGACTGTATTTTCATAGCCTCAAAAGGAATATTTTTGCAAGATTGAAATGATTTTTACTATAAACTAATTTCAAACCATGCAGAGTATAAATTTATAAAAAAGAAATTCAGAAAAAAACAATTCATTTTGCTTTTTTCAAAAAAATTCCCCTTATTTATTGAAAGGCCCTTGTATATTCATAGGGTTTTCACCATGCTTGCGAATTTAGTGATAATAATATCATAGGAAATGGAGTTGACAACCCAAGCTCAAATCCTGTACATGGCTGTTTGTGTTTCACTTTGGGAAAGGCATGAATCCATCCATCATCACCCCAATCTGTGGGTAAATAGTAGGGCAGACTGGGTTCTTAAACTCTTTGCCTATTAAATTTCCCCCACACCTGTACACTGGGGCAATTAATGATAGGGACGGTTGGTGAGAGATTGTCATGGATATCTGTACTACTAGCACAATATGATAATGATGAGGATTTTTGTTGAACTTTGTATATGGCAGAGGAGACTGGCCCCTCAAGGTTTGGGTAGGTAACTTGTCTCAGACAGGGACAGCTCTGAATTCAAAATCAGAAGCTGAAATCCTAATTCCCTACTCTGCTGCTTTCTGGGTTACTGGTGAGAAAAAAAAGCTCAAGAGACAACGGTATTTGTATATGGAAAGTTACCATTGAATCATAGAATGACCGTTATAGAAGCGATTGACAGCAGTTCACCTTTCACTGACCTATTCGTTGTTGATTTCTCATTGGCTAAAGGCAAACCGTGTGCAGGGAAATGAGTTATAGTTAGCAGATTTTAGCGGTTCGTCAATGGGAGCAGACGCAATGGTCGTCTGTTCCCAAGTAAGCCATTTTCTCACTGCAGCATTTGAACCCTTTTGGGTTTAATAAAGACGTCTAAGAAACTGTCTTGCATTCATCATTAAAAAGAAAAGTTATGTGCACAGACAAACCACAACCGGAGCCAGCTCAAAAGAAGCTTGAATCAACCAGAGGGAGAGACCAGGGAAATCAACCCAAAAGAAGATGGCCAGTCAGCAAAATAGATGACAACGACCCTTTGATCCAGTTAAGGTATAAAAGGATATGTATGAGAGACAGTAGCATACTGATGGTAGTTTACATACTTTAACCTTTTTGAGCTGGTTTTCTCATTTCCTCAAAGGGAGTAGGGGGGTGTGGTTCATATATATATTAATTACTTCCCCTTCATATGTATATAAACAAATTTACATTGATTATTATTTCACTCTTTATGAGTTTTTCTCATCAACTAGCACTGGTGGTCTTTCATTCGGAGTCTGAGTGACAGCTAGTCTCCTCAGGTCTCCAGGACTTTTCTGGGTATTCTAGCCAATCTTAATGCTATTTATCTGAATTTTTTTAGACGAGGCTTGATAATTTGTATTATTAGGATTTTTCGGACTATTGTCTTCATCTTTATTGTTATATACACAACGTTTTGGTTGAAGAAATGTGTTTTTTGCTTATATATAGTGACAATGCTCTTGTCCGGATGGTCTCGGTTCTTTCTCTACTTTCCAATTCCTCAATTCTTTTTTCCAAACCCTTGAGGACTGTTCCAAGGACAAAAATTACAATTGTTAACATCTTAACCTTTCACAGTATTTTTGTCTCTTTACTGGTAAGGTCCAAGTATTAGTCTATATATATATATATATATATATATTTCTTTTTTTTTTTTGATTTTCACTCTGTTGTCAGCTGGAACGGCAAAATATGATTATTTTTATTATAAAAAGAATATGACTTTAAAGATTGGTAGTTTATTAAAATTTAACATCAAAAATGTTTTTAAACAGAGAAATCTTTACATTGTCCTATGCACAAAAATGCAGGGCAATATCAAATTATTTTCAATCATAAAATAGGATAACAATAAAAATGGGATAAAAACTCATGACTCTGAGTTTCACATTACCAATCCCCAGGTGAGCTAGTATTTGACATATATATATATATATATATATATGTGTGTCAAATAATTTTCAAGTTTCAGATATTTTTTTGCCTCATGACTATGGTGACACATGCAACTTGTAGTAATGGAACAATAGCTCAGTCGATAGAGCACTCACCTAGGAATTGCAAGGTTCCTGGTTCAATACTGGTCCCCTTCAACTCAGCACATGAGTAGCACAGATTGGGTAATATGATCTGTGTGGTAAAATGGAGAGCTGGCGGTAGTTGTGGCGTTACACCTCAGCAAAAAGAATCTAGCGTTAGTGAAAAAAGGATAGAATCTCTTGATGTACAGCTGATACTGACAATAGGCCACTTCGCCAACCTTATATTTTAAGTTTTAAATCTGGTCTGCTACAAAAGCATCAACCACTTTTTAACACTTTCACTACCCAATTTTTTGTTATATATATATATATATATGTGTGTGTGTATGTGTGTAAGCAAACTCAAAACAACAACAATAAACAAATGGTTATAAAAAAAAAAGAAAAAGAAAAGATTTGGATTTAGCAACTTAAAAAAAAAGAATTATAAAACCAGTTTTTTGGGGTTTTTTTTTCATTTTTACAATAATTTTTTTTCTTTTTTCTTATTCACTATCTTTTTTTTTAGCCCTTGTCTTAAATTAATAATTTTGAAAAAAAATAGAAGAAAAAAAAAGAAAAAGACAGAAAAGAAGAAAAAAAATGTTAAAAGAATATTAGAACAAGCTGGTGCCACCACCAGACATGTACTTGTTGCCTGCTTTTAAAGAATTTGCCAGAAATAACCGAAGCAGTCAATCCTTAGTAGGAATCATCAAATTTCTTTTCTTTACTTAAATTTACACTCATTGTTTAACTCCTGGGTAAAAAAAAAAAAAAAAAGAAAGGAAAAAAAAACTGAAAGGCAGGGCAGAAGTTGGGTCTCGACAGAATTACAGTAACTTATCAAAGAATCATTGTATCTTTCTAATAAACTCTAAGAAAACTGAATATGTTTTTCTCTTGTCTGCGGTAGTGAGATCTATCAGTAATAAAAACAAAGCTAGGTTAATATGTTTTATTAATTTAGCAGTGGAAATTGTTTACTACTGCATCTTTTTCACAACCCCTCCTTTTTTTTCATACATTTTTGTTTATTCATCTTTAGTGTTGAGCAAAACAACAACTAATAATAATAATAATAATAAAAGACTAGAGGAATTGGAAATCAGAGGAAAAACTGAGACCATCTAGACAACAGCATTGTTGAAATCACCTAGAATACTCAGGAGAGTCATGGAAACCTGGGGAGACTTGTTGTCACTCAAACTCCAGTGTAACGCTGGTGTGAAAAAAAGGACCAAAATCTCACTCTGAAAATAAATAAATAAATAAATAATTAAATAAATGCAGCAGGTTACATATGCACTATAATAACAAACAAGAATTTTACCTTTGAAAAAAAAAAAAAAAAAAAAAAAAAAGAAAGATTCATATTTGTTTACCATTTTCGCTGCTTTGAGTATTAAATTGAGAGAGAGGAGAGAGAGAGAGAAAAGTTATACAAGAAGTTTCGTAAACAGAGGTAGCAACCGGACAAAACAGTTCCA